>CM032877.1:18753954-19353954 GCA_019176425.1 Megalops atlanticus | reverse complement strand
GCCCACAATCTACACTGTTGGCATCTCATAACATTTTGACTGTTATCTTAGCATGCAACACTTCAGCTAGGGACAAAAAAAACCAGTAAGAATAAAATGGCTTCAGACAAAAAGGAAAGCATGAAGTGCATGAGGGGAGGCATGGGCCAAAGGAGTCACACACAGGAAAGTGGAGATGTAAATAAAAACACACACACAAATGCACAAAGTACTGTAAAGCCCACATCTGCCTCCACCCTGAACAATTCAGCACTGTCTCTAGAAAGTATTGCGAGCAGTTATAACTCTTATTCGTTCCCTTTCATTGTCTGCAACAGGCTGATAACACATTCACACTGCAACATGTTCATGCAACGTGCTCATGCTGATCAACATCATTTGCGTCAATGTTGCAGTAGCTCTTTTAATATCAAGATCTCCATACTTATATTGAGAATTAAAGGCCAATGCAGTTGGGACTAAGAATACACAGCTGTGAAAACACTGGCTATTCACAGGAGCAAAAGGACTCAAATGTTCCTCGCCATTGTGGTCAAGCTTCCGGTTTGTAAACAAACTTTGGCTGTAGATGAACCTCTGACAAATCACAAACCAATTGTTCATCCAGGTGGTCCTGGAACCCTGCAGATCCCCTTTGGCTATGCCTGCCTTCACCTCATTATCAAAGTCTACAAAGGCGATGTTGTGGCGTCCAGGAACGAGACGGAGCTCCCTGAAGCCAGGGAACCTGCGGGAGAAGAGCAGGGGACAGCGCTAACCACAGAACTCCAAATAAAGGCTAATCTGAAACAGCATGTGTGGTGAGGAGCAGGACTGTGTCAGAGCTAGATACCCCCATGTGCATGTCATACCTCACTGTTGACAGACATTCCCAACAGGGGCTTCAGACAAGTTTTTAATTTCCCATCAAACATCTGAATGCAGAAGACTTATGGGAATTCTGAAAGCCAGGGTTCATACTTTGAATACAGCATTAACTATGTACTTAGGATTAGTTTGAAGTGTCTTAGGTTCATAGTGTAATGTCAAAATATGGAGGAGGGGCATACATTTACGCTGAACTGAGAGAGATGCATAGAATGCCATTACATTCTCATTGCTGTGGAGAAGCAGGAGAAAAAACACAGAAGTGGAGCCACTCACTGGTTGCACAGTACAGATAGCATGAGTTCACCGGTCTCCTCAGGGAGGCTGGTGAGGAACAAAATATGATATGGAAGGTTCTGCAGCAACTAGAAAACACACAGGAGCGATTACACAATTCTCTCCAGCCAACAGCTATTTTTCCCTATTACAAGCCCCACAATGAACTACAGGAGACCAACTAGAAGACAGGCTCCTCTTTAACTGACGTCATCTGAGCTACTGGCACAACCCAGACTCAACCACTCAGGTGGCACCTCAAAATACTGAAGTCATGGACAAAGCACTGAATTCCATCCATACAAAGATTTAAACACAAAGAGAGGAGAGAATGCTGACCTGCTGGGCATGGGGCACCTGACATGGGGCATGGGGCATCATCCAGCCGGGTCACATGGATCCCGGGCCCATGCCTGCAGGTGGCATCGGGCCAGGGGGTTGGCATGTAGAGGGGCTACCCAGGCATTGGCGTCATTTCTGGCATTCCCTACAGGGAGAGGAGAGCATGCACTGGCCAGGCACTGTGTGGCACTTACAGGGCAGCTTCACACCAAATGCAAAAGTTCATTGTGTTGTACAGCAGCAGCAGCTTTTACTGTAGCGTAACACCATACTGAAAAGCTCTTCATTTCTTTTCGCAAAGAGCACAAGCCAATTGGAATTTCATTCAGGGGTAGCTGGAAACCAACTCTTATACAAATTCTAGAACGTACTATTCCACTTCTTCTCTCTTAAGTTGTTGGCAAAGCAACTTCAGTTCCTTAGCAACAGCTTCCATTATAGCTCTTCCCCTCAGAATGTCCTCAGTGCTGTCATGTTACAGTTACAGACTGCCATTTTTGGCCAATACACTGTGGATGTTTTCATGATGATCAATAATCAACTCCATTAGAGTAAAACAGTCAAATAAACTTGGAAAGAATGTGGTCTTATTGTTGCAGGTGGCCCAAGTTTACAGTCAGGCTGGAGTCTGACAATCTAGGCGTAGATGAGGAGAGTATGTGCCTCGTGTTATTTCCAACTAAGATCACACTGCATACATTTTGCTTTGCTGTTGCACATTTTCTGCACGGCATGCCTGATCTACACACATAAGCATGAGCTGAAAATACATGGGCCAAAGGAACTCGATACTAGGGTGTACCATGGACTTGTCATGAAAAGGGAAACCCTGCATTGAACACTGTTGACCTCCTTCAAGATGACAAACCCCTGGCCCTTCAACCACAGTGAAGAAGTCACCAGTATATCAAGGATCTGGCCAGCCTGGAAGAATATGACATAGAGGGACTTCTTCATCTCTGGTGATGGAGAAAGAGCCAAGCTGTTCATTCTAAGGAAAGAGAAATGCAAAAAGAGATGTACAGCTAAAGAGTAAGAGGCTGCAAGTCTGGTGTGAAGTGGCTAAAGTTACAGTTGCTGTCTTGATCTTCTTGTTGAGGTAGTTAATACAGATGGTGTAGTTCGGTCGAATATCCTGGCCAGGCGTTACCTGCGAGGCAGCGGCTATGAACACACAAACACACAAAATGGATTTTAAGTTGCTGGGTAACCAGCTAGCCATTTCACTCTTTGTCCTGTGTTGGTGCTGTAGCTGTAGAGATGATGTCACACAGTAAGCGCAGCTTAACGCTTCTTTTAAATGACTATTTCAAAGTAGTTGTAGACACGGATCAAACTGCCCAAATTACCCAGAGCTACTCATCTAACAATATTCTATAAATTTGGACCTAACTAAACTACATAAGCATGCCGGTTAGTCTGGCTAACTTACGTTAGCAAAAGTGTTCCATCAAACACCTGCAAATTGGAAGGAAGCCAGCACAATTTTTCCTTAAATCGTCACTACCTGTGTGTAGTCCGCCAGGAAGGCAATCGGACTTGTTCATCAAGAAATTATACCCTGGAAAATTAGGTAGCTGTCAAACTGGCTATGTACTTACGTGATGTTTATGAGCTGGATTCTCAAACCGGCATTGACTCCTTCAAAAGAGCCTGTACCACCTGACCCTGGATATGTTGGCAGTGGACACAGCTTTTAGTAATCGGTTATCGCCAGTCAGTCACTCAACACCACCTTGTTTAATAATTAGTGAATTGTTCGCAATTTGTTTGGTTTTTTTTTTTGGGGGTCAGCTATAACTAACAGTAATTGTAAATTTAAGTTACAATCAACAAACTAGCTAGTGGCTACAACTCTGAAGCACTGAAGAGAAGAGAGATGGTTGCAACAAGTAAGGTTTCCTGTGACCACATTAATATCAATAAAAAGCCAGACACTTTTACAAAGATACGCGTTTCCAGTTTATTGCAGTGGCACTGTACACACTGATGCAGAGGTTTTCATGTGTGACACAGGTCCGCGTGTCTGCTACCGTCTCTATAAACATGGCACAGAGAGCACAGATACAGGAACAACAGTCACAACAACTAGAGACCCCATGCGCGTTCCAGTTTGCCCACATAGACAGTGCCCAGGCTGGTAAACTACAAAATGTCTATTATGAACATAACAAACAAGCCCTGATAATATTAAAAAATATACAAATATACTTCACTTCTTGTAAACAGCACCCTGTATTTCCACATCTTTGGAGCATTGGTGGATGAGATAGAAGTTCTTTTTCTAGATTTGTCAAAGAGGGGTCTGAAAGGCTGGACATATGCAGACATGCACAAGCACACGCACACACACTCACATACAGCCATGCACACACACACAATCGCTCATGCTCAAACAGTTCATGGGTTGGGTAATGGAGAGGAAGACTTGAACCGGAATGTTGGCAGAGAAGCCGACAGACACTTGACACAATGATCAGTACCTGAATACATCTGCAGGACAAACAGGTTGACATAAAGAAGAAAAAACAAGGACGAACAAGTTGGACTGCAGGACAAACAAGTTGACAGCAAGAAGAAAAAAAATAAAAGGGACTATGCATTAACACAACCTAACGTTTAAGCCTGTATCTGTATGCGGTTAAGACCTTTGTGTATGAAGCACCATTGTGCAGTTCAATGCTCCCGTAAACGCTTTTAATTTGCACTGGTTCATTTGCTGACATTATTCACCACTTCGGCATGCATCTTAGAAACACCCCGTGTGTTAGGAAGCAAAAGAATGAAAAGAACGAGGCTCCTGAAGAGCCATCTGAAAAACAATGATCCCTTTGCAGCTTGAAGGAGCTTTAGAGGTAATGGTGCATACCAGCCACAAGTACTGTCATAATTCAAATAATAACCACACTAAGCAAACATGATCAATCCTAGGGTTAATTCATTCCAGTAATGTGTGTGACAAAAACGCTGAGCTCCAGTGAGACTAAAGAGGAGTATAGACATGGTTATTATCAGTCCGCACAGTTGGAACAGTCAGTGGATGTTTGACTGAGGCACCACTACTGTGACCATCAGCTCCATTAATTACAGAAGGGTTTGTTCGCCAAAACTCTTACACATTCTCTCTTCCTCTCTCCCTCACACTCTCTCTCTCTCACACAAGCTTTCACACTGTCTCTTGGAGTCTTGAGGCCAGTTAGCATGAAGGAATCCCATTACAGCTGAGGAATTTTACAACAAAAAAAAGTAAGTTTACAATTTCAACAAGTTACGTGCAGGCAGCTACCACATTAAAAAATCAGCTCATTTAAAGTGTGTTAAAAAATTAAATAAATACTCATAAAAGAAACCACAATCCACACTGCAGACACAAACACCACCCCTCAACATTACTGACAAATACACGGGGGTTACAGGGAAATAAAACATTCTCTTTCCAGCTTTCAGTGGATTTTGTGCTGTATGTTGTGTAAGTCAGCCTTTTTAGGATTACAAAATGTGACCCCCTGTCTAATATTAGGCCTCAGGACCAGAAAAATAAAGCTGACGCTTGAGTCTTTGTTCAGTAGCTTTTGTGAAGAATCGTAGTGCAATTAACTGCGGCCAGTCATGAAGGAAGAACTTATTTAACATTTCCTGGCTTTCTTATCCTGGATTGAGTTAAAAGATGATACAACGGTTTCACTCAGTTCGGTTTCTTACCAGCAACTTTGCTCGCTTGTGTACAGACCAAAACACAGGGGTAAATATTGTACTTGGTATATTGCATTTTACACAATTTTGAGATGAATGCTTTGATTAATATTAAAACCCTTGAGGCAACTTAAAATCTGTCATTACCACCCACTACCCTAGAAAACCTGAACTTTATCAAATGACACAGCAACATATTAAAATTACAGTTCTTTACCTCTCTGCTAAGCAAAAACTTATCTCCCAGTAACACCCCAAAGCCACTGGAACACCAAAAGATGAACTTATCAAACTGTTGTGTTCTATCAACACATAAATACAATTGTATTTTACATTAAAATAAAGTAGAAACAAAAAATAGAATTATAGTTGTATTCCAGTGTTTTAGTGTTATAACATATCTGGAAAAAAATTTAAAAAGTAAAAAAAAAAAAAAAAAAAAAAAAAAAAAAAAAAAACTGATGGTCCACATCAGAATAAAAGTCATTTTCCTTTCTCCTTTCTTTAAGGCCACTTCAGGATTTTTCTTCTCATAAAAAAGTACAGCAAAATATAACAGTCACCTTTCCCTTGCCAGTGGGGGGATACAGAGAGAGAAGAAATCAGACTCCACTGTGTTGTGTGAGAAGTAATGTTTCTTCACACTGCCACCATCGCCTGTGGAGCGAGAGCCGTGATTGAAGAAAGGAGGAAGTGGTTTCCCCCTCTTTCCTCCAGGTGACTTTGTGTGGCATTCTCTCCCAGTTACCTCTGCTCCCTTATTTTTAGCATCCCATTCTGCCTCATGTAGCTCGCGGACAGGAACTCTCCGACAGAGGATGTCCCCAGGCGTTCCATTACTGAGCCAAGAAAATAATCTCTTTCCCGCTCCTCTACCTCTCCGCTGCCCCTGCATCTCTCATGCGCCGGGCAGCATGTCCATCAGGATGTCGATGAGGTTGTCCAGGCCCCACAGGTAGCCGTCCTCCCGGTTGCCCTCCACCCAGGGCGTGCGGTGGTCCAGGGTGCGTGGCGGCGGCAGGGGCACGGTCTTCCCGAAGTCGATCATCCAGACCTGGGCCTGCCCCGTCTCCTCGTGCACAAACAGCAGAGAGCTGCCCACCACCTGCAGCAATCACAGGGCAGGAGTCAATGATCGCCCCACGGTGAAATCTGTGGCATCTTTTCTAACATGGGGACTGACACAAATATTAGAACTGACATTTATATCACTAAGTCTCAAAATTTGCTCTGATATTGTTACTTGTAACATCATTTGTATTTTAGTTAGCGGAACTGACAAACCCAGGCTGAGCACTGTCACCCAGAAAGTCTCTCACTATGACCAGGATATAACTGGCTTCCTCAAACTGCCTGCAGTGCACTATGGGACTTGTAGTGCATAAAGACATGAAAACAAGTGGTTTGACAGGAACAATGCTGTCATTAATGTTAGAATAACCATGTGAGATGTGAGGAAAGGTACACACACAAGCGTTTCTCACCTCATGTGTTCTGAAGAATTCAGATTTTTCCAGGACCATGCGTAGCTCCTTTAGCCTCTGCAGGTAACTTTTCTGTGGGGAGAGGGGATGAGAGGGCAAGGTTTACTACTAAATGGTACTCCCACGAGCACCACTTCCACACATATACACACCCTGTAACTGACTGTTTATCCTTGCGCAGCGTGTTCACCTAGTCAAGGGCAGAACACATGACTGTGGCCATGAACACCTAACAAGGCCTCCTGTGTCCAAATTCAGAACTATTCACCGGTGTGAAGTATTTGTGTATGCTGCCAAACATTACAAATGATTAACAGGCCAGTAAGGTACAAAAGGTAAGGCAATGATATAACCATTCATAGCTAACCTAATGATTACCTTAACAGTACATGTGGGACAGGTAACATGTAAATACCTCCAGGGGTTTGGTCACCTTGAATGGGAGGAAATACCCACCAGAATTTGAGGGTTCCGGTCTACAAAGTCCTCCAGGGCCGCCTTCACCTGTTCCCTGTGCTTGGTCTTCTTGAAGCTGGTGTTGCACGTGCCATCGGCTTTCTGCACAGACAGGAATGAATTAGGATTGACCCACAACAGCGTGTATCCATGTTTTCTCTCATTCCTTCCTCTCACATTTTCCTTTCCTCTCATCTCCACCCCTCTACTGTGGGGTCTCTACCCATCACCCCACTCACCTTGATGCCCTCAATGCGGAAGCCCAGCGTTGCCGTGGAGCTCAGTGTCTCCCTCCACTGCATGTAGCGGGGCTTCAGCACCCCCTGCTGGTCCCTTTCCTCGGCAGTGGGGGCCGTGGGGTCCACCTCCACCATCTTCTCATACATGTCCCGCCTCAGCTGCGGTCTCTCCCGCGCCTTCACCAGCTCCTCCTCCAGGTACGTCCTAACAGGGGGGGAGAAGACGTGAGTAAGAACAGCTGATGGAGAGAACTTTGATTATGTGTCCACAAGGGGGTGCTAACCACCCACTTAAGTAATCATGAATATTTAATACTCATGAAACAGAGAGGGTATTACTGTCAAACAGAGGATTAAAAAAAAAAAAAAAAAAAAAGAGTTTAAACATTTTCAAACAGACTTACAAAAAAGGGACGACCTATACTCTCAGACAGGGAGCAAAGTACACTTAAGACATGACCTGATTTCTGCTCTCTTTTTTGTAATATATCTTATTTTTACTCCTTGTGAATTGCGTCTTGGCTGTCTTGCAAATTATTGGGTCTGTTTTCTGTTTTTGTTTTAATCACTAAAAAAAACATAGTCACAAAATGAAACGGCATGACAGAGCAGCACACTGTAATACTGATACTTTCAGTGCTGAGAGGTCTAGTATCTACATTAAACGCTTCTCGCTCATGCCACCGCTGGGGGGATGGAAAACCCCCGGGCCCCTCCCCGGTCCTCACCGGCTGCCCATCTTGCAGTCCATGATGGAAGGCGAGTCGAAGTCGGCCAGCAGGTCGTCCATCAGGTTGTAGTCCTGCTCGTCGCGCTGCACCACGCCGTAGTAGCCGGGCACGAACGGCCGCAGAGGATCAGCCATCAGCTTCTGCAGGCACTGCTGCTCGCATTCGCAGTACCTCTTCAACAGTTTCCCATAATCCCCTGCCTGGAAGTTCCCTGTTGGGGGGTGACAGAGATGGGTAGTAAGGCAACCACAGAGTGGCACATGATGAAGAAAAACAGAGACCTGAACTAAAAAAAGACTCACAGTTATTAGTGACAACACACGTTTATAGAAAGAAACAGACATGAGAGGGCATACAATTGACATGCAGTTCTTAGAAAACGGGAACATTTTTCCAGAAAAAGAAGACGAAAAAAGGACTGGTCATTCTTAGAGGAAGTGACACCTGCTTACAGAAAGATAGTACTGAAAAACCAATTTACTGTTCTTAGCGAAAAGAGAACATGCTCACAGAAAACAGGACAGAGAAATGGACCTAACATTCTAGGAGAAACAGGTACACATTCACAGAAAAAGAGCAGAGGAGAAATGTATTTACCAACAGAAAAAGGCATAAGCTCACAAGAAAAATAGATTTTCCATTCTCAGAGAAAAAGACACATTTATAGAGAGGACAGAGAAATGGATTCAACATTCTTAAGAGAAAAGGGCATACACTCACAGAAAGAGGACAGAGAAATAGATTTACCATTCTTACGGAAGCTGGCACACACTCACAGTGAGAGAGAGCAGGACTGAAAACGCAAACAGAGCTGCAATCCTTACCTGCATGGCCCGCGAGCTGCACCCAGGGGTATCGCTTCTTAAAGGACACCATGAAGGGAGACCAGTGCACCATTGTCTTCACCTTCTTCCAAGACTTGCTCTGCGCAGACAGAGAGGGAGAGAGAAAGGAGCCCTGAAACATCTGCTCTCACCCACCCTGTTCTCCAAAGTCAGGTGATTCAACACGTTGAGCTTTTCCACAAAGGCCACATGAACAACAACACAGCCTCGGTTTCCCACCTGAACGGCAGGTGAGTGTGCATGCAGGCAGGAGGCAGAACGCCCTGACAGACGCTCACCTCTTCCTTACAGACAGGTAAAGTCCATCAGCTTATACATTACCACCCCCCCGACTCCGTCAATACATCTGAGCGCCAGGCAGGGCAGGTACATTTCAGACTCCAAGGCTTAGACTCCCCCTGATAACCGCTGACCCGGGACACACCATTCCGCCCGGGGGAAATCATTGACTACTGTGTGCAGTGACATGGAATGGGCGAGCTGAGATTGTGCAAGAATCAGAGCCCAATCTCTGGCAGGGCAATGTCCAGGAAACATTCCCCAGCAGAGGCCTCGTTTGGCAAACACACCAGAGCTGGGAAACATCCCTGTTCCCAGCTCTACCCTGTCTAAATAAGCACTCAGTTACTAACTCACACACTCACGAAGCACTGTCTGAGGTCTTACGAAACAGGACAATCCCTGTGTTTTGAAAGGTTTGACGCAGATCCTCTGCATATTTGGTGGTAATGAGATAGAGAAATGCGCTGACTGAGGGCGTATGACTGTCTCTCTGCTTTGTCCCTCAGCCAGATTGACCCCTGCGGGGGGAGAGCATCAGCAGCCTAGGGGAAGGTCTTTCCTGGTCTGTGAGAGGGGACAGAGCATGACAGAGGAGGCCTAGGGGGCCAGGCATGAGCAGAAAGGGTAGAAAGACACACTTCACCCTGCACACACCCTCACACACACATGCATGCACGCACGCATGCACACCTTCACATAAACACACACAAAACCAGGCTGTATAGCGCGAAACTAACCTTGCTTCTGTTATCACTGAAACACGATGACAGTCACGTACTTTGCCCTGACTTCCACAGTGCAATGTGAGCCCTGAGAGGTAATCACTCACCTGACAGCTCCTCTCGGAGAGACAGCTCACGCCTGCTCAGTGCCAAACGTGACGCTGAACACTCTGCCCCCCTCTCCTCTCTGTCAGCCTTCTCCCTTTCCTTCCCTCATGTGCGTGTTTCTCACTGAGACAGGTGGCCGTGCAGCTAGTTCCATCTTGTAACCTGGCAATCACCCTGCTCCTTCCAGTCTCCCATGCCCAGTCGCCTTCCAGCGAGAGTAACATCAGTGCGGGACACACCTGACCTCTCGCAGACACTTCACATCCGCTTCCACTTCCCTCTCTCCCTCCTTCCCCCCCTCTCTCTTTCTCTCTCACTCCTTTCCACCCTATTTCGCTCTTTGTCAAACTATCTGAATGCTCATGGATGGAAAAGATTTGGCATTTTATTTTGGTTGTCCTTGTTCTTGCATTTTTTCCAACCTTATCTAACCACATGAGTACATTGAAAACCAGTTCTAATTGTCATTAATGGCCTGCCCGAGAGGCTTGCAACACAGGGAAGCGAGCCAGCAGACAAGCTGAAACAGGCACAACGCAGCTGAGCAGGAACAAATGAGAAGAACTGTGGCTCTGGACACTTACTGAAGCGGAGCGCCACGGGTCTGCTCTGTCACGGTACCATGTGCCTCTTTGCGGCAGGGGACGCTTGCCTTACCGCCAGTGCAAAATAACCCTTAATTAGGCTGGCTGTCCCCATTACCAGCATGCGTCTTGGCTGACAAAGACTCCCGTTTACATACCGCTCTCGGCCGGCTTCGTTCTCTCACTGAGCGATGTGGCAAGGACCCTGCTCCTTCAGACCCAACACACGACGAATCTGAGGTGCACACGTTTTGAGTAGCTCCGGCATTCAAACTCCCCCCATCCCGCGACGGTAGTGACCGGGATCAGCATCACAGGGAGGAGGAGGAGGGGGAGGAGACTTGTCCTCCGCACCACAGAGGAGCGCGGCTCTTTCAGCGGGCTGTCGTGAGCCACGACTCAGGACAATGACCCCCCACGGCGGTATAATTAGATCCCCCTTCCCTGCCATTAAACCAATTTACCTCACTGCTGCGTCACCGGATGCGGGCAAACGAGAGATTAGGCGAAATCCAGCTCACGGTAAGACCGAAGCAGGCAGGGCAAAAGGCTGAACCAGGGAACAGGTCGTGACCCTCGGTGCGGCTGTCGATGGCAACACGGCCTCACAAACAGACAGGGATGGAACGGTTGCATCATCTTTACAGCAGCAAGGGGGACTGTGTAGTCATAGCGATGCCTAACTGCAAGGGATCCACTAACACTGACAGAGGGAGGAAGAGCTGCTGCAAGTGACCGGCGGCAGCAGTGTGGTTTGTGTGGTTTGAGAGGTGACTGCCACAATCTGACCTCAGAGACAGTGCATACGTGGCACGGAACACATAACTGCCACAGTATGCACATGCATACCTGCACTTAGACACAGGTGCACACACACACAACCAGAACTCTGAGAAGCTGGTAGGGCATTTGCCTGTGCCTTCTCTGGGTGGGTGTAGCACAACTTCCTTTTTGCTCCAGGAAAAACTGCTCAATATAGTCCCTCTGTCTCCCACACCAATCTCCTGCTCCCTCTATCTCTCCGATCTCCATCCCACTGCTCATTCGCTCGAGAATTCGGTCACTCATATGCACACGCGTGCACACGCACACAGAGCAATGACAGACAGAGGCAGTTAGGCCCACCGCTTTCCACGCATGTCATGGATCGATAATAGCCCTCCACTCCAGTGTGTGGGTGGGGAAATGCACGAGGGCCTCTGGCCCAGCCCACGGGTGCAGCGAGCCCTGCTGCCCGACCGCAGCAGTGTGACGGGCCGAGCCTTCGTGGCGCGGCCAGCGCCCGCCTCGTCAGGACACACTGACACTGTGATGTAACGCTGTCACACCCCTTATTCCCTCTGTGGGCCGCTAACTCTCCCGTCTTCCCCTTCCAGTCAAATTCCTGGGCTGAACATGGGCCTGACTTGTCAGGAGAGAGAGAGACAGAGAGAGAGGAACCAGTCAGGCCAGATTAATACCCCCACAGCAAGGGAGAGTGGGGCTCTATGCACACGGAGAGGGAGGCAGAGAGATTGGCATTATTTCTCCCTTAAAATGCCAGCCATTTTGGTCCACGGACAGGCTGGGTTTAGTGCCACTTCACCTTTGTTTGCTGTCCTCTGTTCATCAGTTTCGGCATTTCATGTTTGAGACAGCGCTCTCCTCCTACTCTGTGCACAGTGAAAACCACGCCCTACCCCTCACTGCCACACAACAACTCCAAGTTCGCACATTCCTCTGCTCGGCCTCCCGCATTTCTAAAATTCAGCAGAAGGCGAGGGCTTCACTCCTGTCGGGCCTGCGTGTCTCCTAATAACCTGAATTTTAGGTCCCGGGTGGGGTCTACTGAAAGAGCGAGAATAGCGAGAGTCTTAGAGACAGGAAACAGAATCAGAGCCGTATAAGGAAATGGTCGCTTAGCAACAGAGCTACCTCCTGCCCAATTTTCCATTACGTGCCCCAGCTATGCGTGTTTGGTACAGTAAGAGTGCATCAGCAAGCGTCTGCTTCGGAGCACGTCTCTGCGTTTACGCCTGCCTCACACTTTCCCCCAAGACAACAGACAAGACAACGAGCTCAGACATAAACAGCGACTTTTTTGAAATTTACAACCCTTTTTTCTTTTTTCCCCTCCAAACCTTTTAATGAGATTCAAAAACTGTTCCATTTAAACATCTTTTTCACACTTTGTCTGCCCGATTCTGACTGGAGCGCAACTGCTGCAACCACATAAGTTTGTTTTCAGATCACTGTCAGTCAAACTCAGGAGGTCAGATCAGACATGATACTGATGATTCATCGTGTGAAGTCTGCAAGGAGTCGATATCCCCTCAGGACTCAAACTATGCTTGAAAAGCACAGAGACCCAGCATTGTTTCCAACTGTACTTATGACCAATTTTCCCTGCAGTGATGCAGGGGACACAGGGGTCTCGGGGGGGAAGACTGGTCAGTGACGAAGGCTGGCAGAAAGGGAGGAAATGAGTGTGAGGATGAGAGCGGGAACCGTGAATGGAGGGGAGGGGACGTGGGAGAGAAAATGGACTCTTTCCTGCGCAGTCACAGCCAGGATGTTTGGACGAACTCCCGCACAGTCAATTTCCATAAACTGAATCATGCCCAACAATGCCACTGTGAAGCAGAACATTTTATTCACACCCAGAGACACACAGTCACATGCACACATGCCCGTATGCTCATGCACACACATACACAGACACACACACACACACATCATCCATTCCCTCACTATTGGCCGTTCCTTGAGACAGCCGTTCCAGCCTGTAACACCACTGGCTGTTTTCTGAGGAACCCATTCCAGTCTACACCGGTCAAACAGAAAATGCATATTTACTAAGCAAGAGAAGTTCATAGAGACAGTGATCTGACTGATATTGCTTTGTGTAAGTGTATGTATGTGTGTGTGTGTGTGTACGGAATGTGGTTTCTTTTCCACAGGAAGACGAGGATGAACGCATTAGAGTGTGTCAGTAGAGTGGAATGTGCATGAGCTAACGCACTGATGCAATTCTGCATTGTGTTATCGCACTTTGAGAGAATTTCCACGAACTGACGCCCTGCAGACGGACTGTCAGTCCAGGAACTGCACATCACTGAGACCCCTCCCATCTACGGCTATTTTTAAAAACAACATCCTGCTTTTTCATGTGTTGTTGTCATTCCTTACATTTTACAGGTTTTTAGACTTCAAAGACTCTCCCCACCCTCTCTCTCGCTCACGCTCGCTCGCTCACACACACACACACACACACACACACAGTAGTCAGCCCAGGGAGACACATTCATTTCCAAGTGCACAAGCGTGGTACTCCAACTATGTTGGATTCTGCATAACATAGAAAAAAATTTGGAAAAGCTGAGTTCATAAAGAAGCAAAACAAAATGGAAAAACAGTTGCAACCTGGTAAAAATCAACCATAGGCTGAATATTGACCTTGTCCATAAATACACACTGTGGGCTCAGTTTAAACTTCACCCTAACTCACATTTGAAAGGTTGCAAGATGACAGCTGACCTGAAAAGCTGTGACCCCTTCCCCCTCCCCTCCCCAAATGTGTGAAAAGGCAAAGCAGAACACATCAGACTGTCAGTAGAATGGAATGTGCATGACTGAGCATGCCGCCGTGATTCCATGCTGCGTTGTCTGAGAGAATTTCCACGAATGAGCGCCCTGCAGACGGTCAGTCTGTCCAGGAACCCTGTGCTGCCGAGGCTCCCGCCACCTGCTGCTCATTTTTATTTTATTTATAGTATATAAATATAAATAAAATATCATGTGTTGTCATTCTCTACAGGTGCTTGGCTCGGGCCATTAATCCCCCGCTGTCTTCCGTGTTGATTACAGCGATCAGAGCACGGCTTCGCGGCATGTCAATATTGCCATATGACACAGTAGTTGTCTACAAACAGCTCTCTTGTTAGGGCAGGGCAGTGCACTGTATCACCCACACAACCCACGAGTTTGACATGTTACTTTTTTCTGATTTGTCATCTGCAATCTGAACGTGGCCTGTATCTGGCTTCCATAGCAGAGTCTTCACAATCTAAAAGTACAGTGGCCACGGTGTGAGCATTCTGGCATCATGACATTTTCAACTATAACATATCTTCTAAAGTCATTTAAGGAGAACCCTGGGCAAAACAAAAATGCAATATATTTTACGATATGTGTTGAGTACTCACATGCACCCATTGCTTGTTCTAAACTGTTTTGTGTGAGTTTTTCCATACACAAACACCGCTTTGTCCACTGACCGCTGTAGAAAAATATTGTGTTAATTTACTCAGTGTTTTAATAATTTCAGAATTTAGAAAACTGCAAAACAAGGTTTGCACTACAATGCTCCATCGAAGAAATATGTAGAAACGATGTCTCTTTGTTTTGCGGATGGAAATATTTGCCACACACACTATGTGTATAAACCTACTATACATCTTTACACTATGAATGGGTGTAATATTTGTGTCAGTGCAACTAGTGTCAGTTGTAGATGACATGGACATCTGCATGTTACCTCTGTTGCATTCTTTGAATTTGTACTCATTTGTAATATGTCAAATTCTGCTAAAGCCCAAGTTCATGACATGAAGATTACGAACATCCGATTTCCCAAGCTCACCTGTGGCTGAACACATAAACCACCGTATCACACTTGGGAGGGGACAGAAGTGCTGTATGTATGTACACACGCACAGTGTGCTGCCAAAGATAATGATATGTGTCTTCGACAGATTGAATACTGTCTTTGTGTGTCTCTGTTCAGGAGCAAGATAGACCAGATGACTCATGACAAAGAAAGCTGCTGCGTGAGTTGCTTAGTTAAATAAACGGCACTGTACGCAAATTAGCTTTGAGTTTGCACGCCACTCCACACCAAAGCTACGAGCAATAAAACAACATTTTGTTTTATTGTGGGCGGCAGAGTTACATAGCGGTTAAGGAGCAGGACTTGTGACCGAAAGGCTGCCAGTTCGATTCCCCGCTGGGCCACTGCTGCTGTATTCTTGGGAAAGGTGCTTAACCCACAATTGCCTCAGTAAAATATCCAGCTGTATAAATGGATAACATCGTAAAAAAACTGTAACCAATGTAAGTCGCTCTGGATAAGAGCGTCTGCTAAATGCCAATAATGTAATGTAATAATCGCACACTTATTAAGTCATTTATAACAGCAATACGACAAATGCAATGCAAAGTACAGATCCCTTCAACTCAGGTCCTGCAAAGCTCATTTTAAACCACTATTGCCCCTCGAGCTGCAAAGGAAGATTAGTTGGTTCACGCATTTCAAGACGATTATTGCTCGAGTATATTGATTAACGGCCTCCTGGTCTGACAGTCTCTCAACACTTCGATATTTTCGGTATTTAGCAGGCAACACAGCAGCACTCTTGAGACATGCGTTGAGCAGCGGGAGCAGGTCGCTCTTCTGGGAGTCTCTTCTGATTGCACTGTCTAGAAGACCTGCCACCTGCCAGTGCCTTCTACGTCGCTGTAACACGAGACCACTTCCATTTCTGCTGCGCTCTACATCTGACGAAGCTGTGGCAGTTTTCTCACAATTTGGAACTGGAGGTGTTGGTCTCAATACCCCGATGGGGAAACCAGAAAAATCACTCGGTGCTGTGCTCCATAAGACATCGTGTACCACTGCGTGGTGTGGTAGTAGCTAAATATTCAATTGTCAGTGTCAGTTAAACTGTGCCACAGATTGTGGAGAATCAGACGAACACACACCACGATAACCATGACTCACTCCCTAACTGCAACACAAACTGACCTGACATCACACAAATTACTCTGTCCTGAACATTTAGGAGACTGCCCAACTAGAATTTTCAGTTGTTATTTTAAAGGACTTGCAAAAAAGGGGTTTAAGCAAGATAACAAGAACTCATCGATTAAGGCATCTTGAATGATGATGCACGTTCCCCTATTTCGAATTACAATTGCGCACAGACTCACCCCAGGAATTTCATCCGGACTGCACAGCATCTGAGGCGCAGCCGGGTGGGTGTTGAGCTCCATGTCGCTGCCAGTGAAGTCGTCTTCGGATTCTTCAAAAGAGGAGGCTGGGGACAGGCCGACGGAAGACGAATTCGAGAGTTTTCGGAACAAGAGCGGTGGAATGGGGGAGCCCCCAAAGCCGCTGTCCGAGCAAGGCGACTCTTCGTCGGCATGTATGTCAAAGGAGAATCCGCTGATTGCCGTGGCCTTCGGTCCAGTTCGGCTGGATCTCGAATCGCAGGTCACAATGAGTCGTGGGATAATCCCAGAGGAACCCGAACTATCCGATATGTTGCTGCACTGAGTCTCGTGTTGTTGTTTTGAGGGGTCGGTCGAGGAGAAAATTTGTTTCTTTGAGACAACGGGAGAGCTGTGGCTCTTATCCCCCTTGTTCGGGCAAGGAGCCGCGATGGCCGGAGTTTTGGTCATCTGTGCGCGCAGGGTACTACGTACAACAGTATTGTCCGAGGAGTCTGCCACAGCTGAATCCTCAACACTATTAAGGATGCTGCCTCGATTGTCCAAATACGAGTTCTTAGCTCCAGTGGGTATCACAATCTCCTCCTTCGCTGGACACGAGTGGGCAGGGCCTACCACCACCCCCCATTGTACCCCCATACCCGGACCACCCCCGTTCCGCTCGATACTGACATCATCGAGGAATGCCTGCTTATCCATGGTCTACACCGAGGCATTCCGGTCATAGTCCTCTCCCGCCGTGAATGGATCGCTTTAAGGGTCCGTGCAGCCAATTCCAGAGAGTCCGCTGGCCCAGAAAACACACCGCGTCTCATCTAACAATCCTCTACGGATGTAAGAGCCCTACAACACCGCTCGGATTGCCGCGTGCAGTCTGCTAGCTAACAACGCTAACTGTCTAGTCGTCCATTGATTCCCCACTCCTAATTAATCCCACTACCGGTAGTATTCAAACACCAGTACCTCCTTTAACCGCAACAAATCCTTATTTTCACACGATTCTTTAAAAACCGTTCATCCTTCCGCTCTGCTGTCTGTTTTTATCATTTGTTTTGTACCAGCCTTTTGTCGACCTCCCTCCCGCTTTAGCCGAGGCGCGATGAACACAGAAAGATTGATCCATTCCGCAGTCCGTACAGTTGATAGGGCAGGGTCCATAAAAAACAAAGGGCTGGAGACCACGCCTTATGCACTGGAATGGGTAGTTCACTTTTTGCTCCTCCCATCTCAGCTGCGGTCTGATGCGCCTAGTGCAACAGTACAGATGAGCATGTAATCTTGCTGGGTGACGATTTGGTTGGTTGCATTGGGCAAGGCTGCGGTTTACTACATTTCTCATCCTGAGCAAACAGACCATGAATTATGCAAATAAAACACGAATAAATTCGATGAATTACCAACTTCCAAGAAGGTCCAGTAAAAAAATGAATAAGTTCGCTCCCAAGAAGTTTCAATAAACCCACAGCATTTTGTTGTTCGTTTTGACCCAAATCACGTGCTTTTGGGTGTACACTAGATAACAGTTGTAAAACTAAGAATAAAAAGTTTCAGTGTGGACTATGATTACTGCAATGGTTATTAGGGAATGTTGTCACTGGAGCATGCTCAGCCAGCTATGCAACAGGACAGTGTTTGTCTCAGTTAAACCGACTTGTTTCTTTTGTACTTATATGCTGCCCTCTAATGGTTGAAAGGGCAAATACATTTAGGAGTTCCTCTGCCTCAAGGTTATTTTGTACATGGTGTTTTTTTCTGCCACTGTCATGTAGCGTGTATTTTTAAACACTCTCTTACATTGATACACACTGAACCGTAAGACGCGTTTCAGTATACTGAACGTTAACACTCAATATCATTCTCTCTGTCACACACACAGACCTGCAAAGGCAAAGTTACTCACATTGGAGTCTTACTCTTCTGCGCTACAATCACATTTGTGGCTGCTGCTTTGGATACTGTGTAATGTCTTCACCAAAAATGTTACTCCATTTAATGCTGAATAATTTGAAAAGCCAAACTGACATCTTAACTAGCAGCACATTAATCTCTTACCCAATGAGGAAATGTTGTTCAAGTACATGTATATACTGGGATAATCGTAGTATTTGGAAGACATGGATAACAACTTCTTTGAATCCACGTACACCTTTTAACCTCTCCAGTTTCAATTTCAACATAATTCTAAGAACTACATTTCACATAATTTAAAAAGAGGCCCTTCTGAGAAGAGAGAATAATTCTGTAGCAGTGCACCTGAAAACAGAACCCTTTTATCTGTCCCGACCTAGAGCTCCCTCCTTTGGGCGGGCAAAGATTATGGTGTATCGGGTTTCAGTGAAGTTGCAATCACCAGCTGGTTTTAGCTTTGTAAATTGGTTGTTATGGTAACTGGAGACACAGGACAGAGGAACATAAAGTAGACCTGTAGACTTTTGTGTAGATGGGGGTTGAGAATAAGGGTATGGAAACTCCACTGTGTCAGATTTCAACCCATACCAAGGTGACAGGTGCAGGAACCTCAGGAGTGGTCGATCTATGCTGTTTTATGACAGCATGGCTCTGAATAAATGTTTACAGTTCATTGAATGAGCATGAATGAGTGTCTGATTATGATTTTCATTATTTGGACAAGTCAGTTCAAAATTTAGTAGCACTGGAGTTAAAGCCCCACCACCTGCATATATCAGAATTTTGGCTAACCTCCTCAGACTGTGTAGTTTTGTATGGAATAATGGGCTTGGTCAGATATGACAGAACTATCCCATTCAGTGCTTTGCAGGCAAGTGGCAAAACTTTTCCTGTTGTGTAATAGACAGACAGTTAAAGGAAGATACTACAGGTGATGTGATCATTCACTTTTTCTTTTAGTTCTCATCACACCAACATGCTGGATCATCTGAGATCTGTATCCCAAGATCTTTATTCAAGATTTGTGTGTGACCACACTGAACAGTCAAAAGTGCTCAGTAAACGCAATATAACAACAGTACATAAATATCATAATTCTGTGTATCATTTAGGCTGTAGGTTTATTTTCACAGAAAAAGGGGATCCTTGCCCTAAGGTCTTTTAGATGCTCAAGCTTTCATTTTTTTCATGTGTCTCTTTTAAAGAAGGATGAATATACATCAATACTCGTAAAAAGGCAGGACACTGCAGAAGAAATGTGTATTCTCTTCATATGGAGGTGCTGATTTCTGTAGCTGTTAAATATTACTATATATAGTAATATTTAATATTTAGTAATGTTAGTAATTTAGTAATATTACTATATATATGATTACTATAGTCACCCCCACAAAAAAAATAAAATGTATTTATTTTCAAGGAAACAATACCCGAATACAGCCATATTGAATTCCTACAAATATAATTAATATGCATAGTCAACTGGTAAACTGGATTCAGAACATGTATAAATACAAATCATCTACCTATTTACAAAGCATGGGAAGGAACTAAAACATTTTCCACAGGGAGCCATTTCCAGCAGTTTCAACCAAAATTAAATCAGGGTGCATCTTTCTCCAGTCCAATAAAATAATCAGTGTTAAGGCACATACATACAAACTTGCACATCAAAAGGCTAGAGGGTAGTTTTCTATCCAGTTAATTAAAATTACCCTTACTTGTCATGAGCTTCAGTAAATGTAATGGTCTTGTATGTTCTTTGCATCCTCCTTTTTGCATAGAGCAGCAGCTGTTCGTTCTGATCCAGATGTTTACCTGGGAGGTAGAGAAGATTGGCCCTAATTAGGACCAATACCAGCTGCTGCATGTAGAAGAGCTCAGAGACAACCTGCATCCCCAAGAAGAATCAGCCAGGCCACATTACCATCACACACACCTAAGAAAACTGTACTGCAGATGGAAGTGCAGTGCTGACAAATCCAACTATCAGGATCAATCCCAAAGATTGTGTAACATCTTTCTCAAAGTAAATTGGAAAAAAGCACTAGAGTTGGCCTAGTATAGGCGATAACGGTGGATCACAGAGATAAACTAAAACCCTGTCACGGAAGTACCAGTTCAGGTAAGTGTAACTGCCATGTCTGGTTTGAGGGAGTGACCCACAAAGAACTGATATGCTCACATCCGGTTAGTTTAAAGCAAATATCTGTCAATTTTCCAGTTTATATGGAAATTAAGCATTAATTCACATTAATTTGACCACCTCAAACTGTTCAAGCGAACGCTTTCTATGCAATTCCCTCTTTGGCAAAAGGTATAAATTCCTGGACAGTGCAGGCCATTTGGTCAATTTGATACTGCCTGTACAAGCAGTCTTAATTCTGGGAATGGGTAAATATAGTGGAACTCCTCCTCGTTGGGGTTCTGCTCCTGAAAGCTCCTGTGGCCAGTGTGCTAGGCAGGTGTGCACCAGAGCTCTCCCATCAACACTCCTTTTAGCCTGTGAGCCCAGGGGGCTCCCTCTCGTCACTCACGCAGGTGCTGCCTTTCTCAGTGTCACACCTCCCACCTGGCACAGTCATAGAGCCTGGCCCCAAGGGTTCCATCCCGTGCACCTTGTGAGGCTGTCCTCCATGGAGCTCATGCATCTGGAGACTCCTTTAACAGTGTCCTCAACTTACTGCCTACCGAACAGCACAAGACCCCTGGAGACTGGTGATCAGACAGTGATCACACTTAATAGTCTGTCACTGGAATGTAACTTCACTAACACATTACATGCATTAGTACTTGATTGCTGATTACTTAAATGAGAAAAGCCATTGTTGTCCTTTCTCATCAATGCTGTTGAGAAGGGGCCAATGAATCCTGAATAAAATAAGATGGACTAATGGTTTTTATGCCTTCAGCTTCAACTAAACGTAGATTTCTCTACAGTGAGTCATTACGTGCTCAGACTCAAATGGAGTTTCATCCAGGAAAAACAGAAAACTGTGTTTGATTATTTAAATATTTGATCTTGGGCATCATAGAATTTTTAAATATCAAATTCTTAGCATAGCACATTCCCTCTTACAGACTACAACACAACCCCATCCCAACAAGTTCCAAAAACTTCCATCAACATAATAATGCAACCCTACTGGATGAGCATTTAGTCTATGCAGACAACAAGCAGCTGTAGACTTTGCTGCTGCAATTCATTAAAAATCAGTTATGTTCCAGCCATCTCAACAGAACCACAATGGAAAACATTACAATGTGCAAGCAAACTGTGTGTGTGCGTATGGTAGATATGTGCAAGAAATTTCAATATATGGCTACAGGTATAGGACATGCATGTCAAAACAGATGCACACAAAAACAGATTTTTATAAAACCGTATATTCTAAAACTCATCACCAGTAGGTCCAAAAAATACAAAAACACTGAATCATTCCTACTGAGAATGATTAAAATACAGCTATCCATATACTCACATCCTGTGCGAGAAACACACCACCAATGGCATTTCATTAAACACTTGTTACAGTGGACTGAAATGTATAAAACAAACGAACACAAAACATTAGAATCCTGAGGTGTCCCCTCTGAAAAACCTGTTACACAGAATAAATTAATGTCCATTCCCAATCGCATGTGTGGCAAATGTGCCTCTTGGACCCTTTCTTGGCGCCCCCTGTCCTTCTCTCCACCTCTGTCTCACAGTGTTCAGATCTGACTCCCTGCTGCAGCCCCAGAGAGCAGACAGTAAGAACAGGTATCCAGTGCAGGTGTGTACAAGCCTTTATATGTGTGCAGGTATGTGGGTGCATGTGTGTTTGTATGTAGGATACTGTAAGAGACCTGTTGTACTTGTGTATGTGTGCGTGTGCATGGACGTGTGTGTGCGTGTGCAAGATCCTGCAAGAATCTCAGGTCCCTGTGTGTGTGCCATCAGTCTGTGCAGGGCACTAAGCACAGGTACATCCCCGGGGGCGTCTGGTCCAGGTGCGTCCCTCTAGCGGCCAGTGTCCAGGTCTCTCATGTAGTCCTGCAGCGCCTGCAGCCGGGCGTCGATCTCAGACAGGTCAGCAGCCCCGTCTAACGAGCTCTCTAACCACAGCATTCACAAGACAGGTCACAGAAAGGTCAGCACTGTGGTGGTTCATTTAATGCTCATAAGGGTGCATTTGTCCAAAGTGGATAGAGTAACAAGACCAAAGATAAGGACCTGTACTGCCATAACACCATGAATGAATCTGACTAGCTTTCCTAAGGGTTGGCATCGCACTGAAGGTGGGACAGAGGCACATTTGTGTTTTTATCCATCAGCCTTGTCTGAAAACTGAAGTGTTTTCTCAAATGCACTTGGATTTATTCCAGTTGTTATGAGAGTGCAGGTCCTTTCTCCTTATTAATTTCACTACAGAAAATGCACCCACTTCATTTTCACATCTACACTGATCCCTGAGTGGGATTTTTCCACTTCATGAAAGGAAAGTGGAAGCAGTGAAGTTGTTTCATGCAGGCCATTACATTAGACTATATTCTGAGCCAGCTGCCTCATCCAGAGACTTCTACAGCCAGAGACCAATCCAGATTAGTCACATTGCTCAAAGGGATTGGAGCTATGCCTGACTTGGGAATTGAACCTGCAACCATTGCGCTATAAGCCCTGCTCACAGCACTGCTACCCATTCTCTGTACCTTTCTCTGTGGCTCTCCCCCTGCGTGTCGGAGTGCTACAAAGGGGCTTCTTGGCTGGGAGCCGAGCTCTGGGCTGGAGAGGAAAGAAGAGGAGAGGTGAAGAAAATCGGTGTCAACATGAAATGGCACACTGCTGTAAATCACACTACCTTACCACCTTTGCTGAGATTGTCATCACCATTTCAAACCAGTAAACATGGTGATTACGGTCGCCCCTGACACAACACTCACCATGGCAGGGCTGCTCCAGGAGGGCTTTCTGCCTCTGCAATACAAAGTGTGACAAGTGGGAACACCATTGTGAACAGGCATTTACAGTTTTTTTAGCACTCCAGTGAACTGCAGTTTGAGTGCTCCATCAATCAAAGCAAGCTCAGTCCCAAGTGGCTCAGTCAGCCAGGTGTGTGCTTTGAGTGCAAGCAGAGCACTGTAGGCTGGATGGCTAGGTTTGATACCAGCTGTGTCATTTGCTGACAATGACTGGCATCCAACACTGGCAGAACAGTGACAGTTAAAATCAATCTTTGGGGACAAGTATTAATGTTGATAAATTAAAAAAAGAGGGACACACTGGTAAACTAAAAGTACAGCCACCCCTCAAAAAATTCACCAGAAACTCTCTTTCACTGAAAAACTGTAATTGTAACAGAATTCTGTCTATTTCTATTTCTGTAAAACACCTGTTATTAAATAGTGAATTCCATCTAAATGGGTATTTTAGCTCATCCCTAATTCAAACGCAATAGGTACACACAGTACACCAAACACACACACCTACACACATTATGGTCTGTGCATAAAAACATAACATGAGGAACAAATTGAGGACATTTTTTTAACTCATCAGAAAAGAGCTAACCTGGAAGGGAGGGGCTTGGCCAGCTCCTCCAGCTCAGCCATTGAGCTGTCAGAAGAGCGCCGGCTCCTCCTGCTCTCCACAGAAATGCTCCTCCCTCTCCCTGCACTGCCTATTCTGGCTTGCTGGGGGCGTGACTCTCTGGAGCGGGACCGTCCCCTCTCCAAAACAGGGGGCGAGGCCATCATGTCCCTCCTTACTTTCCTTTGGCTAGGAGGGAAACCAGGGCTGGTATAATTGTTCGCATGACATTAAAGAGGATCAGGCACAAAATGCTGCTTGCATAGTGTTGTAACAATTTTAGAAAAGAAAGTCATTTTTTCTCATCACGTAATATACATTACAAGAGACCCTCGCCATTCATGGGGGATTCATTGTAGAAATCCCCATAGATGGGGAAATCTGCTAATACTGTACCAAAAACAAAAGCCTATGCACAAAAAGGATGTGCTCCTGACACAAAACAACCATATCTTCAGCAATGTTATACGCATAATAATAATAACAACAATAATACTTATAATTTGTCCAAATAAATGCAAGAGGGATGATAACGTAATAGTAAGAAGTGGGGCTCATAACCAAAAGGCTGCTGGTTTGATTCCCTGCAGGGGTGCTGTTGTTATACCCTTGGGCAAGGTACTTTACTCAGAACTGCCTCAGTAAACATCCAGCTGTATAAATGGACAACATGTAAAAACTGTAACATATGTAAGTCACTCTAGATAAGAGCATCTCCTAAATGACAGTAATGTAATGTATGTAAGAGAGGGTGAGTTGGTGCAGCGATCAGCAGGAGTGGGAGTGCTGCCTCACTCAAATATTACACACTGCACATCACAAATGTATGAATGGCAAGGGTCTCCTGTATATAATAAAACAGCCAAAACACAACACAAAAAAGTGGCATCTAACCACAAGTGAAACTGCATTCAAAATACTGCATAGAGTGACAGCTCAAACTCAGGGAAGGAGATGAGAAAAATGAGAGAGAAAAGAGAGAAAGATGAGAAAGAAAAGAGACAGGGCTGCTGACTTTTTCAAATCTGCCTCTTTCTGCCTGCGCTGCCGGTCCTGGATGTAGGCTGTGGGGTCGAACCGCTGCCCACGGGCCCCTGGGGTGGAGGGGAATAGAAGAGAGGCATGATGGGAATCAGCTGGCTCCTCCTCCTCAGCTGTTCAAAGTCACTAAACCACTGAAGCATCAATTACTGACTGCTCCTCTATTCCTCCAGGAAAAATGCAGGAAAAATATACATGTCCCCCCCCTCACCCTACAGCTGCATTGTTTATTTCATTTTCTCAAAGGGGAAAACAGGAAAAAGTAAATAGGACAAATGTGTGATGAAGTGCACCCTGGTGCTGGTTTCCATGGCGGTATCGACGGTTTTACCTGTGGGTGAGGGGGAGGGTCTGGGGACGCGGGGGCGTGACCCAGAGGAGTCCGCCCTCCTTCCCCGCCCCTCCAGCATCCTGCCCCTGTCCTCCATCCTCTCCCGGGACCCTGAGCGTGCCCTCACCACCCCGCGCTCCCGGGACACCGAGCGCCGAACCTCCACGTCCCCCCTGGAGCTGCTCCGGCCGGGCAGCATGGGGGTCGTCCTGCTGCGAGAGAGACAGCACCGTGCAGACGGAGATGAACAGCGTCCAGGCACTTCCATGGGAAAGGGCTAAGGAAAGGTCTAATCACTCCTACACTGTGTGTTCTACAAGTCTGGATTTACCATTTGTGAGACAACAGGCTCTGCTGTCAAGACCACGCATACGCACTGCCTACCTCATTGTTCCGCTGCACAATCATTAGTTACATCAGTTTTCATCAATGGGTCGAATGCAAATTACACATGCTTCTTATAATCAGTTACAATGGACAGCAAGTTCTGTTAAACAATATGTGCAACAGGGTCACGACAGGATGATATCAGTGCGAGTGCCATAAATCGGCTCAGCTTGATCTGACACAGAGAGATACACTGCTCAGGGAGGAAGACTCAATTCGTTTATAGGGGGTACACAGTGAAGACGTGTGCTGTCCTGCTTTATCTGTCCCTGTATGCAGACAGGTCAATACAAAGCAGAGGCCTTTGGAAGGCCTGCAGCTGCCTGAATACCTTATGTCTCTTTTGCTGAGACACCAAAGAAAGGTTTTCCTCTAACACTGGGCACAGATAAACGCAGAGGAATGTGTGAGACAAAGAAAAGGCAGAATGTCTGGAGTGACTCACCCTCGTCGCAGTGATGCAAGCTCATTGGTCAGACTCTTCACGCGAATCCGAAGGGCTCTCTCTGATGCCTTCAGCTCCTCCAGCTGTCTCACAGCACCCCCGGGGCAGAATTATCAATTAAATATGAACATGTGCTGAGGAAATATCCATATTCACCTTCACCGCAACTCTCAACCTCATCTCCACACACAACTGGAGCGTTTGGCACAATTATGTATATACATTGGCCTTTCCATGTCAGTCCTTCTGTAGCGAGATTTTCAATAAGGGACAATACTGCAGTTCGCTGACCACTACTTTTGCAGGATACAGCTTAGAATGCAGATGTACAGCATGAATGAATACATCCCATTAAAGCTAATCAGAGCACACGGCTGATGTAAACAACACTGCGTCTGAAAAAGAGCGGTGTTTTCCAGTGTGACGAGTGCTATACCGGACCTGCTCCAACAGGAGGCGCTGCTCCTGCCCCCTCTTGTTAGCCGAGCGCTGGTTCTGGCCCTCTCCCTCAGCAGCTGCTCCTCCAGCCTCTGGACCACGTCCCGGAGCGCCCGCACAGCTCCAGCTGGGGTGCAGCCCGCTCCAGCCCCCTGTAACCTCTCCAGAGCCTTGGCCAGGGCCTCCTTCTCCTCCCTCACCAAGGCCAGCCTGACAGGGACAGAGGAAGGAGTGGCTCATACTTGGAGCGGCTGCATGGCTTGCAGTGGCTATCATTAACAAATGGGCATGGCCACATTGGGCCCTTTTTTGTAAATGCACCCAGAGAGCCACAACATGGTGGCCATTTTCATTTCATCATACATCCACTTCCAGTGGAAAAAAAAAAGTGCAAAGAAATAACATGTTCAACATGTTCAAGATGACACCTTGGCACCCTCCCCTGCTCTAAGGAAAGAAACTTACTCGGCACGTAGTTTTCGGGTCTCAGAGTCGATATGTTTGTGGCCTCCCTGGCCTCCGAGCGCACTCAGCTCCGCCCTCAGAGCCCTGATCTCTCTCTGTAGGGCCGCTGGGTCCGGCTTGCCCTGGTAAGGCAGGGGCAAGGGGTAGTGTATTCTGAATGGAAGAGGGAAAAGCACAAAAGGCGGGTAAGGTCTCCACATACAAGCGAAAATGCATAGGACTCATGAGTGAAAGGAATGAGGGGTCATGAGGGGCCACACCCTGTCAAACACCATTCTTTGTCTGGGCATAAGAAATAAAGAAATGATGGTGCTGGTAGAATGCTTGTTCAACGGGGGCTCAATTCTTTCACTTCACTTCCCCGAGTCTGACTGGAGCTTTTACATGAACCGGTCACCCAACCATTTGGCCTGAGGAAGAATGAATGCGTGCCAATGGCTGACATCAGCAACTACGTGACCTGTTACTCGCAAACCTAGCAGACTCCTGGCCCATATAGTAGCAGTGAAAGTCCAGCCAGCCCTGGTGAACAGAGCAGCGATCGAGGAGGGGGGGCACAGACCTGTCAAACTCCACTGTGTAGATGAGGATGAGGTATCGCTTCGCGCTGAGGGCGGGGGACTGTGGCTGGAGGCGGGGTCTGCCAACCACCCCTGCCTTGCGGTTGCGCAGAAGTTCCAGGTCAGCATAGGTCAAGAGGTCGAGGGACACAGCCTCACTGGTCTGCAAGGAAGCATCCATGGAAATCAACACTGCACCACTACCTGGCATGGACTAACTGCCTATAGCACACTAAAAAGCTGAACTAAAATGCTGCTATGGTTCACTGACAGCCCATTAGAACTGCCAACCAAAGCTGGAACAACAACAAATTGTTATCTGGGGCCCTTCCACATATACCTGGCAAAAGCCATAAGATTGCTGGTTGAAGGATGTCAAACTACTGCAACAGGTGTCCGATGCTGTTTTTGCACATTGAACCATTGCATAAATGTAACCAGCTTATCTTTAAAATGAATACTTAAAAATAAATTGTGATAGGTCTGCCATTTTATTAATGATAAAAAAGAACGTGAAGAAGCGTGACAACAAAAATAACAGCAACAGATAGTATTAATTTTTAAAATCTTATGCTTACCTGGTTACTCATCAGACACAGTCAGAACTGACTTCACTACTGCACTGTACTTTGACATGTTGAGAGTATTTCTAACGGCACACACTCACACAATACAATTTGGCACCAACACAAATGGCTCATTTCCACTAATCCACATCCAAGTGTGCCTGAATGCAGCAACATTATTAAGGGCTTTACCACCTACAGCCATCTGTAGGTGAGGTGAGATTGAAAACAGTTAGCTCTAGGTACAGCTGGCTACCAAGCACTCACTGTTTTTACAAACCTTGCTGTATGACGTGGGAGAAAACATCCCTTCACAAAGCTATGTAAGCCCTTCAATCTCCCATAAACAGGAATTATTTCTGGTACTGTGATCCAGAGAAAAACATCAAAGTAAATATTGAACAATTATCTGGAAAGACTTCCTCCCAGATGTAATGAAGTCTACTTTTTGATTGACCCATGTCTGCTGGGACTTTGCCACTGCAACAGAACGTGGTGACAAATGGAAAAAAGGCATACAGTGCTCACAGCTCTTCAGAGTGAAATGTCTAAATCCTGACCTTGTTAACTGCAGACTCCAGCATATTGCAGAAGATCGGGAACTGCTTGAAGTTGCCAGTCTTGCGAGTGAGGTCCTCAATGTCTTACAGAAAGAGGATGAGAGGACACACAGATGCATACGTATTAGGGATAAACTCAACGAAGAAAAGTTGTACAGTGGAATTTTTACCATGCTGTACTTACAGGCAGGGTCAAACTCCCCCCTCCACTGGTCAGCGGTCACAGAATCCGTAATCTCCACAAGGAGCAACTCCTCCTCAAGCTCGACCCGCACAGAAAACTCCACCCCACGGAACTCCATGTCTGCCAGCACAACTGTCCCTACCTCCATGGCGTCTTGTGTCAATCACAACCACCACAGATCGGCAAAGACAGCACTGCGAGGATGTGGAGAAAGGCCAGTAACAGAATAATATTACCGACTGCTTAGAAATACAACAACCTACACGTTATATAAAACAACTACAAATATGTTTAATTCCACAACAAACAACGAACCATGCTAGCCAGCAAAGTGCTGTCTATGTAGCTAGGCAAGTTGCCGGCTGGTTAACTTCATGATGAGGACAACCAATCTTAGCTAGCTGTATCAGACATTTGCTAGGTATTTGTTAGCCAGCAAACACGTCTGCTGCTGATGCAAACGAATGACATAAATCACATCTACCTCTACTATAGGAGACAACTAGCTACACGATAACCAATTTCTTTCAAATAACCGCAAAAGCACAAACAAATGGCCAGTGAGCCAGTTCGCTAGCTAACACAGCTATCTAGGTTACGTTAGCAACCAGGCAAAAGCCTTGAAGACTGATGAAAATTGTGTACTTAGCGACCTATCTGTACGACAGCTAGCTAACTGATATTTTGCATGTACTTAACTGGTTATCAGAGGAGCCTTCCATCTGCCTACAGCCACCTATTTAAGTTAGGTCAGACTACGTTTAAGATAACTGCATCTCCTGCTGGACTCAAGTTGTTCGCTAACGTTAGCCGCTATGGTCTATAACTGAACTGCAAGGCTTGAAGTAACGTTAGCTACGTAAGCTAAAAAGCTAAGTTAACACAACGACACACTGACGACTGTCCGAGCTGACTAGCTAGCTAACTAAATTTGGCCACGATTCAGTCACTGGTACATACATTAGGAAGTACAATAATAATTTGCTCCTAAAACTACAGCAAACTGCCTATGATCTAGTGAAACTGACCAACTAACTCACGAAAGAGCAAAGTCGCCAACATATACGTACCCGAATCAGGGTGACGTGCAGATACAAACTAATCCCCAAATAGATTAGTTACATTCATTTAAATACGGTTCTTTGGAGCTCATTTCATGTTTTAAAAACAAACAGCTAGCTATTTAGCAACTTGGTGAACTACTAATACCAACATACATCGTCCTTACTTCGCTGGCAGTTTACAAGCTAGTTACATCTGTTGAATACAGCGGTTCAATAACCGGGAATTTGAGATACCGCCCTGTAATCGCTGTCGACGCCATCTATTGGCTGAGATCTCAAAAGAGGACAAGGTAATTGTCTGAAGTTCCTGTCAATCAGAGAGTACAATTATAATAGCACCCATCCTGTTGTCTGTCTCATCGATTGAAATACGCCAATTGGCTATAGTACAAACTACGACAAGTTTGACATATTTTCATTGGTTGATATACATGTCATTTAAATTTTATTCCCACCATTTCCACTTTACCGATGTAAAATTTCCCACCCACATATTCTGTACCTGGCCTCTGAAGAACGCAGTCAATTTAATCTCAATTTAGAAATTGAGATTTAGGCAAAAAATGAGACAGAGTCCAGTTTACAAAACCTAGGGGTAAAGAGAGTCATGGGACAATCCTGGAATTTGTGGGTTTTACTAAATTACTATTAATACGCTTTTGGTATATTTATGGCCTTCCAGCACCTGTCCCTTCAGTATTTGTCAGCCTTTGTAATGTAAATTCTTAAGGAAACTTTGACGGTAAACAAGGACGCCTTGTTACACATCGATATTAGATATTACAGAAAATAACTGCATCATTCTTAAACAATTTCAACCAATAATAAACTCTGGGATAATTAACTCGTTACACATACAACTTGATTGATTTCTTTAATGAAAAAATACTCCAAACATACAAATGAACAAAATAAAAAATACATTATAAGCATACACAAAGAGAACCAAAAGCCTCACAAGTGTAAACTTTCCATATTAAGGCAGAATAAAGGTGATGGATGGTCTATTGCCAACTGCCAATACCATTATAAGATGGAAGGCCTTCCATATCAGCTCAATCAGAATACAGTACAGTAATGTTATTTCAGGTTATATTGTAGAGAATAAAATATAATTGCCACTTCATGTTTACCACGATTTTATATTATGTTACAGTACTCTGTTGTGTGTGCATTTTTCCTTTTGTCATCCAGCTAACTACCTTCTTTTACAGGATGTCTGCTTTGACAAAAGCAGCTTTATTTTGCATTTCTTGCTGAGAGAAAAAGCTGAGTACACCGCCTCAGCAAATGTGGCTTGGAATGTGTGCAGGTGTTTCAGAGTGTCAGAGGACGTGTTAACCTCATAGAAGGTCAGAGTGCTGGCTGGCCAGTCCAGATAAACCCCGATCGTGCTGCTGCACTGATGTGAAATGTAGGTCCCCTTTTTATTGTGCCATGCATAGACACCTTCCTCCGAGCACTGCAGACACCAGGACTTGTCATTTAGTCCAAGTCTGGACTCAGTTCCCAATGACTTCCTGTCAATGCTTTTATAGACCACTCCAACGTAAAAGTCTGCCTCATTCCCTTCAATCTCCCAGTAACAACGAGACCCAGACAGACCCTCTCTGCACAGCACTTGTGGCCAATAGCTGAACCTGTCTGGGTGGGCAGGTGGTGGTTGCCTTTTGAAAGACGCACGTTTCGTCTGGGATGACAGAGACAGCCTTGCATGTGCCGTGTCGGGGGGTCCCAGCTGAGTTGCTGAGTGTCTGCAGGAGGAAAAGGAAGTTTGGCAGCGAAATAGAAATGTAAACCAGAAGTGGAGAAAAGTGGACCAAAGCCAAACCCTTATATACAAACAGTATAATGAAAATCACAATGTTTCAAGCAAGTGGCTGAAGAACAGAGCGGGTGGGGAGTGGTGAAGGAGGTCAAACGCATGTCACCCTTTGCTCACTGATGCTGCCCAATAGTGTTATAGAGCACTTACCATTTCCTATGTATGTATGTAGTCATCAACAGTGCTAATCAAGCTACCGACCTAATTCTTTCCACTAACCTTGCTGTTGTTGCTTTTTGCAGCTAGCTGTTTGGGGACAAATCGAAAAGACCTCATGGTCTTGTCTCAGCTCAGTTAATGTTTCCTAATGTTTCCCTCATATCCAGCATATACAGTACGTCTGGCTTGGGGATTGGGCCTTTTGGATAGTCTCATTCCACAGCTCTCTCCATTCTTTCTTTCAGCTGTTTTCACTTGCCACATTACATTAACGGATGGTAATTTCTCATTGGCTATTGGCACTGATCTGGAATCAGTGACAATTTCAGAACTTCTCACTAAAACTCTTGCAGCTTGTTAGGTGCATAACAGAGCATAATTATGTGAGGCTAAAATTGTAATGTGTCCACTTCAAGACATACAGTGACTAACAACAGTACATGCCCAATGGATGGATCGACTGAAACAAATAAAAATGCATTTATATGCTGAACGAAAAGAAAATACTTACACTTTAAAGCTTCAGCCCTGGTCCGCAGTACTGCAGTAATGGAAACACAGGAAATTAGATACATTTGTTGTGTACTGACCTTCACAAACCAAGCTGACAAACTGACAGCCAAGCTTCATGCTAACCCCTGATTCCACAGACAAAAGGTATATCATATGTAACTAACAAGCCACGCTTACCTTGAGTCTAACACAAGGTAGGCAAATATAGGGATTTTACTTCTATACTAACGTCACGTAATTCACGTTCAACTGTTTATTTTAAACACAAAATCATAAAATGAGTACAATTTTTTGTGGATTACAAAATAACATATTTGAACATATTATGCTCAAATATGTTCGGCTGGAAACTGTACTAAAGTTTACACTGTGTATAAATTATTTATATTATGTAAATTATGTATTTACATAATATAAATTATGTAAATATGTATAAATATAAATATGTATGTATATTTATATTTAGATTTATATTAATAATACATTTATATTATTGAATTTATATTATGTAATGTATTTATATAATGTAATATTTTAACATTAAATTTACATAATGTATTAAAACAGTTTAGATTATAGTCCAAGAAAATTACAGAATGAAACATGAGAAATTGTGTTTTAATGAATGCAGTTGCACAGAAATGAAAAAGGAAATGAAAATCCTATGCTGTTGTACGTGTCATCTATAATGTATAATGAAAGTTATAAAAACAGAGGAAATTGTGCAACTGTTTCCTTCTCCTTTCGTGCAAACAATCTGAGAGTTTTCAGCTTTTCAAAAGATTGTTCCAACCCTCTTCAACCAGTATTTTACATATATGTCCAGTACAACCTCAGCTGAAATTAGATGGCTCCTCAGATAACATAGTCAACAGCAAACTTTCCTCCTTTCATAGGTATAAATAAACTTTAAAACAAAACCAATAATTCAATAAAAGGCATTGAAGACTGTCCTCTTACCTGAACTAGTCTGGGTGCAGATTTCAGTGACATCACTGGGCTTGCTCTCGCCAACATCACTGACTGCTCTGTACCTGATCAAGTAAGAGACTCCTGGCTGTAGTTCTTTCAGAGTCCAGCTCTCCACCATACCAGGCGTGTCTGTGACTGTCCACCCACCATCTTTTCCTTCCCCTGGTCCTGTACCATCTCCTCTCTGCTTCCTCCTGTGCTCCACTCTGTAGTGCCTTGCTTGTTCACTATGGGCAGGCTGCAGTGTCAGGGTGACATGGGTACACTGAACGTCTGTGGACACCGGAGGGCACGGCTTGGAGACAGGCTGAAACTGGGGATCCACACACAGCCCCCTCTGATACAGGCGAATGGAGGCCCCGGGATGGGATGGGTCGGATATGGCGGACACGACAAACCTGGTCTCCTTCTTGTCCTTATTGGCCTCCGCAAATGCCACAAAGGTATTCAGGTTGTTCCTCATGGTCACAGAGAGCTGGGCGCTACGAAACCAGGGCTTGATGTCATCTTCTCCGATGCTGTCAGCATTATCCTGGCCAAGCACAGACCTGCCATGCTGCACAGAGTCCAGGTGTGAGCTCAGGGTGGACAGGTACAGCTCCGTGTAGTGCAAGGAGGTGAAGGTGAAGCAGATGACGGCATCTACATCTGGATTGAACAGGACCTCCCCCAGCTGGGTCACAGGGGAAAGGGAGGGGAATTCCTTCAGTCGTCTGCTATAAAGGCCAAGTACAGCGAGCTCAGACTCCTTATCGTTCAGCCACTTCTTCAGCTTGCTGGCGGCGAAGGGTGACCGACCGTGTGACTGCAGAACAGCATCCAGAACTTCCTCGTCTTGGAGGCCCTGCCTGACCAGTGGCAAAATCCGGGCCAGAGATTTCTGCAGCCAGGCACTGTAGTGCTGCAGGTTGTCACAGAAGTCCCTCAGCTTGTCACTCACCTCCGAGCAGTGAGGAAGATTTTGAGCACGAGACTGGAGGTCGCTGCACATCTGGGTGGCGTGGACCAAAGTCTCCAGCACGGACTCAGCCCTGTATACCAAGCTCTCGCTGACCTCCCTCACCAGACGGGCTGCGTGGGAGTCCAGGCACTGCAAGGGCAGCAGCCACACCCGCACAGGCACCGCCTTCTCCCCATTCTTGCCCAGCATCTCCGGCAGGGTACGGTACACCTCCACCGCCTCCCGGAAGTTGGTGGGGTTGCGCTTGAGTTCGAAGTCCCCGTGGAAAGTGCAGCTGAAGCTCTCCACCACCTCCTTCTGGTTGCTGCTCAGCTTCAGCTCCGCCCCACCCTCCATCGACAGCTGGGGTATGCTCTGCAGCATCACCTGCATCTTGCCCTCTACATCGTGCTTGTTGGTCGATGCCTTGCCGTCGAAGACGAAGAAGGCGTGGGCGCCGTAGAGCACGGCCGTCACCACGTGGGTGGCGGACTTCTGGTTAAAGACCTGCGGGTACGGCACCAGGCCCAGCTGGGTCATGGTCAGGCCCTCATAGCGCACGGTGCGCCGGTACTGCATGATGACCCGGCTCTGGCAGTGCGATGTCGCCCGGTTGTTGAGGAAGTGGCCGGAGCCCCCCACGCTCAACAGCCCGCCCAGGAAGCTGGCCTTCAGCGAGACGCTCATGTCCATCAGCTTGGACTTATCCCTCAGGGAGTCGGAGGCAGTGATGCTGAAGCTGGTGTTGGGTTTAATGCGCACGTCCAGGTCCTTGCTCAACGCCTCCCGGTCCCACAGGGTGATTCCTGAGTTTAGTAGCAAGATGAAAGGAAACAGTGTAAGAGAAGGAGAAATCTGAAGAAATACCTGTGAAAACACTGACAAGCTCTTCGTGGAAAAAACCAGGTGTCTATCCCAGGAGAAGGCAACCCTGGTCTTGGAGTGCCTTGGAGTGTCTTGGAGTGCCTCAGAGGCCAAATGGCTCCTCTTAACCATCACGTACTTTAGAGCTTAGGTGGAGTGAAAATCTGAGAGTCAGAGCTATGAATGCCTGAGAAATAGAGATTTCACTGTTAAGAGTCTTCAAAAATTCTTGACTAGTTTTTAAACTGTAGCTGCATTTTCACATTACATGTAGGGGCACAAATTGAATTATAAATCTACCTCAGTTATTTCCTCAGTAATGATTTGCAATAGTGCAGTCATCGTTTTTCTTGATAACTCGTTTCTGTCTTAGAATTTATTTTTGTTTTATCATTCTTATCTAAGTAATAAAGTATTTATGATTTTGATGGTGATTGTTCCAATCAATCATGACAATGACAACAACAATCATCATTTAGCAATAATACAAGAGTTACAGGATTGCCTAAACATGCTTTTTTTACTGAAAATTTGTTTATCAAATGAAAAATGACTTTCATAACATGCTACATCCACATTGAAATCTTCTTCTGACTGGAATTATTTTATCATCATCTTCTTCTTCTTCTTAGGAGCAGCAATCCTAAAAGCAGTCATATACGAGGGAAAACAATGTTTTAAAAATGATTCCTGTACACTCTCACAATACAGACGAGGCATGAAATTTCAAATCAGTTGACTGACTTGAAATGATGCAATCAGCTACCGTAAAGCGGGGGACTGCCAAGTGTTACATGATGCAGTGGAGTACCTGGGATGAAGGAGTCATTGCAGCAGTTATACAGCATGCCAGGGTACAGAGGACGGCCCAGGGCCGCTATCTCAATGGGCTTCATCTTTGATTCCATTGCTGGGAAGGACGAGAGAGAGCAAGAGGAGAGGGAGAAAGAAAGAAGAAAATCAAGTCTGGTGGCTTTCTCCAGGATAGAGAGGTTTTAACTTGTGACTTGAGGAACTCATTTCATTTTGGCTTCAGAAAGTTTGAAAACACAACTTTGAAGTTCCCTCACTACAACACTGTAACGGTAAAGATTTTGTTGACATCCGAAAGTTGGATTCTTAAGTTCATTTTAAAGGTTGTTGAAAGTACAGAAGAAAGACAATGGAAACCTTACCTGTGTGCTGTATTGCTCCCCTCTGATATTTCTGTTGGTTCTACTGTCCCGTTTTGAAAGGCTGAAACACAATATCTACTGGTGCCTGTGTGTCTCTTGTCAAGCTTTTGTAGCAGTTATGAGTAAGCGCTAACACCGGAAGCTCACAGAAAAGAAAAAGGCAAAACTTCCTCAAATCCAACCACTTGTAACCTGCTCAACTCCGATTGCACAATTCCAGACTTTTCATTTCAGCCAAGGGCACTATGGGACTGTTTATTTAATATGTATTCAGTTAGTTAACACAGCCATTTTCAGAACCCAAACATTAATAATTTCACATAATATAGCAAATCAAAAATACTATACCTCTCTTTTGACTAATTTCTTTTAAATATGTGTACTGAGATGCCATGATTGGACAACATTCATGATAATCATTGATAAAAAATGAGCACACACCCCAGGATTCACATCTTTTGTTACACATTACTCCATCTTTCCTACCAATTACAGGGATGCACCCCATTCAGTTAAAAGTGCTATAAATGGCGTATAGTACCGGATATACATTGCGTTTATTTCCCTTAAGCCTCGTATAAGAGCTCCTAAACCAAACAACTTTGATTCTGAATGGTTATCAGTAACATGAACATAGAAAAACGGAAATGTGAAAATGGAGTGCTTGGAATTTTGTAAAGGAAATGATGCACCTGAGTCAGGTCTATATTTAAAACAGCTATACATGTCATCATTGCCTTTCACAAGAGTCTCAACATGTCAGTGCTAAATTAAAAGATTTCAGCCACTGCTTAACTGCTTGCCAATGAATAATCATACTTAATGACTAAAAATCTATGAGCATTCAAATGAGTATGGATGTATACTGAATACCACTGCTACAATAAGCATGTCCACCAATCTCTAATATATGCGTACTGGTCACTTTGTAACAGTAATGTTAAAGGTAAAAAAGATGTTGTGCAATCATTGAGAAGTGCTGTGCCTTCTTACCATCCATCCATGTTGATACAACTGTCAATTGTTCTTTCAATCCCATTGCTTATGCCAGTGTTTCCTGATCCTGGTCCTGATGACCCACAAACCCATTGAACAGCTAATTACTTTTAATAAATTAAGGTGAACACTTGTTTATATTAATTTGGAGCTCAAATGAATCACTCACAGAAATATCTGACATATATAGGCCTCTGTTAGAACAAACATATTTCCAGCTACTTGCATCTGTGAGAGAGAAATGACATCAGATATTTAAGTGAAGCTGAATAGAGATCAGTACTCATTTAACAGCTCAAACAAACCTAATAAATCAAGAGCTCAGATGGAATGAGAACCAGCCTAAACAGAGGGTCCCCAGAACAAGGATTAGGAAATACTGGCCTATGCCATATTTTGATGACAACACATACAGTGTTTATATGGTACTTCAAATATTTCTGTAATAATGGAGCCACTGAATAAAACTAAGATCTACATAGATATTTTTATTGTTTCAGTTTCTAGTTTTTTAGTTACTTATATAATTACATATAATCTCATGTTTCACTTAATTTTTGTTGTGACAGGTAACAGGGGTGCTCTTCAGAATAACCCAGCTGTTCTGGATGTGTAAGTACTTAATGGTTAAGCCCTTCTGTTATGTTTTATTTTACCAGAATATTTCTGTGTTTATTGGATTTGCTGCAGCATTGCAAAACAGAGACTCATATTTTCCTGAATTTATGCTTTCACTCCACTCAAACTCAGTGATTTGGTTTTATTCAATTTTAATGGCATTGCATGTTAAATTGTAGACACATGTTCTGACACAATTAGGACAACAATATAATAAGACATTGTATTTCACATACATCTTACAAAAAGGCAAATGTATATCAATTACATAAGCATTATGTTAGCAAAGACATATTTCAGTTTATGTGTGTAAGTTAAAAGCCATGGAGAACATCACATCAGGGCATGAAGAAGTGTTTTTTTTTTATTAAAGTAGCTTTCACTTCACTCTAACCCAGTGTCAGTTTTATTTTAATGTTAATGTTAACGCATGTTAAATTCTCTGATGCGTATGATCAGTATGATCAATATGGGAAATAATGCAATTTGTACTTTATACTACATCCTGCATTAGCATAGTAATACTCCATAAGCTGCCAAAGCCAACAAGAAATCCTGAATCCAGATCCCAAATCATTTCAAGGAAATACCTGAAATAACTATGACACACCAGGAACAGTCTGCTAAAACAAATGAAATGAGACTCAGAACAGCACTGATGGCTCTTCAGGTTCTTCCGGCACATTTTTTAGATGACGCTGCATTTTTAAATACTGTTCACCCCATCAATGTAGCTGAATTCCAGCACTACAGCGTCCTGTACAACTCCAATGCACTTTCAACATCTTTCCACGCTGGAGATGATCTTTCCAAGTAATTCCCATTGCTGTCATTGCCACACTGTATTACTCTCTCAGAAAAGCACACCTCACAGTCTTTCCTTCCTGGCTGTGGTCATCGTCCTCTTCTCTGGTGTCCCCTGGAATGAATATAAGAGCAGAGTGACACAAAATAAGTTTTTTTCCCTCCAGAGGAACATTCACACTATCATATCGAAATCCCAGGAAACACTATTAACATTTTAGCCTCATCTGCAATGAGTGTATCACACAGGTGAAATTTTACCCCCTTTTCCTTAAACTAAGAAAGATGAAATTATATGTACATCTCCATTACATTTTGAGAAGGTTATGGTACAGATATTTTGCTCATATGAAAATTGTTTATTTTGAGAGCAGAAGTACAAAAATGGGACTTACTACACAGGCCTGCTTGCTATTAACTATGGAGATAAACAACTGATTTAACTATTACAAACTATCACAGTATAGTAATGTTATTTTACATGTTGATTATCCTAATCTTATTATTTTTCTTATTATTTGTTCTTATTTTCATGGTTATGATTAAAACTAAGAATGCAATCACTTCAAAATGTATGAAGTGAGCAGGGGCCCTAAAACTGAAGAAAAAAATCAAGGTGAAGAACTACTGAAAGGCTAGACATTTCTTACATATAAGCCACAACAAATGACATTTATTTGGTCATAAAAAGGTTAAAACAAAATCCCTCTGAACTGCAACAACTGACCAATCTTACATTCCTCTACACTTTTGAAAAATTAAAATTTATGCATAATTTCATTGCAAATTACAATTATTGTTTTAACTCCTATTTTCTCTCTTAAATGTGAAATGGGCCAGCATTGTATTTGTATAGATACCTGAAGCCAGGACTTCAAACACACCTGATCTGTCAGCTTCCACACTCCCTGTCCACCAGATGGTGTTAGTGAGAGCTAAATACACAGCAGCAGGCACCAGTACTTCCTTCCAGGCAGCCACAGCAATTGCAGTGAGTATCGCAGCAACTGCTACCACACCAACTCCAACAATGATCCAATTAGTACCATTCCTTTTGGGCACTACAAATACAGGACACACATATTAAACAAAAATCTGCATCAATGTACATGAATGAGTCTTAGCACAAAACTCAAGCTGGCTGACAACAACAGCAGGAGACAAGTTGAATGCCATACCCCAAGTAACAGTGATGTTTATGGGTATACTACTGTGGAGAACCAAGCAGCTGTAACTCTGGGTGTCCTTGGCTTCACTTGACATTTTCAGTGTCTTCCTGAGCTGGTATGTGCGGTCACCATTTGGAAGCACCTCGCCGCTGCTCACACCCTCCACCAGGGGGCTCCCTCCTGCACCCAGCCACTCCACCATCACCTCTGGCGGGTAGAACCCGGTCACATGACATGTAACCTCCGGAACTGAAGACAAGTGGTTCCGTTTCTCAATCAGAGTGACTTCAGGTTTAGCTGTGCAAAAAAGACAATAAGGCTGAAAATTACTAGAAACTGGAGGATTCCTTGGCATTTTGCAAGTGATACATTTCAGAGTCCCACAGACCTGCAAAAACTGTACTCCACTGTAAGGTAATCAAAACCTTATATACAAAGAATGCTTTGTTACCAGCACAGAAACTTACATTACACTTGATGTATAAAAACTTTGTAAGAATGAACCAAGTGTTCAGTGTGTAAATTTTAATACAGTAAACAAGTGACTAATAACATATGTACTAATGAGCTGCTTAAAAGGACTGCTGTCTGATGTGACTACTTCAGTGAATCTGCAAATTGTGAGGGTCTCTGTGATATATAGTTAATACAGAATTTTTTAACTATTATTATGATTAGATGAAAAGGGAAATGGGCCAGTATTCAAAGTAAAGTTTTGAAGGAGTGTCAGAGGAGATTTGATTGAGGTTTTTTGGATTTTTTGAAACAGATCAAAAAGTAGCCTACAGAATCTACTCCAAGATTAGTTCTGTAAGCAGAACAAAAGGACATACCGTAGGTGAAAGTCAGTTACGTGTAAATTTCATACTGATACTATGAAGTATTTTCTCCTCTCAGAGAGTTATGAATGCGTAGACTACCTTGCAAGGATTTGTAGTGACAGACACTTAGGGTGTTCAGGACCAGGCTCGACACGGTCCTAGGTACGCTCTAGGCGATAGACAGAATGACGGGTCTAGCTGGGCTGAATGGCCTGTTCTCACCACTAAACCTCTTATATTCGCTTTCCAGAACACATAATCCACGTCAGAGATTCCCACCTGTCTCCTTCAGGACGTCGCCGGCGTGGTACAGGAACTTGCGCAGATGTGCCACACACACAGCCCCATAGTAGCTGTCGAGGACCGGCTGGTAGTCCAGGTCAGCCTCCCGCAGCCGCTTGTACGTGAAGGCCTGGGGCTGGGCTGCTGTCCAGGTCTTGGTGTTCGGCTCATAGCTGATGAAGTCGCTGCCGTCATAGCTGTAGCTCAGGAATGGCCGTGGCAATCCATTAGACAGCAGCTCACACCCCAGCATACCCTGGAAAACATGAACTTTGAAAACAGATGTCCCCATGAGTGGACCAGTCAGCAGTACCTTACAAATATCCGTATAAACACACAAATCAGTGTGTATTCTTCAGTGTACTCTGCAGTGCAATGGATGCAAGGAGAAAAAGTCACATCCAAGAGAGCTAGGGTGCCCATGACCGAGTGAGAAGCGCTGTGTCAGGAACTCACACCCTGTGTGATTGAAGCGATGCATGGCTTCCCCCAGTCCCCTGGTCAGGATTCGCTGAGCAGTCTGCATGTCCCGGTTCAGGTGATCCCCCTCTCTGCCTATCACAAAGCCTGAGAACCAAGGGGACAGGGCCACAGCTCTGCCCACGTTGCTGTCGTAGCGGAAGAAGGGCATTCCGTCAAGAAGTCCCACCTCTGAAAACCGGGATAACCCAGAACCAGTGGGCGTGGCCATCAGATAGTGGCGGAGGGAGTGGCTAACTGCAGGGTGCCACAGGAAAAGGCAGAGGACAGAGAAGAAGAATTTAAAGAATGGCATATATTAAGGGCACTCACAAATACAGCTATAACTACTTCAGTTGTTATATCACATCTAACACACTGTTGTAAAACCAGAAATTCATTGCAGCATGCACTTGGTAGTCCTTGTCTTAAATTATATGCAAACAAACTCACACAACTAACTCCTGCTATGATGGTCGGTCTTGTATTGCGAGATTGATGGGGTGTAATTTAACTCAGTATGAATACTGACTAATGCTAACACTTGCTATAAGAGGTTTCACATTAGACTAGACTCGACCTAACCACTAGGCACTGGCGTAAATATTGACGGTGCAACCGGTGCAGTGCACCAGGGCCCAGAAGCTGTCAGGGGCCCATGTAGGAAGGCGATTTTTTGCTGCTTTACTATTGTAGGTGGGCCCTCTCACGCATCGACCGTTTCACACAGTCTTCAAAGTAACCATTCAACAATATCACTAAAATTACTTGTAATTGTGATAGCTATATATACCACCTTCTCTCCATGGTGACATAACAATTGTCTGCTTTGCAAATGTCCGGAGTGGTTGTGTGTGTGTGTGCGCATGAGCGTGCACTTGTGTTTGGGGTGAGGGGGGGTTTGGGGGGGCCAATCACAATTATGTTACGCTATAGCTGCTAGGGGTTGTAAAAATACACTCAGCTCATGGTTCGGTTCCATACAAGATACTGGGTTTATGGTTCGATACTATAAACCCTCATGATATTTTGACATAATTTTAAGAGAAACAAATTATGACTATACAAGATTTCTTGTTTACTCCTGAGTTTTAAAATGTGCAAAACAACATTTCTTTATTAACAACCTCTTGTCAAATTTTAAAAGCAGATGCCCCCACTCAGACTGTGGTTTCCAGTACAAGTCATAAAGCATGGCTAAACAAGATTGATCAAGTTTACTTGTTTATTGTTTAAAAACAAGGTGAGAGTAGTTTTGGTTTCGGTTCTGTTTTTATGTACTACCTTGTTTACTTTCGTGCATTTCCATTCAAACCAGCAGCAATGAAGTAGACTTGAACTTCTCAGTACTAGTTTATCGAGAGGGCCAGGATGCAGCAAGACATTCCATCGTTCAAACTGAACTAATCGGCACAGACTCTATTAAACAGTGCTTGCATTTAGAATGTGTGTGTTGCCATCACACTAATAGATTAGATGTATATTGATAAAGTGGCATAAACAGATTGAAACAGAATATCTCAATCATCGCAGTTGCCCTTCAGCACTTCACATTCCAAGCACCCACAAAGACACTTACAACGCATCTTTCAAAACTCTTACCTGAAACAGCTGAGCCTTCCTTCAAATAAAAAAGAAAGTGCACCAAAATCAAGGAGACTATACGTGGACTCCAATGCATTGTCTCTTAAGTAAAAACATAAACCTTGCGAACAAAAATGAAATATACTTAATTGTTTACCCATTTGCAGAATTACATTTCAAAAGCTTCACCGACAGTAAGATGGCTGGTGAAACTATTGTTTCCGGAGCGGAGGAATAATCTTTGAAACTGACATCATCAATTACATTTTCTGCCGCGTCCAATATAACAATAAAGTTCTGAAACAGCCCAACCGTAAGAGCAGAATATCAAACGCTCTGGTAAATATTAAACTGTTGATGAATTGAAGGGGGTAATAGAGAGCCTCCCCTTTGGTAAAAAAAAAAATCCTCAGGGATCCAAATGATACAAAAATGAAAAAAGATTGACAACCTCTTGACCAAAGCAGATCCCCACGGGGTGAACAACAGACGAATACTGGCACCCTCTCCTATGAAACTGTACGGAATCACTGGAAACGCTCTAATGAAGGCTCCCTGGGCTGCTATGCATAGTTGGTCCCACTCCTGTGCGTCATATTTTTAAATTTATCAATAGACTCTGCGCATGCAGTAACAGTTTTATCTTTATCTCCTATCCACACGACCGCCTTGATTTTTGGACGAAGAGGCCTCACTCAGTTTGATTTTTCAAAAAACACTTTTTTTCTATTTTTTCTCCAATCGCTGGATCAGTACTGCGTCACCACAAACTGTCTTTTGAGAGTTTCACTTTCAAGAGCCATCACCAGAAGAACCCTGTCTTATAATCAGGTCTCGGAGAAAGCACGGCACCCTTTAGTGACAAAATAATCGGTTACGATGACGACCCATGTGGCCTTGTCAACGCGCCGTGTTGCTCCAGTAGCTGTTATCCTGAATTGATTCCAAGAGAATGAATTTCCCGGCAGCAAACGATCGGACTTTCAGAAGCGAACGCAGGAGGTGACGCACGCTGGCGGAAGTTCGTAGTTTTCCCGCGGTTTGGGAGATCAGCGAATCAATCACTAGCTGGCGAGACGAGCAGCGAGCAGCCGAGATCAGTCCTTCTGCGGGTGTCAGGTTGGGATTTAAAACAACAAGAATTGAAGGCGACCGCAGTTTCTGCCCTTGTTGCCGTTTAGCAGACATTGTAACTCACCAGATACCTGCAGCCGATCGGATTCTAAGTTAAAGTATATCGACATGCCTCCTAAAAAGCGTAACACAGGGGCGCCGCTCAACAAGGAAATAAAACAGAACAACAAAGTGGTCTCTCAGGTCAAGGAGGAGAATTCGGAACTGTCCATAGACAAGTAAGTTAACATCAACGTTAGCTTACTGTCTTACTGTCACGTCCGGGTATAGCTGATTAGTCAATGTTACAGTGAGCTGTCTGATGTTTCAGTATCAAAACATTACCAACTATATTTGGTAAGGCTACCCAGCTAAGTAGTTAGTTAGCGTGCTAGCTAACCACGTTCAGTGGACAAGATAGCCAGCTAGCTCTCTGCATCTCAACTTTCTTTGAGCTGTTTAGACTCTAGCTAGTAATCCATTGTTGTCGACAATGGTGGTTTTAGTTACTGTCACTGTTCAAGAATACAGTTACCTTTATGGGTGACCATTGTATCAATGCGGTTGTTGGAACGCGTAGTTAGCAAGCTAAAGTTACCGAGCTACGTACGTTGTAGGATGAATTTTGCCTGCTAACTAAGTGGCCTATTGCTGTTTGGCTAGGTAGCTAACTGCTTTCTTTTGTTGGAGTTGATCTGAACAAAGACACAGATGTGCTTTGATATCAGCGACGGCGTGGCTTTAATTGATGGGTCCTTTGATGCTTTTGTTTTGATGACCTGACATTTGTCTGGGACACATTCTTCACCTGTTTCCTTTTGGTCGCCTGCAGTTCAACATTTGTCCCAGTCTACTTTCACAACCAGTTCTTTTCTGCAATCATAATTGTGGCTGTACCTCATATAACACATTTGTTAAGTGTCCTGTCGTATAATTTACTTGGTTGTCTTTTGCTGGGGTCGATCTCTCTGCAGAGCGGTCTGTGCTTATGTAGCGTTGCTGAAAACCAAGTAGACCCAGAAAACGTGACCTTCTCTCTTCTTCCTGCCCTTGCAGACATAAAGACAAGGATGCGGAGTTCGTCACTCTCTGTGAGAAGCTGAAGGTGACAGATGCGGTGTGCGATCGTGCCTGGACTATATGGGAATCCGTGCGAACATCGATGGAGATAGTGCTGGTGAGCAATTAAATACACGTCGTTGCTTTCCGCTTTTACTCGGGTTGGGTAAGGTCAGTTAATAACTCACAATTCATAACACTTAATAACCAGTTCAGTTCTCAGGTGGGGCACTGCTGTTGCAACCTCAGACAAGTTACTTAACCCAAATGGCCTCCTTAAATATCTAGCTTTAAAAGTGGCTGACGTTTAGGAGCATCAGCAACAAAGAATGTTAAGCAGTGTAAAAATGTAAAGCGTGCTATAAAAATAGGCCATTAAATTTAGTGGGGAATAAAGTTAAACATCCTGTGCTTGTCTGAAGAAAAATAACAAAATGCTCTTTTACAGAAATAATATGTGTAAAGATCACAGCTGTCTTTCTGTCACTGTAGGACACCAACAAGAAGCTTTGGGGCGGTTGCTTGTTCATCGCTGCCACAGACCTGGATGCTATAACCTTTACCTTCACAGAGGCCCAGAAGGCTGTGGATCTCAAGTGAGTGGTGGGAGCAGCTCTGTTTCCATGGTGGTCTCTTAGAACCAGCTATAGCTGAGATGTCTGGCTGTTTTCCCAGGGACATGTTGGAATCTCATGGCTTTTTAACCTCTGATGGAACCTGGCAGTATAGTATGGTTCTCCAACCTGAGACCTGCAATGGCACACCCAGTCAGAGTGAAACTTTGCGGCTGCTGTTACTGATTTACTGAACAAACGGCGTTATCCAGGGAGACATAATTATCAGTGCAGTTTTACATTCTGTAACCTGTTTATACAGTGCCTCAGATATGTGTTGCATCCAGACAGGGAGCCATTAAGGATCTGATTCACATTAATTTTGCCTCGTTCCCTTATTTTTCCCCTGCTTATTGGTTACATTGAGCAACTGCTCTGGCATATGCTGCAGCATTGTCTTCCACCAAGTGTGTGGTAAAGGAAGGCAGCTGCAAGGTCACTATGCCAGCTATGTGTGTTTTGTTCTGCCGCTCTGATTCTTGCGTGGAGAGACCGTGTAAGGTGAAGATGAGGTCATCTTAGCTTTTGTACCAGAGGAGCTCTTTTCTTCTTCTTTTTTTTTTAAGGTGTGAATAAGGCTGATATGTAAGCATGGTTTGTTGCTCCAGGAAAAAAGGCATAAATAATGGCTCAGCTTATGTCAAATACAGTTGTGGAGTTACAGGTCAGGGTAGGGGTCATGTTGGTGATTGTAGCGTTTTATCATTTTGGATTTGTGTCCAGCCCGAAGACGGTCTCCATGCTGAATGTGAATACCGATGAGGCTCGTCTGGTGTAACAGTCGGCGCTGCTCTCTGGGCCGCCGGGGGTTAACCACCTGTCCTCCGCTGTCCGCAGCGTGAAGCAGTTCTCCAGCCTGCTGAAGAAGATGGACGTGAACATGGACACGGTCAGCACCAAGGTGAACGCCGCCATGAGCCGGCTGGAGAAGAAGTACGACGTGTCGCGGGCGCTCTTCCAGAGGTTTGAGAAGTGAGTAGGGGCCCGCGCGGGACGGGGGTAGGGTTCGGCTCTCCCCCGTCGCGCCCCATGTCCTGACTGCGTGTTGTGTTTATCTCTGACGTGTTTAGGAAAGCAACGTGTGGCTTTACGTCGTGTCACCCGTACTCCTGTCTTCTCACTTCTCTTTTCTGGCTGTGGTCCAAGTGGCCCTGAGCTGTGTGCGTGTGGAGCTGAGTGACAGCACGGTGGTGGTGTTTCACTGCGCAGGGCTTCATAGCGCAATGCACCCAACAAGTCCAACCACCTTCCTTCCCTTGGTTTTAACGGTCTTCTTTTTCAACTGTCCATGTCACATTTTAGCCGCCGTCACACTTCATTAGTCAGACAGACAGGCATTTAGAATCCAACGCTCTAAATGCCTCAGAGGGGTGATTTCTAATTGCTATGTTGTTTGCTCTTAATTTTGAGTTAAGGATTTAGGCAAGTGTTAAATGAAAATAACCAAAAGCAAGTATGCGATTAGGATAAAGTGCGCTGATGGTTACCTAGGTTTTGGTTTCCCTGCACTGAGTAGACTACCTGGAGGCTGGTCTGCTCCCTCCCTCCCCTCTGCGCTGTTGCTCACTGTCTGAAAGTCTGTCCCATGTGGGAGGGCCCTCCTCTCTCCCTCAGAAGGCCCTCTGGTCTCCAGGGGCTTGTTGGGATCCTCCATTGTAGTCCGGATCAGAAAGCACCCCAGTTCTTACCTGTTTTCAGATTTTATTGCTTAGTTGCCCTTGACATCCACCTGGGCCAGGAAAAGGATTTTACTCTGTTGATTTCATCAAGTGAGCGCATGACATGAGTGGCTCAATCAGGAACAAGCTCTTGATGTTCAAGTGCAAGGCTGAGCCCTTCGGCCCGGGTTCGATCGCAGATGTATCAGTAGCCAGTGATGACTGAGAGCTGGTAGCAGCGGAACAAACCCGGCTTCATTCCGCCTGGGGTATGGGGGAGGGTAGGTCAGCCAGGGGCTGTCTGTCCCATATCTCATTAGAAACTCCCTCTCATTGGTCTGGCACCCACAATATGCCTACATAAAGCAGCGCATGAAGTGTCCTCCTCCGACTCAGATCTGCGCAGGCTTGGCATGGTGGACTGCAGTGTGTGGCATTTAGCAGACGCTCTTATCCAGAGCAACATCGGTTATAGGTTTTCTTTTTTAAATACAAAAAATGTTATCCATTTATACAGCTGGATATTTACTGGGGCAATTGTGGGTTAAGTACCAAGGGTAACAGCAGCGCTGCCCCAGCGGGGAATTGAACCAGCAACCTCTCAGTTACAAGTCCTGGTCCTTAACCACTATGCTACACTGCCGCTCACAGTATAGAAGTGGTTGCTGACATCACATGTTTCAGAGGAAGGCATGGGTTTGAGTCACCCTCCCAAATTGTCAGTGTGCGTTGCAGCTACAGGGCCACTTCTGTGACACAACTGGGAATTGTAATTATTGTGAGAAAATGTGGAAAAAGCATTGGGCATTCCAAATTAAAAACAAGTCAGCATACAACACAACAAGAAAAGCTCTCTTTGCTTGGGTTTTTGCATCAGCTAGTGTTGGCTTGTGTGAGTTGGCTAGTAGTTTCACTCAGTATCATTTTATTGTAGATATTCTACATATTAAAGCATACATATTTAAATTTATGGAAACATCATCAGTTTAGTCATCTTAATGTGTAAAAAATCAAATGCTTTCTTTAAGTCCTTAATCAGAATGAAATGCAAGTGCCATAGTTGTCAGACTTTTGCATCCCCTGAAGTTTTTTTGTTTTTTTCCCTGTTTTTTTTTTTTTTGCACTGCTGTGGCATTGTATTGGGCATGGTATTGGTAGTTTTGTTGCCCTGGATGATCAAAGTACAGTTAAAGTCAGACCCTTGCGACAGAACATTTTTTTGACCAAAAAGTTTAGTTTTTTTTATGCAGATCATGGCACCTTTTATAATGAAGATGTACATTGTGTGTGCAAAGTAGTTCTTCACTTTTCCAAAGGCACCTTTTGTCTAGCCTTATCAGTAATGAAGACTGATGAAATGTAACTCATTGCAAGTGGACTTGCCATTGCATCTGGTTTCCACTAGATGGTGCCAAAACTCAACCAATTCCTCCTACCTTTTGAATGGAATACAGACACTACAAGTCAACAATACATTAGCACCAGCCACCGGGTCCTCAGTCAGTCATGTATAACACTCCTTAATATATGGAGATACTCGGGATCAGTGTAGTGTGATCACTTGATTCTGACTTACTGATTGCATACTCTTCAGATCAGCATACACACACACACACATATATATATATAGTGTATATGTATATGTATATATATATATACATATATATATAGTTGGTGTGTTTTGTGGGTGTGCGTGTGTGTGTATAGGGAATGGGTACGTTTGTGTGTATGTACATGTATTTCTGTGTAAACTGGCTGCGTGCGTAAACTGTGTTTTGTCTTTCAGTTTTCATTGCGTTGGTGCAGTGCACACCGTATGGCATTAGGGAAAGGATGATGAAATACGGCATTAATGTACCCTGTTCTCACTCTACATTTCAGGACGTGCAGTAAAATCTACGTTGATGCCTCTGACTCTAAGTAAGTTAAAAAAAAATAAAAAACAACTCTGCAAAATCATGCCTTCCGGAGTAATGACATTTCCATGTCCACCACACTCGGGACACTACTCAAATTAACAGCACAACAGACAGCAGTAATTTCAGTGTGTGGATGAAATTCCCCCAAGCCACCTGCAGGTGGCTCCCTTGCTCATAGGTAGAGCATCCTACAGTGTGAGCGCAGGAAGGGTAGCAGCTGTGCTACTGCGGAAGCGGCTATCGCAGAGGCCTTATCTTCAAGACGCATGGAACTCCCCTGGGTACCATACTTGGAGCTCCAGGCTTTATTTTCCTTTCTCACACCTCTGCTGAGGCCTGCTGTGTCATGACAGATTCAGATAAGACCATGGGGCACTGGTGCACAGCGATCACTGATATCACTCCTCCCCACTGATATGAGGACCATGGAGCTGGGAATCTGGCTCCTGTCAGCTCTGCTTCACAGAGGATTAGACAGTCCAAAGTTTATGGGAGGAAAAGCATATAGTATGCTGAAGTCTACCCTTAACTGCAAAGTCACACATCAGTGATGGCATTTAACAAATGGTGCTGAGGGTCATTATTAGTAATGGGAGGTTGAGGATTTGTCTCTCCCATAGTGAAGGGGAGGTCTCAAATGCTTTCAGTCATTGATTTGCAGGAATGAATCAGAAGATCAGACTCTGCATCATTAGACACTAATTGATCTAAGTCTGGTGAGTCGCCTGGTGACTCCACCCATTTCTGGGTTGGTGAAGCCTCATTGGTAGTCGTAGCTGCTGTGCAATGAATAGTTACGGGGTGGTGGCTGGGCAAAAGGCTGCTCACTGGATGCCCCCTCTTGCTTTTAGGGGAAAGGACGGAGCGGAGGCCAAGCGGATCATCAGAAGCAGCTGGACACTGTTTCTCCTGGCTAAAGGTGGGTCAGCGGTCACCTCGAGCCACTATGTGGTCCCCCCGTCCCTCTCACTGCGTGACTGGCTTTTCACTGGGACATTTCTGTCCACTCTCAGCAATCATGTGTGACTGAGGTGCCGTCATTTAGTGGCATGACTGAAAAAATACAGAGACAGTCTGTTGGCCATCTGCGCATGGAGAAATTGCTAACGGTACACCTATACACTTTTCCTTCATTGGGATAGTGAATGTTTTTGTGTCTCTGTAATAGTAGAGACAGCTTAGAAGGGAACTGTACAGACATTAATTGTAGTTGTACGTGCACACTGCATTAGCAAAAGTTTAGCCAGGAAAACATTTCCTTTAGAGACTGTGCAACTATAAACATGCACAACAATAGTCAAATGGAGAATACGGTGTATGTTCAGGATATTACAGCAGAGCCTTAAATAGGGACCGGCAGGAACAGGGTGTGAGGTAGAGTCTACCACAAAACAATCCACCAAATCAGGGGGCTGTGATTCAGAGTATTGTTGGCATGCATGCACTAACAATGGTGCATTGCATCTGTGCAGAACGGCACTCTTGTCAAATCAGATTTTGATTCAATGCTACACTGCAATTTTTTAAGAATTCGGCCTTCCTGTCAGCAAGGACAAAAATCTTTGCGTTGTTAAGATTGATTGATCGGTCTGTGAGCAGTTGTGTTGGAGCTGTTGTTTTGAGGTTAGTTACTGGCTTTGTGGTGTTTAAGAGGTTGGGCCAGAACTTCTCACTCCTTAACAAAGAGTGAACCTTGATGAGTTTTGTCTGCCCCCTCTGAACAGGAAAAGTTGAGTTCTCAGGCAAGCAGTGGATTTCCTTTATGTTTCTGCATAATTCTGCATTTCTGTGAAATGAGGAAGGGTTTTTTTTTTTAAGTGCAGACTCTCAAGAAGATTCACATGGTGCTCTTATCTGATGACATCTCCACTTGCACATAGTGGAATCAGAGCAGACCACTTTGCTCTTCTTTCCAAAACAATGTATGCTTGCCTTTTATTGGCTCAGATATGTCATGTGAGGTACTCTGACAAATCAGAGTAAGAAGAGCCATTGGCAGATTGAAGAGAATAGATGCAGAAAAGGAACATGACATTTGTCAATGGTTAAATCTAAATTGACTCAGGACCTTCCAAGATCTGTGCCTCAAAGTTCTCTCCTGCTCCCTCCTCTTTTGACATGTCTCTCTCTCTCTCTTTCTCTCTCTCTTTTGCCTGTCCCTCTTGGCTCTGTGTTCAGGAAAAGTGCTGCAGATGGATGATGACCTGGTGATCTCCTTCCAGCTGCTGATGTGCGTGCTGGAGTTCTACATCAGGCGCTGCCCTGCCTCCCTGCTGCAGCAGCCCTACAGTAAGTCCCCGCTGTGTGGCACAGCGCTTGAGCAGCTGGGCCTGTGGCCTGGAGGTTTGCGGGTTCAAATACCAGCTGAGGCAGTGCCATTGCACCGCTGAACAAAGCACTTAAGCTGAATTACTTCAGTAAGTATCCAGCTCTGAAAATGTGAGAATGTAAGCTATGTAAGTCTCTCTGATTAAGACATGTAGAATGTGTAGCTTTGTGTAATGTGACCCTGGTCCCCCTGAGGGCCACTTTGTGTGCAGGCTTTCATTCCACCCACATACTGAGCCATAGCTTTCAAACAGCCATTCACCTGGTGAGTTATAAATGGGCAACTTGCATTTCTGAATGTATCCAGTGTAGCTTCACTCCTGAGCCCTGACAGTGCACTTTAAAAAGAGCTGTTAAGCATTCTGCATCAGGGCCCTCCAGGGCTTGAGTGGCATGGCCTTCCACTGGAAGAACCATCTATACAGCAAGATGGATGTCTTTTTTTGAGACCGGAAGGATAAGCATATCTGATAAACGTTGCCATCGCTTTAAATATAGGTATAGTCTTCAAAGGCACCATGACAGATATGCATTATTCTTGATGGAAGTACTTAAATGATTGTCTACAAAATTTAAACTGGAGTTTAATTAAGAGAAAATAAGTGAAGAGTAAATGAAAAGCAATGTGTTTGTAGGCACATCTCACCCTGTAACTATGCTGAACCTGTCCCGCACAGAGACAGCCACCAATGGGATCAGCCAGAGCCCCCCGACTCGAACGTCCCGCCGCAATCACAGCAAGGCCAAGCCCCGCCCCCCGGAGGTGGACCTGCGGCTGCTTGAGACCCTCTGCAAGGAGAACGACTGCAGTATCGATGAGGTGAGTCAGTACTGGAGGGGAATGACTGCAGGGTCGACGAGGTGAGTCAGTACTGGATCAGAATGACCGCAATATGGATGAGTTGAATCAGTACTGGAGAACCTCTGCACATCCTAGGGACATGATATGGTTGAACATACCAGGTAGTTATGAACCAGTTTAAAAATGGACTGTTGTTTCTGTGTGCAAAGTCAAAATAAACACTTTGCCTGGGTTAATTTTCAGAAACACTGAACTTCGCTTTCAAAGAAATTCAAAATATGCATTTAGTTACTGGAAATATAACATTATTTGTCTGCGCGGATGCTTTATCAAGGGCACCTGTATCAAGCTTGTTGTTACCCAGTGTAGTCTATGGAGTTCCTGAATAAAACCACAGCTGACAAATCCACTCTTGGCGAAAGCTTGAGTCTGGGGGAAATTGGGGAATATGGGAGAGCGACCCATGAGAGACATGCCTGAATTCCTGTAATGTACACCTCAAGCTTAAAAATGAACATGCCAGGCTTGGAAACAGAAACAAACATGTTTCATTATATACGAGTACAAAGTCAACAAAAGTACAAGGAAGTACGGAACTACAGAGGTGGCAGACAGTGCCAGTATTTGCTTGGCAAATGAAACCGTGTTGACAAGCGTTTTTGCAAACGTAGCCTCAGGTGCTAGTAAAAGTCTCCACACGACAGCAGATGCTGGCGACACAACAGGCGGCGAACGCAAGCTTTGACCTGACATGTCTGCAGATGAAAAATGAACAGTGGAAGCTGCAGGTCAGCAGCTGGCCTCAGGACGCTGTCACAGTCACGCAGGCCCCCCTCGGCCACACCCCCGACCAGATGTGGAGCTGGAGACGTAAATGCGCTTTAAAGCTGATTAAACCGCGAGCCAAAAATTTTGTTCCTAACTTTTTGAGTTTTAAATCCGAATAAGGCCACTTTTCTTTCGCTAACGTGACTCTTGCACTGCCCTCCATGCTGGGGATCAGTGCCCTTTGACCTCCCGACGTCGGCATTTCATCTGATTGGCTGCCATGGTCAGGGCAGCATCTCAGCCACAAGCTGATTGGCACCCCTTTTTAACCGGTCCATGGGGGCAGACAGTGGACACGTGACATGTGCATATTGACGACGAAAGCATTTTTATTTGGAAACCAAGGAAATTCACGAATTGGAATGCCGAAACCAAGCAATTTGCAAACTGAAATGTTTGAAATTGTGAGTTGAGAATAATGCGTTTGACAGGGGACTTGTTTGTTCATTTACCTGATCCATGTATACCAAAGCCTGGTATGAGTACCTCACTAAAGGTTACAAGAGCAGATGGAATTTTCCACTTGCCCTCGGAGTTTGCTGAATGGGAATGCTGCCAGTCCATGCCCATTATCCACATACACATTTTGTTACTGATACAGTGTGTTGTAATGGTTTTGAGAGAATTACTAATTCACGATTGGATACAGAATGATATTAATTTAGCAGTGCTTCAGGTGGAATTGCCCAGCCGTTGTCCCTGTCATTGTGACATGTACTCTCTCTGGGACCTTGGTGAACTTTAACTGGTAGGACTCCAGTGTCGGTTCAGCCCGCTGGCCGGTGTCCTGTCGTCTGACTCCTTCTGACAAAAGAGGGAGAGATTTCTGCAGGGAGCATGGCATGTCACACGCCCCTGCCTGAATGGCTCTCCTCCAAGGCGCTATAGAGGAGGCCAGGCCTCTCCACCATGGTCTCGTGGGAGTTCTGGGCTCTTTGCGGCCATTGTGTGTGCCCCTGATTGGTAACACAGCCTCCCCAGGGTGTAGCCCTTCTCTGAGCCACTCACAGAGGCTGGTCTCCTTCCTTCCTCTGGGCTGAGAATAGGTCAATCAGCAGTAGGGTTGCGATTTCACACAGCCATCTGTGCGAGAGGGTGCGTGGCTCAGTCCAGAGGACACGCTGTACAAGGCGAAGAGCACAGTTCAGTCCAGGTCTGGGAGGAACTGGTACAGCTGATGTGTGGGCTGCCATTTTACTCAATGATAAGGCGCAGCTGCTGGTGTTTGTGGGCCACCCAAGTTCCATATTTCTGTACATTTCCCCATTAATAACTTTCCTAATATCACTTTTCAAAATGACTTTCACTTCGCCTTTAGTGTGAAAATGACTGACTTTATGACGTATTTCATGATCAAGTTTTTCGCGATTACTTATTTCATAACGTCTTTGCGGTTTCGTTTTGTGATGGCAAGGGTGTGTGAATCAAATCCGCGGTGATGCCCAGATTGTTAGCTTCGGTCGAGGCCGTGGCTAATTAGATCAGTGCTCCTTTGGTTAGCCAGCTTGCTTGTTTGGACAATTTTGCTTGACCTCATTTTGTGGCCTGGCCGCAGAGGTCAGGTGAGGTAAAAGGAGGATGATGATGAAACAAAGTAGATGACAAACGCCCCACAGAAGTTCACGGCACTTTGGCACATATGCCCGGCGCGCCTTGGTGCTTTATCAACTGTGTGAATCTCACTCATGTCTGACTCAGAATACGGGAAGAGAAAGACTCTCTGAAAAGCATACTCAGGATTGTTTGTCTGAGCAGCAGGACCATGTTCAGAAAAAAAACCAAACCAAAAAATCATTACTCAAACTTCTAACTGTAAAATTGTCTCATTTTTGGAATGGTGATGCATATGAGAGGATAGTTTAATGCTGTGCTGGTTTCCAAAATGCAGTTTCTTCTTCTTATGGCAAATTTAATATGGAGGACTCCTTGGCTGTGTCTTTGGTTGAAGATAGTTGTGGTTATGTTTTACTACTGCCTGCCTGACTGACCTGCCCTGCTCTGTCCTCTCTCCCCCTCTCTCTCTCTCACTCTCAGGTGAAGAACGTGTGCCTGACCAGCTTCTCGGCATTCATGGACTCCATGGGGCTGTCGGGGGTTGAGGAGCTACCTGAGGTAGGGGGAATCCCAGCAGAGTTGTCCAACCAGGACACTGAAAACAACCCCTGTCCCCACACAGCAGCTTCAGAACCACGCTCACGTGTCATGGAACCAGCAGTCCCAAGAATCAATGAGCCTACAGGCTGATTTAAAAGAGGAAATAGAGACCACACGCTACACTAATGCTACCAAATAGTTGTACTGGCACGCAGCCATGAAACGGACAACATTTTAATCCCTGGGGATTTTTGTCAAGATCTTCCCCAGGGATCGGAATGCTGTCAGTTTTATGGCTGTGTGCCAGCAATGCTATTTGGGAGCATTAGAGTAGTGTTTGGCCTCTATATCTTTTTTGTCAGTTCTGTTTTTAGTCCTGAGGCTACCTTTCACTCTGTGGATGTGTGTGTGGGTTTTTTATTATCTTACAGGTTGTTTCACAGTAAAAAAAAACATGGATAAACTGACAACTTAGGAATCTAAGAAGGGCTCATATTATGCGCTGCTGTGTAATAAGAGTGTATATGTGGTAAATACACATGTTGCAAGCTCTCTTAATTGCCCCTTTTTTTCCCCACTCAGCAGTGACAGGTGGTGTTGCGAAGTTCATTTTTACTGCCGTGTTTGTCTTCGGAAAGACTACCAGAGATGCGGGTGCGAGGACTGTTGCCTTTTTTCATTAGTTTGTGGTTTCCCGGGGACTTGGCTAGAGAGGCAGTAATGTGGCTGGAAAAGGAATATGAGGTTAATATTTGCTTTAGACGGGTCAATTGAGTAGGGAGGTGACGTTTCTGACGGAGTCTGGGTTTATGGCAGCCCCCCCCAAGCACTGCCCACGCAGTCATTTAGGGAAGATGTCACATGCTTAAACATGACCGTTTCCTGCTGATCCTGTCCCGCTTTTAACGTGTCACTGTACCAGTCTGTTACTGGCCACGGCAGTTGTTGTAAATATCCCATAATGCCAGAGTTTTTTTGGGCTGTGCTCACATTGCAGGATCAAGGGTGAAGATGCAGTGATGTACATGTTGAGCATGTTTTTTTTTTTTTTTTTTTTTTTTTTTGAAGAAGTATCAGCTCATGTCTTTGAATGCAGGCATTTGGGTTAAATATCTTGATCATAAAGTTTTGGCTTCCCTGACCCTTGTAATGTTTAGTCCCCTTGCCTACAGTCTCAGTACAATGCACCCCACCTATAAGAATCACATCCACCCAGGACAACAAATGTGCTTTTTAAACAAACTTGACCCAGGACAACTTGATTCAGCAACATAAGCAATTGAATTTTGTACGAGTTCCAGATTAATAGGACAAAATAAATGTTTGTTGTGAGCAATTTTTTGCTCTTAATCAGCTGAGAAATGTCCTCTCTCAGCTACATTCTTCTAACATGGAACACATCTATTGTAAGACTCAGGAAGGCAATGTTTTTCATCTGAAGAAAGCCCCTTTGTTATTCCTGCCTGGCATGTTGCCTGGCATCCAGGAACTTCGCCACTCTGCGCAACTTGTTTGTCAAAATGTATATTATGTGCGGGGCGCCTTAGTAATTAGTGCGAGATAAGAACTAATAGCTTTTTTCCAGTCACTTTGCTCTCTTGCAGTCATAATACATGTTGTTCTATAAGCAGTTTGCTTGATTCTTATAAGTACAGTTTTTAGCAGTTTTATAATTGCAATGATTCTGTTTCAGTGTTTTTGATCACCGTGTTCAGCTGATCCTTATATCAGTACTTCTTAAGCTAAAAGGATTTAAAAATCTACAGTGCAGTCACCTTTTGAGCCACTGAGCAAACTGTTGAATCGTTTTTCATAACCATTAAGAATGCTCAGTAAAACGCTCATGATGCAAATGGTTAACGTGCTCTGATGCTTTTTCTGGCCTGGAAAATCTATGCAATAATATCTAAATAAAACCTATGTTAAAAAGAGATCAACTCCACCTGACTGTGTCTCTATTCTCTAAGTTTGTAGTCAGTTACTGAAAAGATTTATCAGTGGTGCCAATCTGCTGAAGGGTAAAGATCCTACCTGTCTTTTCACATCTTTTTTGTGAAGTGAATAACAGGCATCTCCTCAGTCTTTTTGAACCTGCTCAGCTGGGAAGTTAAATTGGGTAAGTGAGGTGATTTTAAAGATTCTGACATCACTCAGATTACAAATCCCCATTGCTAGTCAGATAGAATGATCTTAGGTCCCATCTGTGAATGCATGCAGCTCTGGAGTGTGTAAACCCATGGGCAAGCTGTCTGATGGTAAGGTGGGTATGATTAGCGTTCCTTTTGCAGAGCATCGGTGACATTAAACGTTCTCATCCTGTTTTTGTTTTTACAGGCGTCTGGACTCTCCAAGCAGTATGAGGACCTTTACCTCAAGAGCAAGGACTTTGACGGCCGGCTCTTCCTGGACCACGACGAAACCCTTCAGATGTGTGACATAGACCTGTGAGTGTCATTGCCACACCGCTGATCTCTGTGAGGAAACGCCGTGGGGGTGCAAGGTTTTGTGGTTAGTCTGTTGACGCGTTGTGGGTTAGGCTTTCGAGGTGTCGGCTCCCTTCTGTGATGTGTGTTTTCAGCGCGGGTTAACTGCGGTCTCCCCCCGCCCCTTTTCCAAGGTCGCAGCTGGAGAGAACGCCCAAAAAGAACCAGTCAGGAGAGGAAGCTGTTCTCAAGCCCCCTCAGACCCCTGTCAGGTGAGTTCCTCTTCACTCCGCTCCCTGTCACCTCAGTTCCTACCTCTGTCATGTGACTACGTCATGCAGGAGACCCCTGTCATGTGACTGCGTCCCTGCTGAGACTAGGCATGTGGTGTGGAAATGCATTATGACAGCTGAGGCCATGGGGAATGAATGAATTGTCACAGACGAACTTTGGTTTTGGGAGGCAGGTTATACTGGAGACGTTGGCCCTGCCGGAGTCTGCACCCTGGGTCAGTTCCAGGTTCTTTCACAGGATTGTTGAGGTCAGCAGTGAGTGAACTGCTTCTCGATCAGTCATCGGTGTGCGACAGGGGGGGTTCTGCGGGTTAGGAGTATGCCCGGTTCACTCTTATATGCAAAGTGATGCCTCAGTTGCAGGAATGCTTCCTTCTTACCTCTCACCTGGAAACAAACATGCTGATCTGTCACAGGCAGCAGCCAGCATTCCTGTGGCCTTTAACTGATTTATCGCTGTAAACTTCTAATCACACAATCCAAATCCAAGCAAAGCAGGACGTGCACACACACGGACACGCTGGCACACACACGCGGACGCACACACAGAACTAGAAGCTGAGAGCTCAGTAATGGAATTGTAGGCTCTCAGTGGTGTAGTGATAACCTCCTTTCTGTAGAAAAATATTTGTCTGTACTCAGATATTTTTTCAATGAAAATGGGAGATGAAAAGCAGAAAGCATTCTTTGCGGTCTAGCCTCCGAGTGGAGCATTTTTTCCCTCTGTTATTCTTTAAAGTTTCTGGGTCAAGGACAGGAAGGAGAAGCCAGTGGGGGGCACGTTCTGTTGTCTCTGGCACTGCAGGGGAGGGGTCGGTAAGATGGAAGAGCAGGAACCGGTCTCTCCAACAACAGCCGCCCTGGCTGCGCGCGGGCCTTGGCTTGTGTCGCTCCGATGCTCTGTGTGCGGCCTGAAGGTCAGCACGTAGGCCTTCAGCGCGGGGGGAAAAACAAAAACGGCAAGAAGCGAAAAACGCGGCAGGCTTGTGAAAGCAGGACCGTGTGTCGCCGACACGAGCGGCTTTCCGGGTGGGGCTGCGATCACCGCTGATACACGCTCGCGTGTGCACACAAGCACGCCTCGGCAGGAGTGCTTGTGCCAGCTGTGACACCTTCACTGCATTGGGTTCCCCACGTGGTGTGTTGTGCCCCAGTGTCTGTCCCCTGTTCCCCGTCAGAGGCAGAAATAAGTGGGAGGTGGAACAGACCCGATGTTGACATACCTGTGAGTTCTCCAGAGAGCCCATTACATTATTGTCATAAGGTCTCCTAACACACTACTGCGAATTGCAACAAGGTTGAAGCTGCCATCTAAAGCTGGGTTCACCACGCAAGGATGGTTGCAAGACTGAAAACTTTGTGTAGCTTGCACCTTCTGTATGTGCACATTTTGTTTTTTTTCCAGGTATGAATAAAGTAAAGATCTCAGTTTAGGTTCAGATGTGCCTCTGAATATTCTTGCTTTTGAAGACATTTTCACTGTGATCACTGTGTGTGAATCATTCCATTGTGCAGCAACTGTCCCAAGATAGTCATTAGCAATAGAGGGAAAATTGTAGTAAGAATATGAGGGTTTGAGGACAAGGCATGGTGTGATACACTATTGTGGTTCATGTACTCTGCCTCCCCCGCTCCCCATATTGGTTTGTGAAGCAATAGCCTTTTTCCTGTTGAAGCAGGTAGGTGGCATCAGAAAGCCAGGAGTGGACTCTTTGATTTAAGATGAAAATGTGTTCGTCCCCACAGAGCAGCTATGAACTCCATCCAGCAGCTGAGGATCATTCTAAACTCGGCCAGCGACGAGCCCTCAGGCATCTTGTCAGTCTATTTCAAGGTGGGCCCCCTCCTCCCTCTCTCCAGCCTGCAGGCTTGTTCGTGCTGTGTTGGTGCTCGTTGGTGGTTTCTGCGGGAAGACCCTCGTCATTCGCGCATTTGCAGTTCGCGGTTTTCGAATATTCCCACCAAGCAGCACTCCCTGTTCCTGGCATTACACTTTTCCCAGGCAACAGAGTGCTATAGTCAACCCACACTCTTGCACTGTATTGATTTTGCATGCTGCGTTATTTCAGCTGTATAGCTATTACTATATTTCATGCAGCATCAAACGTTTTATATGTTAGCTGGCTGCTGATTGCATTATTCCATTGTTTTTTTCACTGAAAATTCAGTCCTTTCATGTCAGACACAAACCTTCTTTATGCATGAGCCTTTTTGATATAACCGAAACAGTGTTCAGATAACCCCATTTACACTGTTCTCTGATGTTAACCCCTGTGAATCTGAGGCTCACCCATACCCCTTCTGTTGGGGTGCAGCATTGAGGGGCACTGCCCCCTGCGCTTTCACCTCGCTGACTGGCGCCCTTGTCCCCCCGCACCCCAGAATTGCACGGTGGACCCGTCGGAGGAGATCACCAGGCGGGTGGGGCACCTAGGAGAGCTCTTCTGCCAGAGGTTCGCCCAGGCCGTGGGCCAGCGCTGCGTGGAGATTGGCTCTCAGGTATGGCAGAGAGGTCCCCCGTGGTGCACCTGCCCAGTATCGGCTTTAGGGGGAACTGGCCCTGATGATGCGTTACATCCCACCCTGTTCGGCTCTTTAGCCCATGCGCATACAGTGGCTTGATATTTTTTGAATAGATTAGCAAAAACTTCTTAAAAAATAAAGTTTTTGCTTTGTCATTATGGGTTATTGTGTGGAGATTGACAGCCAAAAGAATACATGAAATGCATTTTGGTTCAAGTATATAACACAACAAAGTGTGCAAAAAGTGAAGGGGTCTGAATACTTCCTGAACCCACTGTATTTCTACTGTTGCGTTTCTTTGGAAACTTAAATCACTTATATAACTCTGGCTGTTTTTCAGCGCTTTACCCTTGGGGTGCGGCTGTACTACAGAGTCATGGAGTCGATGCTGAAATCGGTAAGCGCTTAGTTTAACCACACATTTGTCTCTCTCTGACCTGGGTGCTCTCTGTCTTAGCTGTCACTCATAAATTTTCCCACCCTTGACCTTTCGAATGACATGTCATCTGTCGTTCTCCCCATAGGAGGAGAAGAGGCTGTCTGTGCAGAATTTCAGGTGAGCTCTGGCTGTAACCTGCAGTTCCCATAATGCATTGCTGCCTGTGTTTAAGGGTCTGGCAGTTTGGAGGGCTCTGTGTGACCCTGTTGTGCCGTGCTTTTATTTCAGTAAACTCCTCAACGACTCCACCTTCCACACCTCCCTCCTCGCCTGTGCCCTTGAAGTTGTCATGGCGACCTATGGTGGTAAGTCATTGAAGCATTGGCTTTGACAGTGGAATTTTTGCCATCTTGTTTTCACCTCTCTGCACCGAAACCGCCATCTCTGCCTGGTGTTGGCCTTGAGCAGGGTTCAACATAAGCAATGGCCCGATGGCCTGGGGCCAGTAAAAAAGTATTTCGGGCAAGTTGATTGGCCAGTCGCAAGTTTTTTTTTTTTTTTTTTGCAGTCAGTATTTTCTCCTAGTAAAAGTTCCACCTCAGCCAATAGTTTGAAAATAATGTCAAAGGAAGCGTAAGAGGCTACTAAAAGAAAGAGGGGGTTCCTAGTGTCATGGAAAACACAGTACACCTAACTACTGTATCTTGGTAGGACGGTGAAATGAACGAAAGTGTCTTAATATCACCGCATAGTGACTCAGCGCACTAGCTAGCTAGCTAACTACTGTATCTTGGTAGGACAGTGAAATGAATGAAAGTGCGCATCTAGAAAGCTAGCTAAGTTAGTGTTGTGCGCTTTACGAATGATTACATTGTTCTTTTCAATACTCGTCATGTAGCAAGTTTTAATATCACCACGTAGCGAAGGGCGTGCTAGCTAGGTTGCTGCATAGCTTGCTAATATTTTAAATACTTGTGTACATAGAATTTACTTCTCAAACTTTAAAACAAAGCATACCTCATTTAATATGGAAAAATGTATTAGAAGGAAGAAGTATGCATCATGTAACAACAGTCCCCCTTATGTAGAATCTGTGCGTAACTTGGCATTGCAACAAGATAATTATTATTGCACAACATTTAAATTTGTTTAACTGTAAAACAGAATATAGCTGTGATTAAATGAATGTATGTCATTGGATTGTGCTGTTTAATTTGTTTTGAAAGCACTGAAGGTGTTAATGGAATTATGGAATCGTGCTGTGCAGAAAAAAACAGTGTACACAATGAAGAGACTGTTTGAGTAATAAGATATTAATTCTTATCAGTTTGTTTAATTAACTGCATTACACCTTTGGGGCTTGGAAGCATTTGAGGTAGCTTGCAACCTCTAGTTTTTCCTCTTTTATTCCAGGCCAGTAACAATATACAAGGGGCCAGTAAAGCTCTGATCTACTGGCCCGGGGGGCCAGCGGGGGGAAAAATGTTCTGTTGGACACTGCCTTGAGAAACGAAGAATGCAATGAATCAGATGGGCATGTTGTGATGAAAGGCTGGCATGTGGCTGTCAGCTTTACACTTACCAAACAAGGTGTTTTGTATTAGCCCCCACCAAAAATGAGGCGTGAATGCTCACCGGTATGGTGTGGTTGGGTATGTGTCTGAGCTTGGGATGTCATACCAGCTTTTAGAGGAGTTTGTGAAAAAATCCAAATCCCAAAGACTGGATTGGATTCCATTTCTGGGTGTGATAAACAATGGGGAAAGGTGTATGCTGGTAACAGGGAGTCGGGCTTGTAACCTCACGTTTGCAGGTTTTTTTTTTGGGCAAATTCTGGTGTAGTCTTGAGCAACCTCTTCCCCGGAACTGTTTGCATAAATACACAGGATTGCACTCTTTTCGGATTCAGAAAAATGCCAAATCCAACTCAAAAGAGAGGGTTTTCATAGTCCAACTTTTCTGTTTTTTTCCCATGATAAAATTTACTGTGGTAGACAATAAAAATACAGCCAGTGGGCTTGCATTAGCAAAGTGTCACATCAGAGTCGGGCGTGCAAGATTCAGGCCCAGGTCACCGATCTGGCAGGACTTGGCCTAACCCATATACCTCTACAACATAAAGGTGTTAGGCCAAAGCTGAACTCGGACTGAAGTGAGCCCTTAGTGATAACAAGTTATGGAAATGGGTGACATATAAAATGGATACCATGTCAAGTGACCATTTATAAAGGGTGCCCATGACAAAAACGACAGCAGAGTACAGGTACAGTTGCCTTTATTACAGCTTGTAGAATAGGGTTATTTTGAGACAGTCCTGCAACTTTATTGGACACTACTTTTCAGTTGGCTTGTAGGGAGTGAGAAGATATTCTGAGCTGCTATCAGTATGCAAACTGAGCACCCTTATCTTGTATCCTTCCTGGCCCCTGAATCTCACCCTGCTCTCTGCAGGGGTGTCGTTTCATAACTCCGAACAGGAGACCACTTCCTGCTGTTTACTCTGTTTGCCACTTTGTTTCCATTTCCTGATTATCTCGCACGGAGGCTGCAAGTTTGAATTTGAAATCATTGCTACCAGGAGCAACATGTTCTCTTATTAGATGCCCTTAACCGGAGGAACTTGGATAGCTTATGTGTTTACATTTTTCCGACTCAACCCATTCAGTTTAAGCATCCTGTTCAAGAGCACAACAACACTGTTCCATCCTTTGGGCTGCGAACTCAACTCCTTCACCACTATGCCATACTGTTACCCATTACCTGCTATCTCACTCACAACTTTAACTTTTATTTTAAGTACAGAGCATTCAGGAAGGAACTGTGGATGGGCAGTAGGGTAAAACTCAAGTTTGCAGCAGTATGGATCAATCAAAGCACTGCCCGGCGCGCGCGCCTGGATTTAACCCCTGTCGTGGAATGTCAGCCGTTCGGTTGCTGTGTGAATGAGGCTTCCTCTCTCCGCTCCAGGGAGCAGCTTCAAGAACGGCGCCTTCGGCAGCGGCGGGGGCGGCGGCGGAGGCAGCGCAGCGGAGACGGACCTCTCCTTCCCCTGGATCCTGGACGTGTTCCAGCTGGCGGCGCTGGATTTCTACAAGGTGATCGAGAGCTTCATCAAGGCGGAGCCCAGCCTGAGCCTCGACATGATCAAGCACCTGGAGCGCTGTGAGCACCTGGTGATGGAGAGCATCGCCTGGAGGACGGTGAGTGCTGGAGCAGGGGGCCTGGTATGGGGCCTGGTATGGGGCTGGGGTGGGCAGGGTCAGAGGGCATCACAGAAAGTACCACTGACGTTCCAGCCAACCTGTGGTTGTTATTGTTTCTCTTTATTACTCTGAACTCATGTCTGCTCGTGCATTTTCAATTAATCTTATCAATTAATATTAAGCACAAGAAGGAGACATGAACTGTAGAGGTGGTGTATAATTCCTGAATGAGTTGTGGAATGGAAGTACATTGGGGGGAGATGTAGACACCTTGAGGGTGATGTTGTAACTGTATAGTGCTAAGCAGATGGTCAGACTCCTCTCAGCCAATAGGAAGAGAGCTGATGTTGCCATTCTGTCAGTGGAAGCCAATGAAATTGGATGGCGCAGAGTGCTCAGACTGTGATGAAGGACAGAAATTAATTAAAAACTGCAGAAAATTAAGATGGTCACCCGGAGGATGCATAGAAGGAGGCTGTTAACATGGCAGCTAGTGGGCTTTTCTGAGTTTATGTAATGGGTAGGGAAATGATTGGACCACATGCGGGGTACCCCTGTCTGTACCCCAGGCTCCTTCTGGTTTGTTTGAGTAGCCATTTGTTTTGAGGATGAACCCCTGTGGTCTGGGGCCAGCTTGGGATCAAAGAATTACCTTAACCATAGGTGATCTGTGGTGTTGCTAGGGTGTCGCTGTTTATTCTATTGATTGTCAAGTAAATGGAACAGGTTTTCCTGAACCAGAGTGCTGGGCTAGAGAGGTCTTCAAAGTAGCCTACACTGAAGCAGGCTAAAGTAAAGTAACCATATAAACTATAACTGATTAAATTATATTGATAACATGTCTGATCTTACCCACCCACCCAAGTCCAGTCAGTTGTTGTTTGTTTCATTGACAGCAGACGTGTACATCTGGAGAATAAAGTCGTCAATGCAGCTAGCTGCACCAGAAAGTTCTATACTAGAGATGAGTGCACCAGTTGCTGGAAATTCTGATGCAAAAAGAGGGAAATGGGTATTGGAGTTACTTACTTGTGGAGGTTGTTGTTGAGCATGAACAAACAAAGCTGAATAACTACCAAGTATGTGCTTAGGTCCTGCGTATTACAGGGTTGGTAGATAGATTGGAATTTGGCACCAATGTCATGAGCTTGCTGTAGCATGTTGGCTAACGCATGAGGTTCTCCCATCCACAAAGCCAAGCTTAATTTACCCCAATGTAACCTACAGTGTGGGGACTGGCAGATCCCACAGCAATGTCCTGCTGATGTTAAAGTCTTCAGAGACAAGGGAAGCATTCTGGCACAGTGCAAGGAGGCAACTGCATAGTCTCGCTGCAGTGATGCTGCAGCAGCTCAAACAATGTAACGATGTAATCGTAGCGTGATCAGAAGCAGCACAGGTTACCCTTTCTGCATCTGCATATCTGATACCAGATTACTTTGGAGTGGAGTGATAAGCTAATAGTTATTTTGCTTGGCGCATGTTGTCTCACACAGCCACATTCATTCTGGCCAGATGCACACAGGTCCATTAACCCCCACGTTCAGCTTGATGTGAATTTCTTTTTCCTACGGTTTCTCGGTGGTCACTCAGATGATGTGTGTGCACATCTGCTAAAGAGATACTGTGCTGTGAACAGAACAACAGCTAACACTGTTTAAACAAAGCCTTTGGTAGAAGTGCTGAACAGCAGTGTTTTTTTGCGAGTCTCTCTTGGCGTGGTTACGGCTGTGGGCGTATGGTCCGTGTCAGCAGAGATTGTAATTAAGATATCTCTTTAGCTTTTTTCCAAACAAATTGACTATGTTCTTCATCTCACCACAAAACCAGATGTATTGAGTAGCTTTTGCCATCTTTTTATTGTGGTTTTACAATTCAGGTTAGAGTACAATCAGATCATAATTACATCACATGTATAAATACACATTCACATATTCCTAAAACATTTTATTAAACTAGAAGCGCTGACCTGTATCACTGAGGTAGGGAGGTGTGTAGTGTGCTGTTTTGAAGTTGTTTCTATGAAATGCACTCATCTCCACCCGTTTCATGTTCATGTAATTCGGATTTTTGGTGTAGAGCGCAGTGCTTTTTTGTAATCTGAAGGTGCAGGTAACGGTTAGAATCCATCAATGACCATGACTAAGACTGAGCCAACAAGGATGATGGGTAACAAACCGGTCAAAATGTCACCTTTGAGCATTTTAAATGGCTTTTTTTTTCTTGACCACACCCCCTCTTCTCCTGATTGGCAAACCCTCTGTCTGGGGGCTGCCCAGTTCCAAAGGCTGCTGTATGAGATCAGTAGTTTTTAGGGAAGAAGAGGTAAAGGCGCAGCCATGCTCGCCGACTCGGGCCACGGTCGGGCCTACTGGCTGCCGCTGCCCCCGCCACCGGCCGCCGCCTCCTTGTGCGCCAGGTGGCCGGAGAAGTAGTAGAGCAGCGGGTTGAGGCAGCAGTTGGCGCTGGCCAGGGAGAGGACCACGGGGTGCAGGGCCTTGGTGGCCGCGGCCAGCCCGCAGTGCGGCAGCAGCCCCAGGTGGGTGAGCGTGTAGCCCAGCAGGTTGAGGTGGTAGGGGGCGAAGCAGAGCAGGAAGATGGCCAGCGCCCAGTAGATGACGGTGAGGGTGTGGCGGCGGTGGCGGTGCCGGCGGCGGCGGCGGGCGGCCCGCCTCAGCACCCGCAGCACGCTGCAGTAGCTGAAGAGCAGCAGCGCCATGGGCAGCAGGAAGGCGGCCTGCACCAGCAGCAGCGCCGCCAGGATGAAGGAGCGCTGCCGGCGGGACGAGGGGTCCAGCAGGCAGGGCCGGCCGCTCCGGGCCGCTGCCGAGCGCAGGAAGGGCAGCCCCACGCTCAGCGCCAGCACCAGGCACCAGATGGCGCCGCTGAGCAGCCGGGCGGCGCACACCTGCCTCGGCCGCCGCCACAGGGGCCGCACCACGGCGAAGTAGCGGTCCGCCCCGATGCACACCAGGAAGAAGATCCCGCCGTACAGGCTGATGTACTTGAGCGTGAAGGTGAGCTGGCAGAAGAGGCCGTCGGGAATCCAGGGGGCCTCCGGGCCAGCAGGGGGCGGCCTAGTGCGGTGGTAGTAGTAGATCCGCAAGGGCAGGGACACCACGAAGAAGAGGTCGGCCACAGACAGGTTGACCATGTAGACGGCGGTGCTGGACAGGGTGCGTTTGTGCGCCCACAGGCGACGCAGGGCCAGTGCGTTGCCCCCCAGGCCAACGATGAAGATCAGACTGTAGGAGACCTGGTAGAACGTGAAACGGTAGCTGGTGTCCACCGTGCAGTTGGAGAGATCGTGGTGCGATGGCAGTTCCCCGGGCGCGTCCGTGTGGTTGCTCAGTTCCATGGCTCCTAACTGTCCCTGTCTCTCAGCACGCTGGAGCTAAATGACCCGTGCGCTCACGTCTGTGAGGGAAAAACCCCAAAGGTGATGAGGATCAGCAGAAAGGAAAGGTGAGTTTGGCAGGTAGGTGTAGGAAGGAGAGAAGGATCCCCCTTGGTCTGGAATAAGAGCCAGCAGGACTGCGGTGACGATGATCTGAACAGGAACAGTGGGAGATCCACTTTTTTTTTTTTTTTAAATATCGTTCAAATATTGACCTCAAACATTGGTGAAATGTGGAAACAGCTGGGTAGTATTTCATGCAATTTCTTCCCGACGTGTTTGTCGTCTCGAGCCACCCACCTTGCAGCGGCCAGAAACGACTTTCCGAGGAGAAATTTTCCATCTGCTCAATACAACTTCCGCTCCAGGCAGGATAACATCTGCACTGTCAGCCTTATCTTTTTCATTGCATTTAAACCAGCTACCAAGGCGAGGAAAGGATATGACTGCCTCTGTGCTTTATCACAATATTTGCAGAGTGAGACAGTTTCAACTTTTAATTTTTTTCCACAGAGGTCACAGAAGACAGACTTGCGCACAACCTTCTACGGTGGAGAAAAATGTTTTTTAGTAAGCTGTACAACTGGCCAATAAAGTCTTTTTCTGCTATTCAGAGATTGGGTGGTTTCACTGATCTATGCGCTTGAAGGTACTTAAGTGATTTCAATGTGATGTCCTGTGTTTCGAGCCATCAGGGGTTACAGTAAAAACATATTTCATAGGTATTCTGTAAAGAGAACGCACAGTGAAAAATGAGACTTGAATTGAAAATGCCTGTTCTCATCAGTATTAATTTCATTTCAGCTCACAAAACAGACATTTGTAATTTGTCAATGTAACTGATGTTGTTTTACTGTCACACACTTTTCTTAGTAGCTGTGCCACTGTCGCATACAGTGTGATGATTGTGTGTTGAGGAGGGGTACACTTTGTGGTTGAGTGTAATATTCCTTATAAGGCGTGTTTTCTTGCACTCAGAGTGGTTGGAGTCAGACAGCCATGGTGGGCACTGAAGCCAGTCTTTGCTCCTCTGATAAAACGTTGGCGTTCACCTATCTGATTTTGTAGTAAAATTTTAAAAAATAGTTGTCGCTGGAGCTTTGGCTTATCTGTGCCTCCAGTTTTTCCATTTTCATGCAGCCATAAATGCTTTATCAGACATTTATTATAGCCTGGTGAAGGACAGAAAACGGTGCATGATTTTTTTTTAAACCTCCCCCACCCCTCTTTTAGTGTCACGCTGTTAAACAGTCATGTACATAATGTGTCTGTGTAATTGTTCAGTCCTAGTGCGTCCTTTGGTTCAAACTTTAATGGTATTTATTTTATGAAATGTTCCTATTTATCAAAAGATGATTGATTTGTATCAATAAAATGACTAACAGTGCAAATGCAGATCACTCACTAGTAACACATTAAAAAATACACAGTAATAAATTAACTTCTGTCTTTTCAGTGTGTTATGAATGATGTGAAAAAACAGATCATTTTTAGTTTCATTTTCTACACTTTTTTTAATTAAATTTTAATGACTGGTAGGTGAGCTTCCAAATAAGTTACTAACAATGTTAAGGTTTAAATTCATTGATTTTTTCATTTATCTACTAAGAGGGCATAATTAGGTTGTCAAATATGGGGTGGATTTCTTTTCAAAACTAGTCACAGCACATAACATAGAAATGATTTTGAGGGATTATACAGGGTTTTTTTGCACCCCGGCACTAAAATGTCTGCACCAGATGGCAGATTGTAAAATGTTTTGCGTAGCAAAAACAGAAGCTTTAACAGGAAGTTAAGTGTTCATGAAACAGGAGCTATTCCTCCCAGACAGAGCTAGGGTGTCGAATGTTGAGTGTTGAGTGCAGTGAGAGCAGGCGATATTGATTATTGATTGAGTCTGAGGAGTGCCCTCACACTTCAGTCCAGCCGTCAACGGTCTCATCTCGCCATCAGTTCTGTTCATTTCACTTTTAAACCGCCCAAACTTCTTATGCTCTTAAGAAGACGTGTTTAACTGTAGACACACACACCTACAAATTAGGAATGTCGGTTTACTTCTCAGAAATAGCTTATCGATGTAGCTTATCAGTTTGATTTTGAACATGGCGAAGTGACACTTGCATGGAAGCGGTCCAAGTTGGATTGCAGTAAAACAACACGACCAGAACACACAGATTAAAGGTTTACTCACCAAGCGTCAAGGTCTGCATCTGCCATCATGGCCAAACACCTGTCCACTCGGGTTTTATTAAGTTTAGTTTAGTTTGTGTTTTCTTGGCAGCCAGCTCTAGCGTGCTGTTGAAATGGCTGTGATGGTTAGTGTGCCGTAGCTGCAGTGAAGCCTGTGTGTACCTGAGCATTAGAATAAACACACACTCATACGCCTGGCCTTGCTGTGAGCCTATGGTAGTGTCCCCCTTTGTGTGCACCTGTGAATGTGTTGGCCAAATGTATGTGTTACCTTGCTGCAAGGTCTGAAACAAAAGTGGCCACCTGTGTGATGCGAACATTTGCTAAATGAGCCCTCTGCTCCACCAGTGTCACAGGTGCTCAGGAATACAACTTTCACAGAAATGTCCTGTTGCGTGGTATCCTTCCCACAAAGGCAACATGTTGCCAATAGCATTTGAATGTCCCATGCTTTCAGAGCCTGCAGTCAGAGGAAACCAACCCCCCTGACCCCCCCCCGTCGTAGATGAGTACATTGTGACTCCTTCATGTGCTCGCACAAATACACACAAAGTGTGAAGGCGCTCTCCGCAGGGGGTCTTTCTCACATGCCCAAGGACAGCACACGAACATGAGCTTTCTGTTACTGATCAGCGCTTTCTCTCTGGTGCTCCTGGACACACGCGTACATAGCCGCTAACGCCCTGAAGGAGCTGTTCACACAGTAGCTGCATACAGTCTTCAGCAGAGCTGTTCTCATGTCTCATTCATTAGCTCGTCACCTTAATGGCTTTATAATACAGAGTGACACCACAGTTGAGCTCTGTGTACTTTAGTTTTGTCATGTGTTTTTTGCTTATGTATGTTATCTATTTTTTTGCTATCTTTCGTTTTGCCCTCAAATCCACACTTTAGAAATGAGTGTGAAAATACAGATTTTAGGGCTTCTACACTCACTTCTACAGGAGGTTGCATCATTGCTTGCGTGTCATTATTTGCGTAATTTCCTTTGTGTGAACTTCATTATCCAGACACCCGTCTCTGAGTTGTGAAATGCCTGCAAAGGGTAGGCTTGAGTCATTCTGGGGAAACCTTTCAGGTTTCTTAAAATTCAGGTGACATGTCTTTGCCGTTGAGATTTTCAGTTGAGGGGAAATTGGGTCATTAGGGCTTCAAGGTAAATGACTCACCTGGTGATTAGTGGTATCGTCCCTGCTTCTTCTCTGCTCAGTGATTTTCCATCATTCCATCTTGTCTTCCTGGAACTGAACATGCCCCCTCCACAGGCAGCCAAAAAAACTTGTTCACTTGCCCCCTGGGCCTTTCAGCCTTCTCTACACTGCCTGTCATCTGATCATCATTCAACGTGTGCTCTCTGTGTGTAATATTCATGTATGTCTTCAGAAAGTGCTGAACCCTGAGTGGGAAAGCATAAGGGGTCTCAAACAGGTGATGGTGAGGAAGCCCAGAAGTGTGGAATGGAGATACTGTGGAGGGTTCATTGGCATCAGGACTGCATAGCTGCTGGTTGTTGTCCGGCACAGAATGAACCCCCACCTTGGAGAATGCATCTTGCCTCTTGCACCTAGCTGTAGGACTTAAATCTTGCCTTTGCGTCTATGTTCTTTTCGGGTATTAGTGTGCTATGAAAGTAGTTGTTGAAATTTTAATCTTTTGTAGTTGTCAGTCTGTAATCAGTATGGCAGTGGTTAGTGTAGCACTGTGTATTAGTTTGAAATGTGTTGGTGTGTGGTCTGTTGATTTGCCTTTGTACTTTTGTTCATGTGGCATTATTATGCACACGTGTGTACCTTAGGTTTGTGAGTCGCTCTGGATTTAAGGACCTGCCAGAGAGTTAGATGTAATATGTAGGTCTCGGGGTAGGGGAGGAATGCAGGGGTTTGGGGTGAAGGTACGCCCAAAGGGGTCTCTGTGCTCTTATAGGTTATGTAGAAGTTCTGTGGTGCTAATGTATGAGGAAGGGTCTGCTGTCCAGCTGCGCTGCCTTTACTCTGGGTTTGACTGTGTAGCGACCGTGCTCCAACGAGGTCACCCCCCAACCAGGCCAGCCTTGAAGCTTCTCCTGCAGTCTCAAGGGGAGAACTCCAGCTCAGGGCCAGTTCTAGACTGGTTTCCCTGCTTATTTGCTGTCATTTTTGACACCTCACAAGGTTGTTTAGCATGTTGTGAAGAGATCTGTGGTGAAGCAGACTGAATCTGTAGTGTAAACCCTCTGTGGAGGTGAAGTTTTACAGTGAAGGAGGCCCTCCTGGCTGAGCTGTGACAGAACAGTGGGAGTAGAGATGTAACACATGCCTTGGGAAGAGCACTGAGGAAAGTAGAGGAAGTTTAGGGAGTGTTGCAATGCAGAGTGAGTAATGGTGTGTGTGTGTGCTTCATGCTTGACACCCCCCAAGCACTGTAGGGTCTCTCACCTCCACAACAGGCTGCGACATGCATTCCCGCTCCCCACTGACACACTCGCTCATCTAACGTGGCCAGGGGCACACACACACACACGGTGTGGTGAGGCGCTTGGCTGAGGTAAGACACGAGGCAGGTTTGGTAAACATGGTGAGTCCCCGCGTCTGTAACATGACCAGACATCTGCGTTGGACTGCTCTGTTTACAGAAGCATGTGTCTGTGAAGGAAAAATATATTTGATTTTAATCATAAAAATATGATTATCAGTGGAAGAGATTATCACACTCTCATGCCTGTTACTACAGGAGTTCCTCTTTTTGCCACAGATTGACAGCAATGACTTCTTACTAAATCAATCTTTCTCGAGCTGATCTGTACTCTGTGGTTGTGTATCCACAGAGAGGTGCAAACCTTGAACTGAATTGGTGACCTCTCAGTGACTCATTTTTGCACCTCAGGTAAAAAAAAAAAAACCCAGAATATTTTGCTTGTGATTGCTTTATGAAGCACAACAGAGCGAAGATCCCCAGCCCTTGGCCACAGTTACATTACATTGTCATTTTAGCAGATGCTCTTGACCAGAGAGACTTAGATTACAGTGTTAACATGTTATCCATTTATACAGCTGGGTATATACTGAGGAAATTGTATTTATGAACATTCTCGAAGGGGTGTGGGTTTAACACGGAACATCCATAGTTAGCAAAGTAATGGAGACAGAACCAAAACCTTTTGTCACTAACTGGAGCCTCTTAGACAATAAGGACATACAACTGAAAGAACACAGGAGCTGAATTCCTGGTCATAATATAAAATATCTCTGCCTTGGCTCTATAAAACACTGGAGATACAAAGCCTAGGGAGTGTATATGTGGGAGTCCATCTAGGGAGGCCACCAGGGAAGTGTTTTACCATTTGTTACATTAACGTACCATGACACTAACATTAACCCAGGGAGGCCCGTGTTGGTATTGTAATGGAATGCTACCCTCCTGTTGGGTATAGTGTGTTGCACTTCACACACTTGTGTTCTCAGCCTTGTGGGTTTGACACTGTGCTTTTCTGTATGCCCTTTGTTCTTGACTTCTGGAGTCAACCTGGATAAGAGGGTCTGCCAGATGCCAACAGATTAAATTTGATGTTAAATGTCCTCATCTTGTATGTCGCTCTGGAAAAGAGCAGCTGCTAAGTGACAAACAGCAAACGTAAATGTACGTAGATGGGTCTGAGTTGAAGCCTGAAGTAATGTGCTATCCCATGATGCTTTAGCAGGGCCCTCTCTAATGCAGTCCCATGATGAGTCTGTCAGGCGATTTACCCGTCTTTCAGGGGAGAGGCAACAAGCAGGAATGCACCCCCCCTCCCCTTCCATATCACAGGAGCCCCTCTGAGCCCCTCAGTTCCTGCCATGCTGCATCTTCAGAGTATCTCCTCTCGTTCGGAAAGAAAGTCTTAACCACCAGTTAACATATTTGTGTGAGGAGGCGAAATGCTCAAACGACCTTGACTTTGACGAATGCAAAAAGTGGTGAACATCAGCCAGGATCTGTTGGTTGTGTTTTACTGTGTTTTTTTTGCCATGTATTGCTATCTGGAAATATAATACATCCACTGAATAGCGAGTGGTTGGAGCCAGTGTTTGGCAGTGTGGGTGGGCCTTCATCCAGTGTCCAAGTGTTTTCCACTTTGTGGTTGTGTCTGTCTGGCTGTTTGCCTGCTCTCTGAGAGTTCCCAACAGCATGCTGCTGTGGACCAAGAGACCCCGGGTCTAACCCTGGAAGTGTGTGATGTCAGAAGGGGTTTTGCTGCATCCAAGTCCTTCCTCTGCGAATCTCAAAACCAGGCAGGGTGATAACCTGTTGCTAACAAAAACAGTTCAGCACGCTGAGAGGAAAAATTTCAATAGCTGGAACGCACATACACATGCACACACAAAAAGAGGAACAAAGGATTGTTCTGTGTTAGGAATTAGGAGGAACTTGGAGGGATTTGGAGATTTGGTGCTGTTGTGGTATAATACAAGCAGGCCCAGCATTGTTGCACTGCATTTCCCTCGCACATTTTAAACATTGATATTTCTGCATCTCACTCCTGTTCCTCTGAGCCAGGCCTGTAACCACACCCTCCCTGCAGGCTGTCCCTGATGTCACTGGAATGTCTGCATAGCCACCACGTATTGTATGTAATGTAACATTGTCAAGCCTGCAGTTGGTTTCATGGTGGTCACATCTGAGGCAACATTTTTGTGCCACTGTCACACTCCTCCAGTCATTGGTGAAGAGGCCCAAGACCAACAGATTTGGTGCCTCCTTTCATCCGGCTGTCTGACTTCCCCCTCCCTTTTATTTTTGTACCCTTTTAAATCATTGGCCAGACTGTCCATCTTGCACAAATCCTTCCCCGCAACCTCTAAAATAACTACTTCCAGCATTGAATTTCTTGTGTAAGAATTCGGTTGTGCTTTATGATTTCAGAAGCTACTTCTCTAAAACTGTTATTGAGTCAGTATGCACAGGAATAGTGGTTTGCACTTGTGTGCCTGTTCTCAGTGTTGGTGGGGGTGGGGGACTCATTTCCTATGTATTCACCGGCGGTGTGCTAAATACGCTTCAAAACCAAGATGTTCAAAACTGTGGTGCAATTTGCTCGTGCACAGTGTTCACACTGATTGGCCACAGGTGTAAAACGGCATTAACCTCACCCACATTCAGGTTCCGTCTTTACATTTACCCCCAGCAAATTTACCCAAAATGCAGCCTTTATGATGTGTTCATTTGGCATCTGTAGACAGCTTTAAAGTAAACCCACTGTTCGGGGACAGAGTGAGAGGAAGTGTAATAAAGTCGACAGTGTAAACGGCCCTGTCTTTGCGGTTTATCATGCAGGTTTTCTCGGAGGCCGCAGAACGTTTGTGCTCTGCTTTCTCGGTGCTTTCACACCTGAAAGTGAGACAAGATATCGGGGCAGCAGCTGTGCGTGCGAGGCACATGGCAAAACGCGCTGCCGGATATCACACCAGTGCAACGCTGTTTTCAGGTCAGGTGCGTTGGGGTTTCGGGGTGCTGTGTAGCCCGGGGTCTGGTTCTCGGGATTGCACCGTCTCGGTTCATGCTAGAGGCAATCCTTGTGTGTTTTAGGGGTTTCATTTATTTATACGAAGTGTCACTTCACTCTTCCCTGTTTTCACAGTGTGATGAGCCTCGCTGTTGCGTGTGTGTTTAATGGTGTCAGCTGTGTGTGTGTGTGTGTGTGTGTGTGTGTGTGTGTGTGTGTGTGTGTGTGTGTGTGTGTGTGTTCCTCAGCATCTGTCGTGGTATTTAATTTGTATTTATAGTATTTAAATTTGCTCTTTCGTTTTCTTTTTGGAGTGTGTGGGTTGACCTGCATGGTTGATTCTGTGTAGGTAGACCTCTTAATATGTTTTGTGAGAGAATGACTCACCACTTGTCTTCTGTTCTCAAAGTTCAAAGATCAACAACAAATTTGGGCTAGGTTTCATTGTTGTATGACCAATCATGTCACCCACAAACATTGGTTAAAAAAAGCACCCCTCAGTCAAAAAAAAGAAAGGGCGTAGGGTGACCAATTAAGTGAAGCTGAGTCCAATCCAAACCGCTTTTGCTTGAGTTAACCAGAGAAAACGTTTCTTTCATGGATGAGCTCCATGTTAAGAAAGCAGGGGTTTGTTGAAGTGGCTTTGATGTTGGATATCTTGCTGAAGGAGCAGGGGTGAGTTGATGTTTCAGAAGGCAGTGAGGGAGGAACACTTCAAACGGACACGCTTCACGCTCGGTTAAAGATGCTCCTTTTGAAAACAGTGCACGTTTAGGGGGAAAAAAGGGTGTGGAGCTTCTGAGGTGAACTCGGTCTCTTAATCCCCTGTGGATAAAAACAGTGCTGTGCTTGACGGATGTGTAGGGGAGTTTCTGTATACACTGCTGTTTTACTCACTATCGTTCAGTGAAGCCCTATGGAGCAGCTGGAGTTTACTGCCTTGGTGAAGGGTTGCAATGAGCCTGGTTACCGTAACGTAATGGCTGTTCACATGCTCCTCCTTTTGTGGCTTGTCAGTTTTCATAGTTCTCTTGAATTGTGTCCCTAACTGGTTTTTGAGTTTTTCTTTTTTTTTTTTTTTTTTTTTTTTTAATATACTGCATGAAATGTGCTTATCTATAACTACAACTGCTGTTGTGCTGTGTTTTAACCGTTGCTGCTGCAGAGGTGGACCCAGCAGCTCAAAAGCAGTCAGTGACCTGCAAATAAATCTCTTGGAGAGATTAAAAGCAGGTTGATTTTATCGCTTGTTTGTTTTTTTTTCCCCTCACAGGATTAAAAAAATAATTGCTTTATGTCCAACTAAAGTAAGGCCACATCAGTTTTTTAAAAACGGAATGCATATTTTAACCACTTTTTCACATCTGGTAGCATTATTGTTGTAAGCTGCTGGTATAAGGAAATGAAAAACAAAACTTCCAAACATCCTCAGAGACACTTCCAGGAATAAAAGCAAAAATAAACAGCTTCAATTGAATGGTACTTAATAAATTTATAATCACCTTTTGCTTGGTGCAGACTTTGTGAGGGATTTTTTTCTGGCACCAAAGGCTCTTATCTGCTGACCAACAGCTGCCTCTAACTGTTGCTGCACTCCATTCTGAAAATGAGGGTTGAGCTAATTTTTGCATGCATGTTTTCATGAATGAACACAGAGTTTGCATTGGTGCTGGGGGTGTTACACACAAAGCACAGAGCATGCAGGTTTCTTCATTTGTGCTTCCTGCGCAGGGCGGTCATATGTCAATCGGTGCGCATAGCCATTGCCTTTACTTTACTGATTAAACCAACTAAACAGAGGTCGAGTCTCTGAGTCCATCGGTTATTCCTCAGTGGTGGAGTGACAGGGACCCCAGTGAAGGTTTCAGAAGCGGACCTTCTTTAAGTACGGGCTGTGTACACATTGTGTGTAAACCTCACCAATAACACAGAGGCAACAAAAGCAGCCCGCAACAGCTGTGAGGGCACCGGACTCTGGACCCGACGGGTGGATGTTCAGCCTTTTTGACCTCAGTAAATTCTGTATAAAAAGCCAGCTGTATGAAAGAGTGGAAGGTAAGATTCAGAGCTGAAAGCAGGTCACCATTGATCAGTGACTGATGGCTGGTGAGTAAACGAGCGATCACCTCCCTTGACAAACGCAGTGTGTGAGTCAGAGCGGTTTCTGCTGGTGCGTAAGGCACGGTGGTTGGCATCCTTTTTCGCTGCCCTTTTCAGAAACCTCCGTCCGGAACATGCCTCTGTCCTGTCCACCCTTGCCTCATACATCACCATGTGGAAACAAAGGACAGGAATGATCATTCTTTTTATGCCCGTAAATGGAGTCTCCAGCAAGTCAACCTGAATTAAAGCATTTGTTGGGCTGAGCTAAATATGATGACTAGACTGAGGAAGTCACTGACTGTAAGATAAATAATGAGTCAAGACATGAGGAAACTTAGGCCTTGCCTTGCGTCATATCTTAATTGTTGGGACTTAAGCCACGCCCCACTGAGTAACTAATTGTTGGTCATCATTGAGTACGTCTGATTCAAGGTAGATGTAATGATGTGAGTCTGGTTAACCAATCCCTTACCTTGCCCAGTCTTCTTTGCGTAGAAAAGCTGAATCTGATCCAGTCAGTACCTAGCACTATGATTGCAACATTAACAAAAGACCAGATTGTGTTCTCAACTTGTCTAGTTCCTGCCCCCACCCCATTCTGTCTTTGCATTACTGTACCATTCTCTCAGTGGAAAATTATTACATTACCTCATTATCATTTAGGAGACGCTCTTATCCAGAGCAACTTAGCATGTCTTAGAATTTTATCCACTTATGCAGCTGGATATTTACTACTGTAGTTACCATTGTGGGTTAAGTACCTTGCATGAGAATGCACAACTGTCCGCATCTGTGGAGGAAGGGGCCGCTGGCCTTCTGATGCCATTGGAATGGATTCGCGGTCAGGCGTACCTGCTGAAGGTCAGCTGCAGTGCAGGCCGCCATATTGAAGGGCCCCAGGTCAGCACTGTGTGCTTCACCTGCATGTGGCCAGCGGGAACACAGCGTAGCTGTACTGATGACTGTGTCCTTTGGTTAGCAGGAATGCGCATCGCTGACAAGCATGGACAAGGCTTGAGCCAGCGTCAGGGCTGTGCTATTTACCCATACTCATCCCTACCCCAGAGATAACTGGGGGGAAAAAAAACATGTCAAACAAGTCATGTCTTGCCTCTGGTTATTCAAGGCCTGTGATTACCTCACCCATGGAAATATTTCCTCCTGAACAAAAAAAAATAACAGCTTTGTGCTGCAGTTGTTTTTAAAAAGATAATCAAAAATGGCAAGTCAATTGGTGCGGAGGAAAAAAAAAAACACAGATATGAGATTTTTGTACCTCTGACTGCATGTTAGAGGCTTTGGTGTCATTTCAGTGATAGAAACCAGATGCTGCCTATTACAGTTGAGTGATTGTTTGTTAATGGCCTGTGTGTGTGTGTGTGCTTGCCCCTTGAGACTGACCCGAGAGTACCCACCACAACTGGAATGAGGTGTTTCAGTTTCAGTGCTCTTGCCTGCCATTTGTTATGCAATACAAGGACTACGGTACAATTCAACTTCATGAAGTAAACTGCCATCCCCCTCCCCCCCCGCCCTCCCAGGAGGGAGAGCTGATCTGTCTGTCAGCTTGGAGCAGGCAAACTCTTATGATCAAGCCATGTGTGCTTTTTCAGCTTTGTATCACCCCCTGCAAGATTCATGCCTGATGTGTGCTCTGTCAGCCAACGTGCATTTCATTCCAAAACACACACCATGGTTAGCCGCAGAGAGCAGCCGTATCTTTGATTGACTTGCTGTTTGTCTTGCACAGTAAAATGTTTGCAGAAACTGCAAACACAATAATCACTGTGAGGAAGACCTAACATTGGAAGCTAAATACAAAATTCTGTTAGTATGTTCTTTGTTGTCAAAGTAGGGTCGAACAATCCATTTTTGATTTTTTGGATCTGGCGGGCATCTTTCAGCAGACACCTTTCCAACATTAGTGGTCAGCAAAAAGAAATCAATCTAAAAACACCATTAAGCCCCCTGTCTTAAAAACAAGTGCTAAAAACCTAAAAATAATCCTTTGAACAATGTATGTGTTAATACCCTCTGGAATGTTCAGAAGAGTGACTTCTAACAGTGAGTCTTGAAAACCAAAGGATTTCCTTCCTTTGTTGTAAGCAGAGACATGGCTGTTTTGATGTAGCATTTTGCTGCGTACTCTCTGCATTGTTCCATGAGACGTTCGTGAACCACGAATCATGGTTCCCTTACTGTTCCCAGGTATCCATTGATTTAATTAAGTATATGAGATCATTTGATTCTGATTTTATTTTTCAAGTGACGGGTAAAATATAAACAGATGCAACTTTAATGGAATTCCAGTTTCAGTGCATTGTACAGCATGTTATCATGTAAAGTGCCCTTGAATACTTACTTTCATAGCTGAAATAGACTTCCCCTTTCAGAGCAGTTAGGAAGTCACAGATTTTTTTTTTTTTTTTTTTTTTTAGAATTGTATACATTGCTAAAGACCAACTATGCTGACCATAGAGCATTATTCAGAAACACCAGGACTATATTAAAGTACATGAAGTAATGTTTGGTCTCACTCTGTTTAATGTGGTACAAAGTTTAACTCTATATGCCACTGTGACTTACCATTAGATTGAAGAAATTTGAATACATTTGAATACAGGTAGCTCGTGTCTCCAGTTTAAAAAACAAACTCCAGTATTTAAAACGGATAGCTTCCAAAGCACAATTATTGTGCATATTTCAACTGTATTCCACATGGTGACATGGGTTCCATGGGTGTTCATTTGTCAACCAGTGTGAAAGTAGCCAGATTAATATACACACAGGGTCCAGTGGTTTCATTTTAGACTGCCGGGGGGGCGGGGCTAACAAGGCAACTGAAATTCTAATCTGCCCAAGGCAAGAAACAACAAATGCAGCATTTCAGTCTGTTCATCTTATTGGAATTCTGTCAGCATTCTGCATCACCCCAGTTCCTCCTTTCCTGTCAGTCACGGGCTGGGTTCACCTCTTTCCAGCTGTGACATCACACAGTGGACTCGTTCTGGAAGACCTTGGCTTTGAGAGTTCTCAGGTTGTTCTGCAAGGAGGAGCTGGTCTCCGACTGCAGTGCCTCAGAGATCTTTGTGTTGCCCTGAGACTTGCGCTTGATGGAGTTTTGGAAGGTCTCCGAGGTGAAGTAGTAGACGATGGGGTCGAAGCAGCAGTTGGACGTGGCGATGCAGAGGGTGATGGGGTTGACTGTCCTGGCCACAGACAGCAGGAAGCAGCCCTTGAGGATCTCGCCGCGGACGAGGGCGTAGAAGACCAGGTTGACGTTGTAGGGGATGAAGCAGAAGCAGAAGATGAAGAGGTGCACGGCGATCATGCGCAGGATCTTGGCCTTGTTCAGCTGCCCGCCCCGGTTCAGGGTCTGGGGCCGACGCAGAGTCCGGAGGACCACGGTGGAGCAGGCCACGTTGAGCAGCAGCGGGATGACGAAGCCCACCGTCTCGATGAACACCACCGCTTTGGAGAGGTCGGACTTCCACTGCTTGGTGGAGAAGTTCTCGAAGCAGTATTTGCGGGAGTTGTTGGACTCGTTCGCCGTGGTGTCCAGCAGGAAGCCCGTGGGCAGGCTTCCCGCCAGCACCAGCACCCAGACGCCGCAGCACGCCAGCTTGGCGTTGCGCTTGGTGCGCAGCGCCCGCGAGCGGATCGGGTGCACGATGGCCAGGAAGCGGTCCACGTTGATGCAGGTGAGGAAGAGGATGCTGCCGTACATGTTGGTGTAGAAGAGCGAGACGGACAGCTTGCAGAGCGTGCTGCCGAAGGGCCACTCCCTGTTGATGAAGTAGAATATTCGGAAGGGCAGCGTGAGGACGAAGAGCAGGTCGGACACCGTCAGGTTCATCATGTAGGTGGTGGTCTCGTTGCGCAGCTTCAGCGAGCAGAAGAAGATGTACATGGCCACCATGTTGGTAAGCAGCCCCACCACGAACACCAGGCCGAAAACGGTGCTGTACAGCGTGTACTTGAAGTCGTCGTTGCGGGTGCAGTTCTGTGGGGAGGTATTGTCCATCTTTGCAGGAGTAGAGGGTGGGCCGAGGAGGTGTGGTCAGATAAGATGGATGCGGAGATGTTTTTCCTTGACCCTTTGTGTGACATGAATGGCAAGTCGAGCCAGCTGGGCGATCACTGGAAGGACTGGCGATGACACAAAGTATTTCCAGAGATCAGTGGATGACAGTTGTGATCTTTACATGTGTGCCTCTCTCTAGCTGTGGCCTTCTTTCCTGTACCACCAGGGCTTCTCTGTAACCTAGTTGAGTTTTGAGTCTCCCAGGAAAAGTCCTTCTGAGAAAGCTAAATTTCTGGCCTCTTTGCCTCCCCACCACCTGTACCCTTTTCTGTGCTCTAAGCCACAACCATGACGGCTTTGACAGCTTTACTTACTCTGATAGTGGCCTCACTTTTCTTATTGTTTTTTCTCTCTTTCTTCACCTTTGTGAATCACAGTAGAGATGATATCACTAGCAGCGTGGTTCCGACGGGGAACAACCTGCAAGTAAAATCCACCTTAGGCTGCCACTCCCTTTCAGTAAAAAAAAAAAAAAACTTTCTTTTTTGCTTCTATTGTAGTTGTAAAGATAACATCCAGTTTCCTCCTTGTGGCACTGTATGCTTTAAATAGAATGTCACGCCGCAAGTGAGCGCATGTGTGCTCCTCCTCAGGTCCTTGGGTGTGCCAGTGCCAGTCCTGAGAGGTTGTCTCTCTGTCTGTGGCGGCCCCCGGACGCTTCGTGCTGCCACTGTGGGCCTGTTGAGAGCCAGGAGGGGCGGCCGAAGCAGGCGTCTCTACTCCACTCTCTGAGCTGATACTGTGGGCAGCCTGTTGCTGAGAGAAGTGTTGGTGCTGCAGCCCCTCCCACCACACTCTCTAGCCCCTCCTCCCCCTCTGCTGTGATAGATGTGCAGTCGGTTTGCTCTCAGAGAGAGAGAGAGAGAGAGAGAGAGAGAGAGAGAGAGAGCACATGGTTGGAGAAAGGGGGGTGCCGGGGGCGGGGGAATTGAAGTTCATTTTAAAATGGCACTCTGTTTAACCCTCTGTTTTACCCAGGCAGCTCTGACAGAGCAGAGTTTTAGTTTTTAGTTTGGTTTTTGTGGCTATGGCCGTCACATTTTCTGGGCAAAAAAAGCAGTTTCGGTAGTGTAAGAGCAAAGAGAGGGTATTTTTATTTACCGAAGTGTCAGCGCACTCACACTTTGCTGACCTCGATTAAGTATGTTTTCTGTCAGTTGCCCTTTTGGACGCGCTTCAGTTTCCCTTTTGAGCGCGCTCATTTGCGGTGTAAAAATCGCGTGGGATCGGGTCGTGCCCGGACAGAGCGCCCGAGCTTCAGCTTTTCACTTTCACTTCTGATCTCTGTCACCGCAGTGAAGGAGGGAGACGTCCCTCACAGGAACCTGAGGCTGCGAGCAGGTGGGCGGCTCCTCTGAGTCACACTCTCCGCGTTCTGTTCCAACGCCGTGCTTCCCTGCACGCCGGCTGTCCGCCTGTGCTTACAGCTCAGATAAGGTGCCGTGTCCCACCCGTCCCTGCCTCAGACACCAGCCTGCGTGCAGCGAATCACTGTCTCATAAGCGGTGTGTGGAGCTCACAGGGCCACAGTTACAGTGGGGCAGTGATTTTTTTCCCCGGTTTTTTGTTGTTGTTGATTTGATATCTTCCTGATTTTTTTTCTTTATTTATTTTTTATTTTATTATTTTTATTTATTTTTATTAGTTTTATTGCCATAGCTATGGAGACTTATTTGTACAGCTGGTCACTGCACAGCTGAAGGAATTCGATAACTTGCCCCACCTGGAGTTCAAACTTCAGATGGGGGGGTTGGGTGGAGCACCGCTGGTCATAGATCACAGTAATAAAGTGAACCGAAATGGAACGGGGGTTGGGGTGTTATAAATGGTGTCCAGACTGATAATGAGACATGCTGTGTTTTACTTGCCCATTGTTCTCCTCGCCATCTGTGCACGGAACCAGCAATGTCGTAGATTTTTCTCAGGAAGGTGAATGGCATGTGCTATTGTCCCGTGAACATAAACACTAAGGGGGGGGGGTTCCTCTCAGCGTGCAGAAGGGGAGCTTCACATGCAAGGATGCAGCACAAACATGTCTCAGTCTGAGTGCAGTGCCAGCACCCCATGCAAACCCTGAACCTCAACCCTGAGTCTCAACCCGACCACAAACAGGAAATTTCTAACTGCCATTGAACTAGGTTTTTTTTTATGAACTTCTTAGTCAGAGCTTTTACAGCTGTGGCTATGCGTTCGGGTTCTGTTTTTAGAGCTGATAAGCAGATCCGCTACCCTCGCAAAGATAGAGAGACCCTCAAACTGTCAACTTTGTCAGCTAAGCACTGAAACTGTTCAGTCTTGAAGTACTGTTGCAGCAGGGAAGGTGCAATGAAAAATGTCAGAAGGCTCAATGACTTTATCCAATGGATGTTTTCAGACAAAGTGAGAAGAGCACAAATCTGGAGCCATTTTTTGGCATTACATTACGTTACAATCATCTGACAGACACTCTTATCCAGAGCGACTTCCAGCACAATAGAACTAAAGTGTATCCATTCAAGTTAAATGAGCAACAGTGTCAGACCAGTCTAACAACACTCCCATACCAGTGAGTGTGAGCATAACACCATTCAAGCCCTACCACGTGTTAACTTCTGCAATCTGACTAGGCAACGGAAGCTAAGTGTACTACCATGCAGCAGTCACTAGATCACAGAATCCAAAATACATCCCAGTACTAGACAAAAAATAAACAAAGTACTAGAGATAGCAGGTGTTAGGGGGAAGGGATTGAGGTGGAACGGAGATGCAGTTTGAAGAGGTGGGTCTTCAGTCTGCGTTGGAACATGGCCACCGATTCCGCTGTCCTAACCTCTGTGGGGAGTCCACTCCGCCACTGAGGGACCAGTACAGGCAGGGATTGTGTCTGAGAGGAGCAACCCTGTCAGGATGGGGAAGTCAGTTGCCCCGTCACTGCAGAGCATAGTGATCTTGATGTAACATAGGGTTTGAGGACTGATCGTAAGGGGCTGTCCCGTTCACTCCTGTATGCCAGCACCAAAATTTTGAACTTGATGTGAGTGATAACAGGAAGCCAATGAAGTGAGGTGATGAGGGGAGTTGTTTGACTACATTTGGGGTGATTGTAGACACAAACGTGCAGCTGCATTCTGGATTAGCTGTAGGGGTTTCACAGTGCAGCTTTCTCCTGTGAAATGAACTTTGCTGAGATTGTCGTGGCTAAGTGTGAAAATGCTAAGTGCGCTGCGCTCAGCATGTGTAACGGCGCTCTGCAGACCCCAGCGTCGCTGTGCTGGTGCGGCCGGGGCTCCAGCATCTGCCCGGCGCTCGCGGAGGGGAAGCGCGTTTCCTCTGGAAAGAGCCCGGTCATGGAAGGAAAACATCCCTCCTGCCTGTCTCCTGGGGCCCTGCTGCTCGGGCTGTCTGAGGCTGCGGTTTCAGCCGGGTCGTAAGCGCCCGTCCGAAATTCCCCGTCAGAATGCGCCGGGGGTCGCCCCGCGTTCGGGCGGCTGGCACGGCGAGCGGCGGTAGAAAGCGCACGGGGGGGTGTTTTACGAGGTCACATTCCTCCGCGTCCTTTGAAGTGGCCCGTGCCAACGTAATGACATTCTTTAAATCCGTGACATAACTGCGAGCGGAGCCGCTCTCAGCCCTCTCCTCAGACGCAGCTGCGGTGTGGAAGGGCTCGTCAATTACTGCTTTTGTTGTGGTGATTTATTTTCCTCGTGGGCCCCCCTCGTCTTGGCTGAATTTCATAGCTTACAGGTGGCAGCGTTTGGGTATCCGGACACTTGCTGAAGTTGTCGAGGGGAGTGTGCCTTGCTCAGAGGTGCTGCGAGATGTGATGAGGACGAGAGCCTGTGGTTTGCAGCCATGCAGTCAGGAGCAGTAAACACTGAGACCCCGCCGCTGACTTCTTGGTCTGCTCATACATTGGAAGGGTTTCCTGACATGGCCCTCTTAAGATGTCCTCACCAGCTGCGATTACACCAAGTATCTTAATACTTTTTTTGCCGTTGTTTTTTTGCCATTCCACCGCAAAGCCGAATGACTGTCCAGCTGTCCCTTGGCAAAACCCCCTCACAGTCAAGAAATGAGGTCAGTGAAGCGCATTGTGCAACAGAAATGTTTACAGTGGACTGTTGTGTAGCGACAAGGGGGCGATCAGGGGATCAGCGCTGGAATCGGCGGGATCGGAGTGTGTCGGTCCGTGTTTGAGCATGTGTGTGTGAGCCAAGTCTCTGCACAGTTTCTGGGAAGGTGAAACTTAAGACTGCCTTCTTTCTGCCTTCCAGCTGTGTCCGTTTCCGTGAAACTGAAATCACAAAATGACAAGCAAAGTCCTTATCTGCTATGCCATGCAGTTTTTTCCTTAACTGCACTTAGATGGTGTTTTTTGATAGCTGTGATGCTTTGATTTCATTCTGTGAGTTATTTCCTGTAAATCACCTGGTAGTTACTCCTATACCCTCTTGCAGTACTGTAGTGTAAGTTACTATAGTATTGTACTCATACACTCTTTTTAGTACACCTGGCTGTGCCTCCATATTACTCACCTTCACTTCTGTCTCCTGCCTCTCTCTTTTCCCAAAAATACAGGAGGAAAGTTAGATTTTACTGAGGGACACACCCTTGGGGAATGGGTCTAGTGGTTACTGAGCTGAGTGGATCTTCCAGTTTATGCTGTTACAATGACAGTTTATCCTCTGGGAGGAAGTGTATTTGCATTTTTAGTACAGCTACTACCTTTTTGCTGAAATGGTCGCCCGCTCCCCTGGCCCCTGGCAGGGAACTGAGGAGCGGTGACCCTGCCGGGTGGAGGAGGGGGTTCCATGACAGTTGAACTGTGGACACTTCTGCCCTCCTCCAGCTAATTTCTGGATGTCTGCAGTTGCTGCTCCATTGACCCCTGTGCGCTGTAGTGTTGCTGCTGGAGTCAGGAAGTCTGGAGATGCAATGCTTCCGGTGCCCCAAAATGAGCGGCACAGGAGTTTTTCAAGTTTGTGGGGGCACATTTGGCAGTTGAATCATGGGTAATTGTGTTTTCTCACTCTGCTGTCCCTCAGGGTTCGCCGCTGTTCGAGCTCCTCCGTCAGTGCCGGGAGGAGGGCCCGGGGGAGCAGGCCGAGCCCCCCGCCACCCTGAACCAGCCCCTTCAGCACAACCACACCGCCGCAGACCTGTGAGTACTGCCCCCCGAAACCCAGCGCTCGGTGACCATATCTACACCGAGAACGCCTCGGAACGTCCCGTCCGAATTCTGGTTCTGAGGCTGAGCGTATGAGAAGGTCGACCTGCAAGCATTGGCGGTGCACACTCACACATTTGCACTCTCTCCAAATAACAAGTGGACTGCCATTAGAATACACAAAAAAGAGGTTTTGTTTGAGGGGAAAAAAACAGCTAATTGCGAAAATAGTATAATTGCAGAATATTTTTAATAGTACAATTTGGATTATTTTTACACTGTTCAGCAATTAATAAGGTACGCAAATATTTGAAATTCTACATTAGTACATCATTGTGCATTTCTGGACATTGTTTTCACAGGGTTGTAGCTGTCCCATTATTCAACAAAACAATAAGCTGGCAGCCAGTAGCAGTGTTTGATTCGGAGGCGCATTTTTACATCCTGGGAACTGGAGTTCAATGCGGAAAGGACACCATGCATCTGAAGGGGCAGCTGACAGATTGCGTTTAACCAATGTTAAACCAAACTGATTTCTTCCACCTCCCCCAAGTGATACACCTGAAGTCAGTGGGCTAGCGCCTACATTATGTTTGAGAAAGGTCTCCTGTGTTTTAGTGAAGCGCTATAGTCAAAGTACCTAAAGATGGCACACCTGAATCTTAAGGTTCAAAACAGTTCACAGTGCAGTAAAGTGCAAGTAAAACCTCTGCTCAGGGCTGTTAGACCACACCCACATTTCCAGCAAGCAGCCAATCCCCAGAGGCAGTGCTGGTCCAGCCCCTCCCTGTTTGCGCTAGCAGTGCCCCAGATCACACGCCCCCAGCACGTGTTTTTCTTTACACCTGGGCATGCCTAAATGTGCATGTGACTGGGTGTGGAAGCACAGGTGGGATTACCTGTCAGAGTTTCTTACAAGCTTGGCATGCAAATAAACTATGTACTGAATTTGCATTTGAGTGAAAGAGAGAAACAGCTGCAGAGTAAGAAAGTATCAGAAGCTGACACACAACCAAATTGGAAAAGGCAAAGGACTGATGGGAAGCTTGGGGCACACAGTGGTAAAAAGAAAAGCCAGGGGAGGTTACGTCTTTCTACAGCAAGGCACACATTTCGTGTTTTTCAAATGATCACACAAGTGCACTGTACCATTGGCTGTTTGGTTTAAAGTTTACAGAAGGATTCCAGAGTCTGTTGTACCCGTAGTAACAGAAAACAACCTGCACGACCAGGAAAAAAAAAATGATTGAGAATATTAAATGAGTACTGATTTGGACATCCTGAGGATGAACCTGTATTGGCAAGATCGACAGCAGTTTTTCAGAAAAGACACACAATGCTGACAATCACCAGGAAGCAGGCGGAACAAATTGGCTCTGTTCTGCTGGGGATAGTGGGTACGTCTGGGGTTTCCTCATCTCACTGCCCTCAGGGACCGTGAACGTCCCCGGGTGTCTGAGTTGCACAGATGAAAGTGCAGTGGCGCCCATCCTCCAGCTGCCGCCCACTTCCCTGTGCTGCACTGCGTGACCTTTAATGCAAATAACAGACGTGCGACGTTGCTGCGTGCGAGTATGCCGGGATCGCATTCGTCTCGTGCCAGCGCCTCAGCGCGACCGCGGAGGTTGCCGTGGTGAGACGAGCGTGACAGTGAGCGCACGATAGCCCACAGGGTTGCATGAAGCGGAAAAAGAAAGACTAACAGACTGAAGATGAGTGACACAGAAGCCACGTGGGCACAGCAGTGTATCAGCAGGGTGGTTTGGGCATAGCTACCTGAGGCAAATGCTAACAACGCATTGACGACCTGCCCTTTGGACTCCCCTTCGAAGGGCACAAAAGAGGCAGCCCAGTGACTGACGCCTTCCACCTCAGACCCTGTCCTAGAACACTGACACTGGGGTAATGTGCACGCACAGACCTGCAGACCAACCTTGTGCTTTTCCAGAGAACCTGCGTCCATTCTTTGCCAAGTGCACGTGGCTCCGCACTTTCAAAAGCACTAATTAAGCCCCTATAAGAAAGATTAAGCTTTCCCAGAAGCTGTAAACACACTCGCTTTGGGTGCGAAGTCAGATCAAGGATTGATTTCTTTTCCTTTGGTTAACAACTGCACACGCTGTAGATATGTTGTTTTCATGTGTGCTGTTACCACACCAAAAAAAAAAAAGATGCATTCAGTGGAGAGAGAGACTATGGGGTGGCAGTTACGTCCCAGGGGGGGCCCCTAAGTTTGCTGCTTGTTCAGAGTGGTTACGTGAGGACATTTTGCAGGGGTGGGTGAGATGGTCTCACCCTCAGGTGGCTCCATCCGAGTTCACATGAAGAGAGAAGGAGGCGGTCTGCTCCCACAAACACAAAGGACATGCATCCACCACCCCCACGTCTAGACCACCAGCAGGAAAAGCAAGGCGATGTGGTGGTCGATGGCCTTGAAAATGCTGTACTATCACTGTTTTCAGAGGGATGATCTGCTTTGAATTACTTTATCCACTAGCAGACCTACCCTTTCTGCTTAATCTCACATCACACCATTTGGGGTGTGGGGCATTGTGTGTACTGTATGGCTATGTGCTTAGATTTGGATGCTGGTTTGTTCCTCTTTTCTCTCTGTCACTTGCTATCCCATGGTAGAATCCGGTGATTTATGTGTACCTCAGCAGAATATGCTGAGAGCGGTTTGCCCCCATCACTTCTGCGTAATGCCTGCTTTGCTTTCAGCGCTGCCACACTTCTCAATTGATTTGTGTCCTCAGGTGAAATTCAGGTGAAAAGAACTTTCAGCACGTTCAGTTCTGGGCAGGCAGTGAGGCCGGGAACTGGGGACCGTCTGACAAGCCTTCTTTCACGCTCTTTTATTTCCGAAAGGTACCTGTCCCCTGTACGCCCCAGCAACCGCGCCCCCCCGCCATCTGACGCCCAGGCCACGCCCACATCGCAGGCCACCACCCACTCCCCCAAGCACCCCAGGTCTACCTCCCTCTCTCTTTTCTACAAAAAAGGTAGGACACACCTGGTGTTACAGTCATCACTCAGGTGTCTGTGTGCTTTCAGATTCTTTCTGTGCTCCTGACACAGTCTGTTGTGTGTGTGGGCATAGATGCTATACTGCATACACGCACAGAGCAACATGATACTTTGTGCGCTAACATATATGTGTGTACTGTGCACTGACATATAATGTACATGGAAAGGGATGTTTGACATGTGTAGTGTGCTTGTTACACTGGTATGTTGTATTTATGATACCTGATATTTGTTATACATGGCATAAGGTGCACTCATAGTTGGTGTATATAGTCATAAGGTGCTGGTGTATACTGTGTTTCTATATGGTGTACATAGTATATGGTGCGGTGATGGTTGGTGTATATGTCAGTTGGGCACTGGTATAGGCTGTACACTGTACTTGTATACGGTGTATTTGAAGCACTGTGGTGTAAGACTGCATATGCACTCTGAGAGTCACTGGTGCACTGGTATACAGTGTATATTTTGTACATGGTGTATGGGGTATAGGATGTGTTGGTGTATGGTGTATATGAAGCACTGCGGTATAGGACTGTAAATGTGTATAAACTGAAAGCCCCCCCTCTTGCCTGCTGCAGTGTACCGGCTGGCCTACCTGAGGCTGAACATGATGTGCTCCCACCTGCTGAATGGCCACCCTGAGCTGGAGCCCATCATGTGGACCTTGTTCCAGCACACGCTGCAGCACGAGTACGAGCTGATGAGGGACCGCCACCTGGACCAGGTACCCGCCCCGCCCCAATCACACTGACTGAATCTACATATATTGTCACAGACATTGTATTACAACCAGATATTCGTCTCCGGTGTTCCTCCTGTCCAGCCCGTCTGGGAGGTTCCGGTGCCGTGTTTGTTGCCGTGCTACCTGTGGATGTTTCGTTCTAGACCACACCCCTTTCATGGGTGGTCATAATAAGCCAGAAAGTCTGAACACTTTTTGCCTCAACAATGGCAGAGGCAGAATTTTTGACATGGAAAAAAAAGCACACAGAGCTGGTAGTATATCTGGTAGTAATCGATCAAATATCTTCACTTCTGTTCGTGAAGACCGGAGACAGGAAACTTGTACTCACGCTGCACCCTTCCTTTCCCCTCAGTTGATGATGTCGGCCATGTACGCGATCTGTAAGGTGAAGAATATTGACCTGCGCTTCAAGACCATCGTCACAGCCTACAAGAGCCTTCCCAACACCAACCAGGAGGTGAGGGCCCCATTCTGAGTGTAGTCATGGTTACAGCGCTGGTCTGTGGATCTGTGGGTCGTGGGTGCAAATCATGGATGTCACACAGTTGATGTTGATGCTAGCCTTAGCGGGGTACTTTAAGAGAATTCATCCTGTAAAACTCCAGCCCTTTAAATGTGTTATAAATACCATAAAACACTAATTTCCCTGGAAAGTGCAGCTTTTAGTGAATGAATCTAGTGAAGTTTGACAAATCTTTCCCGTCTCCCCTCTTGCGGACTGTGCAGACATTCAAGCGGGTGTTGATCCGGGATGGCCAGTATGACTCCATCATCGTCTTCTACAACCTGGTGTTCATGCAGAGGCTGAAGACCAACATCCTGCAGTATGCTTCTCCCAGGGTGAGCTGCTGCCCTCTGCAGGCACAGGCTTGCATTGCATGTGTTTATCCACTCCTTGCACGAAACACTTTTGTATTTGAGCGGTTTCAGGCCTTACTCTCCTTCACTGCACATTCTAAGTCCTTCAGATTTTGTTGCATCCACTTGCCCTGTTTTCCAGTTGATTTTGAAACTCGGATATTGTAATACATCTAAGTTTCTTAAACTCTCAGCCTGTCAGTGATGTTGTACTCAGGCCTAAACCAGTAAAATTGTCATATTCATTGAGCATGTGTCCATCTTGCAAATGAGAGCAAGAAATCATGTTAACTCTGAAGACTCCCCTAACATAATTTGCAAGATGTCAGTGTGATCCCCCCCCCACATTTCCATAAAACTACAATTTCCAGCTATATGCTGAAAAGCTGTTTACTGAATAAACAACATGCCCATTGCAGACATTTTGGGCTGCATTATATCCTCTCTCCCTTTTAAATTCTTACTTATGAAAGGATTGAATTCTGTGGAGGCAGGCTGAATTTTTGGTTAGATTTAGGAAACTGCATTGGAAGTATGCCGGGTCTTTGTTGAATGAAGCTGAAGTCATGCTCACCAAGATTAAAATGAGTGAGGCTTGACATAATGATTTATATTCAAGAAAAGATGTCATCTCTAAATGGAGTAATTTACCCGTCATATTTTTATGTCTGTGGGGGGAAAATGTTTCAAAATATTGGCCGTGCATGAGTCACGAATCAATTTAAATACGAATTAATAAGGGATCACGACACACATCATGTTGGCATAAGCGATATAATTTGAAATATTCGTCATCTCCATTACTTTTAATTCAGCTGATGAAATGGGACATTTCTAAAGGGTGTTTTAGCGTTTTCGAGACGAGAGCGAGGCTGCGTTTGAAATGTTGCCATGGCGATGGCGTAGCCGCAGGTTTGTGTCTAAAGGAAAACACCGCTATGTTTATCGCTAGCACTGGTGCAAAATTATCATTCATGGGGCGTGCCACAATTCCACTGTAGACTTTATTGAATATTCCGTTATTTTAGGTGGGTAAATTATCGCCCCCTCGTCTGTGGCCTCTCCCCAGCGTGGCGCTAAACGCCCCCTCCTCTGAGGAGAGTTCGTTCTCCCCTCCAGGAGGCTGTCGGTGACATGTCAGCGACGCCTCAGATGTGGCGCGTCTTTTTCCGGAACGTGTGAGACTTAAAAGACCCTCGCAGCGGGCGGCTCAGACCGCCGAGGCGTTTGTTCTGAGCGCGGGCAGGGAGGGACGTCAGACGGGGGGTTCACCCGTCATGCTGCCGGAACACCTCGCCGCTCGTGTGCCTGTGAATCGCTCAGGAAGCGTCAGCGGGGGAAGAACCTGTGTGACAGATCAGTGACGGTCACCGCCTCCTCCAGTTCTATTTTAGTATCATCACAAACTCGCTGACACAGTTATTGTCGCTGGTGACTTATTGCTCACATTCGCTGGAATTTGTAAAAAGAATAAGGTGTCTCGTTCAGGTGTCTTGTGTGTGTTGTGTTGTCTTGCGTTGCGTTGTGTCGTGTGAAATAAACGCTGTTCGGGCTCTCATCCTCCATCTTGTGTCTCCGCCAGCCCCCCACCCTGTCGCCCATCCCCCACATCCCCTGCAGCCCTTACAAGTACCCCAACTCCCCCCTGAGGGTCCCCGGCAGCAACAACGTCTACGTCTCCCCGCTGAAGAGCAACCGCATGTCCCCCAGCGTCATGACCCCTCGAACCAGGTCGGTGGCAGAGGCGCTCGCCTGCATCTCCATCTCTGAGAGGGTTTTTGGAGGCGTTCGCGGAGCCCAAGCAAAACAGACATGATGTGCCCCCCACCACACCCCTCGGCCCAAAGCAGAGTCCCAGGGGGTTTTCACAGCTTGCACTTTCTAGCTGAGAACTCACTCCCTCATAGAGTCGTCTTCTACGGCTCTACTTTTTTTGAGTGAATTATTGAGTCAAAGCAACACTCGCACACTGCTTCTTTCACAAATCAGCAATATCTAAAAATATAGCAAATGCGCATACACTTCGTTTGAAACGTAAGAAGCCACTGATGAAGGTATAGTGGTGGTGCATGCCAGAGGCAGCATGCAGAAGTAGTTTTTCATGTTCAGCCTTATTTCATGCATCTGCAGTAGTGTTTTCAGGTTTCCAAATGTGATTTTATCTACTACATGATTAATTGTGATTGATGCTGGTTTGGTTCCTTCCCTTGGCTGAGACAGGCAGGAATGCTAACTGTTTTTTATTGCCTTCCACAGAATCCTGGTGTCAATTGGAGAATCCTTTGGGGTGAGTGACACCAGCCTCAGTGAAGCCCATGAACATAGAACATTTTTCCCCACCTTGCGGCATTAGCAGTTCCCTTATCACCTGTTCCCTGCTTTCCTACAGACGTCCGATAAGTTCCAGAAGATCAATCAGATGGTGAACAGCAGTGATTGGCCGCTGAAGAGGAGTCTGGACGGAGGCTCCGCCCCGCCCAAGCCCCTGAAGAGGCTGCGGTTTGACATGGACGGGCAGGACGAGGCAGACGGCAGGTAGGGCATCTTTCCTCAGAGCAGCCTCCAGTGCACAGCCCCAGAAGAGCACATTGCATTACACCACATTCACTTTGCAGTAAACAGTAAACACAAAATCCAGTGCACAGCCGCAGAATGAAGCATTACAATTGCTTTGCTGACACTCTTACCCAGAGCCATTACATAGCTTACAATTCTTACATATTATTATCATACATGTTATCCATTTATACAGCTGGATATTTACCCAGTCAGCTCAGGTTAAGTACCTCGACCCAGGAGTACAACAGCAGTGGGAACCGAACCAGCAGCCTGCCTTACGGGCCCTTCACACTGCTGCTAGAAACTTAAAACCCAAAAGCTGGAAAGTGGTGCTTGGTTGGATCTGAAAGGAAGGCAGATACACTGTAGTCAAAGGTGCAGTCATGCACTGAAGTGTAGCTGGAATGTTTTTGTACATTGCATTTTGTAATCGTCTTCCTCCTCCTCCCCTTCCTCTTCCTCTGTCTTTGATTTCACAGCAAATCCAGTGGGAAATCCACGCTGATCCAGAAGCTGGCAGAAATGAGTGAGTTCATCATCAGTGTGACTACCTGTGCATCTTTTCATTCATACTTTCCATTGAGGGAAAAAAAGATTAGCGTTAAATATGAGACTGCAGTTACCTGCAGTATAAACTGCAATATTTATGATGTGGGAGACTCAGGGCTGCTGGGTGCGTATGTGTTCAGTATCAGCGTTACGTATATATTTACACTGCATCATTTGGCAGATGCTGTTACCCAGAGCGACTTGGAAATCAGAGCTGTAGATTTGCATACAAGAAGCTACATGTCTTTTACCTGCAGTCACCTTGCATCAGTTATACCCCAGGAAGCCAGGGGGAGGTGCTTTTGTGTCAGAGACACAGTTGCGCGTCTGGCAGGAACTAACTCCTCTGTGTGTCTGTCTGTCTGCCTCCAGCTTCCACTCGAACCCGAATGCAGGAACAGAAGCTGAAGGACGACGCCAACTCTGTGAAGAAGGAGGAGCCTTGAGAGTGACAGACAGGCGGAGAGGACTGGAGCCACACCTCATCATGGCTGTAGAGCAGGCAGATACAGGCGCTACCCCACCCAAAAGCTACAGCTTTTTCCCCCCTTCTTTTCAGTTCATTTAGCCATAGATTCACTGTACCTGTATTTTTACATTTGAACAGTTACTCCTGCTTGTCTCAGAAGTAAATGCTTATGATGATGATGTATTACGTACTATGAAATAGTGCCTCTGTTTGCAGTTTCGTTTGGGTTTTATTCAGTTTGTTTTATGGATTGGAAGCCCTGAAAAAAATTGACAGGACTTCTAATGACTGTTTTAAAATTATTATTTTTTATCTTTGTTTTTATTGAAATGAATGATGAAGGTAGCTTCAAGTAGCATTACGTGGGGGTCCAAACAAGCAATATAAAACTGGTTTTAGAGCACTGTACTACAGGAAGAAACCTCATGCATTGTGGTGAAGCAGTGAGACAGTGGGAATTGTATCAGAAACATAGGTTTGGGGACGCTGCAAGGGCTTTTTCTGTGCATGGCAACATTTCGTTCTGCAGATATTAAGTTGACTGTGTCAGATTAGATACCGGTCGACCAGTGACTACTGGTTAAACGGTTGATGTTTTACCAAATTAGAAAGGAAGATCCATCATGACATCCATGTGACTTTGATAGGTGATGTTTTCAGCTTGCACTGGAGGGGGACCACGTGGCCCTGGAATCAGTGCTGTTTGATTTCAAATCAGAGTGTCTGAAGAGAGAAGGGCCTGCCCTTATAGCAGCCTTAGCACATGATGTTAGAAATGTTCTCGTAGACTTCGGTAGTCCTTTAAAGTTTAGTGCGTTTCTGTAAGAGTCGTTCAGATCTTGGCCGTAAAGCAAAAGCAAAACGCTCCATGTGAAAACTACACAAACCATCGGCGCCTTTGCATTTGGCCCCCAAACAATGAAGGCCCCGCTGGAAAGATTACGTTTGTTTGAAATCCTTGATCTCAAACTGGCCTCTCTTTTGGTGGAGGAACCGCAACTCTGGTAAAAGGGACTGCTTATTCTGGGTTTTATGTCCAATCTCTTGAGCATCATGCATTGGGGCGAGTGTCACGCTTTCGTAGGAACCTAGGGCACCTGTTGTACAAGGAAGAAGACAGTCTTTTGTACTGAAGACCCCATTTCTTTTCACGGACACTACTGAGATGAGTGTGGCAAGATTCACTGCGCCATTCTTCACCAGGGCTTCGGAGTGCGCCCTCATAGGCTGGCACGGCAGCAGCAGCCAGTACATTGATAGCTATTGAGCCATGTTTGTCTCCAAGACCAAGGGATTGAATGAGAAACTACTGAGTATCCATAGTCATCTCAAAACCTTTTTTTATTTTTATTTTTAAACTCAGACAAGAAGGGATTGGTGTCCGTACAGTTATTCAGTACAAGTGGTGTGATTTGATCCATTTACCTCACCATGTCTGTTTTTGTAAAGGTCATGTCCGCATATGTTCAATCTCTTTGTATCTTTATCTTCTGCTTTCTGTATGTGTTGTCATGTTTCCGCTTTGTCTGAGCAAGGATTACATCTGATTTACGGTACAATGCAACACAAGGTCTATATGATGTGAAATGTGCACGTTTTTTAAGAACACTTTTTTTTTTTTTTTTTTTTTTAAACAGTACCCACAAATTGCAGAACAGGTAGAAAACAATCATTTCACAATTGCATAATCTTGTTTTTACATCAGTTTTACATGATGATGATGATGGTGATGGTGGTGTCTTGGAAGAACTGACCTTGTAAGGAGAATGTTGCCAAAATGCCATTGTACTACATATTTAAGATTTTCATTTTTTGACTGTGTTATGCAAATGATTCTGTTGTAACCTGTTTTTTACCTGTTTTTTTTTGTACTACCTGTTCCAGAATTAAGAACTGACATTGGGCTTGTAGTGCCACATTGGCTAATATGACCTTTCCACTTTCTGGCAAGCAGTATTTTTTTAAATGGGTGAATGGAATTTAAAAACAGTAGAGAGACTAGAGGAAATGTAACAAATCAAGTTGTGTTAATTTGGAGAAAGATTTATACATGCACACCAATAACTACTGTTGTAGGTAAAATAAAGAGTGTTGAATTGTACTGTGTGTGGAATGTGTGTCACATGGAAACCCTGGCAGTCAGATATTGGAGTGGACATGCAAGCATTTGCTGTCTTTTAATTGTGATTTGGTATTGTCTCTAAGTCATGTTAAGCAAGATAATTTGTTTGGTTTACCAGACATAGCCAGATTTGAGCCAAGACTGCATGCTGCAGTTGAACAGGCATATTATGAGAGTGATTACTGAGGAATTCCCCCTTTGTAGAAAGCTCATGTCCATGCATGTTCAGTCTGTCTATATCAAACTTGGAGCAAAATGGCAGTAAACCTGCTGCACTCCTCTCTCAGGCTAATGGCTTCCTGTCTTGAAGAGGTGCATTCAGGTCTCCACACTACCCGTATCTGTACTAGTGCTTTAATGCACCTCATGCAAGTATGTTGTAAGTTCTTTCATCTACCTTTTATACATATGCAATGAGTGCTCTGGTGTACCCCCCTCATATACAGGTATGCAGTAGGAGTGTTGACATTCACTATCAACTACCTCATACATGCAAGTGTGCTGTGAAACAAATGTACTATTTGGAGAACGTAAATGTTATCTTATGCAAGCTGTCTGGAAAGTCTTAAATCTGTAAAAATAGTTTGATAATCACGCTTCAGACGTGATACACGCAGATACACACAACATATACAACTCCTGTTTATCCGTTTTGCAAATTGTCTGTGCCAGCGGTCAGAAATTAGCACGTTAAGGTTACAGTAGGAAGAGTGGTCAGTCTAATGCTTACCAGGCAATCAAACACACATAAATCAGAGGGCAGCATATTATGCAAGAATACAATTGCTAAGCGAAAATACAGCAGCTTAATACAAGTTGTTTCATAAATGGTCATCAACACTAGCCAACTACCCAAAGATACATGACAACATTAGTAAGCTGTCAGTTATGTCAGACCGTGTTTAAACAGGTATACCATAGTATTAAACACCTGCCTGAAATGACTGAGGACAGGACAACGTCTTCAGACCAGGGTTTTATTTTCATTAATATTTTCATCACAATTCTGGCAAAACATTAGCAGCGCCCCATGCACACCTTGAGAAATGGTTACTGAAAAATGGTCAGAGGCTCATGCTAGATGTTGACCTTGCTGTGCCCGAGATGCACACAAACTGCTCCGGGTGAGAGGCTGCAAAGCTCACTACCTGGGTGCTCAGGGAAGAGAGAGGGAAACAACTGCACTGTAACAGTCAAGCACAGACTTAAGACTATCATCCATGCAGGCCCATGCACACTCCCACTTCAGGAGTAACATCTGTGCTGCAGTGTAACATTTCAAATTCAGTGGTCATTCCATGTAAAATTACCATTATAACGTTAGTATTTTTAACAGACTTGTCTTATGGTTAGTGATAGAACATATGTAAATCTACGTGGCAAAGACTCTGTAGGTGCACTGATCTATAGCTGATACGGGTCTGCCACTGGTGTCATTGAGCAGAATAGATTGTGTCTCTACCTGTTTTCGCACACAGGTGCTAAATGGCTGCTTTTTCCCTGTTAATGTCCAGATCTTTTTCCAACTCTTTTTCATTTATTTATTATTGACAGTATACATCTACCAAGAGCTAAATATGCTACTGACATTTTTTCATTTTAATACAAAAATACAAAAACATTGTCATTGTTCAACAACTCAACACAGACACAAGAGCACTATCAAATAAAAGTATTAGCAGAAAATCCATTTCACTTTAACCTTTCAAGGGGTGTGTATTTTTTTTTCTGTAAACTGGCACGACAAAAAAAATGTAACATCACAGACAGTATAAACATTCACATAAGCATTATATACACCCCTTAATTTGTAAACAAGTTTACCTAGTCATCAAGGGAAAAAAAAAGATCTCCTAGCACGTGGCCAGCAGTCAGTACAAACTCTCCATTGCTCCTTGCTTTTATGCAGGCAGTGGAAATGCTTCAGCCCTTTTCATTAAGCCAGCAGCAGGAGTCCCACATTAGAACGTGTACACAGTCCACACCTGTACGCCTACACATGCTCCCTCACCGAGACTGCTGCACGGCCGTTACGAGGTCAGCTCGTCCGCTTGGCTGTGCGGACGGACAGAGTGCCATCTGATGTAATCCCGCACCTGCACACCCGCGATGGACAGGTCAGCCGGTGGCAGTCTTTTTGACACCACATGCGTAAAGCGCATCTGAGCGACATGCAAAAGCAACCACTTCCTACAAGTGACCTCTTTCATTGTTTCTCGCCGATACACCATTATCCTGGTTTACATTTGACCCATTCATTTACACATTTATTCATTGAAAAGTGCAGTTTTCTCCTTCCTCAACGTTACAATGTCAGCGTCACAGCTAGAATATGAACCTGCAACCTGCTGGTTAGTCTAGCTCTCTTGCAGCTACATTTCCTAATCTTATACTATTAATATTAAGTTAATGAATTTCTTGTATGTCAGATCTAAGCATATCTATGGCATTGATTAGTTTTACATACATTCCAAAGTATTGACAAACGAACCATTGTGTAAATGTGAAAACATTATTGGTCGGCGTTTGTCTTTTGAAAGCATCAGTATCGGCCGATACAAGTCCAGTTTGGCATACGGTCCTTGTAACTGCACATGATTACAGTTGTACAGTGCGTCACCCTAACAACGGAACGCGCTCTCCTAAAGACTCAGACGAGTAAGGCCGGTCTGCACACTACTTGCATCTGAGTGGGAAGCATTCACTTGTCACCTGGGCAAAAACACACTACGCTACTGGGAAATGGCTTTCAGCCAATCTACTGGCAATCAGTCTGACCCTCCGAAAACCCACGTTGGCTATGAAGATCCTACATCGTCTAACCCACGAATCCTAGTACACCAGGTGAGCTGTGTCCCTTTTTGCCAATTTAATTGTTGACATACGTCTTAATCCCTCTCTTATGCTAGAGATGGCTTTACTATCTGCCATCACGAGCCTGTGTTAGTGGTATACTGGGCAGGGGCCAGTGTACAGAGCTCTCAGTCACTGTTCTTTGTGCTCTGCTCAGAGGTGCTTGCAGCTGTAGCCCACCAGCTCACATCACAGTCTCCCTCTGGACGCCAGGCCCCCTCCCGACCTCCAGGGGCTGCCGGGCCGCTCAGTTCTTGAAGGCCCCGTAGCGACTGGCTTTGTGGATGAAGTTCTTGAGCAGGTCGTGGTCCATGTCGGCAAAGGCCTGGGTCTGGGTGACGGCCGTCATGTGGTTGACGCAGAACTTGAAGCAGAACTCCTCCAGCTCCTGTGGATGAAGATCAAGATGAGGATGAGGATGAAGGAAGGCTAGCTGATCAGCACTTTCTCTGCCCCTCAAGGTGCTGCTCATTTCCAATCATTCAAGACCCCCACATCATCGCAAGTGCACTGCCAGAGCGAGCCACAGTCAGGTTACATTACATTAGCATTTAGCAGACACTCTTATCCAGAGTGACTTGGTTCTAGCAATTAACTACCATGCTGATCCAGCACAAGCTGCTCATTGATAAGGACATGAATGGTATATTCGTGTCACACAGATATTTAAGTGCAACTTTCAGAGGGGTGGTTGTACCTGAGCCTCGTACTTGACAGCGGCCGAGAGCAGCGCGATGGCGTTTTCCTCGGAGATGCCCCTCTTGATGGTCTCCTGGCACAGGCGCTTCAGACGCGTCTCCCGGTAAAACGTGGCCAGGTCCAGCAGCCCTGGCAGCGGAGGAACAACAAAAGCTAGTGATTGGACAGGGGTTTATAACCGAGGCCAATGAGAAGTACAGATTTCGAGGAGGAAGGGACGGAAAGAGAATTCATTTGCCGGGTATGGGTAAGTATTTTAGCGGCTTTTCAGTACATGTCATAGGCAACATGTGGGCATTCAACTATAAATCACACATTTTATACAGTGCAGGACACCAAGGAAATACCCACACTGGACATCAGTGCAAAGAGTTTTCAACTGGCTGTAATCTCTTACTATAAATTATAAAACACAATTGTTACTGGGTAAAAGGGTTTAATTTTAAGTTTTAACCTTCTTCTTTCCTGAAAGCACATATTGTTCAAAAACACCAGAAACAAAATATATACATTAAAGATGACAAAATTCAATAATTGCCTTGAAGCAATTAAATTACATAATAAATTACATAATTAATAAATTACATAATAATGTAAAAGGCAGCGGCAGCTGACAGGAATTGGTTTTGTGAATGGGAAAACTATGCAGCATCACTACAATGGTGCTCAGATTTCAGTTTTAGAGGAGAGAGCTCAGTCCCTTTGGTACAAATGGGGACATGTTGTTGCTGAGTGACAATGTATACTACCATTATACTGAATTAAACAAGCATAGCTACTGCAAGTAACAAACCACCTGGTCTGCTCCAAAGCGATTTAAAGCCAGTCACACACACTGAAATCTAGGACACCTTTTTCAGACCCAGAAGCATTCTTCCCCACTTCAAATTTGAGTTGTTTTTTCCTAATCACCCTCTACTCTTATTTTGAACTTTTCAAATCTTGCAGACATCTGCTGAACTCACGGAATCCGTGACCTAGGCGACAGCGTGACACGGGGACGTGTCAGCTCAAAAACATCCTCCTGTTGTTCCTCTTAGCAGCTGCACACTCCAAACACACTTCATCTGTCTCTCTGTGACGCCAGTGCGCCTCTTTGTTCGTGAGCCAGGCAGGAAATGACATAAGGTATGCATTCTGGAATGTCCCTGTGGTCCTGTTTACTGCGCTGTGGCACTGAAGTATGTTCCACTGTGTACCTCTGCTCAACAACACTGCGCTTACTGAGCGCACAGAGCAGCATCCTCCATCCTCACGCTCAAACAGACACAGCCAGAGGCCCGTAATTCCCCTCCATTCTGTGGCATGACACATGCATGCGTTCGGGAGCACCAACGACCGCGGCGGCCGCGAGGCTTACCGACGGCGTCCTCGGGCGGCAGGTTGATGGTGTCCGTGTACAGGTACTCCAGGAAGGCGCGGAACACCAGGTAGGGGAACTGGTTGATGGCGATGGACTCCTCGTTGGACTCGTTCAGCAGCGTCCGGAAGTGCTCACACCTGCAAAGGCACGGCACTGACTGGCAACCCTCCTGCTTCCTGCTTCACTTCACCTGGGGCCCATTAGGGGGTTCCCCTAAGGGACTCTTTAAGGAGCGCTTGCATTTTTTCCCCCATTTTTTGTTTTCTTCAGTGCTTATTAATACTAAATATATTTGTGTAATTATTAGTTTAAAAAAAAATGCTTCAAATGTAATTCCAGTCTTCTATGTATTGGCTTTAAAACACAGACATTAAAACAAATGCCCGAACACTCCAACAGGTTGTTACATCGGATTATGGTACCATTAATAAAGGTAATGGACCTGTTTTGCAATGCAGTATAATAAACAGCAAGTAAGCCGTTTTCATAATGAATATGGAATTTTCAAAGCATTATGTAACTGAAATTCATATCGCACAGTTTGAATCTTGTACCTCACACTGCTCTAATTTGGTGACTACCAGTTTGAAACAGAATTCAAACAGTTAAATTAAGCCATTTGAGTTGTCTTTTTATTATTTGATAATACATTCAAAATGCAATTCCTGCCTATAACTCATATACAATATATGAAATAACCCATGTTGGGCTCTAATTAGGTCTGAGACAGGACAGACTGCTGTCAGTCCTCCTCCTCTGGATGGAACATGTGAATGCAAACAGCCAATGGGCACTGGATTCCGGAAGCCCCCCCCAGAAAAGGGGATACTGCGAAAAATAAAGGCTAAAACGTCATGCAGACCCTGGGCTCGGGGCAGACTCCAACACGGTGTTACATTACATTATTGTCATTTAGCAGAACGACTTACACAGGTTACAATTTTATCCATTTACACAGTGGGATATTTTCTGAGGCAATTGTGGGTTAAGTACCTTGCCCAAGTATACAACAGCAATGTTGCAGCAGGGAATTAAACCAGCAGCCCTTCAGTTACAAGCCCTGCTTCTTACTGCTGTGGCCCAAGTCCTACCACAGTTTACAAAATGGATGTCATCCCCTGCCGCTGGTCTTTCAGACTCAAACTGAGATCAGGGGAGATGAGATAGAGGAAATGTCACAGCTTTGCTTTGCTTCTCATTCATTTTGGCATTCGCCCCACGCAAACCGACAACGAGAAAGCGAAAATCATTTGCATTTACCATGCACTCAAGTGCATCGCTTCAACAGCCTCCTCCTGAATTGCTTTCTGCTGCCCTTATTTGCATGTCATTTGCAGGGCCGTGCGCTCGTTGCGGTTCTTTCCCAGGGCTGTCGTTCACTTACCTGATTTTCAGGAGCGCCTTGTGGACATGGATGCACTTCCCGTCCACCAGGAACTTCAGGTCCGAGATCTCCGGGCTGTCGAACTCCTTCTTCAGGGACTGCGCCACCGTCAGATAGTCATCGCCATCTGTCACAACAGAACGTCCGAAATCCTCAAACACATTCCAGCATGCTGGCCATCTCCCACCATCCAACGAGCTGGATAGAAACTCTTCTTACACAACTAAGGGCATACATACATATACACAAAGTCAGGACTAAATCTTACACATTTGCAAACTCACCATTTATCAGTCCAAACTCGTAACTTAAAATCTAAGATGTCTTCCTTACTTTTTCTGTAGCAAGTGTCCATGCTGAAAAGATCTTCATTTGTTTTAACAAATAAGCAGCTGGAGCGCGGGATGAGGCCAGTGCAATCTTCCGACACACACACACACACACACACACACACACACACACACACACACACACACATCTATCACACTACAAATCCCACAGTGCACCAGCAGAAAAACGGCATTAGAGGAGAAGCGCGTCCTCCTGATGCTATCTGAGAAACTCGCAGGCGCTCAAGGACGTTTCTGTCAGTTTTTCTGACGGCTGTTCTGAGTCTTGTCCTCTCGACGGAAAGAGGAAAATGTCAGAAACCACAGGGGAGTGACAGTAACCACACATTCTTCAGCAGACACACCTCCACAGGGTCCCAAGGCCCCACCCCACCGCTCCCCGGCCCCGCGCCTCCCCTTACCCACGGTGAGAAGGCGCCACGTGACGGAGGGCGTGGCGAAGCAGGCGAAGACGTCGTCGGTGGCGGGGAAGTGCGTGACGTGCGGGCTGAGCACCACCTGGCCCCGGCACTGACCCCACATCAGCACCTGCCCGCTCTGGGTCTTGGCCGCCGACGTGTGGGTGGAGTGGCAAGCGGCTATCTCCACCATTCTGCAGGAGGGCAGGAAGAGAGAGAGAGCAGCAGGAGGAGGAGGAGTCAAAAAAACCAGAGCGGGAAAACAGAGGTATCCGCATCGTCCTCTGTGTGATCAGAGGGGATCTCCTGCACATTGCATGCAACCACTATACACTTGTACGCCACGGGAGTATAGCTTTTTTCTGTGTTGAACCCTAATGGGAAATTTTCAGAATCTCTTTGATCATGCCAGTTTTGGCAAACCACTGACATAAAGCGTTTCCAGCATCCTCCGCTGCACTGCAGCCATGTATTTTGGGCTTAAATCACCCTGCCAGCGGAGGGGGCAGGCGTGACTCGTTTGTTTACAGCCCCGGGGGGGGGGCGAGGCCAGCGGCGCTCTCACCTCTCCTTGTCCATGTTGATGAGCGTGGGCACGGCCTGGTTGCTCTTGTTCCCCGTGCCAAGCTGCCCGTAGGAGTTGGCACCCCATGCGTAGACGAGGCCCTCGTCCGTCAGTGCCAGGGTGTGCGCGTAGCCGCAGGCGATCTGTGGAACCAGCGAGAGTGAAACTCTCAAACGCTGCCACATGATCGGGCCTGTAGCCACCTCTTATGAAACACTGACAAACTTCAGCACTGTGAGAAATCAAAGCTTAACTCTGCATGCTGGTTTTGGTCCTACCACTATCTAAACAAATCGACCAAAGTTCACTGAAGACATGCAGTTTAAGCCATTATTTTGTACTGAAACTGATTTTAAGAGTATGCAGGTTTGGTTTGTTGTCACTTCCCACAGGAATGTGTTTAGCCTCACTAAGCAGGTGTCCACACTTTCAGGGTTTAGGACGCCAAGGTAATTCTATACATAATCTGGTCTTCAAAGGCAGATCTTTGTAAAGTGGTAAACTGTACTTCGGGTCATGTAACAGCTCATTGCGCTCAGGCAAGAGATTTTTTTGTCGGGAACAAAACCAAGCACACATACTTATGCCTTGTATCCACTGGGCTGTCTGTCGCTAGTCCTATCCAGACATAACAGACATGTTTAGTCAGACAGGTTAGGTGACTGTCACCATTGCAATTTGGAGTGCATCTGGAATGGGGAGGGTTTTCATTATGTAGCATCAAGGAAGTGGTTTTTCACTTGAACTTTTCCCCACATACTTAGTATTCATTCTTCTCAATGGAAGTCACCCAGTATGATATATATCTAATTATGAATTAGATGACTTCAAGGGGGGCATTTATTTACAAAGTGGAACAATGGGCAATCAACAACCACAGCAATTTGTTCCAAAGCTGTTGATGACTGATGACTGCCATAATTTTTGTTGGTAAGGTAATGTTGAAATAAACGTTGAACTCTGTCTGCTAAAATAAAACTAGACAACACAGTGATTCTGCTAATTTCCCCTCTAGTAAAGTGGGGTCATTACCTAAGTAATGACCAAACCAAGCAGTTATTACCTTACCAAGGAGGTATTGTATTGTGTCATGGCTTAACTTACTGCATAACAGTTCACTACTGTGCCAATAAAATTAGGTTTGGATATAGGGCCAAGTTTGTGTAGCTATTTACAACATTAGTGCCATTATACATTTACATTCACATTTATTCATTTGGCAGACGCTTTTATCCAAAGCGACGTACAAAAGTGCAAATAGTGAGCAAACAACAGGCACAAGAGCAAGATGTGTACAGGTCATACAATGCAAATAGTGCTGAAGCTGAGCGCAAGGTCAGTGTCGCAAGCTAACTAATCTGAATTAGGATTGCATATCAAATACAATTACAGGAACAATAAAGTACCGCTATACTACCTAGGTAAGTGAGCAACAAGTACAAGACGGGTCAGAATTACAGCGTCAAAGTTACAAGGTCAGAGTGGCAGAGGTATTAGTCCAGGTAGAGTCTGAAGAGGTGTGTCTACGTTACGGTTTACCAGTAATTATTCATTACATACATTTACAAGAACCTGTACTGGATGTTTTTTTTTCCATTTATACCACAGTTAATGCACTTGCCACAGAAATACTCCAGGACTGTCGCTGCTAACTTGTATTTATGTTCAGTTGTAAACAGTACGTTCAATTGAAATTGAATGTTGAACAGGCTTGTATATTAATATGGAGACCAATACGGCCACTATAACTGGAATCAAGTATTTAAACAAGCGTGTTATCATCCATAATATGTCACAGTCCTGTATTTTCATTTACAAATGCTTTAACTTGTGTGACACTCAATGAGCCACACCCACTTCTAGTATGTCATCACAAATATGCACACTGGGCAGGTTTACGGAAGTAAAAGCTGTTGTTATGCTGATATTACATACAGGTTCCAACAGGTTTCAGTGACACTCTCAATTTATCAGCGAGTCTACAGTCAGTCTGTAACCTGACCAGCGGAGACAAGACGTTCGTTGGGGCAGCCCTACCTCCAAGGTGTGTCCTCACCTGCACAATATTGATGCCCTGCAGGGCAGCAATGCGACACGGAGTCTGCTGGTTTCCGTTATTGCCCAACCCCAGCTGTCCATTGCAGTTGTAACCCCAGCCATAAGCCTGAGAGGAAAGGGACAGTATCACTGGTCAGTCATTGCACAAAATCAGTCCAATCACAAGCAATGGGTGCTTATAAGAACTTAAGAAGTCTGAAGACAAGAACAGGGTTTGTCCCTGCAGACAGACATCCTGACTGGGTTTTTCATTCTGCCTGTAGTCTAGGGGGTATCTACTGTAGGACTGAATATAACATCAGTGCTTCTGCTTCCACTGTGAATCATAGGAAACTAAACCATACATTTATTTTAAAAAGTACTTCCTTAGTGTCAGTCTAAAATTTGACCTCTGACTAATTTTCCACATATGTCCTTATATTCTGCTGACAGACGTCATCTTGAAATAGCCTCCGTGGTCCACTTTATTAATCCCTTTTAAAAATGTAAGAACCTCAATCATTCATTCTTTTGCTGAGTCTGAAGAAGATTAAGTGGCTATGAGTCTCCCTCCAAAACTTTTGAAGGATGAGAATTGGCATGAAACGGACTCGGGAAAGTAATCGATCGAGGGCAGTGCAATCAAGAGCATGCATGCTAATTTTGCAAAACAACCATTATCAGGACATCTGTACAGGCTTGGGTGTCCATCCACGCTTCCACCATCTATCTGCCCATGCGTCTCTTCGGTGCCTGGCCTGCTGGGTGGCTCACCTCCCCGTTGTCCAGCACGGCCATGGAGCAGAGCTGGCCGCAGGCGATGTTCACCACCACCTTGCTCTGCAGGCAGCTGCTGACCCGGCGCGGCGTGGGCTGGTTGGCGGTGGACCCGGAGCCCACTTGGCCCGAGTTGTTGTAGCCCCAGGCGAAGACCTACGACAGCACACAAGCGGCAATGCGAAACGCTATGCAAATGAGGACAGCAGGGAGAGGTTCCGTGGGCAACTATGTATTCAGATGGGGAGTACTCCATTCTCTTTTTCATTTCTCATTTTGAGTGGGGCAGATGCCAGAATGAAATTTAAAAAAAAAACAAAGGCAACTTGTTTTTACTTTGCATTTCCTTTTTTTGATTTGGTTTGCCTTTTTCAATTTGGCGCAACAAATGCTTCTCCGAGGTGTGGCAGACAGAGAGCTTCCATCTGCTTCAGAGTCTGCCTGAGAGGCAAGATGCTCCTATTTGCTTTTGAACAAAACAGTCCTGTTTGAAGTTTCCTGGGGTAAGCCTTTCTTTTTTATCTCACTGTCCTTACCACAAGGGCACATTTTCTCCCTACTCATTAAAAAAAAAAGTTAGATTAATAACTTGTTTCTTATCAACAGAATATGTTGATATGTAATACAGGGAATATAAAGAGCAGTGGCAGCAGTTCATTTGGTATCCTTACTGAAATGACAATTTTCTGTGCGATTTCTTTTGGCGGATGACGTCCCCTCTCCCCTCTCCTCTCTCTCCTCCCCCCCAGCAGTGGCACGTACCTCCCCCTCTGTGGTGAGGGCGATGGTGTGATGGGACCCGCAGGCCAACTCCGTCACCTTCTTGCCCAGCAGATTGGCGGAGACCTGGGCCGGGGTCAGGCCGTGATTGGTTGTGCCGTTGCCGAGTTGGCTGTAGCCGTTGTGCCCCCAGGCAAACACCTCCCCGTCTGGAGACGGTAAGGAAGAGGTGGCGGGCACAATGAGACACTGCTGCACGATGAGATCTGTGGTCTGACAGCAGAGCCTGGGCTACATTCCAAAGCTGCTCTGAAGGGCCTAACTGTGGTCACACTCTCTTACTCTTTTACCTTCACTCACGGCTTTTGGCTTATGTGCAAGGCTTTGTATTCCCGAAGCTCAGAGGAGGGTCTCTAAGATGCCGCCATGTCCTGCCCACTAAATGGCCTTCATTTTTGGAGCGATTAAATTGGCTGGCATTGAAACATGAGGGGCGGGCATAAATTGGGCTCAGTGCCTATTTTCAAAGCATTCAATCAAAGCTTCATTACATTACATTATCTTACATTCATTTAGCAGAAGCTCTTATCCAGCAACTTCAAGCACAAAAGAGCAGAAGTGTAACATAACTTGTGGTAGGGCTTGAATAGTGTTAACTTGTTAAACCTGACTAGACAGCCTAGAAAGGGGAAGCCAAGTACACACATTACCATATGCATACCAGCTGCAAAATGACCGAGAATGCTCTTTGTTTTAACATGGGGCTCTCACTAGAAAACAATGACTTCCAGCCCAACTGAAGCTTTCTAAAGACAGGCACAGACATGCATTTATCCTGAGCACAGCAGAGTTCTGGGAACCTACCTGTACATAGAATTCTGCAAGGATTCTCTTTAGGGAGCAGTTAAACAGCAGCATGGATTGAAATACACTATTTAATTTTTTAAATAAAAATCCTGACTATCTAAGAATGATATTTACTTATAATCTGCCTTGACTCATTTGTTAATGTTTAATATTCAGACACAGATCAGGCCAGTTGTTGCCAGCAGTTACTTTAGACTTCTCACAAAATCCGCACAATCTCCTTAGCGCGTGAACAAAAACAAAGCAAAGCGATCTGGGATTGGGCGAATGTCTAATCTTTTCATAGAAACTCTGAGTCGGAAGCAGGGATGCAAGGTATGAAAGAACAGGGTGGGCACTACCCTCCAGGTCCAATCAACTGCGGCAGCCTACAAACCACACTGGGTGGAGAGAGCCTCTTAGCCCACAAGCACACTGGTACCAACTTCCCATTTATTACAGATGGAAAAAGGAACCTTCACAAACGAGGAACACTGTTCGTTTCAGTAGTCAGATCTATTTAGCAAACACATGCTAGTACTGGCACCCAAGTAGCAATCTACTGGTGTTGTAACATTCTTCGATAGAAAGCGAACAAAAAAAAAAAAATCTTGTTTTGCCCCAGTTTTGTAGAGGCTGGCTCTTACAGGCAGCAGAGTCTGAGGTGTGCAGCACAGATCTCAAGTGGAAACTGACCCTTCAGCACCATAACCCTCCACTTCTTTCCTCCTGATACACTGGAAACTGACCCTTCAGCACCATACCCTCCACTTCTTTCCTCCTGATACACTGGAAACTGACCCTTCAGCACCATAGCCCTCCACTTCTTTCCTCCTGATACACTGGAAACTGACCCCTCAGCACCATAACCCTCCACTTCTTTCCTCCTGATACACTGGAAACTGACCCCTCAGCACCATAACCCTCCACTTCTTTCCTCCTGATACACTGGAAACTGACCCTTCAGCACCATAACCCTCCACTTCTTTCCTCCTGATACACTGGAAACTGACCCCTCAGCACCATAACCCTCTACTTCTTTCCTGCTGATACACTGGAAACTGACCCTTCAGCACCGTAACACAGTGCATCTTCCCTCCTCAGGCAGTGGGTACACGGCCCCCCCAGCGGGACCCCCTCACCTGCTGTGGCGAGGACCACGTGTGGTCCCGTGCCGTAGCTGAGGGACACGATCTTCTTCCCGCAAAGGGCGTCGATTCTGCGCGGCTCGATAGTGCTCTGCGTGTCCCCCAGCCCCAGGCAACCGCTGCAGTTGGTTCCCAGGGCAAAGACCTATCACAGAGAGGACGCGGCGGGAAACTCAACGTCAGGGGAGCATGTCCTCACACGGCACATCTCAGTCATCCAAAACCAAAACATTCCTGCCACTGCATTCATGGCCTGTAGGGGAAAACTTGGGCATGTGTGCATGTGCAGCATATTTCATGCTCCAGTTACACTTCTGCTAGAAGTTCTTGTACCCATTTCTTGTAAATGAATCGGTCATGGTGGGTCTGTGGCACCATACATATACGATAGTAATTTCAGAAGGATTCTAGTTTAAACTTGCATTTATACATTTGCATCTGTGTAGTTGACTTAATATAAACATAAATTTACATTTCAGTGATATTTCTGGCTGTGAGGGGGAGACTGCAAAATCAAAAGTGTTCACTCACTGAATTCACCAACAGATTCAACAACAATGTTTTGCAACTACAGGGCCAAAAAGCTAGCAAAGTTGTCTTGGTGACTGAGCACAGTGGAAATGGTTTGAAAATGGAACAGAGGTACTTCTGCCATAGGTTTCAAGCCATGGTCCTTGCCGTCTACTTAACAACAGACACGACTATCTTGCTGAACTAAAGACCAAGGTCCCCAGCTAAAATAACCATGCCTTCTCTTATCCTGACTCTAGGAGGCAACATGAGCTCCTGCATCAGACTGACACACTGTTCTGCGCCGTGCTCCATCCGCACTCCCAAAACCTTTGCAGCAGCATCAGCTGACCAATAGTCATTGGCCTACGGCATCCAAGAGAATGAAGTGGCAATGCTGTTAAGAAGGTAGACCTGCTGCAGGTTTGGAACCACAGGTCTCGCTATTTACAAGGCACCCAGAGATATGACCTTCGCTTTTGAGCTCGGCTACAATAAGAAAACAAACAGGTGACTGAGCGACCAGCCAAGCTTTGTGAAGTGAGTCAGGGCCCCAGCTCTTGCAGGCAGTGGATAAAACAGGACTTGCACGGGGAATTACGGAACTAAAGATAGCAACTGTCTATCTGCTTAGCCGCCTCTAGAACTTTCTGTCACTCAGAGTGGGTAGGGCCTCCCTGCACCATTTTGGCTGTCAGTCTTGCCCTTTAGCTTCATCACCCAAGTGCCACAGCATGTAAAAGTAATGAAAGTTACATGATTTCACTCCTATTTATCATGCTCACTGAAGGATTATTAATAAAAATGAGGCTATCGATTCAAACATTTCAGCATGATGCCTTCATCAGTGAAATGGTATTATTCTATTCATATAACAAACTACTGTCACCACATATGCCATTAAAAATGTGTATTTCATTTTGGATTTGCAGCGAATTATTAGGAACTCATTTACAGCCTACCAGAGGCAATGATTGGCAATCCTTCTCTATTATCTCACAGGCCTGCCGCAACATAAGATTTAAAGCCTGCCAACAGAATAACACCATTTCACTGATCATGGCACCATGTCAAAATGTTACTCTTTAGCCTCTTTATTTAAAACAAATCTTGAATGCAGTTCTTTTATTAATCTATTTACTAAAATTCACCTGCCTACCTCTATTTTTAACCAAAAAGGCTGAAATAAGAGCGTTTTTGACAGATAGCCTAACAGTCTACCATTTACCCTTTTCCTGTTTGTCAAAGCAGTCTGCACCCTGGTGCGTCTGCGATCTTGCTAAAAGCTTACATGTGTGTCTGTGTACATTTCATTCATTCAGTTAAATGATGAGCTTTGACCTACAGTAACCCACTACTGCAAGACAGTTTGACTCATCAATGGTTGCTAAGACACCTGAGCCATTTTGCACCAGCAAGTCCATGCACTGCCATGCCCCCAACCCCTGCTCTGTAGTCAAGTCCAGCTCCACCTACAGCTCCATCTCTCAGCAACTGATCCTGAATCAAAATCAAAATTATACCTTCAATCCCTGTGGCTACAATAAGGGTGAACAAGCTGGTCTCACTGACACTAACATACCTGGAGCCTTTTGTAAGCCTATCCCCAAGCCCAAGCCCCACCCCTTCATTCACACCTGACCGCACCCCCTCCCTACCCAGGTCGTACCTCATCGTTGACAGTGACGTACAGAGCCTCGTTCCCAGCATTGCCGAAGACACAAGCCTGGCGGATCAGTCTCAGCTCCTCAGGGGGCAGTAGTGCAAACACTGTCCATTTCCCCACGTCCAGCATACTCCCCAGCTGCGGGGAAAGGAGCAGCAAACACTGACATTTAGCTCACTACCCCTGACAGGTCACCTGTTTCAATGCACACTGACAATGAGTTAGATGAAAAATGAATTGGCCTGAGCAGCAAACATGTGTCCTCTCAGCTGGCCTGCTAGTGAAAATGTGAATTTGACTGAAATCAGTGTAAAAACTGGCTAACTCTTTTGCTTAACACATTCACACAAATCATACTTATTGGGCTAGGGCAAGATGTTCCAGTGCCGCATACCTGTATTGGTTTCTACCCAGCTAGTTTTCTGAAAGAACAACATAAACCTTATTCATCAGCATGTTCATCTTACGTCCAAATTATCATACCCCAACCTGTTTGAGTCACACCCAGTTTACATTAAAACCATCCAACTGCTGCTCCTGAAAAGGTATATTTTAAGATTACTGCCAAGATAATCTAAATGTTCTACCTAAATCATCTTACCCTGTCGCTTTTCACTGGAGGATCATATACAGCTTGCGAGATCGAGAGGGATTGATTTCTGAACTTAAGTAATTATCTCTCCTAAACGGTTACTGAAATTAAGTGAATCTAATGAGATCTTGCAAAGTGATCAAAATCAGTTGCTACGTAATTTAATAATAAATAACTGACTGATAAAATAACCAAAGCAGAAACAGCAAAGAAAATAATTTTCTTAATCACTAGGGTTGTTTTTTCTCAATATTCTGTAATTGCACATTAACACGTGCAATCACTGTAACGTGACTTAAATGCTTTTGATTCTAGATGTGGTTTATCAATTGCTGTAATAACTTACAGACAATAGTCTTATTTTTGTGAGGGTGTTAATTAGCTGACGTTTGCTGTAAGACAGAAAAAAGCTACGTTCCCAAAATGGCTCCGTTTAGCTTACGATTTAAACCAGTTTACTGTGTGACACAGAACTGCTTACAAGGCTAATATCTGCAGTCTAAGCTAATACCCTCGCCAGCCCTTTTACCTCACAAAAACATGACAGTACAAGCATCGCGCAGCTAGCTTTACCTGACCAGCAAACAGATACGCTAGCGGCGCAGAACAAGGCTAGCTGGCTATCTAACTGATAACTCTAAGCCATAGACTTGCTATAGCTAGCAAGCAAACTGACTACAACCTACAGATAAACAAGTAGTATAACCTTGGCTAAGCAAGACAATATCAACAACTACCCTCGTTGGAGTGCCTGAAATAGAGAAGAATTTAACTTTCTCTAACGTCACTTAATATTAACTAGCTAACGCTGGGGTTGCATGGATATCTAGCCAGCAACATTCTCCATGCGGAATGTGCACGCTTGTGAGCGAACGACCTAAAGTTAAATTTTGTGTTCCCTGGAGGAAAAAAGAGCTTACCGTGTAGCTAGCTAGTTAGATGGATAGTTAGCTAGCTGACTAGATAGCTAAATTTAACTACCCAGCTAGCTACAGTTTCGGTCGCTTGTTGACAGCGTCGCAATTTCCTTCTCTGGGATTTCACATTGCTGTCTGTCGCCTTGTATCATCCGGTTTAGTTCAAAATTTAAAACAGACATCCAAGGAAACACAGATTAGCTAGTCAGTCATATATTTTACAGTGGGCCAATATATATTACAACGTGCTAGCGAAACTGTTCAACAAAGAACGGATCTATCGAACGCCGCTCGTCCGTATCGCACGTTATAGTGTATTTCCTGAATCCACAGGCGCTAGAGAAGATCACCGAGATCATGGATTCAGGGGGATTATTATTCGTTCATACGCGTTAGGCAAAACCTGCTAACTGCGAAGAGGGTAGAGGCAGTTTATAAATCTTGATTCCACAAACCTCTATAATTTAATAAAAACGAAACGCATCCCATATGGCCTGTGGTTTAGCTAGTCATCCAAGTTAAGTTAAACCAGTCTCGGTACCTGTTGTGACTTGGTATACCTTCTTAAAATATATCTGTGTTTTTAACGAACCTACGAGCATTGGCCTCATGAGTTTCATTAATGTGGCAGTTCATGCAGTTAATGAAATACTGTTGAATTCTACCTTAGGTGACAGCACAATAAACTGTTTTTGTAGTGGTTACGCTACACACTACGACGGAGTATTAGGGCCACATTGAGGGGGAAAAATCTGAGATTTCGCGAATAAGGTCGTAATATTAAGAGAATACAGTCATAATATTACGAGAATAAAGTCGTAATTTTAGGCTACGTGTTATTTTAGAGGGGAAATATCAGAAGAGCAGCCTGCCGCCTGCGTTAAAATGAGGAACTTGGAGCATCTTGTGAAGTTACACTTTAGTATAGGTTTCACGAAATACTTAATCTTTTGGCACATCAGCACCACATTATCATAAGTATCAGGACTTTTTAAAGATTGTGCAAGGTCCTGATACTTATGATAATTCATGTTGAACGGCACTTGCCAATTTTATAGCTAAGTAATAAAATTAATCTGACCGGATTTGTGTGCTCTTTATCGAGTTGGTTCCCATTTGAAAAGGTGCAGATTCCCTGCTTCAATTAAACACCCATGTTTTTACGTAAGCATTTGAACCTGTTTCTCCGGCCTCTTGTTTCGGTTGAATTGCTTTAATGTCAACTTACTGCACATAAACAGAGCTGTGACAAAATGTAATGAAAAAGGAAAAACTTCTGATTAACTTGACTGCACATGCAAGTATGCCTGTTCTCACTTTTTTATCCAATACATTTTACAATGGGATTTCTGTACTGGCACATGCCAAAAGATGCCGTACAAACAGGAAAAGTCCAGAATATAAAACATATATTTTTGTTGATCTTATATGTAGATCAAGTGTAGTTAAGTGTAAGTGTAAACAAATGTCCTGCACTAGCACTAGCACCTACATTAAATGATTAAAACACGCGGGTCAACTTTGGGTTGACCAAACACTATGTTTGACCAAAGATGGACGCATTTTAACGCAGGCGGCAGTCTGCTCTTCTGATATTTCCCCTCTAAAATAACAAGTAGCCTAAAATTGCGACTTTATTCTCGTAATATTATGACTTTTTCTGGTAAGAATACGACTTTATTCTCGTAATATTACGACTTTATTCTCTTAATATTACCTTATTCTCGAAATCTCAGATTTTTTTTCCATCAATGTGGCCCTAATACTCCGTCGTAACACACATTTAAACAACTATCTTGCGAAAAATTCCAGCAAAATGTATTTATAACAAAACAGCTCTAGCTCACCGTACAGGTGTAATGACACAAAGGGAGAGTTTTTACACATTGCCTAAAAAGCAATAAAGAATTAAGATATCTGTTCAACGAAATGCCATTTGGGAATGTTTCCTTGAATCTGTTTGAAAAAAATGCTTTTTAGTATTAGCAGGCTATCGGCATATCAATAGTAATAGCACAAAATAACCTCGCAAAACTTGTGGGGAGTGAGAAGTAATTATCCCTAATGGCACTTCAAAGCTGACTAGGGCTAAAAGTCTTGACGCCTTGTTTTCTAGGCTGAAAGAAGCGTCTATGGCAAGCCGTTTTAACATTTAATAGCTAGCCTGGATATGTATTGCAAAGGAAGAAGCACGTTGTGCCTATCTGAAATGACAACTGTGGATAGGAAGAATGTCATTGTGCCTGTCTGAAATGTTCATTTTGACTAGGAAGAATTGAATTACGGATATTTGCAATACATATCCAGGCTAGCTATTAAATGTTAAAACGGCTTGCCATAAGCGTCCACTGCATCCACTCTTGAGGGAGTTGAGTCTGTAGGCAAATTAAGTAAACATTTGCCTTTGACACCGAAAGTGATAATGACACAATCAGCGCTGAAGGACATTTTAATCTGAATGAATAAATTGCTTTCAAATTGGGGCAGTAAAGTGAATGGCACCCTTGAAGATGACGGTATCACCGGACACGCACAGTGGGTTTTCTGTCTCTCACAGGCATGGTTTATTTTATTTTTACTGCCTACATGGGAAAACTAGAATGTGAAGCTGTTCGTTAAAAATGGATGGTTACATTGCTAATTTTGATGACGTTGAATGAGTCTCATACTGTGTGACCGCTGTGCCTTATGCGATTATCATTGTAAAACGGTCATGTTTTTGACAGCATTACATCTGCGAATGGTAACAGGGTGCCAGGGCCGGAGTGGGGACACTTTTCAGCCCGGGAGTTTTGGGTCCAGACCGGCCCACTTTTTCTATGGTGGTGGATATTGGATAAATGAAGCAACAGTTCAGCTCTTAATATTTTTTGTATTTTTTATTAGTAACGTAGGTTGATAAGTTAACAAATATATTCCAGTTCAAGGATAGGTTAAGTTAACAAAAAACAGCCTTTTTCCCTTCAAGAATATGCCTATTTAAAATTGAAATAGAACATCTTAAATAAATAAATAAATAAATACATACATACATACATACATACATACATACATACATATATATATCTTACTCTTCCTTACAGAGATGTGTGTGATCTATTTATGAAATGTGAAATGTGAAATTATGAAATGTGATCTATTTATTAATTTCTGATTGAACGAGAAGCATTCCATGAGTCATCAAGAGTGGCAATTACAGCCGTGGCGATGTCCTTTGCCAACACCAATTCCACTCGTGTCATATTGCTTAAACATGAAATGAATTTAGTTCATACTGTTTACTCTGTCAACCTCTCTACCTGTCCCTTCTGCAGTCCTGGCCTCCTCAATGCTAATTTCGGGCTCATCATTTTCAGCAGGGGACTGGCTTATCTGCAGCTGAGAGGCTACAAAAAATCAAGGTGTTATTTTATGGCATACACTGCTCAAGCTCAAGATTTTTATCATGTTTGTTTTCTTCGTCAAATAACATTGGCAAATTCTGTGATTTGTCATATATTGGGCTATACAAATATTTTGATATTAGCCTAATAATTACGCTGCTAAATCATTAGGCCTGTATCTCTCTTTACTAGCTGCCACTTGTGTCTGTCCGCTTGAAAAAATGTCAGTCAGTTTGGCACATTTGGCTGCATCCTCCTCCAATGCCCTTCTTTTTCTCAACCTGGCTTTTTCAGCCCCTCCTGGCCTCTTCTTACCATCCATCCTCACTGACTCATATCCGCTACGGTAGGTTAGTAAAACTATTTGGAAAAGACGGGCTATATGGACCCAACCAACAATTTGGGAGGGGAGGACTCCCTCAGATGGTACAACCCATCTGATCAATTGCCATGCAGAGGCTGCGGTGTCAGGCAAAGAATGCGGAACGTGTTCTTTAAGAGAAGATATACTAACGGGACAATTGTCATTTTGTTTTTTTTAAATTCCGACCGGCCCAAAATTTAAGTGAAAGTGAAGCGGACCACGGGGAATTCTCCCGATTCTCCCCATTACCCACTCCGGGCCTGCTGGGTGCTTTTGCATGTAGGCCTATACATTTCAATTATTTCGGTCATTAGTCCCGTACTGTTATTCAGAGGTGTTTGATTTGCTTAACTTAGTCTCGAAAAGTCTCAGATGGAAAATAAAACAAGAAACTTTGAGGTTTCTGGAATGTGGATTGGGCGTCTACTGCATGGCAGAGGCGACTTAAAGGGACTTCCTCTTTGCCTCGTTTCCCTCTGGTTATGTCATATTGTTGTTTTTTTGTTTTGTTTTTGTTTCTTTTCTTCTTGTACATGATTGGGTATGATTTTATGCAAATAAACAAAGGATTCAGGTCAGATAAGAACAAGATGCTCCTGAGTACAACTTCAACACATTGGTTAAATTCAGCCTGATTCTTCAAACACTTTAAACTTTTCATTGTAGAAACCTAATCATTTGCAAGCTCCTGTGAAACTGGCACAACATAAACCATGCTTTGGCTTACAAGAGTGACTTCTGGCTCAGTGAAATACATGAATGAACTTCAATCCATCAATACATGGTCAGTGAAGCTCCCTTTTGGGGTGCCTGAACATAATCAGCATAAACAGAATATACAAAATCCAAAGTGTAAAGCATATATTTTCTAACTTGAAATGCAAATCATATATTGCAGAACAGTCATTGACACATGACCCATTTATATATCAGTCATTGACACTTTCCTTTGTGTGCCTCCTCCACGTACTTTGGAATATAATTTAGAATTTGTGTTATTTTTTTAATACTCTTCATGCAGTGTATTTTTATTTATTTAAAACAAATTATTTTAATTTGCTGCACCTCTGGTTCCCTGTAGCTGCCTGCATCATGTTCGAGGCCTTGATGCTTGCGTACAGGGCATGCGCCTACCAACCTGAAATCACTGCTGCACCCCTATGTTCCCTCCCAACCACTACGCTCTGCTACCGAACGGCATCTGGTGGTTCCATCGCATCTTGGTGTAAAATCACTACCCAGGACTTTCTCCGCCATTATCCCCCAATGTTGGAATGAACTTGCACACTTTATCTGTTCTGTCGAGTCCCCCTCTGTCTTCAAGAAACATCTGAATACACAACTCTTCCGCTCTCACCTGAGCACCTGAAACACTACCCCCTAAAGGAACTTCTCATGTCTCAAACTGCCTATTACTAAACTATAAAATGAAATTATTAAAAAAAATCTAATGGCGTAACGCACTTGTTAGCTTTACCTGCTAGTTTGTACCTTGCCTGGCCAACCATTGAAACCTGGTCATGCAGTACTTCTAATATTGTTGACTCCGTATGGCTTTTCACTTGTGTTGTACTGTACCTCACTTGTAAGTCTCTTTGGATAAAAGCGTCTGCCAAATGAATAAATGTAAATGTAATTGGGAAATCTGCATTTTAACAAGTTCTGACTTTCTGTACTTGGTGACAACAGCTGATACACAGGTATCCCTTGTTAGTGCACCCTTGTCTATTCCAGTGGTTCCCAAACTTTGACTGTGTGCCACTCCACAGGTCGACCAATGCCCTGTCTACAACTACAAGCAGGGGCATAACACCAAATTTTGGGCCCCGGACACAGTAGTGTGCCCAGCCCCCCATCCCCTTCCCAAGAAAATAAACGTAGTTAAATGAGGATTTTACACTTGCTATCTGTTCAAATTTTGCTATCTGTTCAAACAGTGTGTGCTGTCTGCATTTATTAGGTATTTGTTCCTCAAGTTAAAGCCCACTGTCGGGTCTTCTTGTTGGCAAAGTCATGTATAAGATCGCTTGTTAGCAAGCTAGTTTGCGTTACTGCAACACATTTACTGTTTGGCACTTTAGGGTCACCTGTTTTCTGAAAGAAGCTCGTCAGCAGTTACCTGCCCTGTTTTAGCTTTCTCTCTCGCTCTCTATGCTCCTTGCGCTTCTGAAATCCTGATTTTGATTTTGGTTTCAGAGTTGGCGAAAGCTAGTGACTCCTCTCCCTAGCCACGTTATTTACACGATAGATTTGCACACCGGAGGCAGGAAGCAGGCAGATAAGCAGAACTTATAATGGAAGCTATTATTTATTTCTATAATAACAGAAAGTAGCAAAATTAGAAACCAAAATCAATTTATTTCCAAGGCTTTTGTAGGGCCCCCCATCCAAGCAGGGCCCTGGTTAGTCAGGTCCACCATTACCCGCGGTCGGACACCACTGACTACAAGCATGGGTTATTATAAATCATCATTAATACCCAACTAGCTGCACTCTGTGGTGAGGGCATGCAAAATAACTGTATCCCCCCTCAGTGCAGAACTGGCCTTGGTTGGGGGAGAGGAGTCAGTGTTGACATGCTATGAAAAGGAGTGCCCCCTTCAGAGAACACTAGCTTGTATTGCTGTATGTCTCTGGCGCGCATTGAAATACAATTGTTGTAAAGGGACTTTTTGATTACAGGCCGCCTCATTCTTTGACCACTCTACTTTCCCTAGAGAATATTACAGTGTTTCCCTTCCAACACTTTTCCTATGTGTCTATGTTTTACTTTCTCAAAACATCACCTTAGGTGTGCTCTAATGATAATGACAATAATAATGTAGTGCAGTAACCTAAGTTAGCATGTACTGTTGGCACAGTAGGCATCCTCTGTTACCACTGTACTAACTCTCTCAGCCTCTGTTATTATGCTTGCCTCTGTGTCTTTACACAAGGCTGTCATGAAATGCTTCATTATTGCTTTATGCAAAAAAGGCAGTAAAGCATATCTAAATTGAAAGCTGTTTGCATTCAGCTGTAGCCTGTCACTGCATCTGACCTATGCTGCTCTCAGGCTATGAAACCTGTAGCTTGTCGAGAAATGAGGTTATGCATTACCTTACTCATTTAACGTAAACTGCTCTGTGTTAATACGAGAGGAAAGGACTGACTAAGCTGATTGCTATCTGTATTTTTACAGATAAAACACTATCCTCAAATGGCGGCAGATATGTGCAGTTTCCCATGTTTACATGCCTTGTACAGGAGCGAAAAAACTATCCTCTGTGTCAGTACGATGCTATTTGCTTATTGCTGTGATGAAGACATTGATATTAAACATCTAATCCAGTGTTTCCCAACCCTTTCCTGGAGGACCCCTTGTCCTGCATGTTTTAGATCGCTCCCTGCTCCAACACAGCTGATTCAAATGATCAGTTTGTTATTAAGCAGCTTCAGGAGTTCATAACGAGTTGAATAACTTTTTTTAACACATCTGGAATCTCCTCTGGTCGAGTTGCTTCACAGAATGCAAACTTCTCCACCACTTGTAAATGCAACTCCTCTTGGCAGAGAGCTATGCAGACATGATTAATTTAGTGACTGAATCATGTATATGCCTGTAAAAACAAATCCCTCAGTAGGTAAGTCATGTCCTCTTATCTGAAGCAGCAACAAGGACAAAGTGGGTGGGATCTTGGAGAGGCTCTTCAGAATTGGTCCCTCCCTCTGAGATACACATCTGAGCTCAGGTCCTACCCTCATCTCACTTCATTCGTCACCTCGACGCCTCTCCAAAACAACATACTCACACTGTCCAAGGTTTCTCTGCCTTTCGACCCACACCTCACACCCCTCACCCCGCTCTGGACCAGTACACAGTGAAGCCGTGGAACGTTGTGACTGTGGACACCCAGGAAACCAGTGCTGTGAAGTTCTCTGACTACGCAGACAAGAAAAACTGCAGGGCAGACGTGCTGCAAAGTGGAAAAAACAGGTTTGTTGGTTCATGCTGCCATTTGAAACAGAGGCTCATTATTCACGTTGTATTTAACTTGAGGCTTGTGTGGGATGTTAACTAGCACCACAAACCAAGCATTACAAAGTCCCTGCAGATTCTTCCACGCTTAAAATTTAGCTAGTCAGATTGCTTACACATCACTCCTTACTACCTTCTGTTGATAATTTACCAACAAAAAAGCAAAGAAGAGATGAATACATTCATCCCTTCACTGAATTTGCTGTGTGTTGCAGATTATGTCTCCAATATCGGGGATGCGTGAGAATGAATCATGTGGAATGGGTAAGCTTTGATCATGTTAACTGCAGTGGAATTGGCTAGGTGCTACACAGACCGGTTCCTTTTGTCTTCTTCTTCCACCTCGCTGGGATTTACCTCCTCTTCTTGTGATGATGCACTACTGATGATGCTTTGTTGGCTATCACACACCTGTCTTGGGGTTCAACTCCATAGTCATTTTCAGAACTAAAAACCCAGCTTACCTTACCAGGTGACTGTCTCCATTATTGAGCTCTGTCGGAGGAAGTATTATCAGACCTGACCATATAAGCTTTATGTATTATATTCCAACTCATATTAATCAGCTCAACAGCAATTAATGAACACAAAGCATTAATTCCTTAGTGTCTTGCAAAACTGAACTCAGCCCACAGAAAATTCTTTCGTGTGAGAACTTTGTCTCTCTCTCCCACGTGCCATTACCCTCTCGCACGTGACTCTCCATCACCTTCTTCACATAGGGATGGTGACAAATTGGACCTGCCTGGGGAACGTGACGTGTAACATCGACAGCTTCAAGCACAGCGTCTACCCTGCCACGTACCTGGTCATCTGCACCCTGGGCCTGGGGGGCAACCTCTTCTCCCTGTGCGTCTTCCTGAGCGTGTGGAGGAGGAAGGGGACCCTGACCTCCGTCAACCTGTACCTGGTCAACCTGCTGCTGTCCGACCTCATGCTCGTGTGCTCCCTCCCCTTCCGCATCGCGTACTTCCTGATGGGCTCCAACTGGGCCTTCGGGGACTTCACCTGCCGGCTCATCTCCTACATTTTCTACATAAACATGTACGGCAGTGTCTACTTCCTGACGGTGCTGAGCGTTATGCGGTACCTGGCTGTCACCTGCCCCTTCAGGTATGTGCGACTCCAGAGCAGCCGGGGCGCCAAGGTGGTGTGCCTGCTGATTTGGCTTTTTGTGTCCCTGGTGTCCATCCCTCTGCTGACCGCTGGGACCAACCCACGTGGCAAGGACCGGGTTCAGTGCCTGGAGCTGGGTGACGACGACTTGGACGTCCTCGTGTACATGAACCACGCTACCATCTTCCTGAGCTTCGTCCTGCCTGTCTTGATCATCTCCTTCTGCTACTTCTTCGTGGTGCGGAGCCTGCTGAAGCCGCGGGAGGTGCGGGGGACCAAGAGGCCCAGCTACAGGAGGTCTTGCGCCTTGGTCATCATTGTCCTCGCCATCTTCCTGGTCTGCTACCTGCCGTACCACGTTGTGCGGACGGTCTTCCTGCAGGCCGAGCAGGAGTTCCGCCGCAGGAGCGGAAACGCGGTCTCCTGCGATTACATTGAGAGGGTACGGAAAGCTGCTGTCGTCACGCTCTGCCTCGTCACCTCCAACAGCTGCCTGGACCCTGTCCTTTTCTTCTTCGTCGGGGAGAACTTCAGGGAATTCTTCCACAGGGGACGTAAAAAAATAGTCCGTGAAAGCAAGCGTAGGAAGGAGAACCGCCAAGCCAGGACTGAGCTCCAGGGACTAAAGCCCAAAGAAAGCGAGTGCCCTGAGGAGATAAGGAGGGGGTAAAACAAGGGCTCTGTCCAGGTTTCATCATTCTGAGAACCATCAATGGACTCAGACACACTCCACCCTTGTTGAGGACGCTGTTAATCACAGGGATAGACCTCAGCCCAGAGGGCAGGAAGTTACTACTTATAATTATCCCCTTCAAGAGAATTTACGTCATGGCCACAGTGAAAAGATCATGCTCAGAGATCTGGTTAGATCTACTGATTTTTTTGACAGAAGGCGGTCTGTTTGATGGTTCTCATTGAGAGCAGATACTGAAGGTTTTGCAACCTTTATTCAGCCCTCATGTCTTCCATTTCTGTGTACTGTTTTTTTTTTTACCTGAAGAAACGTCATTCATTGATTATGTGTACATGTATTCAAGTGATTTTTCCACTTTGTGGGACTGCAGGCCATGCTTAAAAACAATGCCTTCCATTGTTTCTTTTATAAAATGTGAGGAAGTGCAAATCATACAGGAACAGAGGTGTCTGAGCATATCATAAAGACTCTATCTATCTGTAAGTTCCTCCAATGACACTCTGTGGCATAATCACGTCATGTTATATACATCTGTCTTGCACTTTGTCCATACAACAAATATATTTTTTTAAAGTATGTAAATAATTGTCATTTTGGTATATTGCAATATATTTCTGATTTCCATTAATATATTTTAATGGCATTTGCAATATATTCTTGGCTGAACAACATATTTCTCAGTGTATTACAATATATTTCATTTCTGTATGGGTGCATGCTGTCATAATTTGGGAACTTAACTGTGGTCTTTGTCGTATGGAGACAGACAGTGTGAATTCAGTCTGAGATGCCTCTCTTTCCCAACACATACCACTTTAATCATTATCTTTCCTTTGTATAACTTTTTGGCCAGGTCTCTCTTGGAAAAGAGATACCAATCTCAATGGGACCTCCTGAGAAAATAAAATATAAACCAGGCCTTTTATGTCCTGTATCCAGAGAGCTCATGATGTGAAAGGTGAGAATGTGACTGCTACATCATTACCTTGTGAATACACATGAAATATTTGCTTCCGAGCCGTAACTGTGTGGTTTCAATTCTCTGGTACTATGCAGGAAAATGGAAAGCAATTGAGTAAGTACGCATCTTTATCTTTTGATCTCACCGTATCTTCTTTTGACATTTTTTGAAAAATAGGTCACATTTTTCACTTTATCAGCAATTTCAATTTGAGAATGCTTACGCTCCGTCCTGAAAGCCACAGTCTCACTGATGAGATGTCTGGTCTTGTCAATAATTTTTCGTGCCATTCTTGTCAAAAAACATTAAACATCCAAATGACATCATTATCAGATCTGGAGCACACTCAGTTGCATATCACTGATAAGAATTTCCTCAATGCAATTACTCTCTGAGAAAGGCATTGTAACACTAACTGGCTTGCTGTGTGTACTGGGGTGCACTAGTGGAAGAGATAGCTGAGCACTCTACCACACTGGACGATTTGGTGCACTCTCTGAGCCAATGAGTGGAGTCTTTTTTCACTGCCAAGATCTTTCAACAATTCAAACTGTTTATGAAGCCAAACAGACAGCACTTATTAAACTGTGGATAATGTTGACTGTGATTCAGTCAGGAAGATCCTAGTGCCCACACATCTATGCCATACATTTCTATCAAACGTTGACTTAGAATATATTTTCTGCAGCTGAATTGCTGATTGAGTAGAAAATTTGTTTTGTGAGAGAAAATGGACACTTGCTGTCACTGAAACATGTGAAGTTCTACACAACACATGTCTGTTCAGCAAGTTATGCTTCAGCTATTTGTATAGATGCATGCACACAAACTTATGAAGAAATTGTGTTCTGTTACATTGAAGTTGCTTATCTGACACTTTAATACAGAGCAATTTCATTACAATTTTTAAATGTTATCCATTTACATATGTACTAAGGTAATTTATGTGAAGTACCTTGTCCAAGGGAGCAACAGCAGTGTCCTGCTCCTGACCACTACACCAAACTGCTGTTTATCATTGGCCACTCAATTTACAATAATGGTGGTCATTGCATGAAAACACAACTTGGGATTTAAGAGAGAGAGAGTACTATTTGCTTAGCACACGCCACTATTCACAGCAAGTGGCAGGGCTTACATATTGGCCATTTATCAAGCCCATTGATAAATATCCTATTAGATAACCTATTAAGACTAATATGCTTGCTCAAGTGCACCACGTGGGAAACAAACAGTTACATACTTGGTCTTTTCTGTTTCCCTTAACTTCTAGATTTGAGGTCAGTATTGATGATTTTCAAGTCTTTTTAATGGCATGCCCAGAGTTGATTTTTAGACTCTGTTCTGTTGGCAATGCAGTCTGGAGCCGTGATAACGAGGTAGTTTGTATTTAGTCTGCTCAGCACTCTGACCAGGGAAACTCGCAGTACTTTGGTCTGCAGCAGTCCTCTCTGGTGACTGTAAATCCTGTCAATAAAAAATGTTCAAGGCTTGCTGTTTTGAACATGACTGTTTTTGAAAACTGAACTGGTTTTTCAATCCCTTTTGGTTAAATTAAAACAAATCGACATTTTTCAAGGTTTATTGTTTTGGATAAGACTACCTTTGAAAACTGAGCTGATAAGAACTTTACTTGACTTCAGCGCACATCAATTTTTGACCAAGGAAGAGACGAACAATTGTTTCTTTTATAGATCGCCACCTCTATTGAGCTGGCGAAGCGATTTACTAAACCCCAAAAAGCAACACGATTATTTCAGTCAAGAGAATTGCTCCTGTCATCCACTAGGTGACGCCAGTGCCTCCGATAATGCAGACACATTGATTACCGGTGCAACATCATTTTATAAGCGTGTGTCAACGTCTCCATCTGCCTCCATCAGATCTCCCTCTCTCTCCATTAATTTGTCTTGGTCTTGTTACTGGTCCTTAAACGCCTGTGTGGTCGTGGTCGTAATGGCTGTGTTTCCAGTTTATTTTAGAGGTAAATGCTTTATGTTGTAGAATAATTCCCATTGGGAGTGGCATGCAAGTTCTTACATATTTTGATGAACCATGCAAAACCAACATACTGAATGACCATCTCTTGCTGCAAGCGAGATGCCAGTTCTGCAGTGTGTAAACAGAGTAAAACAACTCTGCATTGACCAGTGGTGCAAGTGTAAATACATTGTGTTATTGACCTGCAGTGCTGAAACAGTAGAGGGATTGTGCTGTTTCGCCACGGTAAATATTGGCTATGCTGGTGCTGAAAAATTGGCCTGGACTTGCTCTCCTTCATAAGGAGTACTGGATACACACACACACACACACATATATATATTAGACATGAGGATACGAATGATCCTGATGTCAGTCATGTACAGTATTCAAATGTGCACAGTCTTGCATATACTCATCTCAACTCTCTGACAAAACACCCCCTCCCATTTCAACACATACATTCACACTGTGCACAAATGCATAACGATTCAAATACTATTTTTAAAGACGTTCTTCCAAATTCGAACATATATCTTTTTTTAAATTTCCTGTAGTGCACAAGACATTCACAAGAGATGTGACCTGTGTAAAGACATACCACATCTCTTACAGAGGAGTTTTAAGTCATATGATCCCATTGCGGTACTCTTGAGAGATTCACATGCACAAAATCTTCCATGGATGTCTCATGGGAGTCCAGTTTATCCTGGCAGAACAGCACAATTCAATGGATTTTGGTACTTTGATTCAGAAACATTTTTGCTATGGCACTGCACTGTAGTGACTGTAATTGCATTCTTAAAATCATTTCTAAAGTATCTGAGAAGAGAGTGCTGGGAGGCTTAAATTGCAGAAGGACCATTCTGTTTTGCCTATGTGAAGACTACCTTACATGCATACACACATGAAAAAAGCATCACACACTCCCCACCACAGACACTGTACTAGTCAGATGTGACTCAGAGTTCGACTGCACCTCCATTCATTTCAATTACTCAGAATTACTTGGAGACATACGTAGGTAGGTACAATTAATGCTCTCCTCTCCTTTTCTCTTTCACTTTAACACACACACACACACACACACGGATGCAAGCTGGCTTTCTAAAGCAAACGACCCAATGCTTTTCCAGATGGTCATAGCACACAGTCTTTAAAGTGCTTTAAAGACTATGAAGCTGTGTACCAACCATCTTTGATTGGTTACTGTGGAAAATGTCAATGTCAGATCAGATCCTTTTATTAAATAATCCACATGGTGTAATACACCTGATTTCACAACTTGTTCCTTGATTCATGGTATGCTTCAGAAACAATACTGGTATACATTTGGACCTGTCGAGGTTTTTGGATATCTGAAGCCTTCCAGTGCCCTGACTATTATTAATTTACTTCTTTACTTAACATATGGCTGTATCCAGTGTGACCTTACACAATAAACATAAACCATTCATGCATTTGTGTATTTAGTGAAAAGTTCCAGTCAACAATAATGATTGAAGATTAAGCACAGCATAATACCACTGCAAAATACATTGACTACAGAAGTACACCAGCTGTGAATTAAACCTGTAACCTTTTGGTTGCAAGACCAATCCCCAAACATCATTTTTGTATTAATGAAATATTAGAGCTGAAGTGCAGTACATGCAATTTAAAAACAAAATAGAGAATATAAATGGTTAATATGTCTGTTTTCAGTAATTAGTTATCTTTCTTTTTAATCTATCCCTTAGTAACTGGTCTGTCAGGTGGGTTTGCAGACTTATCCAACTGATTCTACTCATCATAGTGAACCAGCTGGAGTAGCAGTAAGGTCAAGCAGCACCTTACAAAAATAATTCTTTATGGGTGTGTTACATATTACCAATAGAATATCCGATCGTTCTGGAAAACTGGGTAATAACAGCATTCTGGTGAATACAACGTGGATTCGTCAGTAAAGGCCTAGGCCACTGGCATAGGTTCATCATTTTCACTCAAACCAGACTGTCAACTAACCCGTATCACAAATGAGACAAAACAGAGCATGCCAAAAGCACATTTTTCAATTTCAACCACCTAATTTGACTATATAGAACTGAAAATCGAAATGCACTGCATTTGTGACACAGCAGTCATATTTTACAAAAAACTGCTCCACTCCGATTACTATCTGCGCAGTCAAGCCCGTTTACGGGAAATATCGCGCCGCAACGCGCATGCGCGCAAATGTTTGTGTACATTCTTTGACAGAAGATGGCGGGTTTCCAGATTGTTAAAGAGCCCAGCAACCATAGACGTGGAGCAGGGTTTGGAGAGAAATCAGTATGACTTGCCGGTACCATGTTACTTATCGGAGACTATTCAGTCTCTAGCTAAAATAACAGCTAATTATAAGGACGGTAGTGCGTTAGCTAGCTAGCCAAAGACAAAATCGGTGAGAGCCTGCTAGCTAAGCTGTCACTCGCGAAGTCTCGTTCCTGGGAAGAGAGTATCCATAAGTAGCTAGTTAGCAAGCTATCGTGATCCCGACTTATCAGTGCAAGCTCCTGTTGGGTTGAAAAGGGGGGTTCCTTTGTCGAAAAATCTGGTCTGTTGCAATCGACAGCTGACGTTACAAATTCCGGGTAAGGGGACAGTCCGTTTCTGCCGAACCAGCTGCAGCTGTGGTGAGTACAATCCGTTGCTAACGAGCTATTTCGCTAATCCAGGAGACACGTTGTTCATGTCCATCTAAGTTAGCTAACGTTAGCGGTACCACTCTGAGCGTGTTAGGTAGCTAGCCATTTAGCCAGGGGAGCCGAGAGTAGATCTGCTTTGGTAGCGTTACACCGCTAGCAGCACTTGTTGTCAGCCCACCATTGAATGCACATTTTTTGTTTCAGACTGTGCAAACTGTCTCTTTCGAAGATAGCAGTTTGCAGCACTAACTAACTACAGTCTACTGATTTGTTTGGAGGCTGACGTTAGCAAGCTCACTTTTGTTGCAATTGCGACTTTTGTTTGCTCGCACGGTTGGCCCTGTCTTAGCAAGCAACTAAGAAAGCTAGCTAGGTAGGCAGCTAATCTGACTCGCGGTTTCGCTTTTCCACCTGCCAGCAAGCTGCCGAGCTATCTACAGACGCTAACGTTAGCATGCTAGCTGGCATATTTAGCTAGCAAGGTAATGCTAACTAAACGTATATCGTGTCCGTTGAGTTTATTTTTTGAAAGTAAGTCTGAATACATTGCCAGATGTGTCATGCTAGTGAGGCAGCTTCCTGCGACTAATAGTAAGCTAGTTGTAGCCTTCTTACTCGCAATTATTATGATCACTGTTAGTGTTAACTATAGTGTAGCAATGTTGAGCTGCTAGCTATATGTGCAACTCTGCAGCAAGCTATACTTAGGCTTATTAGCTCTGTGAAATGTGACGATATGGCAGTCCTGATCTTCAGCCAAAACACCGCAGCTATACGTAAAGATAATCAGGACACTGTGTACATTTGCAGTTTAGAAATCCGTACAGAGTTTAATTCATTAACGTTACGTCACATCTGAACATATGAGCGATGCGTGATCGGATTCGAGTATGTATACATTGATTGAACACGTCGTACATGGCTAGGATGCATTCACTTTAGATCAACTGCTAGCTTCACTCACACTCTCGTCTCGTAAAGAAAATGTGTGCGTTCTTCACGTGTATGAAGTATGCCTGCTGTTACGCAATGGTCTCTGATTCACAACCTTTTTTATGATTATTTTGGGCAGGGCACACACTGATGATGTCACAGCATGGTTCGAAGCCCCCTCTCGCAGTGTAACAGATTTTAAACGGGGTCCTTTCCACAGTCCTCACGCCCTGCTGTTTTAATTTAAGTTAAACTTTCATGTTCTCCTTGTGCACTCGTCGGGCAGGGTTTCCGAACAGGAAGTTGTCCAAGAATGTATTGAAATACATACTTTGAATGGAGTTACGTTGAAATGTCACAGCAAACAAAGTTGAAACCCACCTTGCTTTATTTCACTGGCATAAACAATAGACAATACGTTGGCCTCCAGTACAGAGGCCCTTTAAAAATGACAAGAGTATCAGGTGGTGATGTTAAACACTCCCCTCCCACTCTTTTTTCTGTCATGGCCAAAGATAGATTGGTCTAGAATGAGTTGCCATTCATATAGAGAACAACAGAAAATAATTCCAAGGGTGTTGCCAGAAGGAAATGAGGGACATGTGTACTCTTTTCCAGACAGCAACACAATATCTCAGTGCACCATTTGAAAGATTAATATGTTGTCTATCCTAGTATGGGCGATCAAGCCAGCTTGGTGTCATCATTTAATGCGTGTAGGGTTTCACCTGCTGATTTGGTTCCCAGAATGCCCTCAACTGTAGTTCTGACCTTTACCCTTACAATTCCTCAGAATCACTGAGGAACCCAGCTAATATCTGCTTGTTTGTCTTTAGCCCTTTTATTGTTGCCTCTTTTGAACACCTTTTGCTTTGCCCCACATAAAATTCAATTCAATTCAGTTCAGTTCAGTTCAGTTCAATTCAGTTTATTTATATAGCGCTTTTCACAACATGAGTTGTCACAAAGCAGCTTTACATCGGCATTCCAGACCTGATACCCCCTCAGAGCAAGCCAAAGGTGACAGTGGCAAGGAAAAACTCCCTGACTGATAGGAAGAAACCTTGAGCAGAACCCGGGTCAGAGGGGGAGCCCATCTGCTTCTGGCTGGCACTGGGTGGAAAAATAGAGTAGGAAAGAATTTACTCTATTAAAAGCACAAATGTATAAATATCATATTAAACCATATTAATTGTTACCTGTCAATGATGCACATCTTTTATTTTATTCAAAATAACAGATATTACAGGTACATTACAGTGATATTTAATAAATTAATTATATTTTATTAAGGCATTTGGGTAGTGTGTGCAGTTCTGATAGCCAAGATTAAGTACAAACATTTTACATTGGTGTTAAGCTCCATTGCTTGAGCTTGCCATTTAATCACAACCCATAATTTCAGGAAATGTTATATTTTTTAAAACTAAATTTCAAGCACTTTACATTTTCATAAGGATTGACATAGAATAATAGTAAAACTGTTAGAATTAATAGGCCTTCTTTATTTAGAAACAGGAGTGACAGTGCGTCGTCATGTTTAAACTTGGTGCAATTTGAAAATGTCAGATCATCAGTATGTCAGCCTACATCTTAGCCTGCATTTCTGTTTGAATTTGGCCAAAGAAAACCTTCTGTATTTTGGTTGTTTTCCCCCTTATGCTGTGTTGTCTTATTCTGCATGGTTCTCTGCACTGTATGACCTCTGACCCCACTCATCCGCTACGTTTCAGTCACGGTGCGCCCTCTGTTAGTTTGTTTAATGGGCTGTGCGCGAGCTGTTGCGCGCTCTGGTCCTCTGCAGGCCCTTGCGTGTCAGCGGTGGGTTCGATTGCGCTGGGTAAATTGCTAGGTGCTGCCAGCAAAAGCTGAAATGTTCTGCCGAGGGTCTGCGTCCGCGAGCGAGATTGCTCACGTCTGACCCCTGCTGGCCGGTGCTGACGGGAGCGGGCCGCGGCGGGGGTCGCGGGGCCGCCTCACGGGCGGGCATTTCCGGTCTGACTGGCACGTTGATGACCGTGCTGCTGGCCCACCTTGACGATCCTGAAGTCTCCCCTGTGATGGTGGGCATCGGGCTGTGAATCACCTTGTACCCATTTAGAAAGGGGACCTTATTACTGTTTAGTGCAGTGCTGAGGATCTGTGCTAGAGCACTGCTGGGGTCTCATAGGATCACCTTAGAAAAAAAAAAAAAAAAAAAAGAGCCCATAGGTTTCAGTTTCCAGGCTGCTTTGGTAATTGTGTTCTTGGGAAGGAATGCTCTCACACATGAAGACTTTCAAAACTGTATATTTTATATACAGTCTTTATATTTCCATTCCTTTTTATATTTTATATATGTTCTGCTAAGCTTCCTTTGTCAGAGCACTCACCATATTGCAAAGAGCAACAGTCTATCACAACAATACCTCACCCATCAATTAGTCGAAAAAACACCTGCAGCTCGCTTGGTAAATGTATTTTTACATCATGCCAGGTGCAGGCCACCGTCACCTTGCTTGCGTCAGATCAGATTCAGAAAGAGAGCTTCTGAAACTGAGAATGAAAACCCGGTAGGGGTCTTGACTTTTGGGACCATAGCCATATGTGAAAAGAAATGTTTCTTATACTGACTATGTTCTTTCTTTTCCCCTGTCTGTACCACTATAGTCTCCTTTAAATCTCTAAATCTGGGGTGGGCAACTCCAGTCCTGGAGGGCCATGGACCTGCTGTTTTTCTTGTTGACCAACTAAATACAATCTCTGATTGGCTGAAGAGCAAGCACACCTGTTTTCAAGGTGAAAATCAACAGGTAACTAAGAGATGAAAACTAAAACCAGCAGGACACTGGCCCTCCAGGACTGGAGTTGCCCACCCCTGCGTCTAAATGCACAAAATCATAGTAATTGCATAACTATTATTATTATTTCATTCATAATCAAAATGTGAATTTCTTCAGACCCCACAGACTGACCCATTAGAAGCGCTGTTTGTCTGCAGGCTCTTAACTGGCTGCTGTGTGTGAGGGCCTAACGTTGTTTTTTGTGTGTGTTCATGGGTGGTGCGCGCCGGTCGTTCGCATGTGTCCTGTTGTGCAAACCGGATCTTGGTTCATAATTTGCATTCTAAACTGTCCTTATCAGTGTGTGAGATCCTTTTTTTTTTCCTTTAACTCCCACGGTGTGCAGCTGTGCCAGGTGTCCTGTACTTGAGGCTACAGTTTCATCCCCCCCAAGCTCTTGGCCTGTTTTCATTTCTCGGTAGCGGTGAGATTGACGCCTCCGTTTATAGCTCTCGGTGTGGAAACGGACTGCTATCTAAAGCCTTTCGGCGAACGCTTGCCCCGGAGAGGAAAGCCTGCGGCGTGAGCGCTCGGCTCCGTTCCGCTGCGGCCCGTTCCCTGCGCTGCTGTCGCGGCACTGTGATGGCGCTGCGGCATGCAGCGTGAAGTGCCCAACGCTCGTGTAAGAGGAGAGGGGCAGCGGCCCTCGGCATGGCTGGACAGGAAGCCTCCCCCGAACAGCCCCCACCGTGTCCTCGGCGCTGGCATCCTGCGCTCTGCGGTTTGAGAGCGGGTGGAGGGTTAGGAGGGGGAATAAATAACCTGGCTGGGATTAGAGGCCTCTTAGAGGGGATCATGGGAAGGCTGGCAGCTGGGAGGACAGGGGCCTGAACCTGCTCGCGGTGGAGCTCAGCAGGTCAGGAGGGGAAGCCGGAGGGGGGTGTTAACAGAGTTCCGCTCCCCCCGGGTGAGCGGTTGCGAATTAGCGGATGGGTGCAGCACCGCGTTCCCCTGTTGCCTGCGGATCAGCGGCGGATTCACACCCCGTGCTGGACGAGCGCCACGCTTGACGGGACGCGCCCCGGTAGGCGTTCCGAACTCAGCGCGTGCCTTCCCTGTCCTTCCTTTCCCCGCGTGGAGTTTTTAAATCCCCTCGCCCTTCCCCGTAGGTTCGCTGAGGTAACAAGTTAAGCCACTGAGGCAGAGCCCGGGTTTAGACGTCATGCTTCTTGGAAACTTGCCTCCAGGACTAACCTCGCTGTCAAGGCTGGCGCCGTGGCGGGTCCTCGCGGGCTGCGCTAGGCGTTGGGACGGAACCGGGGGGCGGCAGTGCTCTCAGGGCCAGTGCGCTCATACACATGTAGGTGAGGGGGTCAACAGCCAACCGTTCTGGAGGTGCTCTGGGCAATGTCTCCTCCCAAAGACCCGTCTGGACCGCGCTCAGCCGTTTTGTGTAAAAGCTGAATGCCGACCTGTGTGAAATGACTCCTGTTTGGGGCACTGGCTGAGACCCTTCATCTCCAGGTGGATGTTTCATCCCGGGGCACTGCTGTGAAACTGCCCCATGCTTTGCATATTCTGACCTGAAACGGCTCGCTGTGACGGTTCCCTAGACTCGATTTCACACCTGTGTTGGTCTGCCTTAGTCCCCTTTCCCAACTCATTTTCATCTCATTATCAGTTCACCTGAAACTGGCTTTAAAAGCAAACAAAAAAATTCTGTTCTCTCACCAAATAAATTCTTTTGATGTCGTTTTGAAAAAGAAAATTTAACTTGAACGTTGCAGATTGAATAAAATTCTTAACAAGTTTACAATTGAAGCGTTTATCCACTCAAAGAAGATAAGGCTCTTAGAGTGTAGGCAGAATGCCTGTGTGGGATGTCTCATTTGCCTCTTGTGTTCCACTCAGCCAGAGCAGTATCAGGCTGCTGAATTTGAGTGGAATATCCGAAAGCGGGTGGGAGCTGTTTCCGTGCTGTGTCTCGACGGCGGGTGCTTCCTTCTCGGTACCATTTTTCTGTGGGTGTTGCAGGTGGAGGAGCTGTCCTCTCTCCTGGACTGGTGCATCTCTTGCGGATGCCTGTCGTAGCGCTGTTTTACACAGTCTTGGCATATGTTGTACTGGCTCTCCCTGGGTTAGAAGAAGGAAGAGAGGCCCCAGTGCTTATGTGAGGCCAAGATTGTGTTGATCACCTGTGAGGCTGCCATTCGCCTGATGAACACCATCTGGGCTACAGTGCAATAAAACTCATTTTTTGGAGCTGTGACAGCTTTTGGATAGCACTTCTCTGTTATGAGATTACCTATTTCAGTGGGATCGCTGCCCACATGTCAGGGTGGTCCTCACTGAATGGCCATGCCCGCCATAGATGGACCCTTCCCTCAAACAAGCACCCCCAGCCAGTTTCGGCTTTTACGAGTAGTGGTCAAGGTTAGGATTAGAGCTTGGAAAACTCTTGCCTGAACAGTTGTTGGACAGCAGCCAAAGCGGTGGTGCCCTGGTGCTGCTTCACTCTTTACACTTGGCCATTGCGTCATGTTCGTGCCCCGCTGCCAAGCCAAGGGGGTTACGCAACGCAGGCCTGTGTTTGTTTAAGCCCGGACCAGGCAGGGCCCGGCCTCCCCGGTGCCCGCTCCTCCCCCTCTCCCGCTTGCGTGTTCTCTGTCTCCCTCGTGTCAGTCTTTCTCTCCATCAGCGGGGAGGGCCGTCCGGCTGACCAGACAGATGCGCTCGGAGTCAGTCCTGTGCACCGCCTTGCCGATGGCGGTCCAAGAACCGCCTGAAAACGAGTGCGGCCAGAGCGTGGCGGCTGCCGATGCCCGCAGCACTGCCAGACTGGGGCGCCTGACCGCCGCATTGGGCCATCGCCATTGGTCGAGTAGCCGGCTGTTTCCTCCCGCCCGGCCCCGCTGAGCCCTGTCTCGGTGCGCTGTGTTGTCCCACCTTGTGCTTTGGCGGGAGAAGGGTGCTCAGTCCCTGTTCACTCAGGAAAGGAAAGGGGAACTGAAAAGCCCTCAGCCTCACTTGCTGTGGAAAGGCCTCTGCACTTTCCTGTGTGTGTGTTCTTACCACAGTATCAGAGCAAGCCCCAGCAGGCTGTAGCAGGCCGAGTGCTTCTGTGCTTCCCACTGACGAGCCAAGATAAGGGAGATAAAGGTCCTCGCTGACAGCGGGAGAGAGTGTGTGCAGTGTGCGAGAGATCAGTCGCTATCTTCCCTGCACGTTGCACATGGACCTTCCACCGCTGAACAGTCTGTGAGTATGTGGCCGTGGTGATGGCCATCAGATACCCCAGCTCAGAGCCGTGGGGTCCCCCCCTCTGCTCGTCCCCTGCTCGTCCCACGTCGGGGAGAGAAAGAGGACTGTGGGTGTCGTTATGGTGATGTAAGTGTGCTCATGGTCATTCTGCTAAGGATGGGGGGGGTTGTCATGGTGTGACTCCATGCAAATCATCCACACTGCGCTGAGCCGAACGCGGGAGTGTTCTCAGCCGAGAGTCGCCCCAAAAACCACACCAGAAAGGAAGAGAGGGAGCGTCACTCCCCACAACCACACCAAGGAAAAGGAGGGGGGGGGGAGATTTCCCCCCAGAACCACACCAAAAACTGAAACGAAACCTGTAGAGGCAGTGGTTTCCCCTTTGATGAAGTGCTAACGCTGCATGGATTTTCTCTTGAATTTTTAAAAATTTCTTGCGAAGGAAGTTTTTTTTTTTTTTTTTTTTAAATTGAGGTGGAAAGCCCCGTCACTGGTCATCTGGTCTCTTCCCCGCTGTCCCCTGTAGTCCTATAGATGTGCATCATCTTGTCCCTCCACTTCCCTCCTCCAACCACAGTGCAGCAGGGCAGCTTCCCCCAACTCCCCCACCAGGGAGAGTACAGATACATTCAAACTCGCGAGTGTTAGGAAGATCTCAAGGTGACGTGGGGAAGGAGAAAATGAGTCAGGCCAAGCTTGCATTTCACCTGAATGAAGTGAAACCTGAATGGAGCTTGTGACTGGATGCGGGTGATGGCCTAAGTGTGGGCAGGCAGCTCGAGGTGAGAGACCCTTGCGGTTTTCTGTTGCATGCTTCCTCTGTGTTCCTTGCGAAACTGAGCGGGTAGTCTTTGAGGCCGGGCTGGGGACTCCAGATCTCTCTCCACTGCATTTCTTGCTGTGCACACCTTGCAGATGTGGTGGCATGTGTTGAGTAATTAACGGCTGGGTTCGATATCTGCCCTCAACTTTTGACTCGCGGTGAAATGGAACTCCTTTTTTCCCCCTTCACGTCCCTATTCAGAGAATTCACTCGTCACCAAAATGATTTGAATGATTTGTGGTTTGGTGCAGAAAGTAATGCCTCCACTTGTTCGGAGTGAAGGACAATCGCTGACTGAATCCAGGCAGAGGCGAGTAAGGAAGCATAATGGTAACAGGACAGGGCCTCTAAAGGCCCACAGCAGCCAGCACTGGAAACCCTCTCTGCGGCTGTCCAGCCCCAACTGTCTAGCCCTCTAAGGTGGCTGTGTTGAATGAGAAGGCCTGTATCACTGCTCAGAGCCAGCAGGTAGAGCTAGCAGAGGACAGTGTGATCCCTGTCATGTTCTATACGAGGAAGATTCGCTTGTTCCCTTTGGGGTGAGTAAGGAGATGGACCTGCCAGCACCCGGTGAGGGGACATTCCATATAGTGCGTGCTGCTTTTCACCCCTCTGCGATTAAATCAAAAATGCAGTATTTCTTCCTTGTTCTATAGGGAATAATTTCACCAGGTTTTGTCCAAATCCTTCTATTCTGTTGAAGTGTTAGGGTTAAGTTTGGAGACTGAGACAGACAGACAGACCGAGACAACGCAAAAGGACGATCTCATAACTGCTTCTCCACTTACTGGTGGCACAAGTGATAAAAGAACCTATTGGATTGCCTGCACTCAGACCTATGAGTGTGATGTAAGCAGCGGTGAAGGGAAGAGGATCATGGGAATGTGGCTTTCCTGCTAGGGGTCATCAGCGTAACATTTTTTTTGTTTCTCACTCATCATTTAGGCCCACTGCCCTCATTATCATGAGGCGAGATGGTGTGGTTTAACAGTTTCGCCTACAGAGCTTTGGGTACTTACAGCTATACCTCTGATCTCTAGATGTATTTATAGGGCTTCCTCTGAAAAATGAAATTATGAACCTTCTGTGAGTCACGGTTGAATAATTGATGATACAGATATGTGTTTGATACATTTTGATAGCGTTACGGCACTAAGAATTTCCGGCTGTGCTGGCCCTGGATTTTCTGGATGTCAGTTTCACTGGCTGTGGGGAAAATCCCGAGGTTTTATTTGTAAATCGAAGGTGAGGATTATTTCAGCCTCATCTATTTCAAAAAAAGAACCAGAAGGGGCAGGGAGGTCCCAGCACAGCTCTGTGCAGCACTGTAGCTCAGGGCTGAGTATTAGTGCACTTCTGGTGTTTAGTCAGACCCCGGTGGTTTTTCTGAAGAAAGGCGTTCCTTTTTTTCTGTTTATCAGCTTGGCTTCAGCTTAAATAGGATGTGGGTTTGAATTCCTCTTTCTGAACAATGAATGAGTGCCGCGCTGCTTTCTGAATGAAGGTAAGAGCTCCATTTTTCAGCGCCGTTGTATTTAAGGGTAGCGTGTAGCGTGTAGCTTTTAGCGTTCTGCGCAGCGGCACGGGGCGCACATTACCCGTGGATGTTTGTGAGTCGTTGGCTTTCTGATTGATGCTCTCCCCCGAGCTTCTTCGCGCGTCTCCCCATGACTCCGTAAGTAGCTTAATTGATGGCATTTACATTACATTTACATTTATTTATTTGGCAGACGCTTTTATCCAAAGCGACTTACATAGGTTATAGTTCTTTTACAATGTTATCCATTTATACAGCTGGATATTTTACTGAGGCAATTGTGGGTTAAGTACCTTGCCCAAGGGTACAGCAGCAGTGTCCCAGCGGGGGTCGAACCGGCAACCTTTCGGTTACGAGTCCTGCTCCTTAACCACTATGCTACACTGCCACGCTATGATGGCTGCTGACGACGGGCTCGTCTCCGGGTGCACCTTGGACTCCGGACGAACCGAGCGGCTCTTTGACATTTCGGCGGGGGACCGATCCGCCTCAGTGACTCTGTGTCTCTCCTGTCGTCAGTGTTCTCTCTCGGGGCTGATGACACTGATTCAGTGTTAAGAAGAGCAGTGTCAGTGTGACAGTCAGACGGGCGTTTTTTGTTCGCGGGTAGTCCTGCCAGGGGGAGGCGGGCGCCTCGCCTCTCCGTTCGTCCTTTTCCTGGGCCTGGAGAACAGGATTATGGGTAACGAGGCAGCGGCTCTAGTGTGATTTTGACGCAGGGGGTCTTGGTGTTTGAATTTGAGCTTCTGCGGGCAGGTCAGCATCATTTCCGAAATCTGCCTAGAGGGAACTGCTTGGATGTGGTTTTTTGGTCAAGCTTACCCATGGTGTGGTGGTGTTTTTTTTTCAGCTGGCTCGAATCAATGTGTGTCTATTTAGTGTATGTACAGTATGTATGTCTGTGTATTCACTCTATTTATTCATACCCCTGGGTAGACAGGAACAAAAAACAATTTCACATGTGAGACTTTGATAGCATTGCTCAGAGGCAAATTCAAAAAATGTTTCATTTTATTCAAGAAAACCTGAAATTAGGGTTGCGGATAAATGTAAGGGTGCTGTTTATACAGGAAGTCATTATGGTTAAAATGGCACCTGTGTACCTGTCGGGCCACATTAGGAGAGCCGTCTCCTGCGTCACGGCCGTGACATTAGCTATGGATGAGGAGAAACGCGGGGAGCGATTGTGTTCCCTGCTCGAATAACGTGGGGGCGACACGGATGCAGGTTGTGTAACGCCTGCTGGTGCGCAGTGGAAAAAAAAGAAAAAAAAAGGTCAGCGTGCAGGTGCGGCAGAGCGGGGCTGGCCTGCGCTCAGGTACAGCTCACCTTTGGACGTCCGGTGTCTTCCCGGCTCTCTCGCGCACCTTGGCCCCTCCAAAGTTGGCCCTTATTTTATATTAATATTTTAGAGGTATTTACCCTCTCTTCAAAAGTGGATGTGGTGCTGTTAAAGCTAGTTACCCAGTGTCATTTAGTTCTGTCCTGTGGCTGGGCCTAGCCACAAAGCTGGTGAAAACTTAGCGCAACCACAATCAATGGCGGCCTGTAATGTGGAGTCTAGTTCCGTCATTAGCAGCTGCAGGTTTTATAACACACCTGTCACGGGTGAGGGGAAATTTGTATTCGCTTCTGGCTGGGGTTAGACTGGAGCGAGTGACAGCTTACGGGGAGGGCAGCAAATATCAAATGAAGCAAGGCGTGAAATTAGCAGGCGCAGAATGGAAAGATAAAAGTTCCTTTGTTACCAAGGCTTAATTACTGCTGCAAAAAAAAGGGAGGCAAATCTAATTTAATGACAAGTGTTTTCGGGTTAATTACATTTATTTCTTTCCCCATGCTGCGGGCCTCCTCTGCCACGCTGCAGACGGGAAGGGAAGCGGGGCAGTGTGTGTGGTTTGTTAATTACTTCCAAACGAGCTGCTTTTCACGGCTGACCTGGATGCGGCGGGCTGAGTGGGGAAAGGGACGGCGGCCTGGCCCTCGCTGCCGGCGGTTGGGAGTCTGGAGGCCTCGTAGCCGGGCTTCGGTGAGGGCGTGCTGGACGCCTATTCTAAAAAGCCGCCGTCCAAATAGGCAGGCCTGACCTGCTATCAGCTCCGGCCGCCGTCCAGCTGGCGACAAGTGGGGCGGCTTACGGGCTCGTGGCGAGGAACCTGGCTCGCAAATTAAAACCTGCGCGAGAAGCGAAAAAGGCAGGTTTTAATTTCCCTCTCCAGAAAGGATGCAATTTGAGTCTATTTTGGTGCTTTTACGGTTTAGCTGGCTCCAGACCCGGTGTCTTTGGCGGCTGAAGTGACCCCCCACTGCGAGCGCGGACCTTATTCGACACGATTTCTGATGCGTGAGTCTAGAGAGTGCCGCGGCGTGAGTAACGCAGAGGAAAGGCTGGCAGGCCCACACACGGCGTGCCAGCAGGGGACGGAGATCGTTTGACCGTGACCGTGACTTGGCGGCCGTCGCCATCTCATGCTGTTTCGGCAGCCACCGAGAGGTGAGCAGAACGGCAGTCAGTGAAGATCGGGATCGCCCCTACCATAGGAGCTTCTGGATAACTAAATTCTGTGGCAGGTCCTGTTTTCCTGCAGCCTGGGGTGCCACAACATGGAGCAGGTGATTAATGAAGGTTACCTCTACCATGGGATCCCTCCCTGAGATTCCTAATGATGTCCATTGATGGGGCAGCAGTGTAGCATAGTGGTTAAGGAGCAGGACTGGTAACTGAAAGGTTGCCGGTTCGATTCCCCGCTGGGACGCTGCTGCTGTACCCTTGGGCAAGGTACTTCACCCACAGTCCCACACTCAGTAAATATGTATAAATGGATAACAATGTATGAATGGATAACATTGTAAAAAACTATCACTGATCTAAGTCGCTCTGGATAAGAGTGTCTGCTAATGTATAATGCAGTAATGTAAAAAAATTGTAATGACAGCTGGCCTGCATAGCTCCAGCATGGCTTCTCAGTGATGTGTGCGGTGCCCGGTATAATGATCGATCTCAGACTGGCCTCCCTCATGGTACCGCTGACTGCGTGGCCTCGGTCTCGAGGCCTGGCCTCGTCTGACAGAACAGCTGCTTCCAGAGGATGGGAAAACATGGCTCCTGTGCCTCCCCTCCCTCCCTGCATGCTCGTGTAGTGCCAGCAGGACTGGGAGGGAGAGAGATAAGGAGGTAAGGAGACACCGTGGAGTTCGGTTTCTCTGTCCGTGGAGTTTGCACGTTTACAGTGCCTGTCTGCGTATCAGTGTAAGGAAGTGGTCATCGTATCGCCTCGAGCGCCATTCCTCTATTCTGCTGTTAGAGAACTAAAACGGCAGTTACGGCCCTCGGTTGGCTGAGGAAACAGTCAATCATGTGGCCCCACAATTCGGACAGACGAATGGAAAAGTTTGCACCACAGTCACTGTTGGCGTTGGAGAGGTCACTGCAGCATATCACTGGAGTTTTCTTGTTTCTTGGAAATGGTTGCTGCTGGTGATGTGTGACATTGAGAATGAATATGCTGGTGGTGACAAAAGGAATGGGGATGGTGGCAGTGGCAGCAGTCGTTGAGATGATACGGTGAATCTCTGGAGAGTGGGGAGGCTGGCGGGAGTAATTACAGTGATAAAGAGGTTATGATTCATGGTGTATCAATTCATCAATACAACTGATTCACGGCACTGGAATTTTCCGCGTTGTCTCAAAATGGCTCACAAGCACGAACGCTGGCATGTACTTAGTGAATATTGATCTCCAATATCTGTTTAGACTTAACAATTTTAATGTTCCTTTACCTTTACAGAATCAATGGTACCTTGTTTCAGTGTTCTTTCAACTAAAGACACTCGTTGATAAATAAATTGAGTTCAATGACTGTTTTTTTTGTTTTTGCTTCATATTGGATAATAACATGCCCATAGGTATGGTATAAAAATCCATGGAGTGATTTGTTTAGGGTGAATGTTTTGAACTGTAAGGTTCAACCATCGCGGTTATGAGCATAGTGATAATTGTGTTGCTGACAATGACGACGATGATGCAGATGTTAAGACAATGAGGATGGTCATGCTTATCCTGAAGATGATAATGATTAATTGGAATGAAGTTGATGATGATGATGATGAAGCTAATGATGTTGACGAAGAGTGTGCTAATGATGATCGCACCGTGCTTGTTGCAGGAGCCCGGAGTTCCCCGTCGCTGGTGTGAATGAGGGAGTCATGGCGGACCACACCCCCTCTCTGGAGTCTGGCCGGCTGCTCAACCCCGACCTCCCACTCCTCGGGACTGCCCACCCCCATGGTCAACGGAGACGGCCCACAGCAGGTATGATGGCTGCACTGCAACCTCCTCCCCACCTCGCTCTCTCCCTCCCTCTCTCTCCGTGTCTCTGTCTGTGTCTCTCTGCTCATCTCTTTGATCTCGGTCATGACTGCCCATTTAATACCGTCTGTAATGTTTAGTAATTGTATGAATTTGCATGCCAGACTATGGAGAGTATTTTACCTAGATAGCATTGAATACTTGCAAATGAGTTTCTGGTGGTGTGACCTTGGATCAATGGTAACTATTAAAGGTAAAGCTCAAACCAGTGCAGATGCAGAACACCTATCCAGACTGTCAGACCCACAAGGCTAACGGGGCACAATGTTTTCAAATGAAGAACATCAACACCACAAAAACCAAAATGACAGTGGGAAGATATTGAGCTGGAAAAGGTTAAAATAAGGTTAAAATAAAAGCACATAACAGTCAGAACGTGGTGCCTAGCAATTATCCTTAAGAGCAACATACTTGCGTCATAGTTAAGTAAGAGCAGAGGCTGATAATGATCTAGAAAATCAACACTGCCTCAGACCATAGGTTTAACATGGTGCCAGACAATGTTCCAAGGGAACAGCGTGGACTTGCGTCATATTGTCAAGCTCATTGTTCCTAACAATGATCTGAAAGAGCTGTATTGGAATTCACTGAAGGTTGGGGTGATCAGGTTCTGATGTCCTAGATGACTGGTCCAAGTTCTGGGAAGCAAGGTTGGTTGCTGGTTGATAGTGTGACTGGATGACCGGCCCCGGGTCCGATTTCTGCTGTTTTCTGTCTGTGCTCATTTTTTCAGTTCCCTGCCCCGCTGCTTGGCAAGGGCAGCCAAAATCCTGACCGAGGGAGGAGCCAAGAGCTCTCCCTAGTGACAGCGTGCAGTGGCGCGGCTTGGTTTGGAATCCTCTGTCGGTTTGGTCGCTGGCTGCCTGCTAGTGTGGATGTGCTGAAAGCATGATCCTCTGGTGTGGTGTCCAGTCCAGTCAGAAATGAAATGAGGTGAAGGGTGAGGACTATTGATCTGTGGTTAGAGGGCTTTCTTTGAGTCTAGCACAGAGGCACAGAGAGCCTCTTGCCTCCAATCCACTGATCAGCCTGATATTTCTGGACTACCGTCCAGCTGTCCGGTGTGTAAGTTACACAATCAGAGCCATTGATTGGACTCAAACTGGAGAAAGGTGGTCCAGGTGTTGATCAGCTGTTGGCCGAGAGACTCTGGTGACACCTTCTGGGTCACCGGCCTTCAGGACTTGACTGGACACTGCTGTTCTGTGTCGCCGAGAATAACATTTGTGAATTAGCTTCGCCACCTTTCGTCCCAGCTCGGCCCACAGCGACACAGGGAGGCAGCGAGACAGCGAGTTGGTTCGGCTTTACTTGCTGTTGCTGCTGTCCTGAGGGAGAAAAGAGGAAGACGGAACTGAGAGAGAGAACGCTGAGGAGAGCAAATAAAGATCTAAATGTATGGCCACATGATCGGAATGCGCACCTCCTGAAGCACTTGCTGCTTGGGCTGTTTGGGGTTTCTCCCGATGAACTCCCCACAACTACTTCCAAGTTTTTGCCTCACTGTTTCCCCACACTCTACCAGGCCTGTCTATCCCTTCTTCAAAAGGGAAAGTTCAGAGTATCCCTGTCCATCCTGGTGTCCCCTCTGACCGCTGTCTCTGGTGACTCGCCCAGTGCTGTCCGTGCCCATCCTCTCCTTGCCTCTTTAAACCTTTAAGCCGAGGTCACTGAGCCATTTGCATATATCAGACGGCTCCCGCTGCCCCGCTATAAAAAAATATGCCTGACCAAGTATCCAATTCATTTCAGCGCACGAAGAAACACTAATAAAAAGTCACGTGAAAAAATTGGTAAAAGAAGTGGGCGAGGGCGTCAGGGTGGAAAATACGAGCTGCGGCCCGCACACGGGATAGTTTTGTTTAACCGGGAGAGCGCAATTATCTTGTTAACACCTGAAGCGGTCACCCGGCTCTCTGTGCGTCATCCTCCAATCATCCAACGCCTTGTTGAGGACCTAAAGGGCGGAAAAAACCCAATTTGTAGGTCTGGCTACAAATCATCGTCGCTGTTGAACGTTTAACGAGCGGCATTAGCGCATCTGGGAAGGCCGTAAAAATGGAGTGGCGAGTGCATCAAAAGCCGTAAAGTGAACCTGAATGCACCCGCAACCCCCACCCCCCCGATCGGCGCAATGAGACGCGTGAAAAGCGGACATTTCTTTTTTGGTGCCTGCCGCCGTTTTGGTCCGCCGTCGCGGTTGTTGTTGGGGTTGCCTTTTGTGCGCGGCGGAAAAAGCTGGTTTAAAGATACAAAGCGTGGAGCCACTTCATTAAAATTCCTGCAAGAGGAGGTCACCTCAGTGTGCTAGTTAGCGGAAAGAATAGCTTCTTCTCTCGGTGGTCGGGCTGTGTCGTGGTTAAAGAGGAGAGGGAAGGTCTGAAAGAAGAGGCAGCTTGAGGCTGTGTGTGTGTGTGTGTGTGTGTGTGTGTGTGTGTGTGTGTGTGGGCCTTTGTCTGTCTGTCTGTGTTTGTGTGTATGTGTGAGCTCACACGTTTGTGCGTCCCTGCGTGTTGGTGTTAGGGCAGGTCTCAGTGTGGGCGCGCACGAGTCGTGATGGTACGGCAGGGTGTTTCTGCGGAGCAGGAGGTCTGGACACGTCTGAGTGTCGGGTGGCTGCGATGGCTGACCGCGGAGTCGCTGACCTCATTGTGTGGGCGGGGGAAAGAGGAGAGGAGGAAAAGGTCACACTTTTTTATTGATGTGCTGTTTTTCTTGTTTGTTTTTGTGTCCTATTATTAAAGCTTCACTTCTCCCTTTACCTGGGAGAAAGTCATCCAGAAATGCGAAATATAGCTGTTTGAGGAGGATTGGTGGAGAACATGAGAAAAAAAACCATCATTATGATATGAAGTGGTGAAAGAAGTGATTCACCTTTTCCATTCTGCATCTCTCCCTCCTCTCTCTTCCTCCTTCCCCCTCTCCCTCGCTCGGCACTGGAGTGCTTGTCTGCATGGCTTGGAAGCAGCTAAATCAGTCTGCTGATTATCAATACTCTACCTATTAGTCTTGGGGCCCAACTGTTTTTCCACAAAGACCAGCTGGAACATTCTCAGAACGATCTTTCTGCAGGTATGATGCACACTGTTGTGGGCCCTCACTGAGGTCTTTTCACTCTTTTGGCTGTTGCCTTGTTGGGTTCCTGAACCCTGGCAGTTTTTTTTGAGAGGTTTGCCTTTGGTTTCAGATGCTTTGTGTGACTCTTTTGACTGACAGGCTGTGTGACTGGTTTGCTTCAGCTAAAGGCCCTTGGCTATTGACTCTTCAAAATTCTCTTGCAGCACTGTTTTCTGAGTGGTCACCACGGTTCATGGTTAAACCAGACGTGAAATGGGTAACCATGAAAAGCTCAAAAAAGGCAGCGGCTGTACTCCTCAGAACAGGGGAGGAGACAGTTTGGTTGTTTGGTTGAGCTTTGCAGGGCATTGGGTCAGGGGACCTTTTGCCTCGGGCAGGCAGAAGTGTTGGTGGTTGCAGTGTTAATTGTGGGGTGCTATGCAGGCACAGCTCACACAATGGAGAAACTGAGAGAAATTTGCTATGCGATGAGAAATGCAAAGAAATGACATGGTAAGATGTATTTCCCAGTGATGGGGTCAGATATCAGCAGTGACAGCTTTCACATGGGAGTGGAGACACCGGATACTGTGAGACAAGCAGAGAAGTGTAGCGAAGAGCATATGTAGCACCAGTCTACGCTGAGATGCTGGCCAGAAGTGTTCCCACATCACTGTGTCCCGTTGAGCTGTGGAGTGACGGTGGAGAGTGTGCCACTGGAGACCCAGAGCAGTTTTGGGTTATGTGCCAGTCCCCTGTCATTGTGATCTCAGCGTCGGCCCCTAGGGCCACTGAGGGTGTGTCGGCTGACAGGGGTTCTCAGTTGGTCAGAGCTGGAGACACAAACTCAAGAGGCACAGAGCATCTTCGGGTAGCGTGACAAAGACTTGTGGTGACATTAGCATCAGAGCCCCCCAATGGCCCTGGAGGCGTGTTATCACTGGCCGTGTGGAGTCACTGCACTTATACCACAAACCCAGTCACAAAGGATGGACCAGTCATACCCACTGCAATAGCCAAGTGGACTGAAGTCTGTAAAGGTCAGCACAGCACATTCATCTTTCTCTCTGTCTTTTTTTCTCCTCCTACTCTCTCCTCTCTGTTTTCTCTGTTGCGCAGTCACGGGGTTGCCATAGCAATGTTCACCACCACGGATATCTGTAACTGTACGGGTTAAAGGAGAGGAGAGGGATGAGTGTGACTGCATGCCAGGCACTCTGTCCCATTTTCCCGTATTAGTGTCATCTGCTTTGGCCATCATGTCGCTGGGTGTTTCTGTTACTGTCGGGGTCATTTGTTCTGCCAAGTTACTCGAATTGCCCCTCTTTCCATCCTCTCTAAACGGAGTTCCCTCCCAAGCCGAAATGGAGATTTCCCTCCCCTGCTCAAATGGAGATTTCCCTCCACCAGCTCAAAAGAAAGATTTTTTTCCTCCCCATCTGAAAGGGAGATTTCCCTATCTAGCTCAAATAAAAATTCCTCTCCCCACACTTTGGCTCAACATGCTTCGCCCGAATGGCAACGATCCTGTTGCCAGATTTAGCGTGTGACTCGGGCTAGTCCTCCGTGCGCGTGGGTGCGTGCGCGCTCGCCTGTGTGTTTATTAGTGTGCGGAACTGCTTAACTGACCAGCGTGGTGCTGGCCTGAGCTGCCCTAGCCCCCCCCACACTCTCGCTGCGTCTCTCCGCCGCTCCGCTGTCACCTGCGGGTAAATTGGCTGGAAAACGGCACCGCGCGTGGGCTCCTGTTGGCCGCGCTAAACTCTCGGGTGACGCTCGGTGCAGGCGTGGGCGCGCCGGTCGTGCCGGAGGGAGACGGACAGAGGCGTGGATCTGAGACGGGAGGGTGTGCGCGCGGTGGGGTTTTAACGGCGGCGCTGTCCGCAAATGGGGGAGCGGGGGGAGGGGAGAGAGGCAACCAGCGCGGTTGCTCAGTCCAGCCCCATTGATTCCGGCCCGGCCTCGCTGGCGGTGTCAATACGGACCGGCGCGATGGCGGGAGTGGCCGTCGCGACCACCCGCGCCTCGCTCACCTCGGACAACCAAATGCAGACGTGCGTGTGCATACAGGCGTGAACTTTACATATGCTTTGAATGCGTATCTCTTTATTGCTGACCTGTATAAAACCTTGCCTTGTGTATATAAAGTAGGAGAGATGGAGCGGAGGTTACAAGTGAAGGGATAGAACTTGAATAGTGAGGGGGCTTATTGTAAATGCCTGGTGCTGTTGACGTGTACTAGTTGCCGGTGTTGGAATTGAAAGGTTAATGAAGTTACACATTGAAGACCTCACTGTTCCTAGTTTTAGTTATCTGACCTAGCAGGGGACGGACCTTAGACTTCCATGAACTCTGGCGGGTTTAGCCAGTGTCGGTGCTCTCCTGATATTTGATAGGTGAGGCCCCCGGGGTGGCCGTCCAACCCCCACCCCCCCCCGCGTCACACGTCCGATCCCGTTTCCTGTCTGACCAGAGGCCCGCGCGCATCCGTGCGGAATAAACAATTACAAGGAGCAAAGTGCGCGAAACCTGAACCCTGAGTCACCGGCGGCCCCGCTCGCCACAGAGGGAAATGTCAGCCACAAACATCCACGAACAGATGGAGCGCTGGCTCCTTTTCCGGGGGGGTAATAACTGCGGCCGAGGCCCGGCGACTCCCTGCTTATTGCCCTTCGTGCTAATCACCGGCCAATCCCGTGTGCGGCACGGGGGCGTGCAGGGGAAGCTGGATCTCTCGCTGTTTAGCTAAACCCCCTGTAACAGGTTTGCCAGCTTTTAATCGATAAAGGCTGTTTAAACAGAGACTTGGCGTACTTGACATTAACATTGACATTTATCTAACTAGCAATAAAAAAGGAAGGGAACACAACAGCAGCATGGAAAAAAAGGGAGGGAAAGATAACATGTTTGGGAGGTGTGGGCAGCCGGTGGCAAGAGCCTGAAAATCCCTTTGTTTCTTGTGGCGTGTGCCATAAAATAGATTTCAGTTAATTCTGCATCACTCCAAGTGCCACAGACTCCCTGCCTATCCCCCAACCAAACTCTCTGGCTTCAGACTGCCCAGTGAAAAAATAAACATGGATTATATTTAACACCGTAGACAAATAAAAGCATTATGCGGATAGGTTTTGTCTCAAAACATTGACATAGACAGGAGGTAATCTTGACTGCAGTACGTAAACAGATGTAGTTTAATCTATGGTCAAATACAGTTTGGTAAAGGCATAAATTCTGGTTTGGAAAGGATTGGAGGCTGCGTCTCTCTCTCTCTCTCCACTGTATTGCTGCAGTCACAGCTCACGCTTCACACTGCTCAGACAGACAGCGTGATCTTTGAGCATTAAGGTTGTTACTCAACCTAACTAAACTTTGCCCATTTTTGTTTCTTTCTAAGTGATTTTTTTAGGTGAGGTGACACAGATCTAGTGCATTCAGAGGGATTGCAGAGATTTTGACTGTACCTTTTTGTTTTTTAAGAATGCGGGGTAGGTTTTTACCCAAAGCCGTCCACGTTAGTTTATCCCATTCAAAGAAACAGCAGCTGGGATCTTCCTGGATTTGAGCCTGACAGCCCTCAGTGGTCCTTCCTTGCTGAGCCAGGCTCTTCATTGATGATATTATTCACACCTTGGTTGATTTTTACCTCTGTGTGTGGAAAGAGAAGATACCTGAACCTGACCTTATACAGATCTGCATACCCATTGTCACACTTTACAGTGCTCTCCTTTATTTCCTTAAATACTTGGGGGGGGAGCAGGTGGTTCTTAATACAGGAACGCCCAAGGCATTGCCACCACGACCTGACCGGGTATTGAACTCCTGTCACCTTGTCTATTCTGCTATTGATTGGGGTGCAAACAGGAAGTGTGTGTGTGTGTGTGTGAGCAGTGTGGAGGGGCATTAGCCTGAGAATTAGATGAAGAGCGAGTTGGTGGGAACGGGAGGGACGGCCAGGGATTACCGCATCACCGCCCGCGTCAGCTGTCAAAGCCACTTATCTCCCTCTCACTAGTGATTTTAAAGGAGCCTCTCATATGTAGGGTAAACCCCTTTCCTTGACCCATCTTGGCCTGACTGACAGACTGACTGTGTGTCTGCCTGTGTTTCCCCTCCTTCACTCACCTGGGCTTTCTGCAGTTACGGTCTTTGTGTTGTCGTGTTGGGCAACACCGCTACAGACGCACGCGGAGTGTGATTGGGTAAAGGAGGCTGAAGGCAGAACTCCAGAGAGTGTTCATCTCGGAGGGTCGTAGGACGAGGGGAATCCTCCTCCCCCCCCTCTCCCCTCCTCTCCGCCCTCCCTCCCCCTCTCCCCTGCTCTTCCCGCGGCCTCCCAGCCGCCCGCCCCTCGCGCGGGAGACAGCGGCCCTCGCCGCAGCTGATATGTCGGAGGGGTTGCCGTGGAGACGGCGGGAGACGCTGCGCTCTGTGTGGCGGCGGCGAGGCCGAGCCGGAGCCTGCAGCGGGTGAAGAGAGGAGGGAGGGAGGGAGAGAGAGAGAGAGAGAGAGGCAGAGGGAGGGAGGGAGAGAGAGGGAGGGAACGCCTGGCATGCATGCATGCGCTGCGCCAGCTCCTCTTCACTTGTCCTGTGGAAGCACACCGTCCAGTGGAGCTGCACCGCTCCCGCGTGCGCCTCTCTCTCTCTCTCTCCCATCTCTCGTACCGGCGTCTCCTCTCACATCTGCACCGGGCGGAGTGGCTGGGCTCCGGGCGGGCCCTCACGCGCGCTGGTCCGGTCCCCCCCCCGCTGACGGGCAATGCGTGGAGTGGCCGCAGGCCGGCGGTGGGCGGCCGGAGTTGCGCCGACGGCTGCCCCGTTCTCTCCTGCCACCGCGTAGCTACCTACGTCTGAATGCGGGAGCGATGCGGGCGACAGTAAGTGACAGTGAGAGCTAGCTCTCACTGGGGGTGGGGGGGGGGAGCGAGTGGGCGCCCTGAGGTTACGCCTACATTAGACAGACCGGAAAGCGGGCAGGGGAAAGCGTGCGAGCACGAGCTAGAGACAGCAGAGCCGGCCAAACAAAAAACTGCTAAATAACAGCAAGCAAACAGACCGGAGAGCGGCATCCTGACTTTAATCCAGTAAGACTTCCCCTCCCCCGCTCCTCTCAAGCTGGCTCCTGTGCATGTGTGTGTGTGTGTGTGTGTGTGTGTGTGTGTGTGTGTGTGTGTGTGTGTGTGTGTACGTGCGCGCCGGTCTGTGGGACCTTGCATACGTGTGCTCGTGTGCGTGTGTGTGTGTGTGTGTGTGTGTGTGCGCGTGCGCGTGCGCTCCCGGGGAGAGAGAGAGCGAGAGAGACTGCCCTGCTTATGAATGGGAGTTGTGTCAGAGACGGCGATGCTGATGGCTGTGCTAGGGGAGAGCTGCAGCTGCAGCCCGGCGCTGTGGGAGTTCAGGCACTACGGCACCGACTTCCACCGCGAGACCGAGGTAACGAGTCTTCCACAGCCCGGGCGATTCGCCGGGGAGCGTGAATCACAGCCGCTCTCCTCCTCGGGGAAGAAGTGATCTTACCGTGACAGGCTGAACGCTCCGAGTGGGTGACAGGAGTGGAGGGGAGACAGGCTTTTGAGGATACCATCGTTCATCATTCTGAACGGTCACAGAAGCCGGAGTAAGCTTGAGGGTGTAGTCTGCTAGTGCAGTTTTGTACTGGACTGAAAGGGGACAGGTTAGCGTAGGTGTGTCTGTGTCTGCACTGTGTGTATAGATGTATGTGATGTATGTTTGTGTATGTGTGCAATTTGATAAGGTTACTTCAGTTTGTGTGCGAGTGCGTACGTGTGCATGTAACAGACATAATTTTATTGATTGGCTGTATGTGTGAGCAGTTACCAGAAATTATTCAGTTGTGTCTGTGTGTGTGGGTGTACGTGTGTGAGATGGAATTCAAATGGTTAGTTCAGCTGAGTGTATATTTTACCGGGAATTATTACTGCTCGTGTGTGTGTGTGCGTGCGTGTGTGTGTGTGTGTGTTTGTATGTGTGTCCATGCTTCAGTCTATCAGGCTCAGTTCATCTCTGTTGGGGGCCTCTCTGGTTATCCCTTGCCGTATTGTGGCACAGCCCACGAGCTCTTAGTGGATAATGGGATTTAGCCCAGACAACGAGGGGCTCTGATTAGGGCTCAGTGCAGGAGATGCTGGCTGAAATCTGCTTACCAGTTGGTTAATACAGAGACGATCAAGAGCTAACAGATTTAATTAGTGATTTATGCCTCAGGGAAGTCTGCTTGAGCTTTTCTAGTTGGGGTACCCAAGTACTACCCACGGTTTCCTGGGGTACAGGAGAATAACATAGTAGATTTTCTAATATTTCTTCCAACCTGTTTCATGTCTGTAGTAGTTGGAGTATGTTGGGTGTGTTGGGTTTTCATTTAAAGAATTTTGGTGTCACGCAGAATGGGATTCCACTTATGAACCTTGGTGCAAGAACCAGCAGAAGGTTGCAGTCACATTCTGCATCCCATACTCAGTCAATGAATAGTGCATCTCTTTGTGAGTGTGCGGTCTATGCTCACCTTGTGTGTGTTCAGTCCTCAGTGTTGCTTTACATATCGCGCACCATTGTGTCTGCCGTGTAAACTGTGAAAGTGTTGTTGTTGAATGTATCCGTTTTGGAGCCAAACAGGTGAGCTGGGCGCCCTTGAAAGTCAGACGTTTGAATGTATTTTTAGACGAAGCAGAAGCGTAACCTACAGGGTGGCTAGGAACCAGAGGATTGAACGGCATAGATTTGCGGTCTTAAGTTATGGGTTTGGACTGTGACCCAGATTAAAAGGGATGGTCCTCTGGGGTCCCGAGATGGGTCATGGTGTCAAATGTATTGGGTTGTGTGTCACTTGGGGATTAGGTCTCTTCCCTGAGCTAAAAAAAAAAAAAAACCCCAGTGGTTACGTTAGTTCACGACTACTGGAAAACTCTGGCTGTGACTAATCACGCTCTGGCTTGCTCAATGGTGGTTAATCGGCCCTCTTTGTACGCCTCTAAAGCAAAGGCCGTCACAGTTCATGCAAGTGGATCTGTACCCCGCAGCCCCATGGGAGCCGGAGCCCCGGCGGACTGGACGGCGGTCGCAGCGGGATCCGCGGCCTGCGGAGCCTCCCGATAAGGCCACCCAGTGAGGCTGTTGTTCTTCTCGCCCCAGACGCCCTCGCTCTCCCAGACTCTGAGCGACGGAGCGATACGACCCGGCGTGGGCCGCTCTGTTTGTCCCGTTGCCCTGGTTGCTATCAGGCCCCTGGCTGGCCATGTTTTTAGTGGCTGGATAAAGAGCTTGTCCTTTGAGACTTGGCCAGCCCTGCTGGCTTTCTTCCACTTGCCTGCACTGTGGCTCAGGGGTTTAAAATAAAACCCTTAGATGGGAGAAAGGGAGACTTACTTCAGTAAAAAAAAAAAAAAACCACAGTACCAAACCTTGCCATGCACTTCCCAATTAAGTGAAATAATGGTCCCTTTGGTTAAAGTGCAATTGAAATCGATCCTGTGTGCTCACTGTAGTTTGACAGTGGATTTAGACTCCCTTGTCGGAGTACATCACAATGGATGTGGTTCAGAGGGTCTTAAAAGACATGGCAGACTGCTCTCCCTGATAGAAATCCAAGCCCTTTGTCTGCAGGGCGTTGGCTGTATTGATTGAGCAAATAAGCCTGGACCCTCCTTTCTCTTGGCTCAAATTGGCAGAATCCCTGGGTATCTAACATTCCACCTCGTTTATGTAGCTCGATGTTCATTAAAGCTTAAGGTCAAGTACCTTGCTCAAAGGTAAAACAGCCACGTCTCCTTTGGGATTTGATCATGCAAACGTCTGGTTTCAGCATTGGTTTCCCTTCTAGTATCCCGCAGTGCTACCCTCTCTGGTTGCTAGGTGGGGTGAACGCACGCTACAGTGTCCAGGAGGTCCTGCTGCATGGCTCAGTCAGAGCACAGAGATCACCCCTCCGTCTCTAGCCTTCGGGATCCGCTAGCCTCAGTGCCATTCTCCAAACCTCTCTGCGCACACTGCTTTACTGTTCAATCAGAATAGCGGTAGAAGAAAGCAGAAGGTGAAAGAGAGTGGAAATGGAAATGCTAACTTTAACTGGGGAATAATCAAGCGACCATTTTCATTACCATCCTGTGGCGGGCTCCAGGGAGAGCATTGTCTCTTCCGCTTGTTTCTCGTTCTCTCACTTTCCCCAGCAGCCTCCAGGGTGATGTGTGTTTGACACATGCTTCGCTCCCTCTTTCATATCCCTCGCTCCCTCTCTTCCTCTCCCTTTGTCTTCGCCCCGCGCTCCCGCAGGGTCACTGACAGTGCTCTGGAAGCACGGTAGCATTCTCCCCCCTTTTCTCCGTCCCTTCCTGTCCTCCTTTATTGAGAGAGTATATGTGCGATGAACAAGGGCACTCACTCATTCACGCACTTGGCTTTTTTTCCCTTTTTCCTCAATGGTGATCCTCCGGTTGGCTGCAGCAGAGGGTGGGGTTACAAGCAACAGCAGCCCCCCCTCTGGGACACGCACCCCCAGGCCTGAGCAGGTCGATTTGTGCTGTGAAAGTTGCCTCTAATGAGTTCAAAGGCAAAGGATGCAGGTCATGCTGGCATGCCCACTCTGACATGTTAGCTTGTAATCAGGGCCCATCTAACAGAGCTGTGGGCCTGCATTTTTTGCAGGGGGCAGGAACTGATAACAACAGCAGGTTTTAGAGACCATGGCAATGATAAGTGATACACCATCTTGCACCATATGTTCCTGTAACTGACGTTACCAATCCGAGGGAAAAGTAAAACTTTAAAATTCCTCAACAAGGGGGAAAATTCAGTTTAATTCAAAGAGCACTCAGGCGTTGCATATGGATTCTTTCAGCTAAATAGATCTTAAATGATTATTTTTCAAGCAGTGTTTAAGAAACTAATATATGCAACAAAAAAACGTACAGGGCACTTTTGTCGTCATTTACACAAAGTAACCCTGAAAGTAAATGTTGGTTTTGCTAATGGTGATTTTGACTGCCATGCTCTTCCTCTCTCTTGTTGCAGGTGATCCTGGTACAGGTCAATCCAGGTGAGGCCTTCACAATTCGACGCGATGATGGTCAGTTTCAGTGTATCACAGGTAAGACTCTCACCTCCTCTTCGAAGACCGGCAGGGAAAACCTGACCCACACACCCTTTCATACTGCTAGCCTGTGCCTTAATTAGCTATGATGAATTTTTGTACTTTTATTATCTAATTTCAAAAATGTGATGTGAATGTATAAAAATAATAAATTTCCTTTATGTAGCCAGCTAGTGCTGGGTAATTTGCATTCATGTATAAGCTAGCTAATTAAAGCTGTAGCTGCTTTAATGTGCCATCCAAATAGGGCAATGGCTAATGCCTCTGTATGCATACGCTAATGCTGGTTTCTGTAGTTTTTCCTTGCCACTGTCGCCTTTGGCTTGCTCTGAGGGGGTATCAGGCCTGGAATACCGATGTAAAGCTGCTTTGTGACAATTCATGTTGTAAAAAGCACTATATAAATAAACTGAATTGAATTGAATTGAATTGAATTAGATAACATTTGCTCGTTGTCTTACACAGGTGATGGCAGTTTACAAGAAATTATTCATTTAACCCAATATATACACTATTAAACAAAAATGTCTCACATCAAGGGTAGTTTTGATTAGTGTACTAGTTAAGGCTTTAGCTACCAGTTACACACATTGAAGGAAGCTGCAAAAAGGCTGGTGGCTTAGTAGCTATCAACACAGCTAAATGCCAGGCTAAGCTTAAATTTGCCAAAGGAGGGATACCTAGGGCACTTCAATGGATATTGGCTAAACCTCTAAACTTCAAAATACCACTAATGTTAACAAAAGGGGGAAAATAAGCTTTTTAAATGCTATAAATCAACAAGTACAGAGTCTTTCAATAAACGAATACGACGCAACCAAAGTTGGATGCACTGTAGTACTAGAACTTGACCAAACAATTTGTAGCTTTGTGAGTATATTATGTTTAATTTTTTTTCGGTTAGAAAGGTTTAAGAATATCATAACTGCAAGTAACCATTCCACTTCCATTCCAGTGATACTTTTGGCATATTTCACTTGCAGGCAACAAAGACCAATACCCTTTCAGCCATTCTGGCTTGGAAAGCTAATAAAGCTGGAAGTGTATGATTAACAAAAAAATCCAGTCAGGTTACATGATGAGGGTCTTTTTGCACAGCAGAAGCTGAAAAAGATCTGCTGTCATTGGCGGGATATCAGCATGGTGTTGATTGTGTCTTTGTGAAAAGAAACCTCGAACACTGTCTGTTTGTTGTGGTTGCGCCACAGTTCTAATTAGAGGCGTTACTCATGCGTATGAACCCTGATTATGATTACGTCCTCCAGGCCTTTTGTTTGGCCCTTCACAGAGCTTTTACAAAGCTCAAAGCTGTCCTGCGTTAGTCAGACAGCCTTGTCACAGTCAATGTGTGACAGTGACAGCCAACAGTGGTGCAGAGAGTGAAACAAAGAATGGGGAAACGGTGACAAAATTTTGTATTTGTTGCATTGAGAGGTACAGTGTTCACACCCCTGATCTGAAGCCATTCCTGTTTACCTAGTTCAGCTGTGGTTTTTCAAAACTTGTAGGTGCTAATTAAAGTTGTTCCACTTTGAAAAAAAGTAAATAATTAAAAGGGGTTCTGCATAACTCATAACTCATTCTGATTTCTGTAACAGATTAAGCAGAATGGTCCATGAGATATTCCTTTGAATTCAATAATTTAACATAGTACATTTTTGAATTTGTTGAAACATTTTTGTGAATGATTTCTTCATCATATATAATGTCAACAGCAATTTTCCCCATTAAGATAACACTTACATGGCATTGTTTGATCAATTTGCTCTGTAAATACTGATGAATCTGAACAAATGCATTGGAGATGGGAGCACTAAGAAGATAGAATCTGCAATCAATAAAAAAGATCCTTCAAGTGATCACTTTAAGGTCTCCATTTAATAGAGGCCTGGGAAAGGAGGGTGACTGTGATAAAATCAAACATATCCATTGGGGGCCATCTCATTATGACTGAATTTTTGGAACAATGGGGGAGTCAGCAAGGGGAAGAGAGGTTGATGATCTGAAATGGCCTTATACTCTCGTCTTTCTTCTGGGCATGCTGCAGGTGGCTTCTAATCAGCGCTTTAGGGAAACCCTGACCTCATGAGCTTTGTAGGTCAGGACTGTTTCTGTGGCTCATGGGAACACTCCTGGTGCATACTCTTTAGCACAGCTCCTGTTGGGAGTGGGTCTTCATAGCGCTTACAGATATCGGAACAAATACTGTCCATCTGCTTTGGGAGATGGAAGTTGGATGGACAGGCTTAACACTGAAAGAAGACACTTTGGGTAACAGCTAAAATAAGCACACATGTGGTCAAACACATAGCATGCAAATACCCTGCAAAATATGATTTTGTTCAGCGAATGGTAAAATTGTTAGAAAATGATAAATAATTGAAAATGGAGCAATGAAGATAACTTTTACAGGAGTCTGATATTGTGAACATGTCAGTATCAGTCACTGTTGGCAGGGCTGGATATGACCTTCATTTGTACATAACCTTAGCCATGACCTGATAATGTGTCATGTGTCTGCAAAGTATTATGAATGCTTATTCCAGATGCTATGCCACACTTACCATTGCTTTATGTAAGCTTTGTGTACTTGTAGTTAATATACAGCGTGACAGCTAACCAATATCTCTACCCAACTGGCTATGGGTATTTCTGCTTCCACTAGCTGGGTACTTCAGAATAGCTATTTATGTTAAATAAACCTTGATATGCTAACCAGCTCCTGGTAGAATTAGCTGCTATCGTAGCTGGTTGGCATAACAGGATTTCCTTGCTATTTTCAGATTTTTAGCTATTGGAACGTAGGTAGCTAGCTGAATGTGTGTTTTCCATTGGGCCCAGCAATCTCTTCTTTTACCCTTGGCAAAATTGCACGTCCTCCATTGTTTTTTGGTGGCAATAATATGACATTTCAGATTGCACTCCTTTGTGATTGAACCAGCTGGCGGCGCAACATGTTGATGGCTATAATGATGCTGGCCAATACGCAGCACATAAAACAAACAGAACAAAATGATAGTTATTGTAAAAAAAATCAGCAAAGAAGGGAGTCAACCTGAACACACAGAGCAAACTTCTCAAACTAAGTCAGCCCTGCTCTCCAGCCACACACCTGTCTAAACACCTTTAATTAGGCAGGTGGGGCCAATTGGCCAGTTAGTTTGTTCAAGACAGTGAAAAGAAGTTATTTAGCAGGATGTACAATGGAAGACAGGATCCTCAACAAACAAATAACAATTAAACAAACATTATACAAATGGCTTCTGGGGACAGGTGAAGGCTGTTCCTTCATGATGACGTTTAATAATACATTGTAAACATTAAAGTCTAGCGCAAGGTTTAAGCAGCAGTGAGACGCTCTTAAACAAGTCCTCAGCATGACTGCATACACAGGCATGACATTACTGTGTGAAATCTATGAAAAACGTTTTAAACAGAAAAAAATGGATAGACATATTTCAAAATAGTGACACAATGCACTGCCATTGTTTCAGTGGTGAAACACTGCAAGCACTGGAAAAACTTTTGTATAACCATTTAGAATGTTTGCATGGAAGAATTTACTGCCTCTTCCTGAAGGGAAGAGCAGCATTTTTAACCATTTCCTGCTGACATTTTATTTTTGAAGAAAAGCTTTTCCCTTTGTCTAGACTAGTGGAGATGCACAGCATGTGGCCAGCCTGAGCTCGGTATGGTTAGATAAATGAACAGATTGGGTTCCTTGTGAGTGATGCCCCTGTGTGACGTAAATAAAGACGGCACAGCAACCCCAATTAAACTGAGGAAGAGCTGCGGTTTATTTACCAACAAATCATTCTAAAAAGTCACGGATCAAAAGAGCTCAATAAGGAGTCACACACACCCTTCCCCCCACCCCCGCCCCAGAAGGGAAGCATGCGGATGTGTGCGGTTACTGCTGACTGCCTGTCAGAGGGTGCACTTGTCTGTTAGTGACGTGGATGGAGGGATGACTCACAGCCAGTGGTACAGAGGGAGGGAGAGAGAATCTTATTTTTAACCCACCTCTTAAAATGTGCCAGAAGGTATCAGGGGGGAAAAAAAAGAAAGAAAGGATAAACCAGGAAAAACTGGTTTAAAGGCCTTCATCTTTTTCAGTTTTTTTTTTTTTCTTTTCCATTTTGGTCTTTGATTTGGCAGTCAGTTCATCCATGCACTGCTTACCACAATAGAGAAGTACATATTTTCTGTGCATTTATGTTAACTGTTTATCACTGAGAGGTTGTATCTGGGGAGCGAAAACTGGCTGTTGTAGGGAATCTAACCAGAGCGGACAGTTAAAAATCTGTATCATGGTAATTTCATTTTGGAAATGAAGTTTCCATTTCTGAAACCCAAACCAGAGAAGACATCCACAAGAAAAGAAACATTCTAAAACCATATGATAACACTGGGCCAAATGGAAAAGGAAGGACAACAGAATGCTGGAGGCAGGGTATGGAGGGACAGGATGGGTCTTCATTGTAGATCACATTTATAGGCAGGTCAAACCTTTTATCTTACTCTCATAAAAAGTTACATGTTTTCACAAGTAGCCTATAGGATATGCTGTCATTTCATTGACCCATTGCAAGAGTATTGTTGTTGGACATTTATTTCCAGTGTTGGTTTTACTTGTGAGTAAAAAGTAAATAGCCACAAATGTAGAAGTATGTTTGAAAGTGCAAGAGAGGATATGCTCACATTTTTTAATGCTGTTACTGATGAGGTAGATGTTTTGAAATCTTGTATTTATCACAAGCCTGCATGACATCACCTTGCTCAAATACGGTGCAGGGATGGTTTGATTTTAGCCAGTTTACAGATAGCTCAGTGCTTAAGTCTTGATCCCAAGTAAATTTTATATGCCAAAGATGGTTGATTTTGTATTGTGAATAATTTGATATTATCTGGCTGACTCTTTAAGTAAGGATTAAATTTGAATTTGAATTGATCAGAGTGGATTAAATGTAAAAAGTGATATTTTACTGATGTTATTTCGTCAGATACTGATAATGTGAAGTCCATTGTCATACTACAGGTTAAATAAAAATCTCATAGCAAGTTTATTTGTTCTGGATAGCAAAGGAGAGCGGTCAGTGTGTCCAACAAATATTATCTTTGTTAAATCACTCTAACATAGGCTTAACATTGCTTATAAAGAGGCCTCTTTTTGTTACTCTCTGTGTACATGTTCATAACACGAACTTACTTATGGGTTTGGTTTAACAGACATGTGATATGCAACCTGAATAATCAAAAAGGTTTGTATTCTGGAAATGTGCCAGACCCATACAAGGTATAAAGAAGCAGAGGTATTGTGTTGCAAGGTTCTGAAACGCTGCCTATGACAGTAGATCATTGGCACACAGAGAAAAGCTCCTGAATGGGAATCTCTTCTCTTGCCTGTGCTGTGTATTAGCCCTGAGGGAAATAGCCAGAGGCTCAGTGGCAGTATCAAACAGGAGAGTCTGTTCTGCCACGGTGGATAGGAGCTGTTCTGAGATGAATTTGTACTGGAAGTTTTCACTGAAACTGCGAAGGATGAGCATAACATCTTCATCCATGGAGTGAATATGAGCTCAGAACTGCATTTAACTACAGCGGTAAATGGGCCATTCCATCCCATCAGATCAAATGCCATTTTGGTGAGAAAAACACAAAAAACAATACAAAACAACAGGCCTATGGCATTCGACACCAGTGTGAAAAATATGTCCTTTCAAATAAGCAACATGTGTGAGGAAATGTTTAGCTGGAACAAAGGCAGCTTGATTAAATTGCTTTATAATCTATGTAATATACATGAACAAGAGGGGTTTAATATTGGTAGTACTGTCTGTAGAGAGTGGAAGATACCTAGGAGTATGATTTCGAATTCTCAAGGTTTTTTAGTCATGGTGTGAATCAAGTGGCTTGAGTCAGAATATGGCTGTGAGTGTTTGAAGTAATGTTTTTGTGGAACTAGATAAGAAGGCTCTCATGGCCCGACATCTCTACTCTTTGCAATGCCCAAATTAATCCCTTTCCAGGGTGTCAAGAGGACTGCTGAGACTCTCGGGGAAAAAAATAACTGAATTGAATGAGATGTGAGGAGCCTGTGGAAGATTCAAGGAGTTATTGATCTTCCATGGACAAAGTTGTTGAGCCAGACGGAGAACGAGTAAGGCAGAGGTCTTGGACTGGCATCGTATTATCCTCTGTTGTAAGTGGGATCTTGTGTGTTAATAGGTAGTGTGCTAGTTGGTAAAGCTATCCCATTTTTGTTGACTATATTTTTGTCGCATCTGATTCGTTATGGAGAAAAGGAAGTCATAATTAAATTACTTATGATCACCCATTGAGTTGCCTGCTATAGATTCTCATGCCAAGCATCAATGCAGAATTAACTGACAAACTCTGACTAGTAGTACGGTATATGACTCCAGATCAGTTCCATAGGTGGACTTAATGTCCCAGCAAAGAGATTGACAGTATTGACAAAACAAACAAAATTAGCATTTGTAAGTGGTTACCGTGAGAGAGGAGTGGTAGTCAATGTTATTTTTTAGTTGAAACAATTTCGGGCCGAGCTTTGATCATTTTTGTCGACATTTGCTGTGATATGGCCAAGGACATTATGCCTCACATAGAGTAGACCTGGTAACATCAGACTGAAAGCTTAAGAAGGAAATAAAGTTGATCTGAGGCGAAATAAAATCAGTAATTCCTTTATCAGCTTGTGATTATGCAGTAGTCATTTTTCATTGCTATTCATTCACTGTGGTATTGGGACCGTAATGGAGGGTGGAATTTATTTTGGAGAATATTTAAAACTCAGTCAGTCTGTTGGGGAGTAGTAAAATCATTTAATAGTAGGTAACCTGTGAAATTAGACTAACCTCCAAGGACTCACGATTTCATGCGGCAAAGGAAACTGCTAAAGAGATTGACTTCAATTTCTGGTAATAATACCGGCTATGATCAAGTGCTATGCACTGAGATTGGGGTGTAATTGTGTGATAGCAGTTGAGAACTGAGAATCTACATAATTGGGTGAATGACGGTGAGTTACAAGAACAGGTGTGGCAAATTGTTCACCTGATGTGATGATGGAGATGCCACTACAGAAAATGCCATTGTAGTGAACAGATTATGCAGCTCTAAAGATTAAAAGCAATCTTAGGTCAAAGCGAGGATCACAGAATTTAAGGTCTGTCCAGTTTCTTCCCCCTTGAGCCCAAAATGTTCCGAAGAACACAAATGAATGACGTGACTGTTGAAGTCATGTCATGTCAGCTTTTCATTTTTCTCAGTGGGCAAAAACCTCCTTGTAGTCTCGCCGGGGGGAAGTAATCCCTTTAAGTTCCAAAGGAAAGAAAGACAAGGTGCCAGTTGCGCAGACAACCTGGTTATTATAAGGTGTCATACGGACTGAGTCACAGGTAAAGTTTGCACGTGAACAGCGTTGGAAGTGCAGGGCCTGTCCGGATTCCGGTGCGCGTGGTTGTTTCCGTGAGGGACAGCCGCGCGAGCTCGGAACATTGCGTTCGCTTCCCCGCGGCTCTGTCTGCGGCCAGCGGGGCTCTCAGCCCGGCCCAGCGGCTGCCAGACAAGCCTGGTCCCACAGCGGGGGGGGGACACAGCGTGTGACAGCGTCTGTCACCTGCTAGGGGGAATTCCTTACCCTGGTGGCAGACACTCTCGAACCCGTGCTGGGTCCGTGTGACGGCACCCAAGAGGCAGCTTTCATGGTGACCCCCCCCCTTCCCCCGTTGCTGACTCCATAAACTTGCTGGCGGGGGTTCTGGTGATTAACTTGCGTTTGAATTTACATTCAAGGCAGACAGATTGCTGGGTTGATGGATTGATTGTTTAGCAGTGACTCACCTTGTTTTGTGCATGTCTGGCAGTAAGTGGTGGCCCCTGGCAAACCAGGGTTAGTTTTGTTGTCATCTGTGATACCATTATTATGCTTGCGTGCACTCGCTGCTTAAAGCTTGCTCACATGTCACGCGCTGTAGAAAATTACAATAAAATATCACATAAAAACAGACCACATTGTGCAGTGTAGGGATAAACTCATGAAACCTTTTGTACTAAATTGAGTTATGAGGCGCAATACACGAATAATTCTAATGAAATAATAATGGTAATGAAATGACCAGACAAGATGAATATATTTGCATACACTACACTATATATACCCCCACATACACACACGCTCATGGAAAATCAACCCTGCATGATTAAATAGCAGGCTTTGGCACATTCATAAATATAATTTTAAGTGGTAAAATGTGTCACAGTTTGTCATCACCACTAGATGTAGAATGTTCTCGATGTTTCCTCCCTGTCAAGGGCTTATATCTGTTCCTTTGAGTCTCAGATCTTTTTTATGAATGGGCTATAAATAAAGCGTGAGACGTTCAGGAGGAGTGGGTGGACTTTCAGCATGATTTCTCCTCCCGTCTCTCATTGTCCCATGCCTAGCCGCTCGGCTGATTGTACGACTGTAGGGGAATTTCAGATAGGTAGGAGTATTTGTCTATTTTCTAAGTTAACTGAAGGAAAGCCATTGTGGCAGTTACACGGAATGGCCCTGAAGAGTCCAGAGAATTGGGTTTTGATAAAGCTTGTGAGTGGGCGACGCAGACCTCAGAGTTGACTGCTGTGTGTGTATGTCTGTGTGTGTGTCTCTCTCTGTGTCTGTCTGTCTGTCTGTCTGTCTCCATCTGTCTGGGGCTCCAGGGCTCATAGCTGGATTAGGTGTGTGACAGTGATTCAGATACATATGTTCCCATAAGCTAATCAGATCCAGTCATGCACACACACACACACACACACACACACACACACAGCCAGCACCCGCATACATGCATACACATGCCCACACAGGTCAGTGTGGACTGGGAAGCAGGCACACACAGGTGCGTGCCTGTACACGTGTGACACGCTGTCGTACACACGAAGGTGGCCATTGGCTCAGTCACGCAGTCCGATGAAGGCACGTACGCACTGTTCATTCACAGAGTCTGCAGCTGGGTTTTCAGAATGAACAGAGAGGTGAGTCATACTGTCCTCCTGCTGATGAGAGAGAGAGCGAGAGAGAGAGGAGAGATGGGGGGACAGCAATAATGAGAGAGAGAGAGCGCACGAGAAATGGGGAAACAGACAGGAAGGAAAAAAGGGGGAGAGAGAAGGATGGGTTGAGAAAGAAAAAGAGGGAGAATTTCAAGTATTCCTTTTTCCACCTGTTTGGAATGAAAACATTCATTCAATCGAAACAGCGTTAATTTGTTGAGTTATCAACATCCTCTGGCAGGAAAAAAAAATCACCTGTGGGCTGCCAGCAAATCTGCAAAATGTGTGAGACAAAGGAGGGGGGAGAGTGAAGAGTGGCGAGAGGGGGTTAGAGCTGGCAAATAAATCGAGAACAAATGAATGAATAAAGGAAGGGAAAAGAGGTTGCCGTGGGCTGCAGGGTAGAGTAGCCTTTATGTTTATGTACCTGCCCTGTGTTCCCTCTGTCTTTCTAAACACATACACACAGATAGGGTGTGTACTCTACTATACTGGATACATGACTCTTGTGCCTCTGTATTCTGTAGACACTGTTGTCGGTATCACAATGCTTTTACATGTTGCCTCTTTGTTTAATGATTTTTTAGTCTCCTTTATCGCGTTATTGGTCATTTTCACTTTTGTTCAAATGTTGTAGCATTTAGTGTGTCTGTGCCATTTGTCATGTAGTCATTACATGCACTGTTCCACCTTGCTCTCAAAGTCTCTCCGGATAACAGCATCTGCTGAACAAGTAATGCATAAATGGATGTAATTTACAGAATGTAAATGACTTGATACAGGGACATAGTGTTGGCCTGTTCAGGCTGTCTGATGTCCAGTGCTGTCACTGGTCATGGAAGAAGCCGGGGAGATTGATGTTGATGCTGCGGAACCATCCTCACATAATCAGCCAGTCAGTAGAAAGAGTTCCTCATTTACCTTCACTGTTCTTTGTCATGGGAACCAATTTTCCTCCACAGAGACACAGGTCTTCTCATTAACCATTAGCCAACGTTCCTCCACCTCCACAAGATTACACCCCTGTCAACTGCTGGAAGCTTTTTATTTAACGTGTAGGGGAGATTAAGCTGTGACAGCGGAGGTGTTGGAAAAAGGGTGAATCAGAGGGGGGGGTTCTCATGTGTTGGTTGGTTGACTTGGTGGAGACCTGATCCAGTGTTGAATACCTCCCCCCATCACTACTACCTCTGCCCCTGCTGTAATTAACCCCCCAACTCATCAGTCCTCACCTTTATGTGTCAGGCCAGCACATTAATAATTAGTAATTAATAATTAAACACCTCCGGGCTCCAGCACGGTCTAATACAGCGTCCCCTCCAGTTAGGGACCTCTGCCAGAGCTCGCTCTCTCTCTCAGGCTTTCTTTCAATGCCGACTGCTTTATCAGCCTGACTGAAATCCCTATTTATAGCTACAGTTTACAAAGTGTTGATAAAGTAGGAATGAAAGCAATGAAAGTGGAGTCCCCTAATAATTATTAGTAACATGAAAAATAATGTCTGGGGGGAAATCTCCCTGTGGGATCCTGGAAAAGTCAGAGACAAGCTGGAGCTTTCCCTCTGAAAGAGCCTCCTGCCCCTGTTTAAACCAGTTTGTGTACATGATGAATATTTCATAATTAAAAAAAAAAAACCCTACAACTTTTGTTTCCTGTCCTTGTTACTCATTTCCACCCTCATCTGTGCCCCCCATCCATCTGCCTGTTCCTGCTGCGTGGAAGAGCAGACTGTATTATATATTATAGGACAATGTGAGATTTGATTGGTTTTTTGAATAAATTCGAATTTAAATAAATTTGAATTAAAAAGTCCATTAACATCTTGTGCGCTTTCATTTTCGCTGTTGCCACTCACTGTAAGGTTAAGAGCTCGCTATTTAAATTAAGTATAATACTCAATTTCTCCTTTTAGTGTAACAGCACATCTAATGTATGAAACTTTTTTTAGTTGCATAGTTTTAAGTTTTCTCAGGGCTGGCGCTATGAATGATTGGTGTCTCTCAGGTTATTTTTGCTATGTGTGTAACAAAGCTCCTGAAATAGAAGTCCATCAAAGGACAGGACATGAAGAGAGGGAAGGACAGAGTGAAAGGCTGGACCGCGTACCCGTCTTCTCCTGGTTATTTATATCGCGAATGACATTATTTTTAGCCCTGGAAGTTACGTTGCTTTGTTTCTATAACCACGGTGAAGTGGCATCCCTGAGTCAGAGCCACGCAAACAGAGCGTTTCCGCTCCTCATTCAGCCTCTCCTGGGTCAGGACTGTTTGCTCTCTCCCGGCTATTTTGGGAACAGACGTGCTCTGGATTCACCTGCGTCTCCTCTCACATCTCCTCTCTTTGTTTCTTTTTATCTCTCTTGTTCTCTCTCACTCTCTCCCTCTCCCACCTCCCTCTCTGTATTTCTGTCTGTCTTTCTCCCTCTTGCTTTCGGGGAAAAGTGTGCTGCCCTGTTCTCTGTTTCTCTCTCGCTCTCTCTCAGGTAGGGATGCTGGGATTCACAGATGTGCGGAATGGAAACAGCAGACTACCTCTCCTTTGTTTGCTTTCTCTGATGTATTATTTATCTGACAGCGGAGAGCGAGAGGGAAGTGAAAAAGCCATCATCCGCATCAGAAAGCATCTGTGGCGTGTGTGCGCGTCACTGAGCGCGTGCGAAGGATGTCTGTGTTGCCGTTCGTCGTCATTAATACAGTGTTGTCACGGCAATCACCTATCACAGTCACAGTATCTGCGCGCTGTATGCCTTGCTGTGTTGGACAAATGGTCATCGACCCAGATCAGTGTTTGTCCCTGACTCCTCCTTAGAGACTGATAGGCACTTGGTGACCTTTGAACCTTCCCGAGCCTGCCAGTCCATTGGCTGTCATGTCAGGTCTATCAGCTTGGACAGGCTGTGTGATGGGAGATGGGTGGGCATTGATGGGGGTGGACAGCCTCTATCAGCAGAGGCGCTTAGGTGCTGCTAGTGTCTGCTAGCACTGAACCATTGCAATGTACCATTTTCCAGGAGGGAAATGAGAGACATGATGGTGAGGGAAGAACAAACATTGCCCGGGGTCTAGCTACAGGTATACCTTGGTTAAGCAAGCTAGCTCTGTTTTTTTAATTATGAAAAAACATTAACTTCATATAAAGGTGCTTCATTGTAAAATCAAGGGATACCTGTATTTACAACCAGGAGTAAAGGGGGTAGAGGAAGCAATCTGTCTCTTGTCACTGGGGAATGTGTGGTTTTTCATTCAAGCCCTGTTTGTCAGTCATAGTTTGTGTATTTTTTTCTTTCTCCTCCCCCTTGTCTTCGTCTTCCCGTGTCTCAGAGATCCAGACACACGGTTAACTTAATGCACAGTCTGCAGTAAATCTTGTGGACATTTTAACTCCTTTTCCCTCTCTCTTTCATTACCTCAGTCTTGGCGTGTCTCTCGCTCTTCTCCCTCACTGTCTGGGATGACAAACAGGGAGCAATCAGTCTCCTGGCACATGACATGACACCACCATTTTGCTGTCCAAATGCGACTGTGTTCACTCAGAAAATATCAGCTTGCACTTATGCATTTAACATGTCAGCTCCTGTCTTTCATCGTAACTGTCAGAAGCATTATGCAAGAGACAAGTGATAGGAAAGTGGTCAAATCCTTCAAATGAAAGTTTGTAGCATTTTTTTGCCACATATTTATTTGTGCAGCTATGTTAAAGCGACCCAAATTTAAAGTAGGCCTAGTTTTTATTTAAAATTTATTTGAAATTACCGCGGGAAAATAGTGTCTTTAGCGAGGGGTACATTAAAATGGCAAACATTTCTTTTGAAACTAGTGGAGGCAACAACGATTGGCATGTTGACACTTGCATGGAGAATGCAACAAGTTGTAGCTTAAAAGGTAAAGCTGTTCCTCAAAGGATACAAACAACAAATAAATTTTGCATTCAGCCTGGAGTGCTAATGTTAGCAAGCAGACTGCTACCAAGGCTCAGTAGTATAGCATGAGGCAAGTGTATAAATATGATTATTACCTTAAAATGAAGCTAAGTCAGGTCTGCCATGATGCACATGAAATGGAGTGCTCCTGGGTACTACTGCAAGGAGCACACATCTACATGCTGTTTCTTAGGAATGGCCCAGGCAGAGATACAGGTAGTTCTACAGTGTATGTGAAAGCACTCATAGGGCACACTTAACCTCTGGACTTCAGCTGATGCGTGCCATCAACACAAGCTGGTTTAAAGGTAATGAAGGACATATCAGAATCATTTCTCTGTCTTTTGTCTTTTCTCTGTGGTGTGATTTTTGTGTGTATCTTTTGGTTATATGGATTTCCCTTGAAGTGGCTCTTGAATCTGTCCCAGTCTCCATTGCAGTACTTTTCCTTCATCATAAGAGGCTGCAAGAGAATGCGACTTCCCCATCAATAGTTCGGTTTTTAGTTACAGTGGCACAACAGCGACACAAAGGACTCATGCCCTGCAACGTCAATACCCTATGTTTGGCACTCCCACAGAGGAATGCATTGTGTTTTCTGCTGTTGGGAATGTGTATAAACACTTGTCTAGGGTCTGGAAATTGGTACAGGGTGTGTCATTGAGAGCACTTAATGATACAAAACACCACCTCTACAACAAATGTCACCCTCACACCAGAACCAACCCCTCTCTTGCTTTCTGAAAAAGCACTGCATGCATGCCTTACCTCACATTTCCATTGACAAATAGCGTAAGTATTGTGGGCTGAAATAACTTTTTCCACCTAACAAAAAACCATGTTAAATTTATATACTCTGGGAAAGTGTTTGTTTGACCTTACAAAGTGGTTTTGCTATATTGTGAATGCTTGGCACATCTAGCCAAATGCTGTTGTGTTTTTTTGTTTAACCCCAGAGGACAACCCTCATTTGCTGTTGAAATACCTTCCTAAGGCATCACCCAGCAGTCTGTGGTCACCCAGGAAAGATGCTCTTTGGCAGTCTGGGATGGAATCCTTACGTAAGGTTCTGTGAGGTCCAGACAGAGGGTTTGTTGCGTTAAGGGGGCACAAGCTCCCCACCCGTGGAAGCGTTGCCGTGGAAGCGTTGCCATGGCCGGCGCCCCCTTTGACGTGGAGATGGTCCTGCCGCCGCACATGTTTATCTGTGGTGGCTTAATTGCCATGAAGTGTGCCCCAGCCCGGGCCTATTCCCCGAGCCTGAGAAAAATGATCTTTAATGTAGTCTGAGGCTTATTACGCACACAGACGGAGGGAACAAACTTCATTAGGGTGGCCAGACAAGTGGAAAGACTAGACAGGAAATCAAAGAAATAAATTCTAATTTTGGACAGAGTTTACCCCGGCTGCGTCTGGCGGTGGCGATCTGTGGGTTTATCCGAACGTGCTCTCGGCTGCAGACTGGAGCGCATAAAAGTCTGTGTGTGTGTGTGCGCGCATATGAGCGAGAGGCTACGCTTTTCACATTTCTCCGGGCACTGTGACCCAGACAGCGCTGTACCTGGTGTGGCCTGAAAAATCCGTCCTCCATTTAAGCTTTTATGTAAACCCTGCATGTTTGGGAGATAAGAGCCTGGAGCGAGAGCCCGGCTCTCAGCGCTATCTTGTTTCTCCCCCATTGTCCTCTAGCTCCAGCCTCTGTACTTTGGACCAACACGATTTCGCTGCAAGGACGAAGGGTGTCCTTGATGCCAGGCATTAGACATGTTATGTCAACATGTTGCATAACATGCTCGTTTGCCTTTGTACCCATTTTGAAATGTTCACTGCGTGATGCATGTCCTTTCAGCCATGCTGCTGTTGGATCTACCATATGGAATACAAACTAACAGCAGACAGACAGAAGGCTGTTGCCAGTGAAGACAAAACAGAACTGGCACTGACCTTGCTGGTCATGGCATGGTGTTCAGAGCCTGCTGAAGTCCGTGTGTTTATGAGTACCTGGGTCTCTACAGGTCTGCGTGGGGTTCTGTGAATGGTCCTGTATTGCTGAGCTGTTCTTATTTTCTCACCTGTGAATGTACTGCATGGTACTATATTACAGAGCTGTACCAACCATCTCACCTGTGAGTCCACTGTGTTGTACTGATCCCTCTCTCTGAGCAGTGGTTTCTCTCTCTCTTTCCCTCTGTTTCCTTCTGAACAGTAGTTTGTCTCCCTCTCTCTCTATCTGAGCGGTGGTTTCCCATCCCTCCTCCCTGCCCTCTCCAGTCTGCATGCTGTGAGCGGTAAGACAGCGCCCTGGAAACGAGTGGGCGGCCTGTTTATTCCCCACTACTCCATCACACCGGGAGGGTGAGCCATGTGACTGGGTCTGGGTTTGTGGAGCTTCCTCTCTCTCTCTCTCTCTCTCTCTCTCTCTCTCTCTCTCTCTCTCTTCTCTCTCCCTCTCTCTCTCTCTCTCCCTCCCTCCCCTCTCTCCCTCTCTCCCTCCCCCTCCTTCTCTCCCTCTCTCTCTCCCTCTCTCTCTCCCCTCCCCCCCTCTCCCTCTCTCCCCCTCTCTCTCCCCTCTCTCTCCCTCTCTCTCTCTCTCTCTTTCTCTCTCTCCCTCTCTCTCTCTCTCTCTCCTCTCTCCCCCTCTCTCTCCCCTCTCTCTCCCCCCTCTCTCCCCCTCTCTCTCCCCCTCTCTCTCCCTCTCTCTCTCTCTCTCTCTCTCTCTCTCTCTCTCTCTCTCTCTCTCTCTCTCTCTCCCTCTCTCTCTCTCCCTCTCTCCCTCTCTCTCTCTCTCTCTCCCCCCACTGCCAGCCTGCTGAGGAATATGAAAGTGAAAGTTTGCTGGGGCTAGGGGAGTACACATGCGCGCACACACACACACACACACACACACACACACACACACACACACACACACACACACACACACACACACACTCGCAGCCTCACATGCAGACAGACTCATATACACACACACAGACTCAAGACTTGCACAAGGCTTACACAGATGCAGATGCAAAGACACAGAGAGACATGCATACTCCTACAGACACATACACAGACATGTGCAGGCAGGACGACACAAACACAAAGACACTCATAGATGCAGAGACACAAACATGACTGCTGACGCACGCATGGATACACATGGACACATACCCGGCACACAAAGACACAGATTCACACACAGGCACAGGATACACAGAGACTCACGCACCCTGTCTATCTCACTGTCAGTCTTTAACTATCCTCTAGCAGTCAAGGCTTGCTGATCTCTTACTTACTCTTACTTGCTTACTCTTACTCTGCTCTTACAGCAGCAGTGACTCCTGCCTGGCTGCAGCTTTTAGCCTGCCCACAGTCACTCTGGAACAACCCAAATAATCCACTCATGGACACTAGGTGTACTAACAATGCATAAATGGACCTCTAATGGTGGTCAGGGAGGCAGTGTAGCATAGTGGTCAGGAGTAAGACTCGTAACCGAAAGGTTTCCAGTTCCATTCCCCGCTGGGACACTGCTGCTGTACTCTCGGGCAAGGTACTTAACCCAGAATTGCCTCAGTAAATATCCAGCTGTTTAAATGGATAACATTGTAAAAATTGTAACCGATGCAAGTCGCTCTGGATAAGAGCATCTACAAAGCACTATTTTCAAATTGTTACTGCTATGAAATAAATGTGTCTGTGTCTGTATCTGTGTGTGAGACACATAATAATAAGCTAAAGCAGAGATATACACTCACTGGCCACTTTATTAGGTACACCTTGCTAGTACCGGGTTGGACCCCCTTTTGCCTTCAGAACTGCCTTAATCCTTCGTGGCATAGATTCAACAAGGTACTGGAAACATTCCTCAGAGAGTTTGGTCCATATTGACATGATAGCATCACGCAGTTGCTGCAGATTTGTCGGCTGCACATCCATGATGCGAATCTCCCGTTCCACCACATCCCAAAGGTGCTCTAATGGATTGAGATCTGGTGACTGTGGAGGCCATTTGAGTACAGTGAACTCATTGTCATGTTCAAGAAACCAGTCTGAGATGATTCGAGCTTTATGACATGGCGCGTTATCCTGCTGGAAGTAGCCATCAGAAGATGGGTACACTGTGGTCATAGAGGGATGGACATGGTCAGCAACAATACTCAGGTAGGCTGTGGCGTTGCAACGATGCTCAATTGGTACTAAGGGGCCCAAAGAGTGCCAAGAAAATATCCCCACACCATTACACCACCACCACCAGCCTGAACCGTTGATACAAGGCAGGATGGATCCATGCTTTCATGTTGTTGACGCCAAATTCTGACCCTACCATCCGAATGTCGCAGCAGAAATCGAGACTCATCAGACCAGGCAACGTTTTCCAATCTTCTATTGTCCAATTTCGGTGAGCCTGTGCGGTGTAGCCTCAGTTTCCTGTTCTTAGCTGACAGGAGTGGCACCCGGTGTGGTCTTCTGCTGCTGTAGCCCATCTGCCTCAAGGTTCGACGTGTTGTGCGTTCAGAGATGCTCTTCTGCATACCTTGGTTGTAACGAGTGCTTATTTGAGTTACTGTTGCCTTTCTATCAGCTCGAACCAGTCTGGCCATTCTCCTCTGACTTCTGGCGTCAACAAGGCATTTTCGCCCACAGAACTGCCGCTCACTGGATATTTTCTCTTTTTCGGACCATTCTCTGTAAACCCTAGAGATGGTTGTGCGTGAAAATCCCAGTAGATCAGCAGTTTCTGAAATACTCAGACCAGCCCGTCTGGCACCAACAACCATGCCACGTTCAAAGTCACTTAAATCACCTTTCTTCCCCATTCTGATGCTCGGTTTGAACTGCAGCAGATCGTCTTGACCATGTCTACATGCCTAAATGCATTGAGTTGCTGCCATGTGATTGGCTGATTAGGAATTTGCGTTAACGAGCAGTTGGACAGGTGTGCCTAATAAAGTGGCCGGTGAGTGTATTGCGTCCAAATGGCAGATACAGAAGTGGGTCTTCAGCCAGTATACGATGACCTGGAAAGTTACACAGGTTACAATAGATTGGTTTCATTGGTTGGATTTCCTTCTCCACTCTTTTCTGAAACTGAGAAAAACCCATACACACATGCACTTGTAAAAAGAAAACACAGAAGGTACAAACACACCTTGGGCTAAAAGCTCACTTCTCTTTTCTTTGTGAGATAGTTGGCTTTACTTTATCACCAGTTGTGTTATGGAGGGCTCATTTTTGTTAAAACTGAAGAACAAAGAAACATCGAATGAGAAACGGGAATGGCAAATGGTTGCTGAGAAAGCCATCCTGTCATGCTTCCAGTATTAATTATGTTAATGGTAAGAGAACGTGACAAATTTTGAATCTTAAGTGTAAAAAGCGAAGTGAGAACAGAGGCGAAAGGTAACTTGAAAGGAAGTCTCGCGGAAGCCCCGCTGTCTGAGCCCTGAAGTCGCCCGGTTTAAAAGCTGTCGAACTTTGCCCGCGGTAACGGAACGATTTAGAAATCAGAGTCAGGGCCGCTCCTGGGGTGCGGAGGAAAACAACACAACAACAGCAAAGGCGAGAGTAAAACCATGGAGTGCCTTTGGCTTCGCCTTCAGGGCATGTCTGCGTGGAGAAACCTGGCAGGTGGCAGGCCTGGCTGCCAGCAGCAAGCTGTGGGCGATGGCACAATCCTGCCTTTCTGCTCCTTAACAATCCTCTTTCTATTTCCACCCCTCTTTTTATTGTCTTTTTCCTCATTTTCAGCACTCCTGTTTCTCATTTAACACTTATTTTTTTCATTGTGGCATATTAATGAAGGTTTTTTTCCCCATTTTTAATTTACTTTATTAAATAACAGCATTGCCGTCCCTGAAAACATAGCATGCTGCATTACCGAGCTCTGGGTATTGCTTTTCATTGTGTGGGATATAATTACTGAAATTTCACCGATGGGTGAATGAATTTTAAACTTGTTTATTGCTTTTTTGATTCTTTATCCGTAGGACTCAATATTAACATGCTGGTCTCTGTATTCGGAGCTTAGTTTTTTATCTGCCTTTACTCCAGCTGCTCTGCCTTACCTGGGGACCTGCAAGAACTCCCCCTGCTGCTGCTGGGATTGTTTCATATCAGTGATAATGATAATAATAATCCTGGTAATAATAATACTAATGGTAATAACTCTTGGCTGTGTTCACAGGTCCTGCTCAGGTTCCCATGATGTCCCCAAATGGTTCAGTGCCTCCAATCTATGTGCCTCCTGGATATGTTTCACAGGTACAAAGTGTTACCGTCTTTCTCACCCACAGATAGATGTGTGTTCTCACTCATCGTCTCATAGGCACGCACGTGCGCACACGCGCACATATCCCTCCATTCCTCCTCCTCGGATACTCTCAGATGCCACATGCATGTACTTCACACCAAAGTAGCTATTCACTCCCTCTCAGTCACTGTCTGCTACTCACCCTGTTGCATTCTCTCTCTCTCTGTTTTTCTCTCTCTCTCTCACACACAGATCATTGAGGAGAACGGAGTGCGCCGCGTTCTGGTCTTACCTCAGCCCGAGTATCATCCAGGAAGCCACTCCCCCCTGCACCCCGCGGCCCCGCCCCCCCACGCCCACCTGTCGGCCTTCATCCCCCATCCGGCCATGATGCCACCCCCGCCCCACCACATGTACTCACCGGTGCCGGGCGGGGCGGGCGACATGAGCTCCCAGTACATCCCCCAGTACCACGCCGCGCACTTCTGCGAACAAGGTGAAGAAGGGGGGGTGGCCCGTCATGCTCAGTGTGCTTTGCTGTCATTGGCTAACTTGTGTGCATTACCTCACTGAACCAATGGCCGTTTGTGCTAATGGATAGAAAAGAGAAAAAGCTCTGCACTATCCATGTAAGACCCAGGGTATCTAAGCTAAGCTAAGATGCCTGCGTCCTACCTACTCCATGATGTCTGAGGTAAGCCAAGGTAGCTTATGGGCAAGATAGTAGGAGCACTCAATATTGTGTGCACTCAGGGAGGTTTCTGCAGCTCTGACATAATGTTAAATGGTATGTCATGTTAATCCTGTGTAAACACTAATCTGGCTATTATATGGAGTCATTTTGCTTTCCTGCATGCCAGGATACTGCATCATGCCTCTAAGCATATGATTGTTGCTAGTATGAGGTTATATGTTTGTGGTTGTGTAGGTGCATTACGGGCATGTGTGTGTGTGGTAGTTGCTGGTTGTAGTTTATATTGCGTGCAGGCGGTAGGTGCTTTTCACGTGTTCTCACGCGTGTGTTTTCTGCCCTGCAGACTCTCACTCCCCCCACACGCGGCCGCCGTTCCTCCACAGGGACGACAGGACCAGCAAAACCTACGAGCGTCTGCAGAAGAAGCTGAAGGAGCGGCAGGGCGGCGGCGGGGGAGGGGGCGGCCCGGCCAAGGACCGAACCGGCAGCCCCCCTCCCTCGCCGCAGAAGAACCACAGCAGCCCGACCACTGACGTCCACAATGGACTGGGGCAGGGGCCGGGGCCGGGGGCGGGACCGGGGAAGGGCAAACAGTGGGAGAAGACCAAAGGAAGCCCCTGCACAGACGCAGAGCCAGAAGGTACTGAGCTGAGTGTGGGGGTGGGAGGGAATGGTGCTAGATTTGGACAGAGCTCAGTTCACGCATGTAAGGTGTTTCAGAAAGCACTCCAAGTGATTCCATGAGACAATAAAACCCAGAGAAGGTATTTTTGTTGGATTTGCAAGAACATATACCAAGCATGAATTTCTTAGTGTTGTTTGTGTGTTCACCTAAAGGCTTACCCTGGAAATCCATTTTGAAATTTTCCCATCAAACTCTATTCAGTGTAAAGTGTCAGCTAAGCTATAAATGTTGAGTGATGAGGTGACCTGTTGACTGCTATTTTAAACTCAAGAGGCCCATGAAGGCACCATTAGGTAGTTAATCCGGCCTGTTTGCATCACTTTCTCATGTATTCTGTTTGTTCTGTGCTCTGCTCGTCCTCTTCCAGATGGGTCTGGGTCTGTTAGGGCCGGGAGCAGGACAGAAACATGGAGGCCTCGCTACCAATAGCAGTCTATGGCCTATAGGGGCCTATAATGCGCCCTTTATTGCTCATAATTACACCGATCCCAGCTGAGCCATTAATCACCCTTTTGCCTCCGCCTAACTTGTACTGGCCCTGTCTGCAGCTGCACATTAGCAGGGAGGAATTCTTACCTGCTTACTTACTTTTTTTTCTCTTGAGAGTGAGAATTCTTAGGAAATTGCATGCTGCTGCATGGCATATGGATTTTAACCCAGGGTTGCCAGTTTGAGTCCCAGGTGGGATGCTGCTGTTGTACCCTTGGGCAAGGTGCTTGACCTGAACTAGTAAATATTACAATGTAAAAACTGTAAGTTGTACTGAAATAGAGGGCCTGCTTAGCATAATGTAACATAATAGTAGCAGAGTCCTATTTTCAGGATTGGAATTTCAGATTGGAATCTGCTTCAGGCTTGTGCTAAACTAATGCGGTACATCTCTGACACTTTGATCTCATTTCTGTTCTCACTTGTGATTTATGTTTCATAGAGCTGGATGAAGAGTCCAAAACAATTCAAGCACTGTTATCTACACTTAGCAAGCCAGTGGTGAGTATGTGTTTGTGTGTGTTTGTAAGTGTGCGTCTGTGCACGTGCGTGTGTGTGTGTGTGTGTGTGTGTGTGTGTGTGCGTGCGCGCATGCATGTGTATGTTGTTTGTGAACGTTTGTGAGGTTATACATTGTCAGCACTGTGTGATACAGATGAAAGGATCATTTTTCAAATTTCTCAATCACAATTCACAAAGCATTTACCCAAAAGGCTATCTTCCTGAATTACTGACTCCGAGTGATTAGGGAACCTGCTTGGCTGAAGTTACAGATCCATTGTGAGACGAGGTGATCTGGTTATTAGGAGCATCCCTGTTCTACAGCACCCTCTATTGGCTAGGCTCCAAATTGCACTCTGTGGCCCTCCCCAGCAGGAAGCTTGAGTTGGACAGGACTGGCCTGAGTCAGTCAGTGTTTCCCCAACACTACAAGACAAAGCTGAGCAGAGAGGCCATGCACTTTGAGCAGGGATTATAGTAGGACTGGCTAGAGTGATGGACATGTGCAGGGCTCATCATACCCTTCTATCAGAACCACCACAGTGCCTTCTCCACGAGCAGACAGGGGCCTCTGCTGTAGCCTCCCGGTGAACCTCAGACAGATATGCGCAGCCAGGGGAGAGGAGAGAGTTACTGAGACATGATGCTCAGGCGCATAAAAAAGGAAGGCTCTCTGAGAGTCACTGTCGTCAGTCCCCCTTCAGGGACCAAGGTGGAGTGCCAAATTTAGCTCATTGTTAGGGGAATAAAAAAAAAAAGAGGCCTCGGCCTGCTGAGGGAGGGCTGCTCGGCTCTGGGGGTGGCATTTCTCCCCCCCGCCTGACGAGCCTGCTGAACTCCAGCAACAGGGAGAGACGCCCCGCCCCCTCCTCCCCAGAGGCAGAGGCGAAGCCCGACACGTGGCCCGCGAAGTCGCTCCCGCTGCGAGGGCACCGCTATTTTCGTCCCCGCAAAGAACACGGAAGACGCAGGAGGGGCACGTGTCACACTTCTGGCCTGGGATAACTCCGCTTCAGGCCAGCGCTCCTTTTAAGCCCAAGAGAGCCACCACACTTCCCGCACCTGCGGACTCTGAAGGGTTCCCGCGTAGCCTCGGCATCGTTTTGACACCGATAAGCCAGAACCGATCAATGCGACTCATTTATTCAGCGCGGATTTAATCGGTCATGCAGTCAACAAAGGACATCCTGTGTCCCCGGCGTCAGCTGTTAAATAACGCGTGACAGCTTTAATTGAAAAGCTCCTGGTTGGTTGATGGTAAGGAATGCTTCTCCCTGCTCCATGCGCCTCAGGTGACGGACATCCAGGCCCGGACGGCGCTGCTGACCTGGAGCGCCCCCGTTGTGCCGGAGAACGGGGACAGCGACGAGAGCAGTCAGAAGAGCCTACCCGAACCGCTCAGCTACGAAGTCAGCGTGTCCAACAGCGGGAAGGACGGGAAGTACAAGGCTGTCTACAGGTGAAGCCTGGGGGATAAAAATGACCAATCAGAGAGGAGTTTGGCAGAGTGACAGGCCCTTACTGAGCTGAGTCGGGGGGAGAGATAGCAGGGTATTTGGCTTTTAATCCAAATAGGTTTGATTACTGGTGCGTGTCTCCGTAAGGGATTTGTTTTTGTCATGATGTTATGTCTTTTTTTTTTTTTTTTTTTTCAGCGGGGAAGAATTAAGTACAACATTAGAGGACCTGAGACCAGCGACAGATTACCATGCAAGGTTGGCAGTCTTTTTCTCTTCATGCTTTTATCCCTACTCTGTGCCAGTCCCGTTCACATTGTCCTACTTTCAACTCGTTGCCAGTTCTTCTACATAAGACGATTAAGTAGCAAGAACAGGCCATTCAGCATAGCTAGGCCTGTCATTCTGCCTGTAGTCTAGACTATGAATCCTGGTAAACTGCCCCATGTTTTCATAAGAATAAATGGTCGTGTCAGAGGGAAATTGACCTTTCAAAGCTGCACCGGTCCCCCATGTTGTTGAATGCGTGCTTGCTGCACCCCCCCTGCAGGGTGCAGGCCCTGTGTCTCAGTTTACAGGGCAGTCCGTCGGAGCCCGTGAGCTTCACCACCCTCAGCTGCGAGCCGGACACCCCTGCTCCCCCCAGGAAGGCCAACGGGACCAAGAACACCCTTGTCCTGCAGTGGAAGGTACCTGCCCCCCCCTCAGCCTCACAAATCCCCAAACCCCCTCAAGCTTTCACCAAGAAACAAACAGGCAACAGCCCTGGACAAATCGATTGCATTGATGCTCATTGATAACCACTGACACTGATTTCTCCCTCCCTAGGCTCCCTGTGATAATGGCTCCAAAATCCAGAATTACATTCTACAGTGGGACGAGGTACAGTCGCCAGTCCAACAGAGTCTGACTGTAGCTAACGGGGTTAATAAAGTTCGAGTGACACGGGTTAGCTATGATTGTGAAGATGAGTGTCTCTCTCTGTCCTGCAAAAGGAGAATGGCTGACATAAGCACCTACCTGACAGAGTAACTTCTCTTATCAGCCTCAGTATTCTTCTGTCATTCTAAAGTCTTGGGCGCTCTTTGCTAACCGGCAGCTGAAAGAATGCTTTCTGTGTGCAGGGTAAAGGAACAGGGGAGTTTGAGCAGTGCTACTATGGACCTCAAAAGCAGTATCGAGTGACCAAGCTTTCGCCAGCCTCCAGATACTCCTTCCGCCTGGCAGCCAAAAACGACCTGGGCACAAGGTACCTGTCCGCTTCACTGGGAGAGATAAAGATGAATCTGAAGTGCAATAAAAGGGCTCGCTCTCATCTCTTCCTCTTGATCCTTCGTTCCCCACTCCCTCCCCTTTCTCCCTGTTCCCGTTCCCTCCTCCCGTTCCGGCCGCAGTGGCTTCAGTGAAGTCGTCGACCTGTTCACCTCCTGCAGCGTGCCGGCCCGGCCCCCGGGCCCGGAGCTGGTCAAAGCAGGGGTCACCTGGCTGTGTGTGCGGTGGCAGCGGCCGGCCAGCTCGCCCAAGGAGGACGAAATCCTGTACGCCCTGGACATGGAGGAGGAGGGCTCGGTGAGGACGGCGCTCCTGCATACACCTGTCTGAGCAGCGCACCCGTATCACTGACAGTGCACCTGTCTGAGCAGCGCACCCGTATCACTGACAGTGCACCTGTCTGAGCAGTGCACCCGTATCACTGACAGTGCACCTGTCTGAGCAGCGCACCCGTATCACTGACAGTGCACCTGTCTGAGCAGCGCACCTGTATCACTGACAGTGCACCTGTCTGAGCAGCGCACCTGTATCACTGACAGTGCACCTGTCTGTGCAGCACACCTGTATTACCGCCAGTGCACCTGTCTGTGCAGCACACCTGTATTACCAGTGCAACTGTCCTCCTAATAGTACACATTTCACTCTGCTGCCTGTCGTACAGACAGCAAGCTTGTTCTTTTGCCACCTTTTCCTGAGACAACATATCCTTTCTGCTGCCACCTGTACTACTCACAGCACACCTGTACTACTGAGAGTGTTCCTGTCTCAAGTGATTGTACACCTCACTTAGATTACCTGTCCTGCTGAGATTAAAACTATCATACTTACACCTGTCTTACAGAAAGACACATGGCAGGATGATACACCTGTCTCTGTGACACATAACAGGACAATACACCTGTTTCCCTCTGTTCTGCCTGCCTTGCGCTGTCTCAGAAATCTGTCTAGGCAGCACGTCGTACACCAGTCGCCTCCACTGTGCATGTGATTCAACCCAGAGGCCTTAAATACACATGGAGAGATTCAGTGGCCTAGTTGGAAAGCCACGTCTCCTTCTGCTGGTCTGACCTTTTACATAAAAATAAGCGCTGTTCTTGCTTGAAGGCCTGTTATCAGCGACACAAAGGCTGCTCTGAGATCAGCGGGGAGGCGCGCCTCAGGTTACTAAGGGCTGCACAGGGTGCATGGTGTTTCCCTGCAGGAGGGCAGGAGCTTTGAAGGGCTGGTAGTGCTTATACCACATCTCACCAATGACAATGAGACCTGTCTTCATAAATACAGCACTGTGTCACGGAGGAAAAATGAACATCCCAAAAAACTCTGAATAGCATACATTTGTTTGGGATTAAGTATTATCCTCTCATGAGCCCCGTTTTTTACTACCTAAACAACAGGGTAATTAGATGAAACATTACAGTTAATTAGAGTTAAACCTGTTGAATTGAAAGGCTTGAAGTACACGTTTGGTGACTCCGAGGACTGCAGGGGACCATTGTGTGATCTCTCCTGGCCCTTTCCCCCTCATCTCCCTGTTTTACACTACTTCTCTGTCTCTCTCTTTAGGGGTATGGGTTCAAACCGAAGTATGATGGTGAGGAGCTCTCCTGTACGGTCAAGAGCCTCCGTCGGAGTACAAAGTACAAGTTCCGGGTAAGAGAGCAGAGCCCATCTCCTGATTGGCTTGGGGTGCTGATAGAGGTGAGGACACAGCTCCTCATTGGATAAAGTTTGGAGGAGGAGGGGCCTGATTGGGTGGCATTGGTGGCATGACTCTTACTCCCTCCTTCCTCTGTGTGGCCGATGCCCCCTACAACCCCCCCCAGGACAGTCTCCCACAGTTTTTGTCACCCACCCCTGAGCGCTGAGTGGAGCTCTCTGCAGCAATGATGGAGAGAGCAAGGAAGAGGAGAAAACTTGCTCTCAAACTTCTGTCATTTAATCTGTGGCAGCTTGAGGGCCCAATAAAATGTTCTCTGTCAGTGCTTTTTCAGCACAAATTATTAATTGCAGCCTGGTCTTAATGAGTGCCCCCATCTTAATTAATGTTACATCCTCCGGAGAGATATGGATCAGAATGAGACTGTGTGGCCCAAGCAGTCCCTCCATCTGCAGCGTTTCCCGCGAGCGTGGATCAGGTTTCAGGCGGGCGGCTCCCACGCCGGTCCAAGGGCGTCATTTGTCCTTCGATCATTGCGGTCAGACCATCCTCGTGGCTGGAGGCAGCTGAGCAAACGAAAAAGCGGGCTGCGTCATGGCACGAAGCAAAACGAGATGGGCACGTTCCCGTTCATCTCGCGGAAGTCTCCCCCCCTCGCCCGGAGGACATAAGCTTGTTACCCTCCCTGGTGCCTGCTCGCCTGCCCACCTGCTCAGTTTTCTGAAAAGATTTGTGTCTGCTTGCATCACCCAAATCCCAGCTCATGTCCTGGAGAGTAGATGGCAGCAGGCATGCATATTTTTGCTGGTGCTGCAATGTTTGGTGCTGACTGTCATTTTAAGATCCAAGGCAACTGCTTTTGCTTCCACAGACTGACTGCAGCTTGGAGGCTTATGACAGACCCAGTCTTTGTTCTGATGTTATTATGTGATGATGTCATGTTATATCATGTCATGTATTTAATATGTAATAATAAATACAAAATTACGTGAACTTCACATGTTATGGAAAATGTTAACATTTGCTTGATTTGTAGAGATTTAGATGAGTGGTGAGCATCATGTATCTGAGATCTGCTGTTGAGCACTAGGGTGGTCAGGTGAACTCCAGAGCTGAGAAGGAGCGATGCTTGTTGTGTCAGAGGGAGGTGTTTAATGCGCATGTGCATTTTCATGTGTGCGCTTGGATCTCATCAGCTCTGCCCTGCCTCCCCTCCCAGGTGTTGGCCTACAACTCGGAGGGGAAGAGCAACCCCAGCCAGGTGTCGGAGTTCACCACCTGCCCCGACAGGCCTGGCCCCCCCTGCCAGCTGGTTGTGAAGGGCAAGGTCCAGCCCAGCAGCTTCAAGATGGCTTGGGGTGAGTGGCGTTGGGGTGAGACGGCGGGGTTGATAAGGTTAAGCAGTTCTGGGCTGCCCCTGTTCCCTGGATCCAACTCTGGGTCCAACCAGATCAGGCGATCTTATCCTGTACCTTCAGCGTTGCTCTGAATTGATGCCACTGCCGCTGCTGCCGTTGCCCTTGTGTGACTCTGATGTCTGCGACTGTGACCATCTCTCTCCAGAGCCGCCTAAAGATGATGGAGGGTCGGACGTCACAAAGTACATCGTGGAGATATCGGAAGGCTCCAGTGGTATGCTGTGCTTGATGACAACATTGACCCACATGCATACCTCATTTAAAGCCTGTGCTGAAACTGACGTGTGTGTGTGTGTGTGTGTGTGTGTGTGTGTGTGGTCTTCTCTCTCACTCTCTCTGTTTGTGTGTGTGTGTGTGTGTGTGTGTGTGTGTGTGTGGTCTTCTCTCTCACTCTCTCTGTTTTGTGTGTGTGTGTGTGTGTGTGTGTGTTTCTGCACGTGTCTCTCTCAGGCCTGCAGTGGGAGCTGGTGTACAGCGGTGCAGCCATAGAGCAAGTATGTGACGGACTGAAGCCTGGCTGCAGCTATCAGGCCCGGGTTTACTGCATGAGCGAGGGAGGCCAGAGCCCTGTGAGTCCCATCCCCGCAGAGCAAGGACACATGCGCGCACACACACACACACACACGCACACACGCACACACACACACGCACGCACACACATACACACGCACACACACACGCACGCACACACACACGCACGCACACACACACACACACACGCACACACACACACACACACACACACACACACACACACGCACACACACACACACACGCACACACACACACACACACACACACACACACACGCACACACGCACACACACACATACACACGCACACACGCACGCACACACACACGCACGCACACGACACACACACACACACGCACACACACACACACACGCGCGTGCATACACACGCACACGCGCACACACACGCACGCACACACGCACACACACACACGCACACACACACACACACACACGCGCGCGCGTGCACACACACGCCACGCACATACACGCACACATACACACACGCACGCGCGCACACACACACGCCAACAACACACACACACACACGCGCGCGCATACACACGCGCACACACACACAGCTGCATACACACACATAAACAGAGAAACACACCAACACATCCATTTCACACCACACTCCCGCACATCTCACCGTGAAAAGGGTCCAGCAGTCCCACCGCCCAGCCCTGATTATTATATATTATATAGCACATAATAAATATCTGCTATATAAAGCCCCTTTCAGAACAGACACTGTCACTAAGTATGTCCCAAGACATAACATGGAGAATTGACTTAAAAAAAAAAAAAAATCATAGAGCAATTGATATACCATGACAGGTGGCCAGGTTTGTTGTGAGCATGGTGTTATTATCTGTGCCTGGGTTTATAATGGGGAGGATGGCAGCAGCTTGGTGGTGGTAAAAGCCTTGCTGCAGCCCTGTTTCCTCGATGGCACGTTGTGAGTGCCATTGACAAGGAAGCACCAGCCTGAGGCACAAGGCGCTCAGTGTCAAGCCCCATCAGTTCCGCCAGTGCTCCTGATCAGCGGATTCCTTGTTACCTGTTTATTTACTGCCAGCTTCGTCGGCTTAAGAGATGAGTCACCCGGGTAGCGGGGAGGCTGAGACCTTATCAAACCCTCCTCTATCGAAATTGAGAAAAATAAAAAAGAAAAACGACAGGAAGTACTTTGCAAAGAGGAGGTTCTTGATGCGATTGTCAGCCAGTGTCTGTCAGGGTGCTCTGCTGTTTGGTCTGAAGTTAATCTCTTTAGCCCTGAGGTATGTTTCACTTTCCTTGTTGATTTGTGATGTTTGGATGCGTGTGGCATGTTGATGCACGTGTCTGACTCCTAGGGAAGTGTGTGTGTGTGTGTGTGTGTGTGTGTGTGTTTGAGAGGAGTGACTGTAATGAGTAGAAGTGATGCCCTAATCGGGGTTTGCCTGTGTTTCAGCTGTCCGAGACCCTGCAAGTGCAGACCCCCCCGGTTCCCCCTGGTCCTTGCCCGCCCCCCAGGGTGGTGGGCAAGCCGAAAGCGCGGGAGGTCCAGCTGCGATGGGGTACGTCTAGTCCCAAAATGACACCCCCCCCCCAACACCCACCAACCTGATCCCCTCCAGAAGCAACAGGAGCAACCCCTGGGTCTAAGGCACCCTGTCCCCCTCTGCCTCTTTCAGGACCCCCGCAGGTGGATGGGGGCAGCCCAGTGTCCTGCTACAGCTTGGAGGTGGGAGGGGTGCAGGAGGAGTACAGGGAGGTGCACCAGGGTCCTGAGCTGGACTGCACCGTCAGCAGCCTGCTCCCCGGCAGGACCTACAGCTTCCGGCTTCGGGCCGCCAACAAGGCTGGGGTGAGGGGCGCAGTGGGACTGGATAAGGATAAGGATATTTTTATGAGTGTTCCCATTGACTTTATTGGCTGAGTGTTCCCAGTGACTTTATTGGGACTTTATTGGGGTGGTGGGATTAAGTGCTCACATTGACTTGAATGAGGTAATGTCAGGTTCAGTTTATTTCATTTTGTGTCATTGGCAGCAGAGATATCTCTGTGGTTGTCACTCTGAAGAGCTACAGATTAGCTACAGAGCTACTGGTTATTCATAGATGCTGATCAAGCTTGTGTGTGTGTGTGTGTGTGTGTGTGTGTGTGTGTGTGTGTGTGTGTGTGTGTGTGTGTGTGTGTGTGTGTGTGTGCCTGTGCGTGCACGCATGCGTGTGTGTGTGTGTGTGTGTGTGTGCGTGCCTGTGCGTGTGCGTGTGCGTGCGTGCATGCATACATGCGTGCATGCGTGTGTGTGTGTGTCTGTGTGTGTGTCTGTGTCTGTGTGTGTGCGTGCGTGCATGCATGCGTGCGTGTGTGCGTGTGCCTGTGTGTGTGTGCGCGTGTGTGTGTGTGCGCGTGCCTGTGTGCATGCGTGTGTGTGTGTGTCTGTGTGTGTGTGTGCGCCTGTATGCGTGTGTGTGTGTGTGTGTGTGTGTGTGTGTGTGTGTGTGTGTGTGTGTGTGTGTGTGTGTGTGTGTGTGCGCGTGCGTGCGTGCATGCGTGTGTGTGTGTGTGTGTCCTTTGCTCTGCAGTACGGGCCCTTCTCTGAGCGCTGTGAGGTGAGCACAGGCCCAGGAGCTCCGGAGCCTTGCAGAGCGCCGCACGTCGCCTGCAGGTCCCCCACCTGCGCTGTGGTCAGCTGGGAGGTGAGGCTCTGGCGGCTGTCACTTCCTCTGCTCCATCCTGTGCTGCACTGCTCACAGGAAGTGCCTGACATTTCCAACGAACAGAGTCACAGCACACCAACGCATTCTCACAGACCTCTGCCTTCCTTTCTGCGCCCGCAGGCTAACTCATGACATTGCACATTTTTACGCTGGGTTCATCATGTGTGTCTGTCTGCTCATCAGTAAATACAAAATAAGTTAACTTGTGCCAGAGATGGGGAAAAATGATAATACAATACATCTGATTGACAACAGTGAATAATTAGAAGAAAATTACTGCAAGAGGGAAAAAATATGTCAAAGAAAAAGCAATTATATTTCATTTTGAATTCTTGCATGACATTAGCAGTATATAGATTTGGGAGCCAAATTCAGTAGAATGGATTAGTCTTGTTAGATTCAGTTTGGACTCGTACTGTACCAGTGACTTCATTTAGCCCACACAGATTCAGCTAGCACATAACTCAAATGCAGTTCAGCTAAGTGTGCCAATATGTAGGCACTAAATCACTTGAAGGACCAGGCGAGTCACTATTTTACAGTTCTTACATTGGCTGCCCTTTCTAGTTTGCACTCTGTCTTACCTCTCAGGGGAAAAGGTTAGTCTGCAGATAAGGCCTGTGTATCTCAGCCATCTTGAACACTGAACCACTGACAAAACATACCTTGGTCACACTAGCTCACAGTGGATCTAACTGGATCTGACTCGACCAATTAAAGCTATTGGATTGTCGGTCCCATACTGGTAATATCATTCTGCAATGACGTTCTTAATTGGAACTGAAGTTCAAATAAAGTGTGTATGGAAATTGAGTGTCCTCGTTCCCCCTCCCTCCCCACAGGCACCCCCCTGTAACGGCGCCCAGGTGTCAGAGTTTCGGCTGGAGTGGGGCGCGGCCGAGGGGAGCATGCAGATATGCTACTCTGGCTCTGCTCTGAACCACGAGATGAAGGGCCTGCACCCTGCCACCATCTACTTCTACAGAGTACAGGTGAGCTTATAGTCTCCTACTGCAGAGTACAGGTGAGCTCATAGTCTCCTACTGCAGAGTACAGGTGAGCTTATAGTCTCCTCCTGCAGAGTACAGGTGAGATCACAGTCTCCTAATGCAGAGTTCAGGTGAGCTCACAGTCTCCTAATGCAGAGTACAGGTGAGCTCAGTCTCCTAATGCAGAGTACAGGTGAGCTCAGTCTCCTAATGCAGTGTACAGGTGAGCTCATGATCTCCTAATGCAGTGTTCAGGTGAGCTCATGATCTCCTAATGCAGTGTTCAGGTGAGCTCATGATCTCCTAATGCAGAGTTCAGGTGAGCTCACAGTCTCCTAATGCAGAGTTCAGGTGAGCTCACAGTCTCCTGTGGTATACAAGGGAGCTTACAATCTCCTGTAGAACACAGGCACAGGTTTGTGATGTCTGACAGAGGTGGGACAGGCACTGTGCAGCTGAACTTAGTCGCATTTGTGGCACAAAAGTTCCTGTAGTCATGGCTTTTCATCTGATTTTTACAAATTCTACATCATTTTGACTGATTCTGATGCATACACAAATTCAGCAGGGAGATTTACACACTTGCTCCTTGTACCTGTGTGCATGCCACCACCTAGTGGTCATAGCGGTATTGCGTTCATGATTGTGAGGTGAGACTGCACTGAGACGGCTGAAGCCACTGTGTGCCGGTGTAAAGAGTCTCCGCATCGCCCCCTGCAGGCGGTGAACGTGGCGGGCGCAGGTCCGTTCAGCGAGGTGGTGCTGTGTCAGACCCCCTGCTCGGTGCCCGCGGCGGTGACCAGCATCCACGCCCTCCGAGAGGGAGATCTGGGGCGTGGTGAGAGGGCCGTGGGCGGGGAGGAGGAGGAGGAGGAGGAGGAGGAGGAGGACGGTGGCGAGCGGCCCTCCGCTCCCCGCTTCTGCCCCTCGACCTGCCTGGGCCTGCGCTGGGAGCCCCCCTGTGACCACGGCTCGGAAATCACCGCCTACTGCATCGATCTGGGGGACCGCCAGCCCATCACTGTGGGGCCCGTCACCAGATACATCATCCAGCACCTGCAGCCCGACACCAGCTACAGGTGAGGGACCCACAGCTATGACACCACAGCTGCAGGTTAAATATCCACGGTACTATAGCTATGGTTGAGGCATCCGCTGCTGTGACACTACAGCTACAGGTAAGATTCCGATGGCAATAGCACCACAGCTGCAGGTGAGACGTTAGCTTCTATAATGCTACAGGTGAGACAGCCACCCCTCTAAAACAAGATACAGGTGAGAGATCCACTACTCTGAGACCACAGCTGCAGATGAGGCACCTGGTTCTACAAGATTACAGTCAGTGGTGATATACCCATTCCTGTAACATGGGGGAGATACTTACTTGAGTAGCACTGCAGCCAAAGATGAGATATCCATTGTTGTCACACCACAGGTTCAGATGTTAAACCCAGAACACTACAGTTATAGGTAATAGTCACAGAATGCCACATTTACTATCGGTGAAATAGCCATGTGACTGCAGCTACTGAAATACACATAACAATACCATCAGAACATCACATCACAGCGACAGTTCACTACAGCTTACATCAAAGCTGTAGGGAAGACAGTACCCTTCCCTCGTGCCATAGCTACATCTTATCCCGTGAACATTGCAACCACTGGGGAGGTAAGCACAGGTGGAGCACACGCCTCCTTAGATTCCCTGTGTGCTAACACCACAGCAGCAGGTGAAATTCCCACAGTGCCACAGCTACAGGTGAGATGCACACAGCTGTAACACCTCTGTATATCGGCAAAATATATCTCATCACTTTTTTTTTCCTCATTTATTTTTTGAATTTATGAAGAGTGACATGAAATCCCCATGTCACATGTCAGTTTAAAGGCTACAAGCAACACATTGGTAGTGTGTATTAAATGGTCTTTGTAGGTCCAGGTAATAATACCCAGCCTAAACCAGAACCATGCATTTCTCTCTCTTCACCTACTGATAGGAAGTAAATTAAGTACCAAAATGTATCTAAACCAAACCTCAGGAAATGTTTCTTCTTTCACACACAACAGCTTTAAAAGTGGAAATGAACTGTATGTAAATAGTGTCAGACACGTTTCTTCATCAGAAATGTACAAGTTAGCATTAGCAATTCATCAAATTAAAGTTAGTGTTACTGTCCAAAATGTTTGACTGAATGCAAAAACAAATTTGTGTGGTTCAGTGCTGCACAAAAATATCATCAGTGGATTTAAGGATGAGCATGAATAAATGAGCTTGTGTGTGAAGGCATTTGGTGGCAATCCTCTTTACAAACTGCCATTTAAAACAGCTTTACACAGTCATTGTCCAGGGAAGTGTGGGGATTCTCTCATGCAAGCTTTCTGAAGTAGTGAGCACGAAAAAATTGATCAAACCATGTGTCTGAGTTGCCACAACAATGTTTCACAGTGAAAGTTTGGGTCGACGCTGCACATGAGTTAGGTTTTTGTTCTTGTGTGCCCTACATGAATTTCACCAGTACGTATGTTGTAGCTGAAGACCTTTAGTGAACAACACATACATTGTAACTCGCAGCTGCTGTTACCACTCTCCCACTGCGTAAACCAAAATTCCAGTACTCCTTAGTCTCCTCTGTCACTCTCTCATAGTCATATTAGGTATTGCCTAAATGATCTCCCATAATGAAGAGGTAAAGAAGGAATTTTTTAAAAAGTGAAATAAAAAAGGTTTAAAGGTTGTTATAACCCCGTCTGTCCCACCCGCATCAGGATACGAATCCAGGCCCTGAACAGCCTGGGCGCCGGGCCCTTCAGTCACACGGTGAAGCTGAAGACCAAGCCCCTGCCCCCGCCACCCCCGCGGCTGGAGTGCACCGCCTTCAGCCACCAAACCCTGCGGCTGAAATGGGGGGAGGGGCCTGCCAAGGCCACGCCCGCCGACTCCCTTCAGTACCAGCTACAGATGGAGGACAAGAACGGCAGGTGAGAGAGCGGCGGGGAAAGAAACGGCTAATAGGCCAGGAGGAAGGGGGGTGGAGCTAGGAAGAGCACCTGATGGGATATGATTGTGGTGGGGATGCAGATGAAAAGAGTAGATAGGACAGGTGAGACCAGTGAGAGCATCTGGTATATCCGGATATGATCCAGTCATATTTCTGGAGTTTAGTCCAATTTATTTGTCATTGTTCTGTTTGTTAGTTTGACTAACCCTCTAATTATCTTTGAAGGTATTTTTTCTGTGAAAGAAGTAAGTAAGTTTCAGTGTCACAAAGCTGATTAACAATAAAAAATCAGTATAGAACTTTAGAATGCGTACTAGAAAAGCACCATCTCAGACAATCAACTACCCCTGCTTTTGCAGAATAGGAAAAGAAGATTGCGGCAGCATTATGTTTCTGTAATAGGCCCTAGGGGAGACACAGCCTCATTGTGCAGGCTAATTCCAGCCTCAGCAGAGCCTAATTTCTCCTGTCTCTCCCTCTTTTCTCCTTGTCCTGTGAAGGTTTGTGTCCCTGTACAGAGGGCCGTGCCACACCCACAAGGTGCAGAGGCTGACGGAGTCTACCTCTTACTCGTTCCGCATCCAGGCCTTGAACGAGGCGGGCGAGGGGCCCTTCTCCGATGTTTACACATTCACCACCCCCCGCTCCCCCCCACCACCGCTAAAAGGTACGGCCTCCTTACAACCCCTTTCTCCTTCCCTTGGTCTATTTCTCAAGGTGGGGGTGCTCTTCATTTCTTACACAGATCTGTTCTCTCCCTCAATTCCCCAAACCTCACCTCCTCAGTGTGTCGTGTCAAGAGTACAGGAACCACTAGGTCCTCTCTTCTCTTTTATCTTTTATCACTGAGTGGCTGCAGTTAAACGGAAGAGTGCATTCAAATGCTGGGAAATTAGAAAGTGCAAAACTGTATGTTATTAATGCCCAAACTGAGTGGCTGATTTGAGCAAGACTTCCACATCCTAGAAAACTGCACACAGCTGGGTTGACTCCTACTTTCAGTCTCTCTTTCTTTCTTTCTCTCCACTCCACTCTGTGTGACTTTGGCAGTCACCTCAGTGTCTAAAGCCACAGTATGAAATGCTTTGAAAAGCATTAAATGCTTTTGAAACTCTCCTCTCTCTCTTGCTCGCTCTTTCTCTCTCTCTTTCTCTCTCTCTCTCTGTCCCACTCTTTGTGTCCCGTTATTCCTGCATGCCTCTCACTATTTAACCCTCTCCTGTCCACGCAGTTCCTCGAATCGAGCGCCTGGACGACCACACTTGTGAGGTGAGCTGGGAGGCAGCACCGCCCATGAAGGGGGACCCCATCATCTACATTCTGCAGAGCATGATGGGAAACTCTGAGTTCAGACAGGTAAGGTCCTTCATACTGTGCCAACTGTTCTGTAGCAAGTCCGGCTCCCTCCCTCAGCCTTGAAGGAGGTGCATTTGCCTGTGTATATAAGGTGTAGTTGCTGTATGGCTCGAGTTTGTTTAATTACACCTTCTGATTCACTGTGTTCTTCTGACACCAGAATACCACTGCCTCTCTAGAGGGATGTGTGTGAAATTAAACTGCAGGTAGCAGTGTGTTGTGGATGTTAAGAAACTTGACCTATAACCAGGTGGTTGCATGTTTGAACCCCATACAGTGTACTGCTGTGGTACTCTTGAGCAGGTACCTGAATTGCTTCCGTATTATCCAGCTGTGTAAATGGATAACGTGTAGAATTAAACTCTTTAGCTCATCAGACAGCCTTATCCAGTGCCACTTCCATAGTTTACGTGTCGTCCATTTGTACAACTGGGTATTAACAGAAACGGTCTGCGTTTAGCATCTTTCTCAAGTGTAAAATAAGAGTGTCCTGCTGATGAATGGAAGGGGCAACCTACCGGTTACAAGCCCTGCCCCTTTCCACCACGCTATACTGCCCTGTTCCTGACTACACCACACTGCTGCCACTGTCACCCTGGATGAGGCTGTTCAAATAAGCCAAAATACAACACAGTGTGCTGAAGCTGTGCGTTTGTCACTGGAATGTTGGAGAGGGAAACTTCCGCAGTGGCGGTGGATTGTGGGTAGCCATTATACTGAAGACCTGCATGTTGGGGAACGGTGGACCGCCGTGAAGACAAAGCCCCTCCCCCCGATGGTGAAGCATCTGAGTGGCACTCAGTGGTGGCATGGGCTGCAAATAAACGCAATAAGAATCCCCATCCGTGCTTATAATCACGGCAGCCGTATCTCAGCGGCTTTATGGTCTGACATGTGATGGATCAAATCAAGCCGCCACAGCCGTAATGGCTCGGGAAAGGCTGTGGCGGGATGGGGCTCAGGTGGCGGCAGGTTGCGTAGTGACACGACAGGCAGGACAGAGAGCCGGGGCTGGGGAAGGGGCAATGCTTTATCATCTCTCTTCAGGTTTAAATATCACACCCAGGGAACTGTGCGTGTATGGATTTGCTGATGATGTAATCTGATTTGTGTCAGGGTCTCAGTGGTTCAAACAGCGGTTCTTTCCGTGGAGAGGGCTGGGTCTTGTTGGTACTGGGATGTGGTCCACCCATGCCACTGCCTGTTTGAATATCACTCCGCTTATTTACAGCCTTAGGCAATTGTGTCATACAGGGGGAAAAAAAAAGTAAGGAGGGAAATGAAAACCTGTTTGCCACACTGCCTCAACCGGTGTCATCCGTGCACAGATGCATGATGGGTACCAGGTGCCCTGCATCCTTTTTCCTTTTTTTGTTGACCACTGTGGTAATGGTTAGAGAGGGGGGTTTGTATTAGGCACAGCAGTGATCAACCTGGATGTGGAGAATAAATCGGGCAGCGGCGGCTGAGAAATGTGGCTACTCTGTATGCCGTTCGCTCAGTTGTCACTCGATTCGATTAGAGTGGATGGTCTCCTAGCAATGCCGCTCCTCTCCGACAGCACCAAGGTGCGCGAGGGAACGCTCTCTGGAGAGCAAGGTGCTGGCAGCAGGCTGTGTTGTAATTGGCACTTCCTGGAGCTTCAAGGGAGCATCCACTGGGGACAGTGAGAATCTCACTTGGCAACTGCTCATTGGTTAAGTGACAGTCTGCTTCTATGACATAAGCACCACAGAATCAGGAGCGCTGAAGACTGGCTGGAAGAGCCTAAAATCCAGCAGAAATCTGCTTTTCTTTAATTGCCTTTACTCTATTCATTAACTGAAGCTCATGATAAGCAGCTGGTCAAGATGAGTGGTGATTGTTAGTGCGATTTCTGATTGTCTTCGCTAGCAGATATGACTGACAGATAACGTCAATCATCAGTTTGGGGTGATCTTTGACAAGTTGTGGGGTTGATGTGGCTGATCTTTAACTGCGGAGGAGCCACGGTGGTTGGTTATTGATGGCTGGCTGGTGATAAGTCAGTGGAGATAGATCGGCTTGGCTGGTGTTTAGTCACTCTGGAGATGACGGATCGATGACAGGAAACCCACGCACCGCGGAGCTGTGACGTCAGCGCAGGGGTTGGCTGCGTCACAGGCGTCCCTTGAACCCCCCCCCCCCCCTCCCCCTCGTGGTACTGTTCCTGGCAGCGCGGTGTTCTGTGTGGAAAAACACCGCCCGTTGAGCTGACAGTTCACCCAGTACACCGAGCAGGGCGGCGCGGCTTTGGCTCCTGTAGCGTAAGCTGAAGTGACAGCATGCGTGTGGGAAGGCGCAGGTCTTTCTGAGAAGCAGCCAGGGGGTCAGCCACGGAGCACACGTGACGGTAATGCCAACACAGTGTGGAGGACACCGTCCTGACAGGGCTTTTTTTTACCTTCGTTTTACCTTCACTTTTTGGTACAGAGAAGCCATCCTTCTATGTACAAGCAACCTAAGTGACAAAGTCACCTTTTCAGTTCGAATACTCTGGATGGAGTGGTTAAAAGCGCTATGGCTACTGTATGCACAGTGCTGTCTGTCTCAGTGCTAATCAACTTGTTTTTGGTTGAGATACAGCAAGTAATATTTTTAGAGGTAGATCATGTTGTGTTCTACTTAATGTCAGATGAACATATAATGAAATGAATCCTACAAACAGCAGAACATGTTTTCAAACCAGGAGACTGACAAATTCAGCATACTTGAACTATATAAAATTGCATTATTAAGCTCAAGTCAGCAAGAATGAAAACATTGCTTTCTCTGTGGTCATTTTTTCATTTGTTATCATTAATGCAATTTTGCAGTACAGTTTTGTGCTTTTAGAAGTGCCAGAAAGGTGCTGCTTTTTATATCCTCAAACCTCAGGGACACACTGGTTCAGAAACACTGGCCTTCCATAGTGTGTCAGTTGATTCCTGTGGGTTGTGGAATCTTGTAATCTGTGTTTGACAGAAGCAAGCTTGCATGTTGTTCTGTCTCAGAGTACCACTTTACCAGTGCTACACCACTCCTATCAGTAAAAGCACTTGAATTGGCCAGTGTTGTTGTGGTATTGGTAAAACCGCTAGCGCAGCTCTTAAGTGGAACAGGGAAGATCAATACAGTCGCAGAATCCCTAGCAGGTTTGCCATGATGCAGCAGTTTGATTGTTGTGCTCTTCTGGACTGATCGCTGTCAGAACAACGGTTAACCCCTTCATGTCATTCCCCTCTCGCGGCAGATCTACAAGGGTTCGGCCACGTCCTTCCAGGTCCCGGGACTCCAGCCCAGCAGCGAGTACCGCTTCCGGGTGTGCGCCATCCGCCAGTGCCAAACGCCCCCCGACCTGACAGGCCCGTACAGCGGCACCGCCACCCTCTCGTCCCAGCGCGGCGAGGCGGCGGCGGCCGGCCTGGCGGGGGCCGGCCCCCGGGGAGCGGAGGCGGCGCGGGCCAAGCGCAGCCTGAGCGACGAGCAGTGCGCCGCCCTCATCCTCATGCTCTTCGCCGTCATCTCCATCCTCATCGCCTTCGTCATACAGTACTTCGTCATCAAGTGAGCCTCACCACCCCGCCCCCTGGAGGACTTTGCTTTCTCTCTTACTCTTTTGTTTTAGTTGTAGATTTCTTTTTTTTTTTTTTTTTTTTTTTTGGGGTTTCTCCCCCGCCTCACCCGCCGGCGTGAACACTCGTGATTGAGAGAAAAGCAAAGGGGAGAGAGAGAGAAGCGATCAGGACGGTGAAAGTGAGAATCTTGGTTCTGTAAATGACTTCGGCCTGTTATACAGGTGTCTGGCCCAAAAAAAAAAAACCCTCTGCCTTGTTCTCTTTTTTTCCGCTCTCCGCTTTCTTTCCATTTGTTTTCCTCTCCCTTCCTCTCGTCTCTCTCCCACCATTTCTGTCTTTCTCTTCTGTGCCCACTTTCTTTCCTTTTTCTTTTGTCACTGTTGGATCTCATTCTTTGATATTATTTCCAGTTCGGCTGGCTTTGCACCACCACAGAGACTGCAGTCTAGTTTGGCTTCTAACACTCTATGGATGAAGCTGCTGCACGCCACACCAGTCACTGGTGTGAAAAGAACGTACTTTCTTCAGTTGGAGGTGTCTCTCTGCATATACATATATGCATGTATTCTTCGTGTCTCAGTTCACAGCAACCGCGGTCGTCTTTGACCATGCAAATTATGAAGGAGCTGACCATATGTATTCACTTACTATTGTTCTTTTTATTATTATTCTCTATTTTTAAGCGGTTCAGAATCACAGATTTTGATTATTATTATAAATGATTATCCTTATTTTGTTTTCCTTTGGTTGTAATTATTTGTAATTGATTTTTGAATGAAGTTGGATAGTCTCTCTTTTTTTTTGGAGATGAGGCAGGCAGGTTGGGTGACCAGGTGTTCAGGGCAGGGTGTGAGAACCAGAGGGAAGTCCAGAGGTTCTCAAGGGCTGCAAAGGGAGTGAGCTGTTCACTGCTTTTGCCTGAACGGAAAAAGTATATATAAATAATCTAACCTTGTGTTAGTAGCATATAGAACACTCATTTATGATGCGTTTTTCGAGTGTAGAACGTGCGAGGGTTTATAAATGACTGTGGAAAAATGAAACAAAGTATTTTAGTATATTTTTCTAAAACGAGTCATTTGAGGCTGTTCATGCCAGGAGTTAGTGCTAGGAGTGATCACAGAGAGGGAGCTTGAGAAAAAAAAAAAATAGAATTAAAGAAAAAAATAGCTTAATTAAAACAAACATGTAGCTACTTTGATTCAAAACTTCAAGCTCAGCACAATGAAAAGGAAGAAATGAATTGTTGCTTGCTGCAATTTCTCTCAGCTGCAAAGTTTGCACCTTACTCCGTAAAGCTAATGACTGAATGCATGTTGTTCTTGTGATGCGTGTGATAGGACACTTTCAGGTCATGCCCTAATTGTGTTTTGTTTTTTTCTTTTCTGTTTTGTTTTTTTTTTTTTTTTTTAAGACTGTAGATCTATGAAATGTATTGAAGCTTGACTAAATCCATGGGAGGTAAATCTTAAATCATTAGTGTCCAGCTATATCTGTGCAGGTTTGCTTTAAAAGCATTACTGGTAGTATTGACTGCTCGCGTAAAGAATTTTCAAAGTTTGATAATCCTTGAAAAAGCGCTATGTTTACTCTGAGGACACTATTGTGTACACTTAAGTTTGCTTTTTTTTTTTTGGTTTTTTTTTGAGGATCAGTTAGAACTGATTTTTTTTCTTTTTTTGTTTATCTATAGAAATTTTTGTTCATATTAATTTGTACAAAAACACTTTTTTAATTAAATAAGAAGATAATTATTTTTAGCACTCAATATTCATCTCCTGTTTTATTTTTTTGGGATCATATGAAAATATATATTTTTACCGTATGAAAATGTAAGTTCATTCTGTCTGAGAAAAAAAGTGGGAAAAAACTGTTTCAAGCAGAAAACAGTTACCAGACTCTGAAATGTGTTCACACATATTGACCGTGTTTCACACACATTTGCTGTAAATTCAGATCTTGCCTCTTTTTTCTGTGCGTTAAGTCTTACTCACTGATTGCAAATGAGTGATCACAATTTAGCAGTCTGGCTGTAGGGTTTAGTGTTGTGTTTGGCTGTCGGCAGAATTGTTTCTTGATATTGCAACAGTATAAAAATTGCAGGTACTTTGTCAGATGTATTGGGGAAAAAAATAAACGTTTTGGTCTATTAGACACCCTGCAAATGGCTTCTCTTTGTCATAGTAAATCTCAAATTCCTATTTTTGATAGTGATCAAATGTAATTGCAACTTGTGCCATTTTAGCATCTCCCCACCATGGCAGGTCATTGCTGTGTGTTGAGGAGTAAAAACAAAATGAGAAAAAAAAAAAACAAAAACACACGCAAAAAAAAACCTTTTATGTCATTTTAATGTTTGCAGTTACCTCATACACTGTACATTCCAAAAAAACTTGTTATAAATAACCAATCATATCACTTTGAAATTGTACAATGTCAGACTTCGTAATAACAAATGTATAATCTCATAAATACTGTATGTATCTAAAGTGTAACTCTATAGCCATTCTATCTACAGAAAGATCCTTGCACAATTAAAGATCTATAATTCTTATGTGTTTGAGAAATCTTTTTTTGCTCTTGTTTACACTTTATTTTTATTTTTTCTTACATGTCTGTTTGTGCTCTTTCACATGTTAATGCCCACCCATATTGATTGAATGACAGCTGGAAAAACACATTTTGGGAAGTTTTTTTTTTTTTTTTTTTTTAAATTGTTTCTGAAATCTGGTGGATTGAGCATCACAATGAAAACAATGGAACACATGCTCATATGAGTTTATACCAAAAAGTGTTGCTTTCATAATTAATATTGTTAAATCATAATTTTACCTTTTTTGTCAGATCAGAAGTAACAGTCTAGCATTCTATTATTCAGTCATGTATCTTGATTCTCCTGAGGCAACAGCAGCACTATAGATTGCCCTAGCATATTAATTTAAGTGTCCCTATGTGCATAATCCTATTGTATCTCTCTTGTAAATTGCACCCTTATTTTTCTCTCTGCAGGGAGAGAATCACTACAGAAGCTGTAAGTGATATTTATCAGTACTTTCTGCTGTGCCATTTACAAACAGTCCCCTAGTGTTCAGCACTTTGCTTGGGTTCACTCTCCAGTCTGGGGTAGGAATTGATCCAGGGCAGCGCTAAGAGAGGGGAGAATCGGGGCCCCAGCAGACCTTCAGAGCTGTGCTGACCGTCCTGTCCTGTACACCACCTGAGAAATCGCAGATGTGCAAATTAATTGCCATCCCTTCCCTCTGTATTGTCTCTTTCTCCTTTTACAAGTCAAAATGCTTTTTTGGAACGCAGAATGGAACAGCTTTTTACAGTTGGCAAAGGAGCTCTGTGGTCAGGTGTGCGCTCCAAACATTGTGCAGTCACTGTATCCCAAAATGCACCTGTGTCCTTTGTTCCTGTTGAGCTCTTAATTGCAAGCAAGTTGGTCAATGGTTCATATCAATGAACATGTCAGGTCCCATAAGCTTTTACATGACCTATACAGTAAAGATCTGGTCAATCACTGGAAATGTCGACCAGAGTAACAATGAACAGACAATTACCATTAAATGTAAACCAGACAAGTAGTTACCTGGTCATTCAATGCAGATTTAGACCAGAGTGACAGTTAACCCAGTCATTACCTGTAAATGTAGATCAGAAGGGCAGTTAGTGCTTTGAAAAATGGTTCACCCAGTCATTCACCAGTACAGGACAGTGTGTTACATTAAAAGCAGTAATAAATGGTTCCATCTTTCTCCTGCACCTCATCCGTAATCTCCTGGCTGGGACTCCCATCTTCCATCACTTAGTTGCACGAGACACTCTGTTCTTTTTTTGTATGGACTCAAGGTGTAAGCAGATCTCACTTCCTGGAAGTAAATGTTTTTTACACCCCACCCGGCCACCCCGGTTCATCCGTCATTCTCCCCGCTGCTCGCTTGTCAGAAAAGAGTCTGTTTTTTTTTTCCAGGGGGGCTGATGGGAAATTCACGGACGTGCCGGCGCGTGAGAAAATCAAGAGTGAACGCATCATTTAGTGTCGTGCCCACCCCGCCGCATTCCAGCGGGCCATCCATCACCCCAGTCAGGTCACTCTCTCTCCCCGTGCCCGCTCAGAGAGCCGGCTCTCCCGCGCTGAGCCGAGCTGGACTGAACCTGATCCCCACACGGGGCATTGTGACTCTGTGCTGAATGAAGAATGGCGCAAGAGCCCCAAAGACAATGCCCTCTCTTCACGTCTTACCTGAAGGATCGGTTCTGGAATCTGTGGCTTTTAACACAAACGTTTTCCCTGTCCCTCGCCTTTGAAAAGGCGAAAAGCTACGGGAATTACAGGTTCCACCTTTCAGATGGGTATCAGTACCTTACTGAAATGAAACCATGAACAGCAAATGATCAGCTGTGTTCAGTTTAAAGACATGTCATTTCAGATCTCTGCTAGAAAATTCAGCAAAATCCCTGTGATTTCACATTTTCAGGTTTGAGGTGTGTTGTCATTACGTCATTTTATAGAGATTATGAAGATATAACTTTATTCATTCACAGCTAAGAAAGCAAATTTATTCAATATCAACTTTGCCAGGGAGGTACCTGTCTAGTCAGCACTTTGACAAGGTACAATTGCTGTCATGTTTCATCCAGGTTAATTTTCCCAACACATTAGCTGGCAAGTGTCCTGTGCCAACTCATGCATCTGGTTAAAAAATTTCATTAAAAACATTTCAGGTTCAAGTAGTGAATTGGTATGAGGCTTACTCATTGGCCAGCGGCATAAACAAACCTCCAAGCAGATTTGCAGCAGTTTTGCAAGCTATCTTGCTGACACGTCTTTACCTGTGATGAATTCAAATTTATTTATTCATGAAATATTTGTACTTACAATAATATGAACAGTATAGCTTGGTGAGGTGTGAGTTTTAAACCCGATGCCATCAATGCCTACAACATGGCGTCTCCCCTGGACTTTTTTCTTTTTTTCCAGAATTTACCAGTCAACAAAAGCTTAAAGTGACAGTCTACTTCATAGAGAGGCCATTCTGGAAGTTTCTCTGATGTTTCAACCTCAAAACAACATACCTGCCAAGACTACCTTGTAGAAGATAGTACTACTGTAGAAAACAAACACACCCCCATGTATTTATACACAGTCTATATCCACGTGTGTGTAGTCCTATGTCACTCTGGCTTTTAGAGCAACGTTGCTATTTAAATTGCAGCAGTAGAATGGCACTGGAAAGCACGTACTGTTGGAATGAGGATCTTAACCTCACCACCACCCCACACTAATCCCCCCACACCCTTCCACATACACACTTATTTACACAATTAAATCCTGGAGAGAGAGAGAGATGAATGGCAGCGCCAGAGACACGCGATGAAAACGGGGAAACAGGTCTTCTCGCTAACAGAGCGCAGAGATGGCCAAACAGAGACCCTCCCTCTCTCCATCCTCACTTCTCTCGCAAACAAATGGAATCATTCCAGTCCCCTTGATGAGCCAATGATTGCTTGATAAAAGCCAGGAGCGGCACCAATCTGCAGGAGAGCCGCTGCTCAGGAGCGGCACGAGTCTGCTGACACACACATTCAAACACAGGATAGACTTAACGTAAGTCACAGGGTCCTTCTCCTTTCTTTCTACCCCAGTATTGATTCCTGAGTACCTTAGCCTGACCTCCTTGTTTGCACTTTTGCAAGTCCCTCTGGTGAAGAGCCTCTGCTAATTGACTGAATGTAATTGACTTGGGCCAGATGTTTGGGGAGCATTGGGATTCTGGTAGCTGTGGTTGCACACACTGGCACCACTTTCTGTTGCATGTTTGCGCTGTCAGCCTTTCACATGTATTGTCTGGATTTCGCTGATCCCTGACCTGTGTGGGGGACTGAGCTGGAGGGGGGGGGCGATGACCAGGTCGGCCCAGTCGTTCTGGAACGCGTCACGTACAGCGTAGAGTAGGCTGACCCTCGGGTGAGCGCTGACGCTCTGTTTTTGTTAATGAGCCCCTGCCTTGGCTCGTGGCACCACACTTCAAATTAGCCTGACGGTCACGATAGCGTCTGGACTTCTTTCGGGAAATAGATGCCACGCCATCGTCCTCCCCCCGGCGGTGGTCTGGTGCCGACGGACCATAAGGAGTTCATCTGGTCCCACCTCCTTCCTGGTTAATTCCTCTCTGGGTTTTTAGTTTTTTTTTCCCCCCTCTCAGATTAACTTGGCTGAGGTCCACTGACAAATGCATCTTTTCCTCTTTTCCTTTTATTACGAGCTAGCCTCATTATCGTCTCTGTGTGTGTGTGTGTGTGTGTGTGTGTGTGTGTGTGTGTGTGTGTGTGTGTGTGTGTGTGTGTGTGTGTGTGTGTGCTCGTGCATGTGTGAGACATGATGCTAAATGCACCTGCTAGTGAGGTGTGCTGGTTGAATGGAGGCGGTGGAGTGCAGGAAATTGCCTGAGTTGCATGCAAACCTTGTTGTATTTGGTTGTATTAGTGGTGCAAGCTGCCCCACTAATACAACCAAACAAATTCGGCCAGGCGAGGTAAGCTTGCCCTTAGACTGCCTCAAAAAGCCTTCATCCTCATCAGGAGGGACTCAGTGGATCCCATTTGTCCGCTTAACAGTGGCTTCTGGCTTGAATCTCCTAATGGAGCTGCTGTTTCTGGAAAATTATAATAGAAGGTGGGAATGCTGAATCCTCCTTTTTGTTTATGGCATCATTCCAGGGGATACTGGAGACTGGCTTTATTTTTTACACTCACATCATCCACACTCATTCTCTCCAAAAATGTTTTCATTCATAAATTTTCATTCAGGCATTTGACAGATGCTCTTATCCAGAGTGAATTACAGCGCAAGGTTACAAAATCACATCTGTTAAAACCACATGAATGACCCTGTACATACAGAAACGTGACAGGGCACATCTGAGCATGTGGCAGTCCATTACTCAGTGCTGTCATAACCAGTGACGCCGTGAATGCAGATGTACTACAATAAAAAATATTCACCATCAAGTGGGATATAATAGCCTACAACAAAACACAAGAAAAGGAAAGGTTTGAGTGCTTTGATACATGAGCAATTAGGCGTAAGTGATTACCCCTTTTGCCTTCAGCATGCCTCTCCAGCCGTGGAGCCACTTCCCTCTTGACACACATTGAGAACGATTGGTGGCAGATTCCCTCCTCCTCCGTCACTCCCCTCCCTCCACCCCCTCCCTCCCTCCCTCCCTCCGTCCCTGTCACTGTTTGATTAAGGGTCAGACTCATTGATGAGCTCGGCTCCATCCTCCCCTCCAGCAGACCCCCCTCTGTTCCTCATTGCATCTCCGGAGCCCTCCTCCAAGGGGGGGGTGGGCTGGACAGGGGGGGTGTTTACTCGCCCTGTCTGACAACAGACGGCCCCCGCCACTTGAAAACCAGAGACCCACTCTCGGAGCCCTGTTTATTTTCTCTTTTTCTTTTTTCTCCCCATCTGCGCCAAGAGCGAGGAGACAGGGAATCAAGCAACAAAGCGCCCCAGCAGAAGGAGAGAGTGAGAGAGGGGACAGTAGGAGAGAGGTCTCGGTTATGTTTCAGCTCTGCTTGCTTCTGCACTCACCCGCTGTGAGGGAGGGTTAACAGGACAAAAAGAAAAGAATAGAAAAAAGAGAGGATTTGGCTGTTACCTTAGCCCACCGTCTGCACCCTGGGCTGAGAAGATTTTCCGTGGGGTGTTCGCTTTGCACGGAGGAGAGCCGCGTTCGGACCTGGCACCGATGGGATACAGCTCGCACTCCCCTCTGGCCAGAACCCAGCCCGTGCTGAGCCTCGCGGTGACCGCCGGGATGGCCGTGGAGGAGGACGGCGCCGAGGAGCGCCTGCCGGAGGAGCACCACCTCTACTACCAGGACACCCTGTTCCCCAACTCCACGCTCATCCCCGTCACCATCATCTGCATCCTGCTCTTCCTGGTGGGCGTGACCGGCAACACCATGACCATCCTCATCATCCAGCGCTTCAAGGACATGAAGACCACCACCAACCTCTACCTGTCCAGCATGGCCGTGTCCGACCTGGTCATCTTCCTCAGCCTGCCCTTCCACCTGTACCGGCTGTGGAGGTACGTGCCCTGGGTGTTCGGCGACCTGCTCTGCCGGGGGCTGCACTACATCAACGAGGGCTGCACCTACGCCACCATCCTGCACATCACCGCCCTCAGCGTGGAGCGCTACCTGGCCATCTGCTTCCCGCTCAAGGCCAAGGCGCTGGTGACCAAGCGCCGGGTGCGCTACGTGATCCTGGCGCTGTGGGCCTTCGCCCTGCTCTCGGCGGGGCCCATGCTCGTCCTGGTCGGGGTGGAGTACGAGAACGGCACCCACCCGGACGGCAGCGGGGCGCAGTGCAAGCACACCAGCTACGGCGTCTCCTCGGGGCTCCTGCACACCATGATCTGGGTGTCCACCGTCTACTTCTTCTGCCCCATGCTGTGCCTCACCTTCCTGTACGGCTCCATCGGGAGGAAGCTGTGGAGGAGCCGCAGCGAGCTGCGGGGCCCCAGCGCCACCGGGCGGGAGAGGGCGCACAGGCAGACCGTCCGGATTCTGGGTGAGTCCCCCCGTCCCCCCTGCGTTCCCCCCTCTGCCCCGGCTCTTGGAATGTTGTTTATTCGTGGCTGTTCATCTCCCGTTACCTGGCCCCCTGTCCCCCAGAGTCCCGGGGAACCTGGTTCCGCATCAGGAAAGTCCTCTAGTCCCTCATGTCCTGATTTATTTCATCCATCTGTCCGTCTCCCCCTCTGTTGAGAGATGCAGACGGGGGCATCGATGTGTTAGATGACCCGCTGTTGTTCCCCCCTTTTTGTGTGATTTTTTTTTGTATCTTTAGGAGCCTGGAAAGTTCAGGGTAAGCCAGTGTCTCTGCTTCTCTCTGTCGGGTCAAAGAGTGAACACTGTTTATTTGTGTGAGGCTGTTAAATTGTTTTCCTCTTCCCCTGGTTTCCTGGTTTGTTCGAAAGTCTTAGGCTGATATGAAAGAAGAAGGGAAGAATTGATTGAGGTATCTGGAGAGCGTTACAGCACTTTCACAGTTTGACATCACAATCCTCTAATGTGCCCACTGTGCTGAAAGATTAATCCTGTGCATTTTAGCTTCAGCTGACAACGGGGGATAATTCAGCTCTATTGCACAGACTCTGTTGTGCGGTTCTGGTGCTCATAGCTTCTGCTGTCACCCTCAGCAGTTGTCTGAAAAAAGAACAGTGTAAAAATTGTCACTTGTATACACACATTAAAAAATGTCTTCACAGTTACCATTGTTTAAGTCTTCTCTAATGCCATGGAGCATTTGTAGAAAAGAAGTAATTTGCAGCCTGGTCCTCGACTGATATTCAAATTATCAGCTGTATTTTAATAAGGAGGCTTTTTGTTTTGGTTTTAATTAAAGCATGTAGAGCCTACTCAGAAACAAAACATGCAAGTTGACAGCTTTTAAAAATTGCTTTTTTGCGTTTGTCAGTCCCTGTGTATTTCAGCATTGAGGGATTCAGTATGATCTGTATTAATGGGGCTCCCTCTCACGGTATGCAGAACATGTACGGCTGCTGTCTGAGGATCGTCAATACTGGATCCCAGCTCTGTCAAGTGCTAACTGGAAATGCCATCGGAGAGGCTCGTAAATTTGGGTTAATGGGGGTTCGCGTGCTTGCACGCCCGTGTGTGCTCGCTTTCCAATCTGGTGGCACAGCAGGGAACGCTGAGTGACTCCGTAAATCACTCCGCTTTATGAAGAGCTCCATAGAGCAGCCAGCCTTACCGCTCGATCCCAGGACAGTTATACTACCTTCATTTACCCTCTTAAGCAACTGTGGAGGGGCAGAGCAACAAATATCAGGGGGGTTTGTTTTCTGTGAATGATTCTGCTATGTTCCACATGCACTGCATTGCATTGCTTCCTCTTGAAACAGGACTGAAAGAGAAAATCTACTTGTTTTTGTCTTCTTTCTTGCCTCCTGCAATTCTTTACTTTCTTAACTCCCTGCTTCTCCCTCCTCCTGCCTTCAACCCTGTATTCTTCTTCTTTTTCTTCCCTCTTTCTCCCCCTTCCGTGGTTGGCCTCCCTCTCTCTTGGCCTCCCCTGCTCCCTCTCTCCTACACCTTAGCGGTTGTGGTGCTGGCCTTCGCGGTCTGCTGGCTGCCCTTCCACATCGGCAGGAACCTCTTCACCCACTCAGACGACTACTCCGAGGCCGAGCTGAGCCAGAACTTCAATGTGGCCTCCATGGTGCTCTTCTACCTGAGCGCTTCCATCAACCCGGTCCTCTACAACCTCATGTCCCGCAAGTACCGGGCCGCCGCCCGCCGGCTCCTCCCCCTGGGTGCCCGCAAGCGGCCTTGCCCCGCCCCGAGGCAGCTCTCAACGAGAGAGGACGTGCCCGGATCCACCAAGACCTTCACAGGAGTGTAGGTGGGGGCGTGGGGTGTGGGGCGTGGGGGACATGGGGGGTGTGGTAGGGGGGATTGCCCTTGCATTACGGCAGATGCCAAACCCGAGGGCAGTGGGTTCGAGCCCACAGACGGGGCGGGATGCCACTGTCCATCCAGCAGGGCAATTTGCCCCAGTAGCCCCGGTGGTAGAGTGGAACAGGACCTGAAACTGAAAGCTTCGTGAGTCACCCTGGATGAGAGAGGGTGTCCTGCTAAGCAAATAAATGATTAAATACACACACACCCGCACTCGCGTTGCAGTGAGAGAGCAAACAGAGAGCTTTACTTCTGTGGACGACATTCCAAGACCTTTGTGAAGAAGTATGCAGGGCAGAGCAGCCAAACTGAGGTAGATGGACTGAGAAACAACACTGAGGAGAAGTCAGCAGTACGGTAGTTGAGGCCTCCCTTGGAGCTGTGGACAAAAGGGAGCAAATGCACTCAGAGCAAGGGGGTGCCCAGACAGAGCTGTGCTGATGCAGATACCCTCCATCACGCAGGGTCTCGACAGAAATGACTGTATCGACAGGAAATACTGAGACAAACCCACCTGTTGCAGCTTGGGTCACCCAGGATCAAGTCACCCAGAGGCCACCTGTGTGTCTTAATGAGACATATTCGATCCACGAAGGCAAGGTCTCGTTACAGAGGGCAATGGAGTTGGGAGGGTGTTGGGTTATGGATATAATCAGTTCCTTTTATTTGCACTTTCATCCATGATGCGCTGTGAGGGGGATCAACAGCATCATCAGCGGCGCATTCGGACATGTGCGGCGTGTCTCTATATGTTACATTATTAGTCTAGAATCTCTTTGCCAAATCCTCCAACATCGCCCGTACTCAAAGCCTAGTTCAAAAGAAAAAAATTATCGGGGGAAATGAGGAGTGAGGAGTGAGGAGCAGGAACCCCTGGAAAGAGTGGAGCTGCCATATTCTGTCATCACTGGCTCTTTTCAAGAGACTTTGCACTCCATAGTAAAATACTGTGATAGGTTAAAATCAGTGAGCCAGTGACAGCAAGTAATAGCCCCGCCCATTTTGAGGTTCATAAAGCCCCAATTTCCTATGTACTAGTATCTGCAAACAAAAGTTGCTTTTCTGTGTTGTGAAATTATGTTGCGCTCAGTGGCTTTGATTTGTGATGCTCATATAAACGAGTAGGACTTGCGCCACAGAAATAAATTCAGCATGTCAGACAAGGAAATGCTTCAGAACTCTTCTTTATACTTACACCTACCACGCATATTTACTTTCATTAGCATTTGTTTCTTTGACTTTCCTAAATTATCAACTTTTTTTCTGAAAATCCAGCAGTTTCAAATAGAGTTTAACAGATGGGGGGAGCAAGATAGCATGAGTTACATCTGTTACGAGCTGTACTTTATGCTGTTGCAGATGTGGCACATCCATAACAAGCTGTGTGTTACAGTGACATTGCTGTTCTGTTGCAGTGTCAGTGCTCAGAGGGTAATCAACAGACTGTAACACAAAGTACTGGGAATCTGTATTAACAGAAACACAAAAAGACAAAAAGAGGTATTACTGTTAATGTGAAATGTTTGAATATACAGAGCAGACAGACAACCGCGTTAGATGATATCTAATGAGTGTCTCATTTGTTGTTATTGTAAGTGTCATTAGTACCCATGACAGAAGCTGATGTGGTAGAATAAAGCCGGTGCCTGTGTACTGTATGGAAGTGATAAAGAACATGTTTTACACAAAACAAATACATTTGGTATGTGTGTGTAACTGATGTGTAATGTGAGAAACAAGGCTGAATCCACACATACCTGTCCCTCCTCTGTTTCCAACCTGGCTGGAGCCCATAGAACTAAACAGCGCTCAATGTTTGCTGTTCTTACCAGGCACCCTTACAACATCTCATTTAAAAGTCTTTTCTCTGCCATTTTATAAACATGTTATAAACATATAAACAAGCATCTCAGAGTGCCAATTTATTGCACACTTTTCAGTTGACTGGACACGAGAATAAAAACAATACTGAAATAATTGTAAGTGTCCAGTGACAGAGAATGGTGTATACTGCATCCACTGCATCTGTTTCAGTGTAATTTCTTTACTCCAAATGCCGTGGTATTTATTTACAACCTCACGCCTGTTTGCTCAAGAATCGTATTGTATAGCAGGTAAGTATTACATGTGTATATTCAATTGAGTCTTGATTTGGCTTAGGATTGCACTGTCTAATATATTTTTTCCCCCTCTTGAAAGCAGAACACATATTGATGAGTGAAGATTTGATCCCTTTCCCTGAAAAAGGTGCCATCATCAAACACAGCAACTTGCCCCCAGCTAACAGGTGATACCTGATCTCAGGTCACACCCCCCCACTCCACTAACAGCAGACCGTCACAGGGGTGTGTTGACAGTCATCGAAGAGCTGGGTATGAATGACTGGAGTTGGCTGGTTGCAGAGATTTGAATTGATGGGGCAATCAGGTCTGCAGCGCTAATTGTTTCAGGAGCTCTCCCAGAGATGCCACGCTGGTGCTGGGCTTCTGTGCTGGTGTGTGTGTGTTGTCACTTTTTAGAGCCCCCGACTACCCAAAACATTACTCCTATCTTACATGGCATCCCCTGCTGGTTCTGACTGCACTGGGGTCAGAATTTTCCACTGTGAGAGGGGGGCGGTGTGAAGGCGACTCCCCCAGTGCTTGGGAATCATACTAAACTCTGTGGTTTTTCCACGGTGTGTTTTTTTCCTGCGAATTCCTCACAGCTGGCGCATTGTGCTCTCCCTAGTGTATGAATAAATGCCCTTAATTTAAAACGCTAGGTTTATTCATTCTTGATCGCCCAGTTAAGTGGTACTTTTAATAACTTTTCTTGTCCGATCTCGTTATCAGCGCTAAGAACACCAGGCTCCGATTTTCTATCAATTAGAAGTTAATGGTCTGTGTCTGACATTAGAGTTGACTGTACTTTGCACAATGAGCGCGTTCTTAATGACAGTCACAGATTCACAGGTTATCATTATCAATAAAAAATGAGCCTGCCTTGCTACAGGCAGTATTGTGCTTTCTTTATAGTGAGAGGCTGAATGCTGTGTTCATACAGGAAAACATTCTTGCGTTAAATCCTCCTCCATATTCACCGGCTCTTGCATGAGCACGTGCGCTCTTCGCTGAGGATCAAAACCAAAACTGACAAAGCAGCGACAGATATGGAAACAAAATAACTTGACTTCTGAAAGTTTACGTGCTACATGAAAGGTTATCCATCTCTGCCCCCGTGAAATTAGATCTGCTCTACACTCTCTCTGTGCTACATGGTCTCTGTCACCGTAATCTGGCACCGCTATTGCATTACCCGCACCTGAGCGACACCGAGGATTGCACGTACTATTCCACGTTGCTGCATTAATCGTGACGGCTACTTCTTCAATACGTTGGTGTGGGGGGAAAGGTTCCGTGAATCCAGCGTTCATTCTGAGACAATTTATGGTGAACATTGAATCAGTTTTATTTCGCTTCGTTCAGTCTTCCGCTGTCACCCGGTATAAATGTTTGATTTCTGGGTGTTACGAGGAGGAAGGAAATGTCAGGTTTCCTAGACGCCTTTCGTGTTTTCTCTTGTCACAGCTGGGGACGCTTACCTCCCAAGAGTCTCTCGCTCGTCACGTTTACAGAAACCCAAGGATCCTGCGAGGTTTCCGCTTCTTACACATACACTCGCGCTGCCTAAGATTTGGGCTTGCTGGCCTTTACGAATCTCATACTCCCAAAGGGGGAAGCTTTTTTCTTCAGCTCATTTGTCTCGCTGACATGGGCATCGCTCGGCGCTTTTAGTGTCAAACAGCGACACATTCGGCGTGCCCAGTTATCCGGATCGGTTCCCTTTTCCTCTTGCCGCGCGGGACAGGAAGTCAGCAAAAAGCTGTGAGTTTATCGCTCAGTCGCTGTTTATTTGCCCAGCCGGGTGATAACGGGACAGACTGAAAAGGGGAGGAGGGGGTCCCCTCTGTCCCGAGCCTGTGGCGACAGGGAAGTGAGATGGATGAGGGCGCCCGGGGGACCCCAACACCCTTGCGTCTCCCTGCACAACCCCCGCCGCTCAGATGCATGAGAGGTGAGGTAGCTGGGCTGGTGTTCTGGCCCCGGCTTCAGAAAGAGCCACAGAAAGGCGAACACAGTGTCTAGAACGTGTGCTTCACTCATAAGACACACTAAATCCACAGTGAACTCAACTGCTCATGGACTGCTGATAAATCATATTTTAAACTTACACATGAGTGCATCACATGCAATCTGTATTATTTTAATGAGATGCCACTGTATGGTATATTCATAACAATTAAGTATTTCATTTGAAACTGAAAACTTATTACCCTAACATGTATGAATGTACATTCATAGATTCATAGTCATATATTCATGTTGCTGTATCTCTCACACTGAACCTATTACACAACTTGGAAAACAGAAGGTAGACAGGGCATTGTGGTCAGACTGATAATGCTCCATGGATTGGAACTGCTATGTGCCCTAAAGCTTAAAAGAACAGAAATCAAAGTAAGGGTGAACCTGAACAAATTCTGATCTTAACAGCAGTCTTGACAGGACCAGAAACACACCCAGCCTGGGGTGTGGCCAGGTGGTAAAACACACTGTGTTGCTGACACTGATGGCACTGCTAGAAACCTTCAATTCAGTTACAACACATATGCAACAGATGAGGTACTGGGACTCTATGTGGCAATCAAATAGTTTCTGATAGGGTCCACCTGTTAAATGAAAGGCATTTGTCTATGTCAGCTTCTGCCAATAATTCATACATGAATTAGCAGCCACAGAAAAAAAACAGATATAACAAAATGTTGGTGAATTACTGTCGCTTTGTTGCATTAGAAATTGCCAGTTGTGTTTTGATTTTTTATGGGGAAATAATACAGTTTAAACAAATGAAATGCAGTGTAGAACTGAAATGCCCCAAAGAGTTGTGTCATGAGTGAGGCTGAGCGATCAGATAAAAGCTCTCTGTAGCCTTCCCCGTCACCATAAGGGGGCGCTTGAGTGTAAGGCATACCACCTCAGTTGTGGCTGGTAAAGATCTTTTTTTTTTTTGCACGAGGGCTATGTAAAGAACATGAACAACAGCTGTCAAATTACCATGTGGAAAATACATCCATTCTTGTTTTTCTGCATGGCAAACCATTTGTGGCGTGACCAATTTCAATCAATACCTTTCCAACATGAAGTATCGTAACAAACAAAGGGACTTTATATTAGTGATAAAAGAATTTCATGTTGTCGATCCAATTAATATAAATCTGTTATATTTTAAGTAGAAAAATGAAAACATAGATATTATATTTCAGCAAAGTACTTGCAACCTACAAGTTTTCATATGATAATCACAAAACAGTAGATGGAACAGATGTCTAATGAACTGGTGGTGAAACACTGTCACAAGGTGTTCTTGACCGCTAACCTCTACTCAATAAGATCACAATGATAAAAGATTTGACTGTAGTTGATTGCAGTGATTTTTGGTAGGACCACTTGAACATAGCCTGGGTCTGTTTGTCAGATCTGGCTTGTAGTATGATCTTAATTGGGAGTGGTCAGCCTGTTTTTGCACAAAACGTTCCTGCCCTGCACCGAACATTGCATCACCTTTAGGCAACAGGCCAACCCAATTACGAGGGAAAAGTTTTCCTTGGCTGTCAATTTCGCCAAAGTGCGACGCCTGACGGGCCAACATGTGTTCACATTAAAACGTGTACTGTAGTCGTCCAGAATGAACACTGACGGAATTTGAAATTCTGCCATGTGGAACATTATCTCTAGGGGAAGTGACATCACAATGAAAATCTACAAAGGCCCTGGAAGATGGAAACTAGAAGTCTCAGGGTTATATGGTTTGACAGCCATTTAAGGGAAAACAAAAACACACTGATGCCCTGGATGTCTTTTTATATGATTGTATGTAAACATTTGGGTTCACCACAGTGAGTTCTAGCATAAGTGTCATCCATAGTGAATCTTAAGTGTTTTGTGAGTGTCCGAGCTGCTAGCAGGAGGCTGGGCGCAGGGGGAGGCAATGCGTTGCGTTGACGTCTCTGATGTGCGTTGCTTCACGGGTCCTCTCCGTTCCTCACCCTCTGAGCACAGCAAGCCCACACAGGCAGGTCCATGCGCACTGTGCCGCTACAGTATGCAGCTGATCCTTCCTCAACAGCATGGGCATGTTTCGATCTATACCCCCTCTGCTCAGCCCTCATGTACACATTAAGTAGTAGGAACACTCTGATGCGCTGTGGTTGGGGCTGAGTCAATTTTCATATAGCAAATGTCATTTTCGACAACCTGAGTGCAGCAAGCAGTTAGGAAATGCACTAGTGATCAGTGGGGGGGGGGGGGCTATTGTGCAACGCGGTCGAAGCGCAAAACCACAGAGAAATGTTTGAAGAGTTCTCTTTTTGAGTTTTACCACCCAGACATTTTGCGCTGCATGTATTTTCATTGATTTATGGCTAAAACTGATTTTTGCTGAACCAAGAACACACATTTAACCAAATAACTGTAATGTTAACATTGCAGCAATTGCTGTAACTTTCATGAAAACAATTATTGAGATACATGGATAGCACCAGGCATGTAATCATTACTTTAAAATTATTTATACTTTTGCACTGTAAATAATTTGCTAATTTATCTATCAATATGGACATAGTACCCTAATAATATCATTTGAGATGTGTCAAAAATGATTCATAGTGCCTCTTTTCCCAGTGACAACCATTTTGCATGTTTGGACATCACAGCTGTGTGATATTGAACTGGACCATCCACCCCACTCAGCTGCTTTCATGTTCCAGAAAAGAATGCAAACAAGCCCTTAGGTTGGCTTGTTTGGTTAGGACCTTTTCCAGGAATTTTGGTGTATTTTTTCCCCACTTCCCTAATTGAAACCGAAAAAAAGCAAATAGAATTTTCGGGGGCATTCATTGTTCTTTGCTGTTTGCTAAATTGACTTCCTGTTTCAGGGGCCTGCCCCTTCCCTTCTTTGGCCTGGCCGCCCTGCGTTTTCAACCGACAGGAAGTGTCGACATCAAGAGAACAGAGGAACTGGGCTTCCTGGAGAGAGCAGCTGTGTTGCAGGGCTTGGCCTCTGATTGGCCTTCCTCAGTGATGTCACTTATCAGCCCCCCTTTCCTCATTACACCTCACTACTTTTGGCATCCAATTCCTCTGTAACCCCAGCCAATCTCAAAACAGGATGTGAAGTTGCTCAGCTGTAACACAGTTTACAAATGGCACCAAAGACCGGAGAGGGAAACCTCAGTGGTGCGGGTGCATGCACACCTGTCAACTTATCCATCGGCATGACTGCATTTTATCTTTTTTAACTGTTTGCATAGTGATCAAGAGATGGAAAAGACCATTCATCTTGAACTTGGGTCCAGGTTTTGCATCTGACATCTTTGTAACATGTAATAAGCTCACATATATATGGATGTACTCAAAAATGATGGATGTCCAGTCATAGGACCCTTGTGGGCATTTTACAGAGATATTCATGATGTGTTGCTTTGTCTCAATGAGGTTAGAGAAACATACATTAGCTGCCTGACATAATGCTTCTCTCTGTTTCTGCAGGTCAGGTTCTTATTCAATCTGATAAAGGCTAGAAGTTGCTGAAACGACCAAGAGTGCTCACAAAATAAAATGAAGACATGATGAATATGGTCAATAGAATCGTGTTGCAACAAATCCTGTTTGGAAGCAGTTGAATTTTAAATAAAGAGAGCTTGCAGTACTGTGGGCCCAACGTTCACCAAACTCACTAAGTGTGGGAGAGCAATATTTTGTAAAATGTGGAAATATCATGGTGATTACAGCAAGGAGAAGGTATTGTTATTGTGAAGCAGTCAAAACGTGAACATGCTTTTTTAGGTTTATAGAGGAACCAGATCAAAACAGATGGGGAAATTTCTTATTTTTCTTTCACAATTGACATTGGAGAGTAAAGGAATGGGGTGGACAGACCAAAGGTTTGGAGGATTGGAGGTCTTGGATTTATAGAAAATGGAGAAGTTCAGATACACACTTCCTTCCTCCTCCAGGGACAGACCTGCTCTCTACTTACATGTGCGAACCAAAGCATTCTTAATCTGGTCATCATGTGCAAGCCTTGAGGAAGTGAGGGTTTTATGTGTTTGTGTTTTTTAGTTGTTAAGCAAACACCCTCAGCTCCAGTGACCTGCTCTGCTTACATTTTGACACATTACCCATTACAATACACATTACACCTGATTGTCTTAGTTAGGTAAGGTTATTTGCTTAAGGGTACAACAGCAGTAGGAACTGAGCCTGCAAACTTCTGGTGAAACATCAAGGTCCCTGCCCAGTGACCAGCATGTCAAACATAGCCTAAAGCACTTGCAGCAATAATCATTGACCCTTTGAAAACTTTGAGTTCCCACATCCTTTCCCAAACCCAATAATTTTGATCGCCTCTTCCTTCTCTGCTCTATGTCTAGCCCCCTGTCATTTATGGAGAAATGCAAGTCCATCTGTTAGGGCACTTGTTGACAGTTGCAGCTTGGACAATAGCGACCTTTATGGTACTGTGTTCATGCTACCAATGCATCCTGCAAACTACCATCAGATACGGTCAGGCAAGAGGTGGACCATGGACAACCACTGTCATATACAGTCATGCGAGAGTTTGACCATAGGCAACCATTATCAGATAAGCTCTGGGAAGAGTTTGACCATGAGTTTTGAGAGTTTTGACCATGAGCACCATTTCATTTCCTCCTCCTGCATTTTCATTCACATGCATGTAACATTGTCTCAGACATTGCTGTGATCTGTTAGCACCACACCTGGGCGGTGGACAGACACCATTAGCTGCCTAAAGTACTTGTCACACTGCAGCTGAGGTGAAGAGGCAGGGGTGGAGTTCAGTCAATGCCCTCACGTCCAGGCACTGCGGGAAGTTTTGTCACAATATCAAAAAAAAATGCAGGGTGTTTCTGTGTCTGTGTTTTCTTCATCTGGTTTGTTATCTGTGATCCACCCTTCAAAAGAGGCTGAGATGAGGGCTCAAGCCATAGGCTCCTGTGATAGGGCAAATCATTGCTTACAGGAAGTGATGCTCTTTCAGGTAAATTTCTTCCTTATATGGAGGTTTGTGAAAAGAAAGCCACTATGCACCAGTGTCTAACTGTCGTCTTCCTGTCTAAGCCCCACCCTCCTGCGTGAATTTCCCGTTTCTGCTTTTTCACAGCGGAGTGAATATGAAGCATGCTTTCAGTATGACAACTGAAAAACATCTGGGCCTTCTTTTGACAAAACATGAAACTTATTTATCTGGCACATTTTAATTTTCACATGGGTAAATTTACAGTGGTGAACTTCTTAGTTTGCTTTTTGTTCATGCTGCAAGAGCTCTGAATTCTGACAAGTGTGGAGCAACAGCATTCACTGCGTAATGATTGCTCCAATTTCTGCTCTGCACACCCTGATCAGAAGTGGCAGGACTGTATTTGTGTCATCTAGATCAACAGCATTGTGACCCCAATTGCCCCTTGGCCGCTTGCTTAACAAGAGGGACTGAATGCTTTTACTTTAGGACAGGAGAAATGAGTCGGAGTGGGGTCTGAGCTTAAAGTGTGTCTGACTATTTTTAGGTCATATTGATTTTCTCCAAGGGAATGCACTTCCTGTCCAAGCATAGCCATAGCTGCACCAACCCCAATACACCGTGATTTACCTGAATGAGAGGACCAGACGGTACATGCTGGCCTTTGGACATTATGGGTGAATCTATGTTTATAAATGAAACTGATAAAGAGGACTCAGGATGAGAAGATAAATGTGTCTGCGTGCTTTCTCGGGATATCTGTGTGTCTGTACCAATTTGGCTGGGGCAAGACTGATAATAAATCAAATGGTGCTTCATTTGCAAAGGCATAGCTGTAAAGCATATTTTAAACATAGAACACACTGTGCATTCTCACCGAATTTCTTCAAACTTGGATAGCTGTGGGAACAGACCATATCTGCAGATCTATCTTTATGCTTGCAGTCAGTATGTCAGATGGAGGCAAAGGAATTCACAACATTTCTGTAGTAAGACCTTAATCTGGAAGAAAGATGTGCAGGCAGAGAGAATGAGTGTTAAAGAATGACATGGAGAAAACAGGGCAGATTATATCATTCTCTGGCAATTGTGACAGCACTCTCACTAAGAGCACAGAGGGCCAAACAGGCAGAGCACCAGCAGTAAGGCAGTGTCCTCTGGCATAAAGACAGTGTTTTACACTGAAGGGGTGTAACACAGATTGCGTAGTTCCTTAAAATTCTCCAAAGAGGAATGCAATGAAAAAAACTCTGCTTCTTTCAGTATGGCACAGTTTATGTGATCAAGCCATAGTTCATTAACCTGATGGTTGCTCATAGAGACCATCTATTTAGTTTATTTTTTTGCCTCAGAATGCATTTTTGTGTCAATGTTTTTGCAGTTATCTCAGTGATTGAGCAAGGTTTACGTCCTTGCAGGATCAAACTCCCGGCTAGGTTTGAGTTAGACAGGTGCGTTCCATTGCCTGCAGGGCTAAGCAGCACTGACATTACCTGCATAAATCACACCAAAGAGTAATAAAGGTAATGGGAAACTGTTCTAGGTATAGTATACAGTAGTGTTTCTCAATCCTGCTCCTGGAGGCCCACTGTCCTGCATGTTTTCCATCTTTCCTTGCTCTACCTACAGGACTGAACTCATCAGTGGGACTTTTGATTAGCTAAGCACACCTGATTTAATCAAGAGCATGTTAATCACACTAATCAGGTTTGTTTGGAGCAAGGGTAGATAGAAGATATGCAAGACAGTGGGCCTCCAGGAGTAGGATTGAGAAACACTGGTATACAGCATGCTATATGCTGTGCTGCACCACAGATACTTCTTGGAAAATTCCAAACTTGCACTAGCAAACTTCGGCTAGCAGACATCAGTTTATGGGACTGCTAATGTAGGCTAATCATTTAAGTAATAATTAAATAGATAATTAAATAGACCTCCCAGAAGATTTCTCCCAAGCAAATTTACAATGTGTTCATTGTCAGCAACAGGTATACACAACAATCAAGTCAAGGTGCAGTCTACAACAACGCTGGTATTCGCTCTTCATACAACTTCTTGTAAAAGACATTCAGCCTGCATAGCCAAAAGACTCAGGCCTCTGGCAGGAATATATGCATACGTGAGTTCTTACCCCTGCAGAGAACGATCCACCCTTTTTAAAGCAGTCATTGTACCAAAATGTCCAGTTACACTCCGCCATTAAGCACCTTGGTGACCACTAGGGTCATGGCAACCTTGTAGGTCAGGTGGCACAGTATTCAGTATCCTTCTCAACCGTACATCAAACAGCTTCATAATCTGCCAAAAGAATTGGAAAGATTTTGGACACAAGAGATGACTTGCATCCCAGAGTGTAGGATGTAATCCCATCCTCTGTAACAAGTTCATTTTACTAAATTACTGTACAAGATAATACTGTATCAGCAGATACAGGTTTGAGTGGATGCGAGGAATACTTTAATCAGCAATGGGTAATACAGTATTTCTTGTATTTTTGTATTGTACTTATTACAATTATTGTTAAAACGCACAGTTCCTCTCCCGCGGTCTGACAAACACAATTTTAAAGCAGGAGATGCGATGATAGACACACCTCCTCGCAATTACTCCGACTATCTTCACTATTTTTTTTCTTCCTTCAAGTTCTTGCGCAAACCTCAGTTGGAGGACCAAAAAACAACTCGGCACAGTGCGCGGTGGCAAGTTCTCTCTGTAGTTACTTTATACGAAGTCCATGCCGCACACCCGGGAAGTCTTGGACGTGTTGTTCGATTCGTAGCCTAAATATAAACGCAGACCACCCCGTTTGCAGGACGGCGCTTAGGATAAGACAATCTCTTACAGCGCTGGAGAAGGCGATTTGGAAGTAGGGCGAGTCTACAGAGAGCAGTAGATTGTCTAGCCCCCAAAATAAAACATAGCGGGAACAAGGGGCATTAAAAACTACGGAAGGATTCCTCGAGGATGGAGGTAAAGAAACTTTTTTACAGACTATTAAATAGACTTGAGGCGATTTAAACAAGGCTGCCGTTTGGTTTCCACATTTAACGCGGTGTTTTGACAGTCCAGTCATGAGCGCGCGCGTGTGTTTGTGTTTGTAAATGCACTTGTGAAGATATTAGAGTTTTTTGCATCCAGGACTTCAATTAACTCATGCGTGTTGGTCATCCGTATTTCAACGCGATGCGTTTCAGACCGAGTTTCAAACGATATCGCTGCTTGAGCTTCTGAGGATCCGCCTTGCAACAAAGTTGCACGATGCACGGCGTAAGTCTGAGCAAGTGTGCGACGGCAATGTCCGTACAAATCAGAAGTTATGAATCGCTAACCCGTAACTGCTCATACATCTGTGGGCAAAACTTTACAGTAAATGTCTTCGCGGCGCATTTATTAAACTCAATTCTTCAAGCGCCCAAAACACTCTTTGATTCATGGCGGTAGCACTGAACTGCGGAATACCATAATAACACGCATCGCTTAAAGAACATGTGACGTTGTGAGGAGTGTGAGGAGTTGCTTTGGAAGAAGGAGCTACAGCTTGTCTTCGCATCTTACTGCCCGGTACCCTTAGAGAAGGGACTTGTGAAAATCTTATTTTTGGTATTGTTATTTTATTTGGAAATTCTGGTAAATTAATGCTTTCTACAAGAGAAAGCAATGATGAAACGACATTTGCTGCGTCCTGGCAATGAAGCAGAATTTAGAAGTGATTCATTAAGATGCTTTTCCTAAGCTACTGACCAGAATGAAAAAGACGTCTGCATTAAGTCTGAAATTTTTTGGGTAAGAAAAGGCTGTCCACGTGTTGCACAATGCTGAAATAAAGACTCAACCACTTCCGTTTCTGAAACCGTTGACATATGAAGCATAACGGAAGGACCTACGTGAAAGTGCGCTGATAATAAAGACCGCATTTTTGTAGAAAACAGTCTAGGCCTGTAATTAAAGCAATAAAGAAAGAAAGAAAAAATATTCATATTCGTCCATAGCAAACGTGAAGCTTTTTCAGCATCATCGTCATGGTCCTAATCATCCATGTCTTACAGTAAAATCAAGTTTGAGACTGAGGCTTCCTTTGCTCGTTTTTATTTGTGACGTAACAGAAATCAGCAGCGCTCACATGACTCTCAGATGGCGCTGATAAAGGCTCTGTCCCGACGGAGAGAGGCCGGTGTGGAAGTGAACCACTTCTCCATTTTCCTTACATATTGCTTTCGTGTTCCACTTACTGCAACTTCCCTGTATATTTCTGTTGCTTGTTATGCCTGGCAGAGTCAGCAAAATGATCAGACGTCAAAGTTACAGTCTCTGCTCCACAGTGAGTTGCAAAGGAGAGGGGGCAGAAGATGGGCCTTCTGCATGCCACCCACACAGGGGTTAGAGCAGAAGCGCTACGCTAGGGTCAGGAATGAGTGTGAGGGTCATCTTAAAGGTCACTGTCAATAGCGCCTTGAAGGAAAGGAGGGGATTCTGGGTAGTCAGGTGGGATCCATTTCACTGTTTTAACAAACATAGTGGAAATCCTGTGAGAAACTCAGTTACTGTACAGTGTTTCCTTAAGAAAATAAAGGCAATCCAACAGTCGGATTTATGTTTAAGGCCTGCGGGAGTCTCCCTGTTAGAAAAAAAGACATTCTGGGGAGCACTAGCTGGACCTGATGGGCTGGCTTTTTCGGCTTCTCTATCCCGTCGTCAGCATGCACAAGGCTGTTTTCCTCTAGGGCACCCGAGGCTTCCAGGGAGCAACGCTGGAGTCGAGGCGTTTGAACCAATCACGCAGCACTAAATCAAGAAAACAGCCCTGAACCCTGAGCCTTTAAAGAAGCCCAGCGTGTAGATAAGTCTGGAGGATAGAGCTGCATTACAAGGTCTAATGTTGTTACAAGATGTTGCATTATGATACCAGCTGTAAACATATCACAGATGGAATAGAGCAGTTTCGGTTTTGTATTTGGGTCTGTGTAAGTGTAGAATTCACTATGGCTGAACAGCGAAAACCAGCACCATATGTCTCAAGTAAGGAAATGGAACAGACACAAACATGTCTGTCACCATCAGTAGGTGGGTCTGATGCTTTCAGAGCTGAGGAAAGGGGCGGTAGAGTAGAGCAAAGGTGTAAAATGACACAAGTTTCTGTGACAAGCCCAGCCGGGGCTGATGGGGCTGAATGCACTCTGGGTGGGATTGGGGTGGGCCCTCGCTCGCTGTCCAGAGTCTCTCCCCTCGTGTGTTGTTTGTTCGCAGCATTAGCTGCACCTCACTTCCGCTTCCCTTGATCGGGTTTGCCTGGGAAACAAAAAAATGTCGTGGGGGTGCGTAGCTCCACAGCTCTACTTCCGCTGAAGCGGGTGGCAGCCCCCTTCTTGGGTGCTCTCAGGGGCCCTGCAGCCGACACCGGCTCGTTTCTCAAGTCGGAAGAAAGCATGAGTGGAATGGCAGCAGTCACAAGCACAGGAAGTGGTGTCAGTTTAGCTCTTACTACAGGTTAATATGGGACATGCAGCTGGTGTGTTTGTGTGTATATGCAGTGCCCTAGGATGGGGAAGAGAAAGGGGAGGGGAGACTTTTTAAAGAGTTGGGGGTGGGGTGAGGGGCTCACACCAGTCTCTTTAGATTAAACGCCCCCAATGCTCAGAGTGAACATTTTTGTTCAAGAGATGTTGACGTGGACATGTAGTGCGTGGCTGCTCAGAGTTGTTGAGACCTGCCTTTGTTGAAGAAGGAGAGGGTGTACCTGCCAGCACTGCCTTTCAGCTGCATGTAGAGCACGCTGCTGTGGAGATTAGTGTCACTTAGGAAAATCCTAATAACACGCCTGTAATATTAACTTGTGGTTGACGCAGTTGCCAGAGAGAGAGGGAGAGAGAGAGAGGGAGAGATCGCGGTCCACGTTATTTATAGGACCACTTTGTGCCAGCCGATAAAAGTGTTTCAGGGTGTGCTGTTTACAGGGTGAGAGAGGATTTAACTGCGGAGGAGATACCAAAAGCCCTTGGGAAAAGGGAGGGATAGGGAAAAAAGAAACACAACAGGTCATCTGCAGTCGGTGGAGTTTCTGGCCGCTAACCAGCACGCTGACAGGCTGGAAACCCTGGCTCAGTTGGTCGGAGCTCTGTCCATCTTTGCTGGGGAACCAAGCTGCAGTCCGTCACTGCAGGGAACATCAGCCAAGCACATGGAGTAAACATTTATTATATAATCTGCAGCCAGTATGGTTTAAAAATGTCACAATTCCACAGCTGCTGCTGCCATTTCGGCATCCTCGATTACCGGTCTTGCAACATACTGACCACCCCTGCAGCCGCTAATAACACTGTTCATCATATACCATAAGCCCCTGTTAGAAGTAGGCCAACATGTATTTCGATCATAGCTGCAATGGCAGCTGTATGTTAAATGATATGTCATTTACAACCGATTCTTAAAGGAGATCACAAGTTTTCCTCTAAAAATAATACATTCTCAATCTTACTGTTTAACAAGTATGTCTAATTTGTATGCAAATTTAAGGTTATGCTGTGGAAACAATCAACATGTATTTGAAAATGAAACTTTTATACTGGTTAGAAGTATGGCCTTTATACATTGTATTTACAAGTGCTTGATGCATCCATCTATGTACTTTCTCTTGTGTTTATTTTTCTGGGGGCAGATCAAGGTAAGATGCTTTGGAGTGTCAGTAATTCCTCTTACATTGCCAGGTTGTTTTTTTTCACCATCCAATTGACCGTCCCAATTAGCACATGAAGACCGGCAGTTAATTGGCACCATTGTCAGCAGTACACAAGGTGATGGTCATTAATTACCCCACAGGGAATGCTGGTTTACCACCATTAAGCTCTGCTGAAGGAAGATGTCAGCAGATTGTCAGGTCGTGTGTGTCTGCCTGCGATGGTGAACTGTTGGTCTGGTGTGGAGGCCACTTCTGCTTCACTGAGGTTGGGCAGCGTTCAGGAAGAGGCCTCTTAGCAAAGAGAGTGCGTCAGTGGCACGTGATGAGAGCACTGATGAAACCGAATCTCAGAGCTGGAGGAGAGTGCACAGTATCTGTGAGGGAAGTAGGGCGTCTCACTGCATCTGATGGGTGTTTTAGCTGTGCAGTGATGGGTGGACATGATTTTGATCTGCCTTTGTAGGGGGTGAGAGCCGCTGAGGAGAGATTATTATCTTGCATTGCTTTTCCTCTTCCTCTGGTGCAGCATGCATGACCAGTGCTTCCACGCTGTATAGCCGTTACTCTGCACTGTCACTTCAAGACAGTCCAAAGATGCATAAATCTGGCCAAAAACTCTATATACACGGGAAAGCAAGTCATTATCTCTATCGCGCTCTCTCTGACATCACTTCCTGTCTTCAGCCTGTGAGGTGCTTGTTATCATTGAGTGTGTTTCTCACAAAAGCGCTGGGTTTAAATCATGCAGAGAAAGATACGCTTTGGTATGGTAGATATAGATAAAACAGTGCAGCAAAAACACAGGTGGGGTATGGCGTGAAACTGAAATTCAAGTAAATAGATTACGAGCATGTGGCCAAATATACCTTTTTATCTTACAGACCACTGAAAAAGAATTTGGGCATGAGGAAAAAATGTTCACAAGAAAAATGTCCACTGCGGTATTGAGTAAATGTGACATTAGCTGAATATCTGGACATGGTTCGTAAGGACACACAAAGTCTCAGCAGATACAGATAAAAAATAATATCAGTCTATTTGACAGTCTATTTGTGGTTGTAACTGAATCCATGAAGCCAAGCAACTCGCACAACAATGTGACAGAATTCACCATGAGCCATACTGGGTGTGGAGGTCTAATGTTTTTACCCTTTGTGCTTTTTAATATGATTCCCTCTCTTCAGAGGCTGTTTCAGCACTCTGAGAGCGTGGCGAGAGGTGTGCGGTGTGCTCGGCCTCCCAGCAATGTGATTTCATTATCTCCTGAATGCCAGCTATGCCTGGCCTCTGCCAAGGCCCAGCCTGTGTCAGCCACTCTTCAACAGCTGCCAGAGGGCTGGGCGGCCTGTCTGAGCCAGACACGGGGAGCTTGGGGAGAGAGGAAGGCTCTGGGAGAGAGGAGAGAGAATGAATGAGGCAGGAAAAGAAGTGAGAGAGAGCACGTGACAGAGAGAGGAGAGGCACTCTCCAGCCAGGGAGAAGGGGAAAGTGGGGTGAAAGGCGGGGATGGGGTGTGTGAGGTGTTGGGGGTGGGGGGGAGTGGTTTGAGTGATAGGTAAGCTTCACTGCTTAGTGTACTTTAGCTGCCTTGTGTTGGCATTCCAAAAAGAGGCTAAATGGGAATGCTTACATATTTAACTTTTTATATACATGCACCACAAACCCACATATATGCACACTTACACACACGCACACACACATGCACGCACATGTGCATTTATAAAGATACAGCTAACAAAGGTTATTTAAGTGAAGACGGTACCCCTTTAAGTAATACCATACACTTTGCAGGACAACTGTAAGCAATTTTTAAGTGAGCCATATTCCCTATTTCTTACTTCCCTGTTCCACATCCCTTTTGGCTGTTTTCATTCCATTTCCCTCTTTTTAATCATCATGTCTGAGTTCCTGTCCCGTGTCCTGAGACACACACAGCACTCCGTGTCACAAGCGTCAGTTTGTCCCACAGACGGTGAGAGGCCTCACCAGCCACTCATGGAAAGCCAGCTTGTAAAGAGTGAAATATGAAATAAAAAAGCTCATTCAGTGTAGGCTTTGGAAAAGCATAGTACGGAATGGAGAGAGCCGAAAAACATTACCTCACGTTTTCCTGGAACGGAGCACGAAGGCCGCGTCTGTCCGCTCTCTGACATGCGTCAGACTTTGTGCTGGGGAACAGGTGCATGCACCTCGGTGCACCTCCCCAGTCTGTGACTGTTGCCTGGATACCTATGACACTATAAATCCTTGCCAGAATGTATAAGTGCAGAGTGTACAATTAGACGTATACATACACACATGCATATGTGGGTGCATATACATGTCTATGTCTGTGTGTGTCTGAGTGTGCACTTGTGTAGATCTTGCTCCCATCACTGTATTTGTGCATGCCTTTCTGTGTGTGCATGTGTGTTTGTGCTTGTATACATTTGTTTGTGTGTATGTGTTTGCATGTTTAATGCAAGCGTATGTGTTTATTTTTTTGCATGTGAGTGCATATATGTGTGTGTGTGTGTGTGTGTGTGTATGCATGTATACGTGCATGTGTTCATATGTTTGTATTTGTTGGTGTATATGAGTGTGTGTGTGTGTGTGTGTGTGTGTGTGTGTGTGTGTGTATGTGCATGTTTTTGTGTTTATATTTGTGTGTGGTTGTGTGCGTGTGTGCACGCACATGTGTGTATGAAGAATAATGATAATAGCCCAGCATTATCCATGAGAGGCAGCAGAGAAAAGCACACCACTGTCATCTCTGTCAGCACTGTGATTGGACAGAGAAATCAGCCGCCACCCGCCCGGCGCATGGCAGGGAGCAGCCAGGGGCTCCACCCAGAGCGTCAGATGTTGGCAGGACACCCAGACCCAGGAGGCTGGGCGCGTGGCGAGGACCAGGAGGGCATTGGGTGGGGTGGAGGATATTACAAGAGGGTGCAGAATCTCCCTTAGCAGACTTTACCCTCTGACTCATGCACTCACAGCGAAGACAGTCCCAGGCTTTGAAACAAGCTGTCCCCACAAGAAGCCGAAGCTAAACCAGACGTGACAGTGTCGGGGTGGGGCAGGGGGTGCTTTCTTGAGCACTAGGCCCTGCTGGAAAGACAGAAGCATGACAAAACTTCCATCTATGTTATGTTTGTCTCAGAAATGTGGCCATAGCTCTTCTTCCTGTGTCGTAATTAACCCCTTCCAGGATGGTCAGGTCACGGCACGAAACAGCTTACAATTTCTGCTAAGCTGTCGTTCCTCACGGAAAACATCCAGAAGTTGTGTTTCCGTACAAATCAAGTCATGTGCTTGTTCTTCTCTTGTGCTTCTGATTTCAATCAGAGCCTGACAAAGAGTGCCTTTGTACAGCTTACGCAGGGGTGTCCTCTGATGGGGTCCTGATAGGGTCTGTGGCTCCGGGGGAAAAGCAACTCTCAAAGGCTTCTGGGAGATCTGCTCGATAAATCAGTGGCTGGGATATTTCACTGGTTCTTTAATCGATTGTTTAAAGTTGATAATTATGTTGTTTGTGATTCAGGTGGTGCAAACGATGCGGGTATTTTTACACACTATAGTTTTGTATTATGTCTTTGTTAGAGAAGAAAAGAGCTCGTAGTAAATTCATTGCATGATTTTTCTGTTTTATTGGATTCGTTCTCCACTTTTTGTCAAAACGCTGCCAACAGTTGTAAAAAATGTACCCTGGAACATTTTTATTTTCCTAAATTTCACCCCCCTCACAATATTTGGACATGGGATGAGGGTGCAAGGGTGATTCATTTAGTGTGTTTATTTTGTGTAAAACAATGTAGTAAAAAAAACAGCATGCGTTGGATTGGATGGTGCCACGAGGTGACATCATCCTCTCAGAAGAGCGTGCAGGTGTTTGTTTCCTGATGGCCAGCGCTGGACTCAGGCCTGCACGCACTTCCTGCGGACTCGCTGCCAGAAAGTCGCACGGCGAAAGCACAGATTCTGTTTTTTCTATTATGACCACATTTCACCTCCTGTGTCCCTTCCGTCTGTCGTCTAGGAGCTTCCGGTCGGTAACAGCGCGCGCCACGTGCCGTCTTCCTATGCTAGTCATGGATTTTCTCGCTTTGACCATGACACATTAAGAATGTGCACAGTTCAATAAGAGCACTGAAAGCTTCAACAATGGTAGAGACAGAACCTTATTCAGCACACAGAGCTGAATATCAGGGACATTCATACAGTATCTGTGCTGATGGTGTCTTGCAGACATTAGACAGCACTTGGAACTCTGAGGGAGGCTGGTGCTTTTCACAGCTCAGTGAGAGTTAGAGGGAAAGAGAAAGAGAAAGAGAGATTATGGGTGGGGATGGGGGGATGGTTTAGGACACAATCAGAGGAACAAGCATGCAGAAAAACAACATTAATGGTTTTATTTCTGTGAAGCTGGAAGAAACCTGGCTGCCATGTGCTATTGAGCTATTCTTGGTGTCTTGGGTAAGCTGATATCATGGGGGTAGACCTAAAAATCACTCAGGGAAGGTTATTCATTATCTCAAGAAAATCAGAAATGGGTGGCCCTGAGGTTAAATATCAGCCCAGAAGGTGCCCTTTAGACAGGGTCTGCTAAATTTATTCACTCACCCAAAAAGAACCAAAGACTGATAAAATCACCTTTAACAACTTGGTATATCCATATAGGAGATTATAAACAGATTACCAATACCTTTCAGTTAGACAGCCTTCACCAGGATGTGACCTGACATACAAAGTGAGTAATATTTAAGCAAGATCTGATCAAGTGTGATTTGCTACAGGTGAGTGCTAATGAGGCAAAATCAGGTGAAGATAAATCACATATACACATGCAGGCATACACATGTGAGCCTGTATAAGTACTCTTATAGCCATCCACATGTGCATATAACAGTCAGGCGGTGGTACGTGAACCTCCTCAGGCTACGCAGTGGGGTTTGAGTGCAGAACAGGTTCATCAAAAGCAGAATGGAGTAGTGGCTAGAACAATGGAACCATGGAACGATGCCAAGGGTTGAGCTCCAGTGAGGGGCATTGCTGTCATTCCATAGAGCAGGGCCCTTTACCTCAAACACTCCAGCCAAAATCCATCTTTGTCTCAGTTTTAAGACTGTTCCATGAATGGCTTGCATTGTAAGCTTGCTTAGTGAATAAATAGTCCGCAATAAAATAATGACAGACCTCCCCATCATTCTGACATGTAGACTTTCTCTCAGGTTTTCGACTCTGCCGTGTCATCTCTGCTAGGCAGACTGTCTGCTGGAGGCTCTGACCATGTCTTTGGGACATTCTGACAGCCCCACCTCCCACACAACCACCCTGTCTGTCCCCTCAGATTTCCTTATCACTGGCCTGGAGTGGCCCAACGCTTCCACAAGCCCGGCTGCCAAGAATTCAATCTCTCCATAATGTCGGGGAAGCATGATGATCTAACTCCCCCACTCTCTTTCTCGTGCTCTCATAGTCTTGCCATTAATAGCAGTTTTGGTGTTTGGGACAATCCTTTCAGAGGCAAAATTCACATCCAAAGGGAGGATGGGTGGGAAGGTGGGAGTGGAGTGTAGGGATTGAGAATACTGTGTGCTTGGCAAGGCCTATTCCACTGGGACACCAGGCCACAAATGTAAATACATTTTGCATGCCCTCACTGTTCTACATTTGTAGTCTGTTCATCCATATCTTGTGTTCCTTTAAGCAACAGTTTTAAGCTCCCAGAAGCTTAATATACATGTGAAAATCTGCGTGTCTCTTGCTCTGTGTGTTTGTGTGTATGACCATGTTTTTGTGTGCATGAGTGGTTATTTGCATGTTTGTACATGCATGCATGTGTTTGTGTGTGTGTGTACTTCTGTGAGCATTTTTGTGTATGTGTGTGCTTGGCCAGGCCCGTTCAATTAACAAATAGTTGTCTTACTAGCACGATGAGACTTACTTACAAGTCACTTACTATACTGTTTCAAAGAGCCTCAGTTGTATGAACCATGAACCTTTTCTCATCTCTTCTGTAGCCATGTTTCAGCTGTCCATGTGGTCTATAAGGGGTTAAAGTGTCAGTGGGATGAGAAAGCTCTCTTTGGGCGTCCCTCCTTAGGGGCCACAGCAAGAGCCAAGTGTTCAGGGTCGGTCCTGAGAGCTCCAGCAATTTTTTTCTCAGGCTGTTTCCCCTTAAAATAGAGCAGACTCCTCTGTCTCTCATAATAACACACTGCTGTGGGTTCCCACTCTTATAAAAGAGTCAGCTGAGCTCCATCATTAACAAAAATGGAGATTTGTTTATGTGTTTCATAATCGGTTTGTCAAAATAAGGAAAGAAAATGGGGGTCATTACCCAGGAGAAAGGTCTGTGTGTGTGTGTGTGCGCGTGCGTGTGTTCGCACGTGCGTGTGTGTGTGAGGGCAAAAGTGGGTTCATGTTTTTCTTGTGCTTTCTATCAATTGACCCCAGTTTAATACAAGCCTCACCTCCTTTGTCTTTGGTTGTCAAGGCCAAATTTTCGCCACTTGCTTTCTGGAGACAGGAAGGAGTTAAACAATTCCAAACGATACAAAGAACAGGGTGGAGACTGGTGGGTCGCAAGGGGATTTGTAATTATCGTGCGGGGAAAAAAAAAGCAACAGAGGAAAGGGGCGGGATGTGAATTGGGTAAAGTGACCCCGCAAAAAATAAATAAAATAACAGAGTGGACGAACGGCTGATGGCACACTGTATTTGGGCATGAGGAGGGAGGGCAAGACGCAGCTGAGATCATTCTGAAAGTACAAAAAGGAAAGCAAATTGAAGCAGTAATTAAAAAAATGGAGGAATGTGTGTATCTGACAATGAGCAGGAATGTTTAGGGGAAACTTCTGTGTTTTCATGGACTGGAGCACAGGAGATATAGACAGATGGAGATAGGGAGAAGGGAGTATGGTCTATGACATCATGTGCTTAGGGCACTCTGGGAATTAGTGCCGTGTGAGAGTTGGCAGCTGAAGAACAGGGTTTTTCAGCCCAAGGCCACAGATAGAGGACCACAGTTTGACTCCAATCATCTCCCTGCTAGCAATGAATAGACTGCACTGTTGGTGTATTCTGCAGTCTTCTTGCCTTCTTGTACAAGACAAAGCCATCATATTTTTTGTTATTTAGAGATGATGAAGCCTGGCTGTCGCATACAGTACAGATGTAGAGTGTGTTACAGTCAGAGCAGTACTATCAGAGATGGGCACTGGCAGTCAACATTTGAGACTGATTTCATGGCCATAAAGAAGGCATTTAATTGAGAAACAGATCCTTCCTCACTGTAGTAAGCCTGTACCAGGTACCACTGGCAGGTACTGCTAATATCCCGTGATGGAGAAATTTGAGGCAGGCAACAAGCGGTAGACAGAGAGGGAGAGAAAGAGACAGGGGAAGAGCAGGATCAGGGAGATAAGGAAGTGTGGACAGGTCGCTGAAGTCATTGGCTGTGGTGTGATACTGAGCAGCTGCTCTGCTGGCCTTTCCTGCATGCAGCCAGTCAGACGGAGCTTTTTGTCCAACAGGGATAAGAGGGGTCCACCCTCCTGAGCCAATCTCTCCAGCTTACTCCTCTCAAAGCCTTTTTTTTGTTTTGTTTTGTTCTGTTTTCGTTGCTAAATGAAACCCCCTCCCTGCCTTTAAAATTTTTTTACAGGCCTCACGTTTTCCTGTTATGGAAAGTAGGAAACTTGCTTAGCCTAGTAAGAAAGTGCTGCCAGAGGTGGAAAACTAGATGTAATATCCTTGGTCTGCACTGTTTGTCCTTTTGTCTTGGATCCATACTGCATTGTGTAATGCGCCAGGCAATCTCAGGTATGCGGACATCCACCTTTTAGGTTAGCTTTTTTTTACTGTGCTCAAAGCTACAATCCGAAGTAATGTTTTCATAGATATCCTATTTAGTATGACCAGATATTCAGGCCTGTGTGTGTTGTGTTGTCAGTTCTGTCACTGCCATTGTTGAAACCTTAAGTTTTGAATTTGTTGTATCTTTATGAACATTCTGGAAGGGGTGTGGTCTAAAACGGAACACACCTAACACAGGAATGCAAATGTCAGGGAACTTTGTATCAACAGCCAGAACCTCCCAGATGGATGGAACTCAGAGGCTGAATATCTGGTCATAATTGAATATCTTTGATATTACGTTCACCCACAGTTTTGAAAACAGCACCCTTATAAGCAACTGTAGTTTGCTACACAATGACGTTAGCAATTTAAGGACTCCCACCCAGGAGACCACACCTAATATGGGTCATAAAACAGTAAAATAAAGTGCAGGCAACTAAAAATTCTGCCGTTTCTGTGGTAGACATTTTTTCAATGTAGAAAGTGAGCCTTCCAAGTGTAGAAGGTCTTTTTTGGGCCATGTCCAAGGATTGTACTTGTTCAGTAACAAGAGCGGGTGCTCAGGACCTGACACAAACACTGCAATGTTTGAAATAAGACCAGGTTTCGTGGACAGAGTGGGCTCCCGAGTAACTCTGAGCTCAGTGGTTTGGGTTCTATCCCAGCCATTTCATCAGCCAATCATGGCTGGGAGTCCTCTGTGGTGAAAAAATTGGCTTTCTTTTGCCAGTGATGGGGGTGGTTAAGTCTTCCAGGGTTTCCTAGTCTCACTGCTCTTGGGCACCCTTTGACTGGATAGGTGCCTGCAAATTGCTCAGATCAGATGTCAGCAGAGTAGAGCTTCTGCATCCTCCAATGAGCACCCACTCTGTTGTACAGCACTGTGTGACTTGCCCTATGAAAAATAGCCACTGGCTGCTTGCAAGTGTATAGGATTCCAGGATTGCCTTTGTCTCACCTAAGTGCTCCTGTAGGATTGCAGAGGTTGTTGCAGTGAGATCAGTGGCAGTGTAGTGTGGGTGGCAGTGTAACATAGTGGTAAGGAGCAGGACTCGTAACCAGAAGTTGCCAGTTTGATTCCCTGCTGGGACACTGCTGCTGTACCCTTAACTTAACCACGTGGGCAGCCTGGCTCAGGTCTCAATGGAGCCAGTGTGTGATAACGTCATTGTTTGGCATCTAAATGAAACTTGCCAGTAAAGCGGAGAGGAGACAGAGTGAGAGGAACTTCTGAGCACCACCAAAAGGGAGGCAGAAACATAGCAGTGAAAATAACGAGGGAATGCAGAGAAGAGGAAAATTTGACATTCACTATGTTGTGTTAAGACACCGTCTTATATTGTTATATGGGACAAGACAAAGCAGGGGCTTTCTGGCTGTAGCAAGACGCAGGATTCAGTTAATAGCTGCTCAAATTATACAAAATCAGTGTGGGCAGTTTGAGAGGTTATTACCACAATCTTCTATGATATTTTTTAATTTTTGGCTTCTTTTTTATTTATGTATCTATTTTACATCTACAGAGATGCAATAGTGGGGTTTTGAACATAAAGTCCTGGCATCACATCCATAGCTCCAGATACCCCTCTGCATAGTAACTCCTTTGCTGAACTGTACCGATTCCCCTTCAGAAATTCAGCCTTTACAATTGTGAGATATTTGATGCAGGTATTTTCACTGACCAATTTAGCTGTGTTCCCAGTGCATGTATGTGTGTGTGTACATGTGTACACTTGTTTGAGTATGCTGGCATGTGTGTATGTGTTCAGCCACTGTGATGTCATGATCTGTAGTCTGTATCATATTCTTTGTGTCTTCCAGGAGGACTCCCTAGTCAAGCCCTCGGTGGCGGAGTTGGCGGGAAGGTTCAAAGGTCATGCTCTGCCCATGCCCACTACAGTTGACGGGGTGAGGTTGATGCTTACTCTCGCCCTCCTCCTCCTCTTCCTCATCATGCTTCCTTTCCTTCTTCTCACCTTCTCTTCAAGTCCCGTCACGTCTGTGCTGGCTTTTGCGAGCTGGTGAACCTAACACGTCTCTGCTTGCGTGACAGGGAGAGTAATAAAGATCACATTGACGGATCCGTGTAGTATGGAGCACACATATTACCTGAAATGCCGAGGCAGTGACATGAAACCAGAAACCTGAGGCACATCAGAAAAACACCACAATATATTTCATCAGCTGATTGCGCTGAAACCAATGGCAATAACAGAGAGGTATGGAATCAGGTCAGGTTATTTAAAATACCTGTTTGACTCTGTTAGTGTCTACAGGTCTTGATTTAACTCTATGCCGCATTTTAGGTGTCTTAGCTTGACTCTGTGTCAGTGTATTGCTATTTCAGTTAGACTCAGTGGGACTCTGTGCCACTGTTACACTGTCTCATTTTGACTCTGTGTCAGTGTTATTGCCCCTCATTTTGACTCTGAGGCAAGATCATAGTGTCTCAGTTTGACTCCGTGTCAGTGTTTGTCTCTGTGTCTCACTATTCATGTATCTCAATAGGACTCTGTAGTAGTGTTAAGTTCTCTGTTTGACTCTGTTTCAATGTTGGAGTGATTTGACAGTACCGTTAAAGTGACTTAGTCTGACTGTGACGGAGTTACAGTGTTTTAGCTGAGTGCTGGTGTTAGAGTTAAATTAACTACATAAACTTCAGAGAGACTCAGGAAGTGAGACAGAGGAAATGAATAGCACTATCTTCTCAGTGGAGGCCTTATCTCTTAGTGCAGACCAATTCACTTCTCTATTCTAACCTCCTCAGCTAAGACAAGCAAACACAAGCATGTTGTCCACTAACTACATGAAGTCTTTAGCATGTATTAAAATACCAGTACTTAGTTACATCACATCAGTATTGTATTTGATGTCATTGATTTGGTTCCCACTTTTACAACATGTGGCTGAGGAATTACATGTTCCTCACTTAACAGTGTATGGTCTATGAAGATCCAATACAGAGTCTGAGTCTTCAGTCTGTGGTCCAAAGCCTGACACTTGGCCCTACACAAGTCGATTTATACCTTATAATAACGGACTGTCTCATCACTTCACAGCAAATTTGACACCCATGTCTGAGAGGGTGTCCTCATTCATCCTTTTGTATCATAGTTTTGAAATTCCTTAAAGGGAAACAACTCACAGTGGCCCACAGTCGTCCTGTGGTCCAGCCTGTCTATCTCAAGAGGCTGTTTGTCCCCCACTGTGTTTGTGTCTAATTTTTAATCTCCCAGTGTTTATGTGTCTCTGGCTGTGTATGATTATTATAATGTCAGGGTTTCACTCACTCTGTGGTGACAGAATGGACATGTCAGTGTCGCTGCTGTTTGTGCGTCAGTCATTCTCTATGGTACAGGTGTCAGGGTGCTTGGCACTGTTCCTTGACTGACCAGTCGTGTCTGTGTTGTGCTATGCAAATGTCGGTCATGTCTTGCTTTGAGGCTGTGCTTTTGTCAGCACTTTGTCAGTACTGTGAGTCGCTCTTTTGTGTTGACAGAGTGGCTGTGGCTGTGGCAGTGTCTGTGCTGTGTGGTCGGTGCTCCGGTGTTAATGTTTCAGTTGCTTTCTGTGTAGCGATAGTGTGGCTTTGGCAGAATGTGGGACAGGTGCTCCGGTGTCAGTATGTCATTCGTTGTCTGTGTGGAGTGTTGGTGCTGTGGAGTCAGTAGGCTACTGCAGTGTGGCTGTGTCTGTCTCACTCTGTGTAGTGGTGTCAGTGATGCGGGGTCAGCACTTCGGTGTCAGTCGCTCTCTGTGTGGCAGTGCTATGAGGTCAGTGCAGTGACCGCAGTGGGTCCTGGTCTCCGTTCCATTTCAGAGCAAGCCAGTTCGGAGACGGCCACCCCGCTCCTTGAAGCTTCAGACCAAGACAGACGGGGGAGAGGGCGAGGAAGAGGTGAGACAGCTGCTAGCAGAGGGAACTGCTGTAGGCGGTATTGTGGATACACCCTGTTACTCCAGCCCATCTGACTCATTACCGCAGGCAGTGTCAAAATGTAACATTTACCTCTGGAACCACAGCCCAAGTGCATAGTTTGCTTGAATAATGCAATTATTAGCATCGCTTTTTTTAACAGCTCAGCATGCATTAAGTATGCTGTGACTCCGTGCAGCTAGATTTTGGTTCAAGGAAACTGAGGTTGTCTCGTACACATGCTTGACCTTGTCGCTCTGGGATCAAACCCACTTAGTCTTTCAGGTCCTTAGTCTCCTCTGTTTCTCTCCAACACCCCTCCTCACTGCCCACAGTCTCATCACAACGCAAATGCCTTGACAATGCTGGGCAATCTGCCTCGCCAGTTGTTTATGTGCCTCACATTGATGTTGCATTTCAGAGTGTATACTGCATTAAGAGGAGGTGGGAGGTGATGCAGGTGACTAGCCTTCCGGAACCCTCAGATGTTCCACGCAGTTCTGTGACTGTGGTTGCCCTCCCTCGCCTTTTCATTTTTTCCTTTGTTGTGACACTCTGTGTGTGTCCTCACCACAGAAGCCCGCCGTCACCTCCCCCCACCCTCCCAAAGTGAAGCCCAAGAACTCTCCTCTCATCGAGAAGCTGCAGGTGAGTGAGTCAGAGCTTGAGCTCTCTCGCACTGGAACATCATTTCTTTTGCAAACAGATGAGCATTCAGGCAAAACCCTCTGGTGTTAATGTCTCCAGTGCTTGCAGATGTTGCTGGTGTTTTTTTGTTCTCAGGTGAAGCCTCATGAAATATGAAACTCATTTTAGCAGGACAGGCTATCTTTAAGCCACATACACACTCCCCCACCCAGTTTCACTGTGTGGAATTGCCAGCGGAATATTATCTTCTCACATCTACCACACCTGAACCCACACACGAAGATGCTGAAATAAGAGGAGTTCACTATCACCGGAAAAGGAAGTAGTTTCTGTACAACTTTCTTTCACTGAATTTCTTTCACTGACAAGAACCAAGTAACATAACTTACATCAGAAGCACCGATCCACTGGTTAGCAGAGGATCCCAGGAGTAGTAAACCCACACTACCCTGGCTATTGGGCTCAGTCCACACTTTGCACAAGTGCCTTTACAAAGTGAGCTTCTGAGGAGACCTTAGGACAAGCACAAGGCATTTTTGGCTCCTCATGACTGATTCAAGATCAGTTTGCGCCCCTTAATATGATCAAAGTGCGGGGGCACAATCCATACATGTGCCTAAGAGGAACTGTTTCTAGTCCATCAACAAAAAAATTTGTAGGGAAATGGCACCATCTAGTGGATGGAAGTTTTATGTGCAGACTTGAGGAGTGGGAGGGGCCTACCATGAATACCTTGGAGGTTGGCTCAGGTTCACAAGTTAATGAGATAATGCTGAGCCATTCGCTGGCAAAGAGCTGATCCTCCACAGTGTCTTTGCGCCGGACATCCCTGGCAGTCATGGGACAGAAGAAGGGCTTTCGTTTCTCTCTGTTCCTATTTTCCCCAGTGCAGGTAGGGACTGAGCGCTTTGGGCTGTTCTGCCAAAATTTGACAGTTTCTGTATGTGAGAGGCTTCAAATGGCAATTATGGACAGTCTCTATAGTTTGTTGTTCAATAAAATTAGCAGATCATTCTGAGCTGTGTGCGTGCATATGTGTGTTGCGTGTGTGTGTGTGTGTGTGCGTGTGTGGGGTGGGGGTGGTGGGGCTGGGGTGTGGGGGTTATGGCATTGCTGTTTTTGAAGTACTGAAATGGCATTAAGCAGAACTCTGATGTGATTTGTCAGGTGACCGAGGTACACATGCAAACATGGCTGTCCTCCATCCTTTCTGTTTCTATATTCTTGCGTGTATTTTGCGACTCAGTATTTCTCTATTCACTGGAGGCCTGTAAAGCAGCTGCTTAGCAGATTTGCCTCTCTGCTATCCAGACTCCCTTGGACAGATCAGTTTATTACAGGATTATTTCTCAGCAAAAATGACATCAGTTTTCTACACTATCTTATCTACTGGAAGAATTTTCACTTTATGTGTTATTGTTATCTTTTTCCGATTCACTCAACATGAATGCAGCAAAGGTTCCTTCAGGAACCTTGTCTGAATTAAAAGGCCTTGTAAAACTTCGTCAATCCAAAGGCAAAATGAAGCCCTTCAATGTATTATGGAGCTTTGGAAATGAGCTCCCTTGTAGAATTCCAACAGGTCATATGAAATGTGGTTACCTTCCTTGCATATCTTTATCTTGAATAAAGGATTGTAAACAGATACACATTTCTGTGTTTAAGACACTTAAAAATACTTCATTCATCATGCTATAGTATCTCAGTTATAGAAAAACATTCTTTATTGTGATGTTAGAATGACATCATTGGTCAAATGTCAGCTGTTGGTGGTGATGTATGGCTTCTCTTGATTATAGTACTACTATGTATTATGTTCTAAAAATCAGTATTGACACCAAGTATTGAAAAGAGCATACATTATAGTATTGAAAGTCTTTTGTAACAATGTAATGAACTTTGATAGTACTTTGCTGTGAGCCATTCTAATATTGTAAGGTATGTCACGTAGGCTTGTGTTGATTCAGCAGCGCAGGACTGTAACCTCACCCACGCTGAGTGCTCTTTCCTCTCTGTGCGTCGCAGGCAAATCTGGCACTGTCTCCCACAGCCCTCCTGCCCTCGCCAAAGAGCCCCGGGGTGAAGCTACAGCCCTCCCCCTTTCTCCCTCAGCCCCCCCTGCAGCCCCCTCAGTGCCCCCCTGCGGCCCCCGCAGCGCCAGCTTTCCGTGGAGGAGGCGCCCACCAGCTTCGAGAAGCCAGCAGAGGGCGGTGTGCTGCCCAGCATCAATAAGGTAGGGCGGGCGGCAGGAAAATGCGGACATGTTACCCATACAGGAAATGTCCTCCTCAGTCCTGTCGTCATGGCTTGAGTGCAGCAAACATCACTGTGCCCTGTCCTCACCATTTCTCGGTGTCTTCTATGCCTTTGATAAGTTTATGCATGCTTTATGCCATACACTGAAGGAACAGGTGTGGTGGCTTCACTCATATTTGATATGTATTCCATGAACTGGCAGGCATGAAGACATGGCTTCAACAAAGGAAATTAGAAGATGAGTACTGTAGTATCTGTATTACCCTTTTTAAGAAACTCCTCACAACTAATCACTGGTTGATATACACAGAACGTGCAATGTCAGTGGCCTGTTCATTGTCCACTCATTTACACTGAACACAGCGCATGCTGTAGACCTACTGAAGGCTGAATGCTGTCCCTTTAAATGTGTGACAAATGTGACTCCTGCGTCAAGAGCTTACCTGAGCCCACACTAAGCCAGTGGAAACTTTCCTCCTTACTCCCTCACACATACCTACACACACACACACACACACACACGCGCGCACACACACACACACACACGTGCACATGCAGAGTAGGACTGGTTCAGTTGAGGGCTTTGCCTCATAATCCCCTTAACCTAATTTCCTCCTGTGCTCTCCCAGGTAGAGAGACTCCCTTCCTGCATATAACTGTCCCTCTCTCCCCTGGGCTCAAACACCATGTTGTATATAAAACATATATAACTTAATATATAAGCACAAATATATATGTACGTATGTATGTGGATTCGGGCTTGGCCTTTATTATATCCTGTTCTTAATTAACATAACAAGGATGACGTGACTGTAATAATCCTTTTGACAGTGTAGTAATGTTGTGGAAATTGTCGGTCAACACTCGCACATAGCCTACGGGTGGTTATCAGTGCTTTTGAGCCTCAAAATACGGTAACCTCTGACATCAACACTGAAAGAATGCAGGATCCGAATATGATCAGAATACAGAATATCTGTGAGTGTACTGAGTCTCTGTGCTGTGTGTCTGTGATTGCAGAGCAGAGCTCGGGGATCTGTGAAGCGACGACCCCCCACACGGCAACACAGGAGGTCGTGCGGGGATGAAGGAGGGGCTGGAGGAGGGTCGACACCCCCACCTGAGCAAGAGTGCCAAAAGCAAAACGGGGACGAGGAAGAGGTGTTTGAGGAGGGGGCCAAGGATGCTGTGGAGAGTCAGGAGACCTCCTCCCCTTCTTCTGGTGCCGGGGACACGGCTCACGGGAAAGAGAGTTTGGGGAAGCTGGCGGAGGTGGATGCCGGAACACCGGACGAATCTGGGAAAGATGGCACCGGGGACACTGAGAAGGCAGTGGCGGCCAAAGAGGAAGCAAGGGAGCCAGGGGAGGAGGTGCCAGGCTAGTCCCAGTCTTCAGGTGGACCTGCAGAGGCCCTGAAAGAGCCGGAGGGACAGATGGAAACACGGACAGACCCAGATGGAGCAGCAGATAGCAACCAGAAAGAAGAGCCAAAAACAGAGACTATGGAGGCACAAGAGGGAGAGGGAGAGAAAAGCACTGAGGAGGAGAAGGTAATGCAGAAAATGCATATAAATCTATGTATTTATATATGTATTAAAGCATAGATATATATGTGTGTACAGTATGCACAACATGGATTTTGTGAAAGTTGCATGTAGACATTTTATTTTTTTAACACCCTCATCACCAAAAAGGTAAACATACAAGAATCTTATTATTGCATATACCTTAGCTCTGTTTTTTTCTCTTTATCTCTGTCCCACAGCAAGAAAAGTCTGGAATCACTGCAGACTGAAAGACACACAAAGGTTACTACTGCTTCAAGAAACCAAAAACCAGTCTGAACACTGAAAAGGCCGTGTTTCATCCAGCAATGGCCTGCCCTGTCCTGCCCTATTGCTCCACAACAGCCCCACCCAAGTGAGCAAACCCAGAGAGATATAGAGGGTGACAGACTCTGCACGCTGCCTGCAGTTTGTCACTGTGACCGGACTCTCATTGGCCAGTTTTTATTTTTTGCTATTTCCCAATTGGAGACTGCAGCTGCACTGAACATTTTGTGAACGCTGAACCCTTAACGCTTCCTCTGAAACCCCTGTTTGAATCAGATGGGTCAAGACACCGAAATCAATGCAATGACCATACTGTACAAAGGTTAAACACAAAACAACTGCTGCATATATCTGTACCTTACTATAGTGGCAGTGCTGTTCACAGTCTAATACAACTGTGTAACTTTGTGAGAATGTTGTGAGGATCCAGCTACAAGAGCCCCAGACTGAAGAGCCACTGGTGCCATTTGAAATGCTATATAAGAATACAGACAATGAATGCTTTCAGCCAAATGTATTATTTTATGGGTGTTTGTGCGACTACTGGACATTTCATCAGGGGGTACCTTGTACAAGAGAGGATATCCTGAAAGAGCTTTGATTTAACATGTTCTGCTCTGTTTTGTTGGCTTAGTCCAGTGTGTGGTGTAACCAAGCACCGCCACTGTGTCAATAAACTCACAGTTTTTTTTTAGGAATAATTTATGTGATGTTTATTGCAAAAAATGAGTCAAAACCACCATACAAATCTGGAATAACTTATTTCTATTGCCTAGCAGCTCTTTTGCGTATGAATTTCTTTAGCGTCTGCATCAAAGAGGAATGCTGTTATGTCCTCTGGTGACCCCAACTGTGATATGATGTTAAAATGTCCACCGTGCAGGGAATTCTGGGAGCCAAAGGAACATCCTCCAGAGTCACAGATCCATTTGTTCATGCAAAAAACCCTGATACAATTTTACTTGCCACTTCAGAAAGACTAATAATGAGTGATCATGTCTTAAATCGTCCTACACATTTAAATATGGCCACCAGTCAACTACTCACTTGTAAGATTTGCAGGGCTACTGTGTGTTTAAAATTCCTCTTGTGGTGAGTAAAAATAATTTGCCACGGTTCATTGGTTAAACTGTTGACCGCATATATTTTTCAGACATTGTGGTGGTGTAACATTGTGAGCCCAAGCCTGCAGTGTGGGCTAGTGCCAGCCCTAATCAACAAAAAAGTCATTTGTGGGATAGCTGGGGTTTGTCACATGAACATTTTTAACAGTTTCTTTCATGACAGTCTTCTGCAGCTCTAAGGTTTCTGTTTTCTTACAAAGACGTGTATTCCTCAACATATAAAAATGTTGCTCCATGGAGCAACGAGTCAATAAGTTGCCAGTACTCATTCTAATGTGGAGTAGATGCTTTGCAAAACCCAGAATCTTTATAGCTAAAGACAGAGATGCATTTTAAACAGGTACAGCACAAAGTCATTGCACCAAACTTGAAGGAGACTTCTCATTTTTAGTGAAAGGGCTACTGTATGTTCCCCTCTCAGAATTTATCTTGATAATTACAAATAGCTTTTTATGCAAAAAATAACAAACATGTTTAGATAATGCTGGAGCATATATGATGTTTGAGTGTTAAACAAAAAATAAGGTATGATGCAATTTTAATTTACTATTTTTTGATAGCTTATTTGTCAGTTATAGCAGATGTTTGGATATATTATTGTAAAACTTACCTTGAATTATGTAAATAAATAATGCTACGTTCAAATTTGTGTTAAGTTGTTGATTTGGTTAAAAGTTTGGTTTCATTAATTGATTGATTGATAACTGGGAGGAAATCTCAAATGAGACTCCTGAAACCGGATCTGAGATCCTGCGTGAGTTCCGACTTTTGGCTGAGAAGTTTTCTCTGGCTTTCACCTGTAACCACTGGAGGGCAGTCTTAGCTGGCTGGAATGAACCCACGCATACCCAGAACGGGCGCGTTATAGATTTTACAAATTTTACAGGACAACACTCAATACACAGGGTGTATACTGCTCATATAGTAATATAAGGAGTCTATATTGTGAAAATATATTCTCAATAAAAATATATACAAGTATTAATAGAATGTTTTGTTGTAAAACTACATAAAACCATGATTTTTTGCTTTAAAACGTAGCCTACTGTTGTAAAAAACTAATAAAAAAAAACTAACAAAAGGGATTAAAATTCTTTTAAGCAACTTCCATGTGCTTTGAACAGCACAAAGATGTTGCTTTGAATCTTAAAGCTGTTAGTCTACCATCTGAGTGAGCAAATATATGATAACGTTTCCTGTAATTACCCACGCCTGTGTGAACTGATTTGTGATTGCATACACGCTGAGGAAAGGTAGTCTGTTGCGCCTGAAACATGTGTGGTGTCGAAGACAAAAGAAATAACATGTGGAGTACTTTCCTAGTCTTTCTTTTGAATTATCAACTACTTAAGTAAGAGTTAAGCAGCGATGTCATTTCCCTTCGCATGTTTTACTTCAGTGAAGTTTTACTTATAGTGAAGATATATATATATATATATATATATGTATATATATATATATATATATATATATATATATATATATATATATATATATATATATATATAGCTTCACTTGACTAAGTATCCTTGTATTTATTTGAGCTCTTACAAAATTGGTGAATGACAAACGGAACAACTGGGATGTCTTCTTGGATGCAACCTTTATTTTCATTGTGCCCAGTATCAGCACATAAAGGACAAGGACTCCATGTGCAACAAATGCAAAAAAAAAAAAACAATATTAGGTTAGATTAGATTAGATTCAACTTTATTGTCATTACACATGTAACAAGTACAAGGCAACGAAATGCAGTTAGCACCTAACCAGAAGTGCAATAAGCAGCAAGTGCAGAGGATATATTTACAGTTATATGTATGAACAGTATAAGATCACTGCTATGAACATTTTGTACAGATGGGTATATACAATGTGATATGTACATTATGAGGTCAGTAATTATGGACAAATTTACAGATAGATACATACAGTTGATATATACAGTGAATTAACATATACTGATATTTACAGTTGTATAATATATAAAGTGGATCTGGATTAAAGGGGCAAAGAGATGTGTGTAGTGGTGTAGGGGGAGTCAGTGGGGGACAGAATTCAATAAGGAGACAGCTGTGGGGAAAAAGCTGTTCCTGAATCTGCTGGTCTTGGACTGGAGGCTCCTGAAGTGCCTCCCAGAAGGCAGGAGGACAAACAGTTTGTGAGCTGGGTGAGCAGAGTCCTTGATGATGCCTCGGGCTCGACGTAGACAGCGTATCCTCTGTATGTCCTCAATGGCCGGAAGCAGAGACCCTGTGATGCGTTGGGCAGTCTTCACCACCCGCTGCAGAGCCTTGCGGTCTGAAACCGAGCAGTTCCCATACCAGACTGTGATACAGCTGGTCAAGATGCTCTCGATGGCACAGCGATAAAAGTTCACCAGGATTGCTGAAGAGAGATGGTTTTTCTTCAGTGTCCTCAGGAAGAAGAGGCGCTGGTGAGCCTTCTTGACCAGGCTGGAGGTGTTGGTGGTCCAGGACAGGTCCTCCGAAATGTGGATCCCCAGGAACTTGAAGCTAGAGACACGTTCAACAGCCATCCCGTTAATGTGGATGGAGTCAAGCATGCCTCCTTTCTTCCTCCTGAAGTCCACAATGAGCTCCTTTGTCTTTTTTGTGTTAAGGAGCAGGTTATTGTCAGCACACCATGCTGCCAGGTGCTTTACCTCCTCCCTGTAGGCTGTCTCATCGTTGTCCCTGATGAGGCCGATCACCGTGGTGTCATCTGCGAACTTGATGATGGTGTTGGAACCATGTACAGGCCTGCAGTCATGGGTGAAGAGGGAGTAGAGGAGCGGGCTCAGCACACAGCCCTGTGGTACGCCAGTGTTCAGTGTGATGGTGGAGGAGCAAGTGTTGTCTGACTTAACATGCTGAGGTCTATTGGTCAGGAAGTTCAAGATCCAGCTGCAGAGAGATGTGTTGATATAAGCAATACTGTAAATATATGTAAATTTATGTAAATAAATAAGGATCTTGGATGTTTTGTATGTTTGTTTATGGTAATTGTGGTGATAAAACAATTTCATTATTATTATTATTATTGATGCATCTGTATGAAGATCTACCAAGGGTAAGTGAGAAAAGAGCCAGGAGTGAACAGTGGTGTAATAAGACATGATTCTATAATGGGAGCATTATTTGATAGAAGATATTGGTCTGTCGAAATATGCTACCTCACCCCATATTCATATAATGAGTGAATATGGTGTAATATGACATGATTCTATAGCGGGAGCATTATTTGATAGGAGATATTGGCCTGTCGAAATGTGCTACCTCTACCCATATTCATTTGAACTGAATAGAGGTGTAATATGACATGATTTTATAGCGGGAGCATTATTTGATAGAAGATATTGGTGTATCGAAATATGCTACCCCCGAAATCTTACATAAATAGAGTATAAAATATGCTCACCGTGTGCTTACAGCACAATTACCCCTGTTTGTAATCCAAACAATATGTACTAATACTGTGAGAGTTACCTTTATTGGATATATTCAACTGGAAATGGAAAAACATTAGGTAGCATTTTTTGACGGGGTAGCGTGAATCGAAAGACGACGCTGTCGATTCACGCTATCGGTAGCATTTTTCGACGGAAGGCAAAACAAATGGTGGCACTACCACACTGAGACAGCAAAAAGCGCCAGTCTAGTACTAGAAACATTTAAGACATGTGTCATGTACGTATCACCATAAAGGGTTTGCTAGCAAAATCCGTGGAGTTATATAGGCTTAATTGTAATCATGGCCTCATCTGTGACGGATCTACAATTAATGCTCTAGGGAGAAGAATTCGCAGCTGTTCAAAGAAGTAGATCAAGTCAACAAATACTAGGCTATTTCTACCATATCGGTTTGCTAGATAAAATGCCTGCGATCTGTTTCGCAGGCATTATTTACCAATCGAACGCCTCCACACGTAGGTGATCAAAATGCACTGTAGACGACTTATAATTGAATTCGTGGACCATGAATAAACATCAAGATTGTGTGATTTATGATAATTGCAGTAACTGTAAACTAGAAGTAATGAAGTGTTTGTTTTCAAAATTAAGAGATTCAAAGCTAGCCTTAACAGTAACTTTCATTTTCGATACGCATCGATTTCGCTCTCTCATTCCCAAACTTGTCAAAGGTGGCGTCACCATCTTTCCGGAACTGCCACAAAATCGTGTCACCTGGACTGTCATTCAGATGATTAGCGGATGTTGCTACATTTCTTGTGACAGATTTTGGGACGATCAAACCGAAAAGCGCAGATCATGGTTTAATTTAAAACCAGCGATATTTTTCTCTCTTCCGGTTCGGTCATCCCGGTCATTCACTCAAGAAACTTAGTTGGAGAACATGAGTGACATGACTGAGTTCGAAGTTATTACGAGTACGGAAAATAACTCTCAAGATGTAGGTGAACATTCTGCCAATAAGCAGGTGAGTTCAAAGACGGCTGTCCTTTCCCTAACGTAAATTTGGCTTGCCAGCATACCTCCCTGCTGTAGCTAAAATTCTTATTAATATTATGTAGTCTGTGGTGTTAGCTGAGAGTGATTATGATTCAGATGAAGGCATCGCGAGTACACCTCAAGGAGACAAGGCTTAAGACAAGTTGCAACGGCGTGGCAATAGCCTACCCTGCAAACGCGTCATCCGTCGAACGTAACTTTTTTAATGTTTTGAAAACGTGCGCACATAGATACGACTTCTTAGTGTGACATTTACAGTCGGAAAGCATTGTCTGTTTGAAAATGTAGGCTACTGTAATGATAACTAATGTGTGTTCTTGCTCAAGGAGATCACCATGTTTAACTGGTATGATTTGTCTGGTGGTGGTGTGGTAATTGTCACTTACAGTTACACCTAATTCTACGTACGTTTATTTCGAGGACTCTTGTTATTAACATTCATGGATAAAACGACACTTAAATCAGATATTATACTTATTCATTTTAATTAAATGTGAACGTTTATTGCTCATTCTGTAAACGCCCATACTGTACTGTATGAATGCGTATCTATCCAACATTTTAATCGTTCCTAAAAACAACTAACGACCCTTACAGTAGACATTGTACTATACTGTGAAATAGTATTGTGGAAATGTGAACTTATGCCATTATTTCGGGCGGCAGTGCAGCATAGTGGTTAAGAAGCAGGACTTATAAGCTAAAGATTGTAGATTCGAGTCCCCTTTAGGGCACTGCTGTTGTACCCTTTGGGCAAGGTACCTAGCCCAAATTGCCCCAGTAAATATCCAGCTGTGTAAATGGATAGCATTGTTTAAAAGAACTGTAACCTATGTAAGTCGCTCTGGATAAGAGTGTCTGCTTAATGCCAATAATAACGTTACAATAGCACATGTGAAAACAATGCATCTGGCAAAGACTCATTTCCCTCATTTATGGCGGTCATTAGAGTGACTAGTTAGGTTGAAATTGCCACAGTATTTCTACCTGTTTTTCTGGTCTTTGTGTCCTTATTTGTTTGTTCAAACGGCATATATGTTTCAAAAAGACAGAATGACATTTGTTCTAGATCTCATTTAGAATGCGATACAAATGACTGCACTGTTTTGTGATCAAAGAAAGTCATATGCTGCTTACCAAAGGCTTACCAGGAATTTGTTACAATGGAAAAATAATCCTTTTTTTTTTTACAAACAAAAAAGAAAGATAGGATCGTTATTTTAATAAATAAATGGTGTTCTGGCTACAAAAACTGGTATCAAAAAATAGTAGACTTTGAACTTTCATCTCGCCTCTGTCGAGAGACAAAGATGTTTTTCCAAATTTTTTGTCCCTGTGGTACGCTGCGGCATCCAGTGAGGTTCTTTCATCTTAAATGTAAACGTCATGGAGTCTGCCAGCCTTGGAAAACCAAGGAGGACTTGGGTCTGCTGAGTCAGGAAATAAGTCATGCAGTTTAAGAAAACCCTCAAACCATTTCCTGGTGAAGGTCAACTAAAACTGTAAAAGAGACAATGACAAGAAAAGGGGGAGGTGGAGTGACAGGGTTTATTCCAGCCTGGGACCCACATGCCCACCCAGTTGTGTTGCACGCTCTTTGTTCTGTTCTGCTGATGTGCAGTGAATGTCTCTTTGGTCCTGCATCACAGGTAACAGGCAGCAATACGAATCATTCAGCCAGAGATTCCAAAGAAGCTGCTGAAGAGCATCACCACCTGTTGCAGGAACAGGCAAGACTTTTGTATTCTTCCTCACTGTTAGAACAAAAGGGTTTTCTGGGAAAGCAGGATTATTGTTATTATTAGACAAATAGGATAAATCTGTTTGAGATGAGCCGTGTTATTTTCCAGGGGGTCCTGTAAAGACACTGTGAACATAGTTTCAATGAGGTCTGTCTCATTTGTTGACACCCAATTCTCACACAATTCTCATTTTAGTGCTTTCCATCCAATACTGACCTGATGAAATATGATTATGAAAACATGATTATCCACACAGTGGTTGGATTCAATTCAGACTCCTGTTTCTCAAGCAAATTCACTTTAAAAATTCACCCAAAATTAGCTTTGTGTGGGTTTGGTGAGTGTGTGAGGGATCAAATTTAACTGTACTGGAATGTTAAAGTGTGTTTTTGAAGACAGCATTGTCTGCTGTGGATGGGACAACGCCCCCCCATGTTATTTCCAAAAACATGCAAGTTCATGATGACAGACTAAATAAGAGATCAACCCAGTAAACCCATTTAAAGTGCAAGCATTACCACTGTCACCAACCTGATGTCACATATTCCACCCACTTGGGGTTAACAATAACGCATTTACTGGACTTAGTATTTTCTTGTTGTGTCATAGCTATTTCCTGTTTTCCCAGCATACCCTCAGAGTAAGATCATAATACACGTCACAGCTCTATAATTTTCTCATTCCCTGAAACTCGTTGACAAGTTCCAGTAGACATGTGGTGTGATGCACAATAGAGAGTGGGAGGGTCTGAGACTGTCATGGTTTTATGAAGAGCAAGAACAATCTATTACTTCACCATTCTGTATCAGTGGTGTTAGTGTAGTGGTTTGCCAACAGATTTGTGTGTGAGTGCATACGTGCATATATGTGAGTATGTGTGTGTGTGTGTGTGGGTGGGGGGGGAGAATGTGCTTGAGTGGAGCCTGATCTGTGAATGTGCCCGTAGGTAGTTGCGAGTAACAGGGGGCCACATTCCCATGGAAGTGCTTCTGTCAACAGCCAGGAGCGTGCAGGGAGCAACTGGGAACACAGAGAGGTGAAGTGCCTTGAGTGGATATTTAAACAATATGTTCTAACTCACTGTCCTAGTGCCTAATCTTTATTTTTCATACAGGTGGGTATTTATCCCTCAGCAAGAGCTGCCTCATTTTAAATATTTTCACAGTAACCAGCAGACCCACAGAGAATCTTGTTTTTGTGTGATTCCTCAATAGAACAAAAGGGTGAGCTACCTGGGCTGGGTTTAACTGAATACAAGATTTAGTAGTCATTTTTTAGCAGACACTGAAGATGTTTAGATCATTTTCTTTGTTTGATAAGATTGGGAGAAAATATGGTGTGCATTTTTGTGCATGATTTGGCATGGCAACATTAGATCCTGGAACTGTGTGTATTCCATAGTCCATTGTGATTCATGCCATTGTCCCTTGAGGGTTCCAGGCTAGAACCAAGCTGAAAAAAAAACGCAGCAAACACACAGATGGTCCTAAAGAGAACCAGCAGTGTTATGCAACATCATAACAAGCACAGCCTGCTCAGAGAACCAGTCATGAATAAAGTAACACAAATGTACAAGATTCTAATTTGGAATACGTTGTAACGTATATCTACAGTCCTGACCAGTCTTAGGGATCATAAATTCAGTATGTTATTCAAATGTTGGGGTGATAAGTCATCTGCAAATTTCACCCGTTGTGACAGCTGTGTATTCTTCTGGAACAGAGGTGTTGCCTCTTGCTCAGCTATATTTATTTGAACTACCTAGAGCTCCAATCATGATCTAACACTGCTTTCCTATGTTTTTTCCCCCTCATAAAAACAAGAACACAGTCCATGTGTTTGTTGTAAATGGAGCCTTGCAGCAGTTCCATGGCATGCAGAACAAAAGGAGGGGCTGAGACTGACTGTGTGAGACGTATCATGCCAGTTACCCAGCTGAATGCGGCCTGAGCTTGCACAAAGACAGCATTAGGCAGATGGGTAGAGTGTATTTACTGGACCCACAGGTTCTAGAACATTCCATTGCTAGATCTTTGTGCCTTACTGCCCCACCCCTTCTCTCAGTCGTGTTATTTTCCCATGTCCTTCAGGTCGCCCTTGACACCACAGAATGCCCCCTCTCGTCCTGTTCCTCTTTTTTTGTTTCGTTTAAGTTTTTTTAGGTTTTCTTCTGTGACATCAGCAGAATTTGCATTCTCATTGCATTTTAGCCTAGCTGTTTGTCTCTATTTCACCCTGTGTGCCAATCTCTTCTCGCTGGCACTTCTGCTAAAGGAACCTGTAAAACCCACAGCACTGCCGGTCCTGTGTTTTCCCTTGCTAAAGTGATCCCCCACCATACTCACAGAAGTCAATGTGGTCAATGGTAACATGCGACATTGCTTCACAAACATCACAGTCACTTAATCTTTCCAATTCTGGTTATTGGCAACTGAATGGGACACCTGGTGTTTTGCCCTGCCATCTGAACCCATAACACGTAGCTGGAGCATGCGTGTGTGCACCAGTGCCCATAGATGTAAGCGGTACCTTTTCTGTCCTGATACCACAGATTTGCTATATATTGACCAGATGGTGAAGCCTGTTTCTCTTCGCATAGAAAGTTCTGTCTTTGCTATTGTTAAAGCTACAAGTTTTCTGATGTGCTGGTCCTCTGTGGACATTAGTTGAAGGGATGTGATCTAAATTTGAGCACTCATGGGTACGTCAGCAATGGAGATGGCACCAGAACTTCCTGCTTGCCAGAGGACGGAAGCAACGCAGGGGCTGATTATCTGGCCAACATATAGAATATCTGTGGCAGTTCTTTGCAGCCACGGCTCTGAGGTGTGGTTCTGTTCTCCTCAGACCAGACCAGTGAGACGATGCAGGAGTAGCCATTGCCTTCCAGACCTGAACAGAGTCGTCTTCCAGAGGATTAGACTATGGATGGTTGTTCTCCTGCTCTTTGTGGTAATTGCAGTGGTCATCATGCTGTCACTGGTCTTCTGCTCAGGTACAAACTATATATAGCGTTCTATTGCAAAATGTTGCATTAAATATAATTTGCATTTTCAACTTGCCTTTCTGTGTTGGTATATATATATGGTGTAAATATACAATGTATCGCAGTGCAGCTCAGTCTTCTCTCTTGCTTGATAGTGCCACACGATGATGAGGATGACAAGTTTGACCGTGAGTCCTTCACAGTACCTCGCTACTACAGTGGAACTCTCAGGCTGGTGAACCAGAACTTCACAGCAGAGCTGCTGTCCCTGCAATCCCCACAGAGCCAGGTCCTGTCGGGCCAGCTCAAAGTGAAGGTACGCTTCAGAACCCATCAGTGCCATTTACAAGCAGCTGTCATCTAGACTATAGGTGTGCCTTTCATTCCCGACTTCCTCAGGTGTACAGGTAAGGAGATGAACAAAAAGTTCATTAGCTCATTAGCTAATTCATGAGTAAATATAGTGCCTTACAAGAGTATGCAGACCATTTCTCACAAAATAATGTTAGGTTTGCACCACAGATAGTGCTTTGAATTTTGGCCAAAAAGCTCTATCTTGGTCTCATCTGACCAGAAAATATTTTCCCACATCTTGGCTGGGTCACCCTCATGCTTTGCGGAAAAATCCAGACATGCTTTGAGATAGTTCTTTTTGAGTAATTTCTTCTTTTTGCCACCATCCCATTCAGCTCAGTTTTATGCTCAGCTCCTGATATTGTTGACTGGTGCACCTTTACTCTCAGCCACTGAACTCTGTTAGTCCTTCAAAGTGATGGTGTGATACAGCCTTTTATTGATCCAACAGTGCTCACTGGGATATCCAAACATTTGGATATTATTTTGTATCCTTTTCCTAATTAATGCATGTGTATTACTTTATCTCCATAGAATGCTCTTTAGTATTTCACACCTTTCTTTCAGACTCACAGCCTCACCAATGATCATTAAACAGACAGGGTTTTTTTATCCAGAAAATGTGTGCGGCATCTTAGCCGGTTGTTTTGTTTTCCCTGTCCATGTGCTTTTGTTTTTCCCTGTGTTCCAGCCCTGCCCTGCTCTCTGCCCTGTCGCCGCCCACCTGATTACCTGACTGTCTGCACCTGCCTGCCTGCGCACCTGCATCCCCATCTCCTCATCAGCCTTGCCCTATTTAGTCCTGCTCGTGTCTTGTCTCGTTGCCAGTTCGCCGTGTCGCTACTCGCTGTTGTTTCTCTGTGTCTGCCTGCCGGTTCTGTTTCCTTGCCTGTTTTTTCCGACTTCACTCTTTGTTCCTGCCCTGTGGTTTTGGTCGCCGTATCTGCTCTGGTTTTTTGACTCTGCCTGCCTTGACTTCGTTTTTTGATTGCCCTTTGGACTCAATAAACCCGTGTTCATCAGTCTTCCTGTCTGCGCTTGAGTCCCTGCCTGAGTTCTGACAATGTGACAGTTACTTTAATGGTTCACAGGGAAAGGCCAATGGTAATGCAATTGTGTCCTCGTTAAGGCAATTATTTTCATATGTGTAAACTTGGAACTTCCAGAGCACAGGGGTTGAATACTTATGCAAACAGCATATTTCAGTTTTTCATTTTTCTTAATATTTTCTATCATAAAACAAATGTCGCCTTGTAATAGTTTGTTTTGAGTTTCAGTGTTTTTAACTAAAATATCACACAGAACAAAATTTCAATGTATTGTTTGTAAGTCAGTAAAATGTGAGAACAGGTCAAGCATCTGAATTCTTTTGCAAGGCACTGGTAGATGAATTAGATAAATTAATACACAAGTCGATAGATGAAGCAGTCAAATGAATTCGTCAGTAGGTATGTAGAGACTCTCTGCATCTCCTCCCCTGAGGCAGGCTATACTGGCCCACCCATGCTGAAATGCTGAATCCCTCTTCCTTGTTGCTGGTCTTGCCACAGCTGTCTGACCTCTTCAACTCATCTCCTGCTCTGGGGCGGTACTTCTCTGCTGCTGGAATGTCTTCCTTCAGGTGAGGCTGATGTGCATCCCTGTTAGGCACTGACTTTAGAAGCTTTCAGGTTTCGATTCTTAAATTTGGAGAGAGTGAGTGTGCATGTGTGGTCTGTGTGACCCTTCAAGTAGCTTTGGACAGCACTGTGGAGCAGTGGTAAGGACAAGGACTTTTCCCAGGTGGAGTAGACCCAGGTGTACCCTTAACCTTAAATTGCTAAATATGCAGCCCTATAAGTAGATGTCAATAGCTCTATAAAAAAGGTGTTGGCAGAGCACAAATAATGCAAATTGATATGATTCTTATATATTGTATTATTAATGAAAATGTATTATCAATAATGGAGTGATAAAGAATGAAATAAAATAGTTATCACTTTATAATTCATAATACATGTTAAACATGTATTACATGACAATACATAACTAATAATATAATTCATAATATTTAAGTATAAAATCAAATTATTTCTATTACTAACTATTCCTAATAATGGTTATATAATTATTCAGATGAGTAATGTAAGTAATGATATAACTTCCCTGCAGCAGCAACGGCAGTGTGACTGCTTCTTATTGGCTGAAGTTTCTGATGCCCCAGGAGCATGCTCAGCTGGTGCGCTACACCCTGAGCCGAGAAATGGTGTACAGCGTGCTGCGACAGCACCTGCACGACCAGGAGCCCCGCCCCTGGGATCCCCTGTACATTGACCCCGCGTCTCTAGACCTGGATGGTAAGGTGTCACTCACACTTGCCTGAACACTCACACTGATCTCACATTCACGCATACAATCCACAGTACGATAACGTGGCAGTGTAGCATAGTGGTTAAGGAGCAGGACTCGTTGCCAAAATGTTGCCGGTTTGGTTCCCCACAGGGGCACTGCCGCTGTACCCTTGGGCAAGGTACTTAACCCACAATTGCTTTAGTGAATATCCAGCTGTGTAAATGGATAACATTGCAAAAACCTGTAATTGATGTAAGTCGCTCTGGATAAGAGCATCTGCTTAATGTCAGTAGTGTAATATAGTGTAACGCAACATTCTCACATGGTGGCTAGGTCAACCAGCACACCTCAGACTCAGCTGGGTCAAGTGTGGGGAAGAGCTCTTTTGAAAGAGTGGGAAGTTCTTTTGAAAAATGATTAGTAGTTAAGTGTAACTATATAAACATAATTTTATATAATAAGGATAATTTATGTTTTTATAGAACAAGAATGTGTAATTGTGTTTTGAATTGATTCAAATGGACCATCAGGCCAAAATAATTTTTTTCAATATTATATATAGAATTGTTAGTTAATTCATGATCTGTATTTAGAAAATGATTGACAGTTTGTATTTTCCTGCAGTTGGGGACAGTACACTTGAAGCTCAATGAAATGAACTCTGGGTATGTATGTCACCATTGTTCCTAAAGAATATAGACCTTTTGAAAGATTACAGAAAGTGCCCCAGGTTTTAGCTATCTGCTAATCCATCCTATTACTGTTTGCTTGTTTGTGTGTGTGTGTGTGTTTTGTGTGTGTATGTATATTGTGGTGTGTGTGTGTGTGTGTGTGTGTGTGTGTGTGTGTGTGTGTGTGTGTGTGTGTACTGGCTTCACATGCAGTATGTGTTCTCATCTTGCCCTGTGATAATGAGATAGTGACTGTTCCCAGCATTGTTTCCAACATTGTCACCCATTCATCAATCCATTATCAGTTCCAGCTGATGGATGGGTGACAACATTGGAGCCTCTCTGTTCCTCAAGATATGGCAGTTACTGATAACGGACTGATGGATGAATAACATAAAGTGTTTTTTTTCTTTACAGGCAATGCATCTTTTTCTTTTCTCTCACAGCAAACAAGACCATCCCAAAACCTGATGGAGGGATCATTCCAAAAGTCCTTTCCCTACACAGCTGCATGTCAGGGGGGTTAAGTCCCAAAATCAGACAGGTGTGGGTGGCCTTGTCTCATGAGGATGGCGTGTTGGGAGAGTGAAAGGGGCAGTGCCATGCACCATAAAATATGAGTTCTGAATCCGTCTCTCCCTGAATGACTGTTCTGCCCAGATCAGCATGTTCTATACTGCTCTGGGGGTGTGGATGAACAGTCACAGAGCAGAGGGAACAGCCCAGAGGAACAGTCATGTAACCTGGAGGCAGTGGTCTGGCATTAAAATGAATCCTCACGTTTCTGGGTCTATATAGGTCCAGATACAGTTGAGGAACAATATGCTGTTAGGTGCTGCTTAGAAGGACTCTGTAGACAATTACTTACAGAGAGACAGATAATTGTTTAAAAAGGGAAAGAAGTCACATATATTTATTTTTAAGACACTAAAGGTCTAAAAGAAAATGAAAATTCACAGTGGGTTCAACCCTGCAGAAGACACCTTGTGCTACTGCACAGTCATCAATACAAGATTTTGCACTTAGACCAAAATTTTTAACAGGGTATTATGTTGATTGGCCACTAGGTGGCAAGTATGCTTCATTGTATCCCAAGCCATAGACGATTGACTTTACTTGATCAGCACTGCAGCCATGATGCCATTTTGTCTTTGGTTGCTGATCTTCTGTAACTGCATCACCCCGGTTCATGTGCCATTATTTTTTATGTGTATGAATTTACACAGTAGGAGGAGCATTGTTACTCAAATTACATGCCAGGCCAGGCTAAGAGAGCTTGGTAAACAATATCTTCAACCGTACATTCAGAATTCTGAATTAAATTAAGTTTAAAATAAATGACTAAACAGACATGGTGGTGTCATTGCGGTGACACTATGAAAAAATCGACTCTATTCATGAAATATTTTTAGGACTGCTCTAATTAGCTTCATTAGCATATCTCAGACATATTCAGTAGCATTTCAAAACTCCGGTCAGTAGAATTTTATATTAGGGCTCAGAATTACAAAGTATCCTGTGCCCTTTCAAAATTTCTTTGACTATTTTGATTCCTTTAAAAGACTTGATAATACGCAGATAATGAGTGTCCTAGAATCTCTTTGTTGGTCTGACAGCTTTCGGAACAGCTTCCCATGTGAGCCCCAAAGTACCTTTTGTGTTAGCCTTTATCCTAAATGTTGAGTGCCACATACTGTGAGTTTACTTTCTGGTGCCATAATTTTGTGATGTATGGTGACACACATCATTTTCACACAACTGGGAGACCTCTAAAACATGTCTCGCTTTTTGTAATGTCACTTTTTATGGCCTCTGCTGGTGAATTATTCTTAGTTCAGCCCACATGCCATTAATTTATGTCTTTTCTTTTGTTTTTCAACCTCTAAATATTCAGCCTGTGTTCAACTGCCAGAATGAAGTGATTTCATCCTTATACAAGTCGTTGAGAGATCATCATACAGAGACTTCTTACATAAAAAGTACATGTCGTTGTACACAGCATACTGCAAAACGATCAATGATACTGATGTCTAACACTATAATAAATATATTTGCTAAACGTATAAAAAAGACCTTCACATATTGGGGCTGATTGTGTCTCTTGTCCATGAATATGACTTGTGAGTTGTAACACTCTGGAATTGCCAGTGACAATCTCTGCTGAGTCCTATCCAAATGAAGTGCTAAAGCATCCATTATGATTAGAGGGATTAGAGTTGTGTAAGGAATGAAACTCTCGGCTTCATGTCAGTGTTAACCAGGGTCACTGATACAGCACACTGTAAGGAAAGTTATCCCAGAGGGTGGGGGTGTTCCAAAGCAATGGCTACAGACACAGTACGTTATTTAGACATTTTCTGTAAAATTGAACAAGAAAACATTTCTCTTGTCACCTATTTCCAGAAGTTTATCTATCATTTTTGCAAAGGGTCAGGGAACATTCATCATTTTCTCCTGTTAAGTCTCACTTGTTATTTAATTAATTAGTTTATTTAATTGTTTCTGGAAAAAATATTCCTTGCTGCATTTATGCACTGCACTGAAATGATGATCTGTCCCTTTATTTGCACAAGGTCATCATTTTGTCACCCCAGTTTGGCTTGCTGAACTTACTGGCAAATGGATCCTCTCTTTTTAGACTTGTACATATGGAGCCAGATAGGAGGTCAGAGTGAAGAGAGGTAGTCTCGGCAACAGTACAGTTCAGTTCAAAGCTGTGCTGTTTAAATGGCCATGAGATCCATGCAGTATCTCAGTTGAGATTGAGTTTGGTGTGTGTGTGTGTGTGTCTGCGTGTGTGTCTGCGTGTGTGTATATGTACTTGGAGCGTGTTCCTGGTGTTTGTGTTGTTTTGTTATTGTTTGTTACTGTAGTAAATATGTCAAAATATAAATAACAACTGTATTAATATACCTCCTAAGGCATTTTTATGAGTTCTTTTCATATTGGGTAGATATCCTGATATAATTATGTATTACAGAAATGTATGAAATCTGATACATCAGTAGTGGTGATCACTTTGGTGTTATGTGTTGAAACATCAGCTTTGATTCTGCTAAGACCAAGCCCTGTGCAGGTGAACTGAGTTTATATGTGATGGACTCACTTCATTACTTTATTACTTATTGAGTATCGGGGAATGTTAGAACTGTGACTCTCGCAGTGCTGCATTAAATTAAATGGAGGTTTCATTACACAGACCTCTGATAAATGAGCCCTCTAATGCTTTCATCTCCAAGAAAACTCCTTTTTTGCATTTCTTACTGACGGACATCATCTAATCAGAACCACCCCTGGATATTGTGTGTTGTTATAATATAATTGTGGGAAAAACTCCATTATTGTCTAGGAGAGGCCCACAGAGTTTATGAAAAAGGTTGATCATTTATATTCAAATGATCATATTAAGGTATTAAGATAGTTGCTCTGTAGTTAATGGAGCTGATGATTAGAAGATGAAACACCCTCTTGATTATATCACAGCAGTGCCCAGGCTTAAGTTAACTGATTCCAAATTAATGCATTAAACCCAGGGTGGAAAGATTAAGTCTAGGTCAACCTTGAAGACAACACATTCTCTTTCCAGGACCATTATCCTCAGACTGCCTATTGTTATCGATGCCCATTGGTGCCAGTGATGTGCACAATGAACAAGATGTCTCAAAGTCACACGTTGCTCTGATAATAACTCATTTGAGAGACAGGGTCAGATAATGTACTTCTTGACACAGTATGTCCTTTAACCTTTGTTTCTACCCTGAGCTTGCTTGTTTTCCACTTATTTGCTTTCGATCAGTGACTGTAATTGTAATTCAGGACAATTTGCAGAGCTTAGTTTTCCATCTCTCTGTCCTGTAGATTCAGTAGCTCATTTGTACTGCAGGTCTTATTGGGATGATTACAATAATTGGCTCAGGAAAGACCCCCAGACCACTAGCTCAAATACCATTGCACACGATTGTCAGGTGGTTAAAGCACGCTTGTGTTGGAGTCCTAAGATATGCTGATCTCATTGTGCATTGCTCCAATGGTGTATTTTTACTAAATCTCTGTGTATGTGGCATGTTGTATAGTACAGGAGGGGAGATTCATTTCCCTGTCACTGATTCATTTCCCTGTCATTTTTAATAATTAGAGCTGTTGAAGGCTGAGGACGGAATACTGCAGTTCTTGCTCAAAACCAATGGAACAAGAGATGGAATGCCCCAAAAGAAGAAGATTCTGCAAAATCCTTGCACTACACATGTATGCACCCACAACTGGAGAAAAGTGGCAACACCACATTTAATAACCTAATCAAGTCTAACCTTCCAATTTTATTATATTAGTTTACAACAATTATATGTGTTGCCTAGAAAATATAATTTCCACAAGTAGACAGAAAAAAAGAAAAAACAACTTTTTTGTAAAAATAAATCAATAAAAAATCCTCTCTTGAAAAATGGGATTTAATTTTCAAAATTTTTCAAAATTTTCAAAAAAAAAAAAAAAATCAGCACGCGGGTAGCTATAATGGAAGGAAAGAGAAAGCTGTGATAAAAGTTGCATGAATAAATGTTCATGGCTTTCCCAGTTGCTGTTTTGTGGGGGAGTGGCTAGTAAGACATAACCCTCTCCCTGCTGGTGGGCCTTTCTGACCCACCAGCAGGGAGAGGGTTAATTCATTGAGCTGAACTGAACCTGGAACTGAAACATTTTGGCTGTGGATTTTCTGTGGAGTCGGTGCCAGTGCTGCAAACGGGTGCTCTTCCTGCACTGATGTATTAATAGCTTCGGAGGGCTTAGCGGCGGATCATCTGAGGATCGCCTTGTTCATGGAGCTGAATCAGTAAGGCGTCAGGCCTCAGGATCTCCGGGTTCACACCATGTTGCATGCTCTGGCACCTCACGGCCATGGCTCGGACACACTAACAAGGTCTTATGGGAAAAGGATCCCGGGCCGCCCACGTCGAGCATCAAAACTCACATTGCATCCACAGCAGCTTATGCAGCAAAAGAATAAAAGTGCATCTAGTGCAGTCACTGGAACAGTGTGTGTGAACATGTGACTGAATATGACTAACACTAGGAATGTTTCTATCACACTTGCTCACAAAGGCATTCAAAATGCGGTGGGTTCCGCACATCAGCTCTACAACCTCTCTCAGCAAGAGTGAGCCCATCTGCATTCCGGTTTAGGACACGTTGTTAATGGACCTCCAAATCTATAGTCACTATAGTTGGCCTGAACTTGACAATACCATCTTGTAGACCAATTCTTGAGAGTGTTTTATTTGATCTTTTTTCCTGAAATGTGTTCACTAGCGCTTTGTACATTTCAGACTGTTGTCTGATGAAAGGACCAGGAATAACTAAAACAAGATCAAGAAGAGATAAAAAGACAAAAAAGAACAAAAGCTATAAAAGCAACCCATATCAACTGAAAGCTAACTAAAATGTGTTTGAAACTGGCATTTAAAATTAGCTACTGTTTGTGCCTCTTTAATCTGCAGAGTCAGGGTATTCCACAGTCTCGGAGTATGAAAGCAGAAGGAGGCTTCACCTGTTGTTTTGTGTTATATAAAATCATAACCCCCTTTTCCTACATTGTTGTGCAAGTTGGACACAAGATTAGCAGCAACATTTGAATCACTTACAGTACATCTTATACGGTGTCAGGCAAGGACATGCGCAGGCACAAGAGGACTGCCGTTTAGTCTTGAGTTATGGCCAGGTATTATGGAATCGTACTGGCCAGGTACTGACTTTCTATTCACAGGTATTATTCCGAGTAAATGATCTTATTTGGTCTGAGATCATTCTCTGGAATAGAAATATGGAGAGCAGATGAGCACCCCAGGAAATTTCTGAAATTTGTGAAAATAATTTCAAATCTACATTACAATGACATTTATTCACATGGCATTAACACTCCAGAGCAACTTACAAGAAGTGTGTTTGATATGGCTAGATCGTTAGAGACAGAGATACTCTCTTGTCAGTCTGTGGTTATATTTTCCCAGTAGATATTGCAGAGTGGCACTCTTCAGATGAAACTGAGTCCTTTCTCATTCCCATAATCATGACTGTGTGTCACCTCTCCTGCCTCCCTGCCACCTAACCTCCATTATTACCTCTGGTTACAAATCATATGAATGCAGATTCAGGGAGGTTTCCCTGAGAACCCATCTGGCCACACCCCAGTGAAGTAATGGGTAGGCAGAAAGGGATGGAGATGGGAGACATAGCCAGGCCTGTGATATTTGATACATTCAGCTGACTGAATTTAAAAAGCAATATGAAAAACAGGCAAACATTTTCATTCATTTTTGTATACTTACATATACAATGTAGTGTTTTATGCCCAAAATATACGACTATATACAGTACCAGTTCAAAGTTTGGACACACCTGATTAAGATAATCGGATGGCAAACATACATTTTGGCATTTTGATCTAAAGACGTGTGCTTAAATGCTTTAAATTTGTTTCTTAGACAAATATAAATAGTGAAGTTGCTACCTATGTATGAATTTCTCTCTAAAAAATATTTTAAAAAAATATTTTTTGCCCACTGTGAAGAAACTAAAATATAGGATTGTATTGAACACTTTTTTGATCAATACATTATTTCATAGATTTAGTTAGTTTAGTTAGTCTTTACTGTTATTCTAAAATTATTAGAATTTTCCACATTATTCTAAAATGTGGAAAATTGTAAAAATAAAGAAAAGCCCTTCTATTAGTAATTGTGTCCAAACTTTTGACTGGTACTGTCTATACAACTCAGTAGATTCAAAACTGTGGAAAATTGTGTATAGTGTATGGTGTTTTATATCATTCATATTATATCATATATCTTTTTAAGGAATGGAAGGTGATGCATGGCTGCTGCTATACATTATAAGTTTCTTTTGTTTGCACGATATTGCGACTGTGTTCTCAATTTCAACAAGAAGGTGAGCAAGGTGTGGTGTGTCATGGACTTCCGGCCAAGCTCTGGTGGGTTCTGGGGGCGGGTGGGGCAGGACAAGGTAGGGAGCATTACATAAACGTCCCCACTACACCATCCCCATACCTGCTAAGACCTTCCCCTTTTGGTGGGAGAAGGCGCTCGTTATCCCATTAAGGGGTTATTTTGAGTGACTGTCTCTTTTTAGTAGACGAAGGCATAAGAGGTTTAGAGCAGCTAGCTACCCCTGCTCAGTCCCTCTGTCCCCACCAGTCGAGAGTCACGGCTGCCACCGGCTCTGTCACCGCGAAGCCCCTGCGCACTAGAGACAGGGAGGGCTACAGCCACTCGGCCCCGCAGGAATCAGCACCGAAACCAGCAGCAGGCCCAGGCAGACACGATGGGCAACCACGGCTCCAACCTGGATGATATCCTGGCCGAGGACATGCACCACTGGTACAACAAGTTCATGAAGGAGTCGCCCTCTGGACTCATCACGCTCTTCGAGCTCAAGGCTATCCTGGGACTGCAGGGAATGAGCGAGGATGCCAACAGCTATGTGGACCAGGTCTTCTTCACCTTCGACATGGACGGGGTAAGGGTGCCCTGTCTTTTTCCCTCCCACTCTTTCAATAGCTCTCTGGAGTGAGGGCCTCTTGGTGTCACATAGCACACTAATGTGCAATATCTCATGCACTATTTTGCTGCTCAGTGTTAAGGAATGGATGCGCTCCTCTTTAGGGGCAGTGCGATTAATCTGGATCTGAACTGGGTGGGTTTAAAGCACACCACAGATCCTCTGCAAGTCTGCAAGAGCCTGCAAGTAGGAACCTGTTATTGGAACATCCTTCCCGTGCCCTGGGACTGTACTGCTCATTTCTCAGGGTATATGTCAATGGAGATTTCCAAGGGCAATTGGATTGGGGATTGAGTGTGTTCTGTGCTAAATCAGGTCATACCGCACACTAAATCCTTTACTTTTAGCCCTGGCTGAACTTGCCTTAATTGAACTTAATTCCTTGGCCTCTTGCAGCCACTGTCATGCTCAGCCTTTAACATTTTTTTTTTACCTATTTTGTTTTTTCTGTTAGATCATTTTACTAATGCTTTTTCAGCCAGAAAGATTTTAAAAATAACCCCAAGTTTTTCAGTGAGAAATTAATATCCAAGGCTAGTAAAATTGAATTATTTCTTTATCAGGGCTTTTGGCTGAGTGTGTGCGTAATACAGTGAATTCCTGAACACTTCCCCTGGGGCTCATTTTGCAACATTTCTGGCAGAAACCCAAAAGTGCAGTAGCATGGCTCACGTGGTTAGGGGAAACATTGCCCCTCCCTTATGAACTCTCACTCCTCTGTATCTGTAGATGTTCGAAGGGTTTGGATGTTCTTTGTTATAATTCATGGTTAACATAAGTTCCTTCACTGTGTATATGTCTACTTGAGAGCCTCATTTAGGAAGTTATAGTTGTATTAGGTAGAAATCTATATTCAGTCTCCCAAAAAGGAAGCCATTAGATACAGAAGAACAATAACATAATTCCTGTATTTGAGTACATTTGCAATTTGTTCCTGACTCATTGGCAAACAAGACAGTGCATTATATCAGGGGTAGTTCACAAAAAAAACAAAAATCAGGTGCATGTTGAAGAGGTCACTGTCAGGGTCGGAGACAATGACACTGTGGGGGTGATGAGCAGAGGGTTCACGGCTGTGGATTGAAAATGGATTAATTCATGAAGTGACAGAGAGGGCACAGAAAAGAGGATATGCTGTCCTAAACGAACAGACCTGATCATCATGGGAAGGTTAGCACCATTCACAGTTCTGCAGCCTGCATCTAATTAGTCATATGCCCTCACATGTGATCTGGGTTTGATAGATGGAAACTCTGCAGGCCACATCAGCACAGGCACACTGACAAGTCTTCAGTCAGAGATGTGCAGTTTTATGTACTTATTTTTATGATCACTTCTACAGCAACCCCTGGCTCTACAGAAATGGATTTGCAAGGTCTGGACTGTGACTCTTTGCCCATTAGTGGCCCATGTTGCAGTTAATTGAACAAGTGCCCTGTCATTCTTATGCGAGCTGGCAGGAGCATTGACTCTGTAAGTCCAGATAAGACTTTGTTTTACGGACTACCACCACTGAAATGTTGAAACCACTGCCAGACTGACCCATGGGCCGATCAATTCAATGCAAAAGAATGCAAAAGAATACCAGTGATACTCACCGGTCAGAGGAAGGAAACTGCAAGCTCAGAGAAATACACATCTGTATGTGTATTAACAATAACCTCACTGATGCTCGTGTAGATTTCAATACACTCAATTTTGGACACTAAGAATACGAATACATGGTATTAAACTTGGCACAGCACACAGAAACAGTAAAAAAAAAATCTGTAATATGGCAGCTGACAAAAATTCAAATTCTTCCTGGAACCCCTCAGTCATATGATGGTGTTTACCATACCATAGGTACAAGATGTACAAGTTTAGGAGTGCACACAAAAACTCTTCCTTCTCCTTATATGCTCCAAAACACACTAATTTAACCTGAAATGATTCAGGATTCCCCCTCATCCTTAAGGATTGAAACACCTATTAAGAAGTATTCATTCTTTTGTTAAAGTGTTGTATCCCTTGTGCAGAGAATTCAACTGTGGATTGCCTTAGATCCATGTTATCAATACATGAAAGGATCCATTGGCACTAAAAATGGAGAAGAAGATGTTTCCAATGCATGATAAACAGGGCGTTTATTAAGCTAGACCAATTGCCCTTGATACTGCTGATCCAGAATAGAGCTCCCCCTGTGGACAGAAAATGCCATGACAAGATGCTTCAACACTCAGAAAATGGGTATGGAACAGCAGACCAAGCCCTCAGACCAAGGTGTGCACATGGCCTGGAATAATGCTTCAGATGAATGATTACAGTTTCCATGCTCAGCAGAAATACAGGTAATGAAATGTATTCCAGCACAACATGGATAAGCTCCTAGCTCACCATCCTGTTGAAATCTGCAAGGCAACAAGTCCAAATACATGTATTCATTCTCATTAGGCACTGAGACACACTGCATTATGTGCTAGTTTCTACAGATGTATATGGAGAGACATGCAAGTTTTGCTATGGCGTGCGTTCCTGAATATGACACTGTTGTTGTGTAAGAATTTGCTCGCAGTGGTGGTCATAGATGTAGATAGACATTTTATCATTTCATTGGGTTTCATGTTAATGGCAGCCAAGTCACTGATACATGCTGTCTCTGTTGTATCTCTCTTTTTCAGGATGGTTATATCGACTTTGTGGAGTATATTGCAGCCATCAGTTTACTATTAAAAGGAGAGATAAACCAGAAGCTAAAGTGGTATTTCAAGCTCTTTGATCAAGACGGAAATGGGAAAATAGACAAAGATGAATTAGAGACAATATTCACGGTAAGTGCTCTGAACATCGTGTGAGGTTTTGAAGCTATGGACTGGCAACATGTCTGATTGGGATTTGACACTGACCTCTATTCCCCAACAGATATTATTAATATTGGCCCATGACACTCATCAGATGTTCAAAATACAATATTTCAATATTGGACAATATTTCACTTTAACAACAGATTGATAACAACAAAACAACAAAAATGGTGATATCTTGACATTTAAGAGTTTAGCGTTGCCCTGTGAATTGTGTGAATACTGTGAACTAAACCTTAGTGTCTGTTCAGTTAAACAGGATGTAATCACAGCTATTCTCTGAGTCATCTGGACGTACATTAAGTACAATGGGGCTGAATTTGGCTGTCCCGACTGCTTTTGGAGCCAAACCAAAGGAACAAAGTGCCATAAAACCCGGGGAGTGTCCAAAATAGCCCGTATCAACCGAGATTAATCAGAAAAAAGAAGGCTGGATTAACACCCAAATTAGAGTGGCCAGTTAATCTGTGGGTGATCTGATGTAATCCCGCTCCAGCACGATCCCCAGGCGCCATGATCCCTAGTGTATGACCTCATTCATCTGTTCTGGAGCGCTGTTTCCCACTGGGGGAATCAGAGCACCATTCACCCGTGTGGGGTTCAGGATTTACCTCATGCATAGTTACAACAGAATATTGGCAGTTCAGTGGCAATGGGAAAGTTTAGAAGGATGTTTGTTGAAAAGGAGCCTCAATGTGGCACGGGTGATGTTGTGGTGTAGTTCTTATGGAGCTTTACTTTGACTGCTCTGCAGCTTGGGGCTCTGCTATTTGCTTTAGCAAGCTACCATACATCAATCGAGTCAGCAAACATACAGCTCACCTATCACGTCAGCTGACAGCTAATAATGAGATTGGAACAAGTCTGGCACTAACTAGCCAGCTCACTGAGGTGGATGAGCTAAAATATGTAGCTTGCCATAAAGTTCAGCAACAATCAGCGGGACTTATGTTGGATAAAATAGGTTTTTATTGATCAAAGACACTAATGCCTTACAGCTTAAGTCTTTGACAGGGTGATATATCAATAATGAAACGTGAAAAATGTGTCAGTCACATTCTACAAGAGAGTCTGGCCACCAGTAATAATGCACAGGGATGATTGCAGTCTAATAAGGATATAGTCTAGCAGTTTACCTGTTCCCAATGTTGTTCTTTGCAAAAAAACAATGTGTGAAATCACATAATGCATGACCTCCCTTAGAATCCATCTTGCCTGGGGTTGGTATTTAGGTACTAATATATGCAGGTATTTGATGAAAAGACATGCCTGGGTCCACCATCACTTTGGTGCAAAGCGTGCACCCAGAAGTGAAAACAGGCAAATATACATTTCTGTACATTGACTTGTGCCCACAGAAAACCTTGGCAATTTATTGAGCATTCAAGAAACTAGCCTATATGCTAATGGTGACATGCCTGTTTGCATGATCTTGTTTATTGCTTGTATATATGGGCAGTAATTGTTTATGTAAGTCATGGAGATCCAAGTTATTTCCAATTTAAGTCAACTGGAAGGCACCAGATTGTGAAAAAAGTCAATTGTAGTAATTCTAAAACGTAAATTACCTTTGCGGAAAAGTCAGTCCTGAATCAGCAGTCAACAGTTTGTGGAGAAATTTTATATTTTTAAGCATTGTGCTGGGTCCCTGTGGGTCTTTTCCCATGACTTTATACAATTCAGTTTTAATTATTCTGGTAAAACAGACACACCATTTAGGCATTCAAGCAACCCATAAAGTGTTCTCATGCAAGCAACCCACAAAGTCATAAAAAGTCAAATCCCCCATTCTCCAAACACAGAGCATTGCAGACACTTAAGCTTAGCGTGACATTGACACTTGAAAGCATGCTGATTCAGGATCAGCATATCAGCATATATATCAGAGCTGATGCTTGGGAGGCTTATAATCACCTATAACCACTGTTCTAAAGGTAAAGGACAATGTGCTGAAAGCTTTTTTGTGGTCCCCCTACGACTCTGCAAAACATATTGTGTTTTAATTGTGGGTCCATAATTAAACCAAGGATTAATTATCAATTTAATTAAATAATTACTAATTGAATTTAATTACCAAATATCTTATATCCAAGAAAATATTAATTATATGCTTCTCCTTAAATATAAGAAGCATAAAATCCTTTGTTAAGGCATATCAGTAACATGAAATTCAATCAAAACCTTTCATGAATATAAGAGAAATAAGATCAACGTATAGAAAATGTAAATGTTTACATGCGTGTGTTTGACTTAAAAGTCAGTAAAAAATAACAAAGCTTAATTTCTATGCTGATTTACTGCAGTGTAGTGCTACAGAAACAGAGGACACATAAAAGACACATTTAAATAATTAAGTGAAAATAGGAGAATGAAATTGCCATTAGTAGATGGTTCTTATGGCAACATGTTGTCAGACATCTAAAAAGGCATGGTGCGTAAGCCCTCCCTCTCCCTCCATCTCCATGACAACATGCAGCAGCCAGCACTACCCACCAAACTGACTGTAGGAAACTGCATAGTCAGAACAGAAAATGGTCCTGAATGGGCAACTAGACAACTAGAACTACCTTCCCTGATGTAGAATTTTGATTGGCTATCAGCAAAAAAAAAAAAAAAAAGCTGTCGTTTAGCCAGTCAGAGAGTGTGGTTGTGTCATGAGAACTATTTAAGTTTCTGTGCGAAGTATTGATTGGAGAGAAGGTACAGGCAGTGCACTGAGCGTTCACTGTTCAAAAATGAAAGGACCCAAACTTGAACTTCTTCTCTAAAAATCAGTCAAAGCCAAGTTGCAAATACAAATGTGAGCATATGGTTAAGCTTCACTTTGCTTTTAATTAATTAATCTACCTAGGACCTCTAGCATCACTTTGCCGTTTCGTACATTGCCATTACATACGTCATTTGCGCAGTGTGAAGTTTGACCTAAACTTTTGTACTTAGCCAGTTTCATGAAATAAGAGGAAAGAAGTGGCTATCCTTCTCTCCCGATACCAACTCAGCAGATTCTAGAATAGAGGATCAGTCTTGTTTGCCCAGGCACATCTTTCACTTTAAGGGATGGTAATTAGTTCTGAAGAATCGCAAGTCCTGGCTAGTCAAGGACTTTGGGGTAGATGTATAGAGGGCTTAAAGGAAGCCGGGGCTGTCTGTACAGTGTAATCCTTCAGGCACACCTAAGACTTTGCCCTAGTTGCCCAAAACATTTCCAGAGCTTTCTCACCAAAAACTAGCCAACAGACAAGAATTAGGTTGTGCACTATATATTCTCCTGATTTCTGATATTTTAACACATTTATCCCAGGACTGGTTAGAATAATTTTAATGTAAGATATTCACTAAATATGCTTGACCAGTAAATGGCTGCATTTACATTATCCTTGTGAAATTATTTCGCTGTGTGATTTCAGGTTGAGGGCAAACATTTAATGTTTATTTATATAAATCTGAAAAAAAAAAAAAAAAGTTTATTGGGACGTGGGGCCCTAGGTATGACATGGTGTCGGCATGATCTGTTGGGTATTTGTCTCCTTTATTTGCACTGATGTCCTTTCATTTGCAGCTCATGTGGTTAGCCAATTGTATAACTTAAATATAATATAATTACATATTCAATAAATATTCATTCTCCTTGCAGGCCATACAGGACATAACCCGAGTCCACGATGTTCCCCCTGAAGAGATCGTGTCCCTCATTTTCCAAAGGATAGATGTCAATGGAGAAGGTGAGGACCCCCATCTCAGGGGGAAATTGTCAGCTGATGCTTGCTCTTGTGTGACATTATTAACCATCTTTCCTCACACTCTCAAATATTTCCCTAAATAGACTTTGAGTGGTGCTGAATCTTACTTCCACCAGCAAATATGATAAATGCATTATCAGAAATATCTGAAGAGGTGGAAATACCAAATACTGATGTTATATATGATAAGTGATTGTTAATTCTGCTTCTGCCATCTTTAGTATTTTAATGTTGTCAGCACTATGGTATTGGTCCTAGATGTTTAGCTTTAACAAAAACACTGAATCTCTGTTTATAATTATAAAATTATCAAATTTTTTTGAGAAGCAATCATTTGACTTTTCCTCAACACACTCTCCCCGTCCTCTTCCCAAATAACCAGGTGAGTTAACCCTGGAGGAATTCATAAGTGGAGCCAAGGAGCACCCGGACATTATGGAGATGCTGAAGAAAATGATGGATCTGACCCCAGTCCTGGTGATCATTGTGAATGGGCGGCGGAACAGCGTCTGAGGGGTGGAGGGGAGATGCAGAGAGCTCAGAGGAACATTACTGAAGAGCTGGAAGGTGGAAAAAAAAATACATACACGAGTAAAAATCCCTCGCGAAATAAATAACAGTTGATGACAAAAACCACCAGCCATGAGCTGAGGCTGCTGGCACAAGCAACTGCCACCACCTGAGAGACCGACCTGCGTTGAATATGACTGAACCAGAGTTCCAGGCCAGTCGACAACTGCAAGAAAACGAAATCGTGTTGGGGAAAAGGACTGTGGGGAATTAGGAGAGCTTTCTGCCAACATGGTGGTGCCAGAGGCACCTGCTTGCTCACCCCACCTCTGCAGGGTGGCATTTAAAGGAGGCCTGGATCGATGGCCAGATGGACCTGACCACTTCTCTCTCCTCTGAACAAGGGGCTTCCAAACCGGTCAACTTCAGCGAGATTATCCAAGAAAAGATGCTCTGCTAATTCTGACAGAGCACACAGACCCTTGGACATACACGCACACTCATGCACACCTATGCAGAGGGAGATGCATCCAGTCGCTGCTTAGCGGGAGCCCATTTCAGCTGACTGCTGATCCTTTAATGCTATAAGGGGTTCAAAGTACAGAGAGTGTACTGCTGGAGCTTACTGGAGAGGCAGAACAACAGGGATGCTTTTTAAAGAAGGGATCAACCTTGTATATTAAGTGTAGCTTTCTTGGCTCACTAAGGACTGCTAGAGACAGTCAAGGTGATTTAGCTATACAGCTGTAGCTTTCTGAAATCACATTCTGAGTGAATGAAAGTAAAAACCTTTGGGATACTGTCTTCTCTTTCTGTTAGCATTTTGATCCATGGAGATGATTATTATTTTCTTTCATTTTTAAAGGGAACGCAATGGTTTATAAGGTAGGCATTTTCCCTCAGAAACCCATTTTGATGAGTGAGCCATTGCACTGTGACCTGTGTAAGTTGATGCTACCACATTTCATTTATGTGCATGTGTGTCTGTGTGTGTGTGTGAAAGAGAGGGAGAGAGAATCGCAAAGTCAGCAGTCATCTTGCATGTTTCTTTGCGCTTGTGAAGCAGGTCTATCCCATTGAAGGTGCTAATTTACCCTTTGCCCTTGATCTCCAAGGGACACTGACAACCTGCTATTTCTGCTGTGACATCACAACATCTTTCCAATTGATCACAAAGCAAATGTAAAAAACTGGGAAATGCAAGCATTTTATTCAACATTCTCCATTTCTTCCAAACATAAAGGCTTAAAATTGTGTGGCAGAACTGATTCAAGACATTTTATTTGAATTGCACTAATGGATCAAAATAACTTTGCTTGTAAACTCCTTCCCTACCTCTTCTGTAATATGGGTGGCATTATGTGACACAAAGCATTGTTGAAGCACAAGTCCCCTCTCCTTTATCAATCTCAGTCTCTTTCAGTGTAATAGTTTCTCTCTGCATACCACACATAGTTTCTCCAAATATCCTTGTGTTATGTTCTCAGTGTATAAGATTCTTTCTGTCCATAAAGTGGTCAAAAGGTAATGAACTAACTGCTTTGCATGTGGATTGAAAGGTGTGTTATTTTGAGGGTGACCTGAAGTTCGTGTAAGACCAAACAGAACCCATACTGTTTTTGAGGCCAGTGTTCATACTGCACATTAGAGTCTCACTTCTTCAGCTGTATTCCTGTGGTCACATCTGTAGTTAGTTTCTCCAGTCACCTCTAACATTGATCTGTGATCAAATGGGAGAAGACAATTGAATTCCTTCAATTGCTGTATACTGTAAATCATTGTGTAATTTGTACATATATTTATTTTTTATATTCTGGAAATGGATGACTGTGTCTCTCTGTAAGAGGCAAGAACGAAATACTTTTATGTGGGCATACTTGTTGATTTTTTAATAAAATTCATATATTCTACTCTTAGATTGGGGTCGACAGCTATGTAGGGATAAGAGCCGGTCTTGAGAGCTCCATTACTTTCCCTCACATTTCACAGATTTGTTGAGTGACAGCTAAAGCGCTACAGAGCATATCATTCAGTCTATATTTCAGTCATTTTTTGTGGTAGACAGTCACAAGAGATTAAAACCCAAAAAGAACAAATCTGCAGTAACTCCTGCAGTAACGTGCATCTGGACGTCTCTGGAAAAGGTTTATGATCAATATGCATTTTGTAAAAGGATGTATAAGTGTTGCCTTATTAATAAAGCTTTTAAATGAAAGGAAAACTCTCTTCGGTCTCCTGTAATTTTTCGGGCGGATGTCTTTAGAATTTCATCTTTTCATCAACACATCTGCATATTTTCTATATTCTAAATCATGATCATTATTTAGACTATGTTTTAAAATGGATATATTTACAGAACAATGGAATTTAGCTCCTCCATATGGAGGACAAAAAATGACATAAGCATAAATAAATAAATAAATGCAGATATAAATAAATAAATAAATGAAAAATAAATACATTTTGGTAATGAAAAAGGCTATTTCTGTATTTTACATGTATTTATTTATTTCTACATTTATTTATTTATTTATTTATTTCTGGTTTTCTACATTTATTTCTATATTTCTACATTTATTTATTTATTTATTTATTTATGGTTTTCTACATTTCTATATTTATTTATTTCTGGTTTTCTACATTTATTTATTTCTGTGTCCGTCTGTTAATTGAGTGGGTGGTCCTATACCTCAGTCTAAAGCCGGATTGGTCAGCTAGGCGAACCAGACAGAAGCAAACGATTCCTATCAAATCTACATTACACAAGGTGGTTAGCTAACCTTGGTATTAACTCCATGCAATGGCTCGTACAAAACTTTCCATCAATAATACAAAGACAGTGGCACAGTGGCAGCATTACCGTTCATTTTTTGTCCTCCATACCTCCAGTGTCGTAATTAACTTAAGCCGTTTGTTTGCAGAGTGTTGGTGCACCACTAGAGAGCGGGATTCCCTCTAATCTAATCAACTACTATACTGCTACAACGGTTTCGAAACCGTGGAATTATTGTGCCTGTTTTCTGTTCAAGCTTATATTTTCTTAGTTCTGATTAAATATTTAATTGAATCCTGATGTGCATTTAACATTTATTGATGGCTAATGTGTTGGAAGTCCCATAAGAAAGAAATGCCTTGGAGATGATTTGGTGCAATAAAAACACACATAAAGGGATTTATTCGACAGATTTTGTTAATATATGCCCTTTAAAAAGACTCTGAAACCCTAAAACAATAGAGCAATTCAGCACCCATAAGCAGAATACTATTTTGTATTTCTAACTTGGTGGAGCAGCACACATGAACAGAAATAAACTGAAGAAATACCTCAGTATGTATTTTTTTCAAAGGATTAGAGATACCTGTTAAGTGATGTCAAGCTGAAATCAGCATTAATGTCAGTCAGCCCTTGCTGCTTAAGTGCTTTGTATGGAATGAAAAGTAGCATCTGCAGCTTGAGTTCTGGGAGTTTTCTGCATTTTTTCATGTTTTGGGAAAGCCTGCACTTTTCCAATTTTTGCATTCAGGCATAATGAACTGTATTTAGGTAACATTTATCGCTTCTATCATATTTTACAACTTAACTGTGCTCTGGACCTGAACAAGCCATACAAAAAAGGTTATACCAGCAAACGAAGTAAATAAATAGATAAATAAAACACAAGAAAAATTACTACTTTATTTGTAAACATGAAAATCCAAAAATAAAAACCCTACAGCACATCCTATTTGCCATACTGTTTGGTCAAAAAGGTACAGTACTTTCCCCCAACAATTAAATCCTATTCTTGAATGCATTTGGTCCACATCTGAAGACATGTAACATGATCTGCTAACACCCGTCCTGAAAAAATAAATGTTCCTCTGACATAATTTGCCCTTGTCAGTGTAATTCAGAGTCTCATTTTCGCCATGAGCAGGCGTGATCCCCGACCCCTCACTGGGATTTGCCTTTGGCTTTGCCCTTGACCGCGCCCTCCGTCCTGAGCAGGGAAAGGTAGAGGTTGATAAAGGAGTAGGTGACTCCAAGAGCACAGTACACAGATGTCAGCAGCAGGGGGATGAAGGGGAATGGCTGCTGCCACCTGGTCCAGGGGTACACCAGCTCACAGAACACCTCAAGAGGAACCAGGCCTGCCAGGTAAGACGCCTCAGGAATGCTGATCAGACGCCCTTCGTGTCTGTGAGGGGGGAAAAAAACATATGATAAAACCTGTGGGCAAATAATATCAATATGAGACTGTAAAAAAGACCAGTTACAGTATATCACTAATGCCCTCACTTCAATGGCTTCCTGTTACCTTTTGCATCAAGTTCAAAACCTTGGTGCTGGCATACAGGCCAGTGAATGGGACAGGCCCCTCATACCTACGACCGCTCTTTGAACCCTGTATTCCTTCACGGTTGCTGCACTCTGCATCTACAGGGCAAATGACCAACCCAAGTGGGTCGTTCTTCTCACACACGATCCCTGCCTGTACTGGTACCTCAGTGGTGGAATGAACTCCTCATGGAGGTAAGGCAGCGGAATTGCTGGCCATATTCTGACGCAGACTGAAGACCCAAAAACTCCAGACTGCATCTTGGTTCCACTTCAATCCCTGCCCCCTAACACCTACTACCTCTAGTATTTGATGTTGATTTTACGTGTAGTATTTTGGATTCTGTGTTCTAGGGACTGTTGTATTGTAGTATACTTGACTTCCATCAGATTACACCAAATTTGTGGTAGGGCTCAAATAGTGTTATGCTCATACTCACTGGTCTAGGAGTGTTGTTACCCTGGTCTGACACTGTTGCTTGTTAAATTGAGTGGATACACTTATGTTCTATTGTGCTGGAAGTTGCTCTGGATAAGAGCATCTGCTAAATGCATGTAATGTAATGTAATGTAATGTAATAATGCTGACAGCAGAATGTTGATTCAGATCCTTCTAGTATGTCCAGCTTGTGACTATCTGGAGCATTATGTGAAATCACATGACACAAAAAAGAAATGATGATGAGGTGGAATAAAAACACTTTCATCGGAAAAACTGACGCAAAATTCCCAATCCCAGAAATGAACACATTTGAAAGGAAGAATCAAAATTATGGTCACCGACCTGAACAGCATCTTTAACGAAGTAAAACTGTACAGTGTAAACAGCAACATGAGAAGAATTTTGATGGGCAATTCTGCAAAAGAAGATTTTTGACAGACATGATCCATCATTTACTGTTGAGGAACTGACACTCAATAGAGTATTGTTTAATTAGTATGTAAATGAGTACAGATGTGAAAAGGGAAACATACCAGCTGCAGTGAAGAGCAGTGGAAACAGAGAGTAGTGACCCGTTGTTGCTAATATCAGAAATATCCTAGCATCCTCTTTGTTTTCCACTGCCATTAAACTGCAAAAACACATTCAACAATTACATTTTTCTGAACTGATCCCAGCACATCCAAACACATTACACATAATGCTGTGATATATTAGACTATTCCTCTTAAGAGAAAGAAGGAAAAAAGAAACATCAGTGATTACTCAGTGGTTTACCTTAATGGAAGTATTGCCATTAGAATAGCCTTTTCATGAACATGCCATCCGAACATGAAAGACCCCAAGGCACAAATAACGATGCACCGAAGGAAACCACGGGCTCCTGAGGGTCGACACCAAATACTGAAAAGGGCGGGCTTTAGGGGAACAGGAAAGAGAGGACGTGATTAAAGGTTACACAAGAACCTCATTTGAAGGAAATGGCCAAAAATACTATAAAAACATACTGGCAAATAAATCACACTAACTCTACACCCACATTAATTAACTGGATGGGGTATAATCATCAGAGGAGTGCAGAGTGCTAAGTATTTCACCACGAGAAACACTCACAAGTAGTGACATCAGGGTGCAAACCAGCGTCACAAACGGAGAGACAGACGGAAGGACAGAATGCTGGAACTCCTGGACAAGGCCCCCAGTCATCGAGGCCTTATGGAGTCTATTTGCATCAAGCAGATTGAGTCTCACACCTGTAACAAACCAAAAACTGATCACATTACTACCTGTATCCCTCACCAGTCTAGGTCACTTCTTCTCTGCTGCCACAGCATGGTCACTACTGCTTTGTTATACCTGCTGTGGGTGGGGCACTGCCGTTGTACCTCTTTAGGCAAGGCAATCCACAATTACCTCAGCAAATATCCAGCTCTATAAAATCTTTCTGTGGCTCTGGGTAAGAGCATATGCTAAATGACAATAATGTAATGTAATGCAACGACTGAATTCACCCTGAAGTGCAAAGTGACACTCTGTAAAGCGTGCAATATTTTATAAAGTCTTATCTATTAACTGGTTGCTTAATTTGATTGTTTGCCATTTGTTCCCATTTGTAGTACATAGACCGTAGACCCAATGCCTGCTGTACAAAGCTTTGACACAAAACAGGAGCCATACCCAGGACAGAGAGCAATTTGTCTGCCACGTTATACAGTGCCCAGAAGTTGGGAGCCCAGTAGGCGTGGCACAGTCCTCTTTTGAAGGGAAAGAGCCTGGACAGAACTTGAGGAAGCTGACCCTTTAAAACACAAACAGCTACCCATTACCAAGTCTGAGGACAAAGAATTAAAGCAATCCAATAAAGTGAACCTACCCGTAAACACAGCTTAATTATCAAGTGAACAGAATAACAGTCATCTTCAGGGGCTGGATGAAATTCCAGTGCTTGGCATTGTGCTCAAACTACTGACAATGCTCAACATTACAATGGCTAATCTAAAAGGTAACTTGTTCATACTTGAAAGGTCAAACGAAGATACATATATTGCCACAGTACTGGGTGCTACAAAAAAGCACTAAATAGCAGTCTATATATCAGCCACTCACCAACAAAATAAAGGGTCCAAATGACAGTGCAAATATGGAGCATACAATTATTCCCAGTGCTACGAGGCGGGACAAACTGAAACTCCTCCAGTTTAGAGATCCATCTATTAAAAAAAGGAACATAAGCATTACATAGCACAAATAAAATACGGCCACATTCTCACACACTGAGGTGAAATGTATTATGGGGGAGGAGATCACATGATGCAGCAGGTTCCTGTTGTTACTGCATTTTTGTACCTCCTTAAGGGAATATTCCTTAAGCTTGAGATAATGAGTGATCACCTGCATTGTCCTGGGTGAAGCAGTAGGATCTCAGCAAGAAGATGCCGTAGGCAGGTGCAATATACAGATAAATATGTTTCAGGTTTAGAAGCAGGGCAAACAGAAGCGCTCCTTCCAGATGTCTGTGCTGTGAAACACAGCACATCAAAAAGAGGTTAGATATTAAATGCACCTTCATTAAATTAGACATACAATATCTCGACAATATAAGATAAAATAATGCCATATTATCACATCTCATTTATGTACCATGCTCCGTGGTCAAAGGCTTTAGTCTGATATTTTAGGAAATATAATGGCTCTGGATGAAAAGGTTTTCATACCTGGAAGTGTCTTGCTATGGAAAGAAGCAGAACACCAAACAAGAATCCATTGTACTGAAAATGAATATCTGTGGAAATCATTAAGGTCATGAAGCCAACAGATAATCTTAAATGCTGTGTCTATGAACATGGATCTACATTTACATTTATTCATTTGGCAGACGCTTTTATCCAATGCGACTTACAAGTGAGGCAGAGTACAACACAAGCAAAAAGCCATATAAGGAGTCAATAATATTAGAAGTGCTGCATGACCAAGTTTCAATAGTTGGCCAGACAGGCTACAAGCTAGCTGGCAGAGATATGAGTGCATTAAACCATTAAACTGTTTCTAAAGTTTAAGACATAAGAAATTCCTTTAGGTGGTAGTGTTTCAGGTGATCAGGTGAGCGTGGAAGAGCTGTGTCTTCAGATGTTTCTTGCAGATAGTGAGGGACTCTGCAGAACAGATGAAGTGTGGAAGTTCATTCCATGATTGGGGGACGATGGTGGAGAAAGTTCTGGATAGTGATAAGACTAATTTACGCTAAGAAAAATTGACTGTTTGCAGCTTCTGTCTACAGGTAGCGTACACAAAACACAAGAGGAAACAGAAACTAGTTCCGTCAGTTAGAGAGACTGATCGTCTCTTTTGTTAACATTTCCCATAATTCTGTGCAAGAACATTCTCAATTCAGGGCATACCAAAGCCCCCCAGTAGGCTTGAAGGATACGGTCGACGATGAGGAGTCCAAAGTTCCACAGAAGCAGCACTGCTAGCACAAAGGATGGCTTTCCCAAGATGTCCTTGGATCCCCTGTCTCTTTGTACACATTTGCAGCATCTGAAAAACCCAGTAACATTTTAGATTACATTTTGCCCTTCAGCAGATGACTCTTATCAGGAGTAACTCACAAAGAAAGAGTACAAAGTGCATCTAAAAAGGTTGGACAAAAGAAGGTACATACAACTGACCACATCCAAACATACATCAGCACCTTACAGTGCTGTGATAACTTCTCCACACATGCTCAATAAATTCAGAAATGCAATACGGAAATGGAATGCAGACATAACACACACCTGTAACATCAGGTAGGTGATAAAGGCTCTACCAAACCTAAATGACAGATACTACCATTTATCTTCAGATTAAACAGCCCCCATTACATAGCATTTAGTCAATATTCCAGTGTTTTAGATGCTTTTAATGGGTCTAAATCAGGGACATGCACTCCTGTGAGTATTTTCATTCACCTACATTCAGTATTTATCAAGTTCTACATCTAAAGCATGGTTAAAATTAATACGCCTATAAGAAACAGATGAGAGCTGCAGTCATCTTAATACTAAAAATTGCACACACTACTCACTCTCTGACCGCATAAATGAGGACAATGTCAGTGAATATAACTGACAACCTCTGGAAGAGGACAGTGGCAGGACTGGCGTGATTTAGATGTTGTAAAACCAGCATCTCTTTATCAAAATACTTTGCAATGTGGGACAGTCCGTATTCAAACCAGGCAAACAGAGGAGGATAGTCCAAGGTCCATTCTGAGGTGTCCTTTAAGAAACAAACACCAGCATGTCATCAACATACAGATGAGTACGTACATGGTCATGACATGACAGTTAGGACATACGTTAAGAAACAGACCGTTATTTTCAGGGAACATCATTTGCAGTCTTTCCTCACATATCTTGATAATAAATTGTATGCATGTACACTTAAAGTGTACTCAATTATTTTTAAATTATGTATTACAATTTACAGGATTAGGTTATAAATACAGCTATGGACTGCTAATCTGCAACAATTTAACTGGACAATTCCAAGCTTATATTAAATAAAAGTAACTGATATAGCGGGCTTTCGATGTAATTGTAGCGACATAAAATATGAACACATGCCTCAAAATACCACTTTGAGACAGGCAAACTATGCGTGATAGCAAGCCAGTTCCGGTGAACTTCAAAATCAGTAGAGTGACTGAAAAATAAAGAGGAAGACAAAACGCGTTAGCAACAACCCTATATGAGTAGCTATTCAGTTTGGGAACCACTACTGCAATCCTGCCGACTATCACAAAGTGGCAAAGATGCGAGCTATTATGCAAGATTCGTTGGTAAATATCGAAACACTGGAACCGTAAAGACGAAAATGTAGTCGTGTGGCCACAGAAACACCCAAACAGGCACCGAGGTAAATTCAGATGATTCATGCTTAGCTATAGTTTACAAATACAGATGTTCGCTAGGTTTTTTGTGCAAGATCTTGCAACAAGACCCGTTAGAAACATTTCATCCAAATGCTGGCTACTGCCGTCAAGCTAGCCATTTGTTTTGGATGACTTGTGGTATAGCCGCTGTGTCATTTTAAATTAGGTTGCTAGCCAATTAACTAAAGCTTTAACTGATCGCTTAGTCAGTCTGTAAAACATTTAACTTACTATGTATTTATTAACAGACATTTCAGAATAGAAACCCCAAATGCCAAAACTGGGAACCAACTCCAGTCTTCCAGCATGGGCGCCGCCATGACACTCACAAGGGAAAAAAATGCTTGGTCGAACGTCATTGGTTCAATCGTTTGAGGGCGTCGATCTAGGAAGATTTAACGATCTGTAAGCATGTCGCTGGTTAATCGCTTTACAATCGCCAATGTCCCAGACCGACTCCGTAAAATATTGAGTAAACTGGGATTCACAGTCATGCAGTGTTGACGTTGCGCAGATTCAGCACAACATATCTTGGAGCAGGAATTTCGTCGTTTTTTCACATGGCTCCTTTCACCAAAATGATACCGGTCTGGAGTTTGCGCAGATGAGCTGATTATGCTATAATCTGATGATGACTTTTTGGTCAGACATTAAAACAACCATCCAGGTAATGTAAACATGGAAACGCTATTCAGCTTGTAACAGCACCGACTTCTTGAACCGGGTAGGAAGTAGGTCGAGTCAAACGTGGCCAGCTAGTATAGTATATGATCAGTCACACTGAATGGTAGTATCTGCCCATTCTGATATAAATATTTGACTTTGCCAGCATTGCAAGACTGAGGTTTATTTGAGAACCCCACCCCTTAATCACTCTCTCTCTCTTTCTCTCCAACACTACATTAAATTATTGTAAATTTGTAATTATTCCCACTGGTTGTTTACTGTCATCAGTGGGGTTGGCATCCTCCCTCTTTTCCTTCCATGTATTATGACATGAATTAGTATGGCAAAAAGATAATGGCAAATCACCCACAGCTTGAACTATGCAGGTATGCCTGGTTCCAGCTCTGTGGTGAAATAGAACCATTTGAATGTTGCAACAAGCTCTCTGTTAATTGCAACATCCTTTTGAGACAATTCCATTATCCGTTTTGGGAAGGTGGATTGGGAGGTTGTCTGGAAAATGAGTAACACACCCCAGATAAGCTCCCATTCATACATTTTGTTTAAAGATGTGTGCGTGTTCAATAGGGCATGCTACATTTACCCTTCTTGTCAGCATGCCTATGCCTATGATTAAGCTTTAGACATTGTGTAGTAAAGATATCTATAAAATAATTTCACAGATTTACTACAAAATGAGCATGACAAAACCTGGGTAATAGCTGAGATGTGGCAACATGTACACATCTATTTACACCACAGGCATTGTTTCCCAGGATAATATGAATGCCACCATCAACAAACTGCACAAATTTCTATCTAACAAAATACCTATCAAAATGTTGCACTTTACACTGAAACCATACTGCAACTGAAAATTATTTTGATGAGATTTATTTATTCCTTCTTGAAAACACAAATCTCTTTAGGCCTAAATTCAGTTCTTTATTTTCACAACCACATTTTGATATATATTAATAAAACAGTGCCCATTTCATGCAAAGAGTTCTGAAAATGAAACAGTTGCAGCAAAGTAATAAAACCACAAAGCATGGTCCACATAGTTTATATTCAAGATGTGTCTAATTCCCTCTTGAAACTAGTCCAATTTTACTGCTGGAAAAAGTAGTGGAACTCACTGACACATTCAGTATGCTCAAAAATGAAGTTTCTGAGTGATTGCATGTTAATATTTTAAACAGAGCACAAAATGTACTTGCAATAAGCCCATAGTATGCTTTAGTGCAGTGATCAAATGTAGTTCTTTAAAAGAAACTAGATAAAGCTACAAACAAGGTTCTGAAATATTTTCAAGACATTTAGTATCAGAGTGATAGGGCTCTATCTGTAGCGAGTTAATCTGATAATCTTATTATTCAGAAAGTCACTGGAGCCGGGGTATGTGGGATCCATGGAGAAACCACAACTTGTGGCTATTTTCAAAACCTCTTCAACAAAGACACTGAAACCATTGACCTCCTTGTTTAACACCCAAAGCCTCTTCAAATTCTGTCTTGTGTATTCTTCTTCTGGGAGTCCACCCACTGACCCCACCCACTCCAGAACAATGCGATTCCGGTCTTCAACTTTACTGCAAACAGGGGAGAGGTTGCCATTGAAATAGTAGAAGAACTTTGCGCCAAGGTGGTTCAAAAACATAGCACACGTGCAAAATATATTGGCAATGAAAACTTCCATGCTGGAAGACAAGAGGCTGTAGACCTGGGGGGCCTCTCTCACCGTGAAGTGGACTGTCTGGACTTTCTGGTCAAGGCTGATGTTCATCATAGCATTCCGCCCCACGGCCATGATCTCTGCTTCCTTCTGCTGAACAGCCTCAATCAACGGCTCAATCTGGTAAAAATCTGCCTCCCTTTTCAGTAGTTTTATTTCTTTGTAATTGTCAGGGAGGTCGAGGTGTGAGGTTCTGAGGAAGTTGAGGATGTGCCGAAAGGTTTTTCCATCACGATCAATGAAATAGTGTCCCTGGCTGTCTTTTTTTACAGGGATTGTGGTGCTGAACATCGCCCCCAGCATGGAGTCTGGGAAACGGGTCAGAGTTGACCTGGATGTGGTGTAGATTTTTCCTCCCACGTTCAGAGTCACAAGGTCAGACATGATCCAGCACTACAGATTGGGACCTTGAAAACTCAATTTTAGAGAAACAAGAGAACAATGTATGAAATACATTTCACCAGCGTTAATGCCACTATTTCACAAATATAAACTTGACTGCCAGGAGGCACATTTACCCAAATTAGTTTATTGTGTGGAATGTAACCATTTTATGCATCAGGGAAGGAGCTTTGTCAATTGCTGCTATTTAGTTTGTATTCTGAAATGGGCAGTCTCAATACAGTATATGACAATATCAATCTTCAAGATGTATACATAAAACTGCCTATTTCTAAACAACATCTCCTCATGTTGATATTTACTAGTAACAATCCAATATAGCAAAATATGAGGAAACTTCGAAAACCTAAACATTATATCATGATTATTTATAAACGCACAACACGCAGTCTGAATTCCGAATATAATGGATTATACCTGCCAAACCTGCTGATAGCGGTCGTCCGTAAAACTACTACCAGATTATGGATGGGCGTATTTTCGAAAACGTAGTCTGGGTATTGTAGTCCCTGACAAGAAAAAAACCGTTACATTCCGTTGTCTTTAAACGTTTAAGCACGCACTGGGACACGATAAATAAGCTTTCGTTATGTTATAAACGTCCTAAACTGTTAATAAAGACAAGTCATCGTGAACTAGTCGGCAAACGACTGTGTGTCTTTTAATTTTAGCCAATGCGTTGGCGCTGTTCCTATGATCCCAAAGCTTGACCTTCAGCTGTGTTGAACTGGCACTTCCCACAAAGCACGTCATCAGACCGTTTACCTTTCCTTTTAATGTCATCGTGAATAATCGGGAAATGAATTACATGAGCCCCGAGGTTATCATCTTGTATAAACGTATCCAACGCTTGAGGTCAGCGAAACCCAAAGCCACAATGCTACGTAAACATTTTCTTCCCTATGCTTGAAAGCCTCCAATCAGAGAGACCATGGGCGGACCGCACTAGCTCACCACAAACAGCACTGGTAGGTTGTCTCTGCGCTGCAAGTGCCCGGATCATGAAATTTGTTTGTGTTGTCAGTCCAAGTTCCTAAAACGCATCAGAAGTTGCGAGATATTTTCAGTCATTGTAGTTATTGTCCTAATACATATGACTGTTACCTTTAGATCGTAGCTAGCTTTTGTCAGATAGCTAGCGTTAGCTATCAAAGAAAGTACATTCAGTATGACTTGCAGACATTGTGTAACTCTTTTCGGTCCAGCAGGGCGATTTACCTTTCGAAACCTTACCAAAGACATGTGCACGGGACGATTACAGAACATAAAAGGTAGGTTCTAGAAGTGCACATAACCTCCGTGAAGCTGGCGCCCCATGTCATCAGAAAATTAATGAAAGTATTGCTGTTCGTTTGTGCTGCGTTTGTGCCGGTTTGTGCCGTAAAAATCATCGTTTGTGCCGTTAAGGGTTTTAAGTAATTAAACTTTGCATTTTCTGGCCAGCGACGTCACTCAGCCCTCCATCATTGTCCAAATCGCTCCAAAGTGGGCTCAATCGTTTGTGCTACGTTTGTGCCAATTTGTGCTGTAAAAAGAAACAGTTGTGCTACTACCTTTAAGTTACTAAGCTTTGTTATATGCGTGACGTCAGTCAGCCCCCCATCATTGTCCCGATCGCTCCAAAGTGGGCTCAATCGTTTGTGCTACGTTTGTGCCGTAAAAAGAAACATTTGTGCTACTACCTTTCTGAAGTTAAGCTTTATTTGTTACATACGTGATGTCACTCAGAAAAGCATAACCTGGCAGACTGAGACTTCCAGGTGCTCCACAGAGCAATCAAGGAGGTCATTTTGGCCTCTGGCCATTAAACTGTACAACTCCTCCCCATTTTGTTGCAATATTTACCTTAACTAGCTGGGTACTGCCTGTGGTCTCAGTTTAAATCAAGTCTTATAACTATTATTACTTGTGTAAATACAACGATAATAATTGATTTACTTAATTTTCTGTCCTTTCTATACATTAACTTTTGGAGAGGTGCTGATCATTCAGTTTCCTACAGTATAAGTACATTGAATTACACCTTGAATGTCTACAGCAGCATACAATTTCATTAAATGTAGTTGTAGGACTGAAAAAGACCTGAGGAGAGAGCAACTTACACAGCACCTCTTAAACTTCAGCCTGAGTCAGAAGTTGTTCTGGTGCTGTGGAAGACATCCTGCTTTGTTCCATTGTTGTCATCTCCATCCATCCTTAACAACTACAGACCAGTTGCTCTGACATATCACATAAAAGTCCTGGACTGACTGGTGTTGGCCCATCTCAGAGCTCAGTTCTGCGGCAGTTGGCCTATCACTTTGGCCAAGACCATTGTGGGCTTTAGGAGGTGCAGGACTTTAAAACCATTTTTATCTATTAGAGAGGAGGTGGATGTGGTAGAGGGATACATATGCCTAGGAGTCCACCTCAACAACAGACTGGACTGGAAATGCAACACAGAGGCTGTCTACAGGGAAGACACCATACTCTAGCTCTTGAGGATGCTTAGGTCATATAATGTGTTCAGCAACATGTTGCAATTTTTTTACCAGTCTGTTGTGCCAAGTGCAGTATTCTTTGCTGCTGTCTACTTAGTTACATTTTTACCTGCCTCACTGTTATTAATTATGTGAAGTGGCTGCTATCTTTCTTATCACCTTTCTTGTGACCTACTCCAATTACTATCTCATTCGAATACTATTTCACCCAGCGGAAGATTGGCAGGCAGGACAGGATTAGGTGGGGACTAACTGGAAACATCTGTATGTGTGTGTGTGTTGAGTCTCTTTGTCTTGCACCATTATTTTCGTATTCAGAATTACACTGAAGACTGCTTGCTCTTGATTTCTTGAAGCATTTCATTTACCAGGCAAGGAAAGTCTTATTTGTGTTGCCGAGACTGAATCAGAGCTGAACGAGTTACGTTAGCTCTGTTGGAAGACAAATGAATTACTGGAACTTGACCAAGTATTACCCTAACAGCTGGTGCACTCACCATCTCATCAACATAAAGAAAGATTCTTATGGCTTATATCAACTTTGTCCATATTGTGTCTTGCCTTTCCATTCCAATTTCTACATATTACTGAAATGAGAATAAATCACTTGACTTGATATTTCACCAGTCTGATTTGTATTTACTTCACTGTACAGTTAAGCATGCTTTTTATGTTACTTGCTGTTAATATTGTCAGAGTGACCAGCTGAGTTCAGGTGGCACATGAGGCTTTAACCACATGAATACTTATTCAAAATGTACGTAATTACAATATACTTTTGATTATTATCATTAAAACTATAATTGGGGACTCTTTTAGGGATATGTAGGTGTAGGGTACTGTGACGGAGAAAGAATTCTCCGCACAAACGTGCGCATTCTCCTCGCTATGAGTAAACGGGGGAAGCGCGACAATAGATTTATTTGCGCAAGTCGTAAAATAATACACAGACTCAGTTTTAAATTGCATCTGTTTATTTCTTTGGTGCAAATCATCCTGGCTAGCTGTGTTGTATTCAGTCCTGTAAAAGGAGAGAAGATATTGTTATGACAATGTAGGCCTATAGCATTGTTTTGTTGTTCGGATTGTGTAAACTATAACGTAGCGAACACGAACGCTTTGTTTTCGGGTGCACACGAAAACAAGCAATCGTGTTAGTCAATATAACAACTAAGTAACTAAGATTTTCACTTTTAGACGAAATGTGATGATTGTAATTAAAAGTTTAAACGACTCACCTATCGGTGAGAGCTGCTGCAGGGAGCAAACAGGGAGAAGGAGTAGCGTACCCTAGTCATGGGAATTATGTAGAACTATGGGTAATGTAGTTTCCAGTTGTTGAAACATGAAAGGGGGAGTTTGTGCTGCCAGTGTCGATTTTATCCTGCAGTGTGTTTAAAGGAAACATGTGGGGTTGTGATGAAACGCATTTATTACATCAGATGTGTAGTAGCACAACTGTTTCTTTTTACAGCACAAATCGGCACAAACGTAGCACAAACGATTGAGCCCACTTTGGAGCGATTTGGACAATGATGGAGGGCTGAGTGACGTCGCTGGCCAGAAAATGCAAAGTTTAATTACTTAAAACCCTTAACGGCACAAACGATGATTTTTACGGCACAAACCGGCACAAACGCGGCACAAACGCAGCACAAACGAACAGCAATACTTTCATTAATTTTCTGATGACATGGGGGCACCTTCACGGAGGTGTGCAACCAACCCCCGAGTGAATGTATCCGACACGCTGCTGTGCTGTTTGACCACAAAATCGTAGCCAACGCTATTAAACAGGAAGTGCTGAGAGGTGACCTAACTCATACAGAACTTAAACATTCAGCTAATATCACCGAGTATTTTTTTTCTGACCGTTTTATTTTTTAATGATCACTTCTTGTTTTGAAGGAACTTATACTTGTCATCTTTTAAGAATCAACAGGTATTTTGTGGTCATCATTGAGAGAGGCATCTTATTCTTTAATGCATCTATATCAGTATTTCTCAACACTACTCCTGGCGGCACCCTGTCCTGCATATCTTCTATCTATCCTTGCTGCTTGATTAAATCAGGTGTGCTCAGCTAATAAAATGTGCCACTGATGAGTTCAGTCAGGCAGGTAGAGCAAGGATAGAAAGAAGATATGCAGGACAGGGTGCCACCAGGAGTAGGCTTGAGAAACACTGATCTATATCTCTCATATGCCCAGAACTTTGTGTCAGCCCATTACAGTTCACACACTATGCAAATCAGAAATCCATGTGTGTAACGCTGAATACCAAGACATATTATAAAAGCAAAGCACCAACTATCTTTGTTTTGTATGTGAAAATTCATATAGCAAGGTTTCTGTATGGTTCCATACACTAAGATCATTTCTGTACGCAGAGTGAAAACAAAAGGTTTGTTTATTTCAGGTCAATGCTGTGCAGATTCACTAATCTTGGATCGGCTGTACTGTACTGTAAAGTGATGTTGTGGGTTGTGGGCTCAGTGAAGAGCTATCTAGATCATATGAAGGTCAGTGAATCTGTGCATCTGCATAGCACTGACTAATACTGTGGAGAAGTTATTGATGTCCTAACCCTAACCTACCCCCCTTTTTTAATAAGAGTTTCACAGAGCAACAACTGTCCGAACTTACGACATGAGAAAAGTGGAACTCACTCCCTTGGAGCAAAGGAAATTGACTTTTGATACCCATGCACTAGTGAAGGAACTGGAAGCTAGTGGTGAGTTGTTTTTGGTTGGCTTGGCTTGGTTATATTAGCAAGTATCGTAAGATCACCCAAGATCATGTATTGAATAACATAATGCCCCGTGTTTTTAAAGAGCCATTCTAGTATCATGTTGTCACGAGGATATCTTTTTAAGTATTGCATAACTGCAATTCTCCATTGTAAAAGTGCAATAATGTGAGTCACATTTATTTACATTTACATGTATTCATTTGGCAGACACTTTTATCCAAAGTGACTTACAAGTGAGGCAGATTACAACACAAGCAAAAAACCCTAAGGACTCTTTCTCAGAAAGGGAGTTACTACACCACTGACGATTAAGCAATTGTTAAACCTCTTAAAATAATTTAAAGAACAATTTTAAGATCAATTTTCATTGTTAAACCTCTGTTAAAATAATTTTGGGGTCAAATTGTGTGTTGTGTTGCTGTTCTGTGTGTTGCACTCATTTTAGGTTTTGAAAAGAGGCAAGCAGAAATCATTGTGACGGCACTGGTGACACTGACAACAGCAAACATGGACATTGTATATAGGGATATGGTGACTGCTGCCCATCAGGTACACAAAGTGCAAGACCTGTTATTTATATGCACTGCAGTTTTTATGTACTTACAGTCTCAGCAAGCAATTCAAAATATGTAGGTGCACAATGGCCTGAAATATTTCCTCTTTTTTTCCAGGAAATAGCCCTTCAACAGATCATGGCCCATCTTGATTCCATAAGGAAAGATATGGTTATTCTGGAGAAGAGTGAATTTGCCAACCTGCGTTCTGAGAATGCGGTAATGTCAGATCCCATGATTCCATACACAATCTAATCTAATCCAATGTCTAATGGCAGGAATGACTATGAGAATAAAGTATCACTCAATAGCTAGCTAATAGATATACGATTCTCAATATGATTCTGAGTATGAAAAGGTGGGTTAGATCAGTGTTTCTCAAGCCTACTCCTGTCAGCACCCTGTCCTGCATATCTTCAATCTATCCTTGCTCTACCTGCCTGACTGAACTCATCAGTGGCACATTTTATTAGCTGAGCACACCTGATTTAATCAAGCAGCAAGGATAGATAGAAGATATGCAGGACAGGGTGCTGCCAGGAGTAGGGTTGAGAAACACTGGGTAAGAGAACTCTCTTTTGGGCAGGGGGCCGGGGACGACAAACATAAGGGTGACTATCTAGATGGCAAAGGCAAAACATACAGGTGTCAAATAATTATGCTTAAAAATGGTATTAGTGGATAAGCAATATTGGATAGGAGATAGGTGCATATGTAATGGTGGATAAGCAATATTGTCTGAATATTTTTTTATAACATTCTGAACAGGACCATTTAGACCATTTCCAAAAATGTCTGACTTCATTTTATGTATCAAGTTTGTCCAATTCATTAACCAATAAGTTGAGGCACACAGCATCTATATGAATGTAAATAAATGTTTAAATAAACAAAAAGTGCTATGATTCTTTTTGGGTGCCACTTTCATGTTGATCTATATAATTAAACAAACCTACTTTGTATTGTTTTTTTTTCCTTCAGAAAATGAAGACTGAACTCGAACAACTTAAGAACAGGCTAATGGTAAGTGAAGTTTGGCACTGCCAATTGACTGGTAGATAACTGCCATCTTAACTAACCATATTAAGCAATATTAACTAGAATTTCCAAAAAAATCCATAGAGCACTTCATGACAAAGAAAAGTTTTTGTTCAAGTTTTGTTCAAGATTACGTGGGGTACTTCCTGACCGCGCAAAAAAACATTTTTACCGCAGTCCTTTGATTTATGTGCAACCACCGATGTAGACTGTGCATTGTGAATGATTGTTTTTAAGACAATTGTGAAAACTATGTTTTAACTATGCTTTCAATTGTTAAAGGAAGAGAGTCAGAAAATCAGAGCAGATGCCAAGCTGGACATAAATTTGGAGAGAAGCAGAGTTACAGACATGGTAAATATATGCTTAAATAAATGGAACTTCTTGTTTATGCTGTATCATATGTGCAATAATTTGAATTTAACAACAGTTTTATTTAATTGAAATTGTCTCTCTTGAAAGTAATCCAGTACCTTGCTGTATGTGCTAATAGTTTTTTTTGTGTTGGCTTCTTCCTCAAATCAGTTTACTGAGCAAGAGAAGAAACTCATGGAAGTCAATACAGAATTCCACAAGAAGGTTAGATTTAAATAAGTATGCATGTGTCTGTATGTGTGTCTGCATTCATTTACTCAGATAAATAAAATCAGCATAATATTACCAAAATGTCCTGAACACAAATCGTTCTGCTTTCATGATGTACGAACCAGCTTCTGTATTTTATGATTGAATGAAATGAATGCATTTGCACAGACTACAGTGATGCATTTCACAACTTCCTCCAGAATGCAGATATTGACCGTGGCACAATGGAAACAACCAAAAAAATTGACATTGAGGTTGCTTCCCTGAAAACACTCCTGGAATCTCTCAAGCTTGACACCATTCGCTATCTCGCAGGTGAGAGCTTTACATGGGTGTTAGTAAATGCCATTTTTCCAATGTGTTTCTGATTTCGGATGCAAAAAAGACCTGTCTTGCCCACCACTTTCTCACTCATCCAGGTGTAGTAAACGTAAGATAGATGAGCTGCATTGCACATGTTGTTTTTACATATTCCTTTATTAAAATGAAATGTTGACATTTTGCCTTTCCTGCTCTTTTGTAGCATCTGTGTTCTCGTGCTTGGCGATAGCCTTAGGCTTTTATCGTCTCTGGAAGTGATGGACCAGTCCTCCTCATAACAGCTGCAAATCTTCAAAGGGACCATCTTACCCTTACAAAATATTTTTATTTAACCTTGTGTGAAATAACATACTGACAGATGTTTGTGTAAAATGGAGTAATGGATATTTTTTGTAGCCTTTGTATATTGGAAGGGCACACTAAGTGGCTGTTTACCAACGTGTCCTTGTTTCTTATGCACACAGTATACCTGTTGCTGCCATGTATCGCAATGGCACGCCTTATTCAGTGTTTGAATGCAGTAATTTTGTTTAATAGTTAGAGTGAACAATGTTCAGAGAGGCTGAACCACATACCCTTTTTGTATTTAAAGCTTAATATCAAATGTACAAAAGGTAATCTGTGCAGTCATCCATAGTATTCAACTGTTAAAAAATTGAAGATGTCATGCAGGACAGAGAAAACATTCAGTGTAGCTGTTGAAGATAATTAAATAAAATGGCCAGTGATGCTCCTGGCTAGGTGATTACTTTTCTGGGATTCTTCTCACAAACACTCCACCAACATCAATCCTTCTATTTTTCTTCTGTTTCTTTTTCTCTTTGACCTGGGGACTCTGCGAAATGTCTTCCTGTTAAAAGAGGAATTTTAAATGTATTTATTTTTTCCACTGCAGTTAAATAACCTCAATTGCACAGTATTACTGTCAACAATAAAAAGATTTATGTTGGTCCTATTGTTTGGATAGTATCACAGCAAAAGAGTTTCCCACTTGATTTTATTGGTAGATTTGGCAACTTTCGAATTTATTATGTGGCAAAATTAGAGTCGAGCGCAGGTAATGTTGACCAATGGAGAGACTTACTGTAGCGTTGTTCAGGTCTTTTAGACACTGGTTTAGACGCCTAATTTCTTCCCTGCAGTCGTCCAGCTGTGATTCCAGTTTCTCCCTGCGCACTCTCTCAAACTCCAGCTGTGCCTCCAGCTCCTGCATGGCTCTGAAAATGACAGGCAAAACTGTAAATTCGTTTCAGCAAATTAATTACATTTAACATCGTGAAAAATCTTGGGAAAATTTAAACCCTCATTTTCACCTTTCGGTCTCTTTTGCTTCTCTCCATCTGTTTCTATCTTCCTCCAGTAGGCCTCCCAGCTGCCTGTAGTTACTTCTTGCGATCTCCAGCAGGTGCTCGAGTTCCTCGATTTTTTGGTACGCTCTCACTGGAAGTGTCCAGAAGAGCGATTAGCCAAAGACACATCTCCAAACATCAACTGCTGCGTTGAAAGGAATGTGTTCATTTGTAAAAAGTGAACCTCAGACTGACTTCTTCCTTCCTTTCTCTGGGCGGCGCTCAAATTCACATCCTCAAAGCTGTCCGTGCTCCCCTCCACGCCGTGTTTATTGGAGAAGGATGGGCTCACTGTCTCCACCTCTTCGTCTGAATCGTCCTCCAATCCCCCTCCTCCCAGCACCTTCACGGCGGCCAGCTGAGCATACCTGTTGTGGTGTACAGAAGGGGAAGACAATGTTGGAACACACCTGGGTGACTACCCAATTAGAATACACCATGAATGATCACATAAGTCATTATTTATTTCAGGGATTGTGAATATTGCAGTATTGAGTTGGAATTGTATTGAAGGGTGTTTGTTTGGCAGTGTTTGCTATGGAGAAACCTTTTTGCTGTGTCCTTTGGTGTCTCTCCTGCGCTGTCTCTGATTTTGTGATCTGCACCCATCTCCAAAAGCCACTGCAAGCAGTTCAGGTGACCTTGTCCAGCAGCTGGGAGCAAACACAATGAGGAAGTTATGGAAATCAACCCCCTGTGCCTCTTCAGTCACTCTGAAAAAGCCTAATTCAACTTACAAAGTTGAGACAAACAATAAAGACACCGTTTGATGGCAAGTAAAGACGTGTGTGTATCTTGTATGTTTGCGACCTAGGTATACATGTCTTCATAATGCATGGACTTCTGTCAGCATTTTATTGTGTGGGGTTTCTGAGTAGAATTCCTGCTATTAAACTGGCAGGTACGGAGACGGCAGAGCCAAAGCAATATCAGTGGGTGACCTGGGTATAAACTAGAAGACAAAACTTACTAGGTTACGCAGACAACCTAACTACTGCCACACAGCTTTCCAATGTTTGACTACACTGGTGCAATGTGGGCACTTAAAAAGACCGCAGACTTGAGGATTAGTGAAGAACACTGACTGTTTTCAGCCATGCACTTGCTGTGAGTGTTTCTCACCTTTATGCATGGGAGTGGACCCCTTGCTATCTCTCTCGTTGATGTTGATCACCCCACATTCCACCAGTTTCCGGAGAGAATCCAGGTCCCCTTGTGAAGCTGCCACATGTGCTGGGAATGCAACATCTGACAGGAAACAAGGTGGAGAAACTTCTGAACTCTATCAAAACTAGGGTGCAGTTTTACATGCAACGCTCAAGACAATTGCTATTCTACATTCACGGTTTCTAAGGAAGCTGCCAAATGAGCGAATTACGCAGTTATAAAAATTCAGGAGGTTTGAATGTAAATAGACCCACCTTCCTGTTCCAGTGGAACATCCTGCTCATTTTCAGCTGCATCGATGAACTGGAGCACAGCCTGCTTGCAGAACCTCTGAGCCAGAGCTTTGGGTGTCTCTCCCTGGTTGTTTCTGGCCCCTAGTGTGTGCGTCAAACTTAGTCCCTTTGAAACCAGGAATTTTAAGCAAAAGAGATGGCCCTCCGTGGTTGCCAAGTGAGCTACAAAGACCAACAGCAAGAATAAAGACACTCTCTTCAGCTTTACGTTAACACCGGTGCATCAGTCCATCCATCAGTGGGTGTCTGCACTGTCCATACCTGGCGTGTTCCCATTGTTATCCACATCATCAAGATTCGCTCCCCATCTGGCAAGGGTCTGCAGGCAGCCCAGTCTCCCATGGAATGCAGCATAGTGCACTGGCCTCCAGTCGTTCTTGTCCGCACCATTGCAGTCCTTTGGGGAAAAGACATACTGCGTCCATATTTCAGCTAAGGCACAGTCAAGGGACACTAAGACAAACTAAGAAAAAATAGTTTTCTTAATCTGTTTGTCTGGAAGAAAAAGGGTAGGCGGATAAATTGGGGCTGCAGACTGACCGCTCCACTGCGTAGGACAACCTGCAGAGTGTTGGAGTGTCCGTGGGCGGCGGCTAGGTGGGCTGGGGTGCAGCCTCTGTTGTCTTTAGCATTGAGGTCGGCCCCATTCAAACTCAGGGCCTGCACAATAAAGGTGGGAAGATGTACATGCTTTAAGATCCATGTTTGCCATGTTGTTTACATTATTCATTTTCCTTTCATGATGCACCAACCCAAGGGACCTTACACTGGGGTTACACAGGAGCACACAGATGTATGTATCTTCATCTATAAAAAAGAATATTACTCTGCAGTTCTGTTACTGCATAAAGAGAAAAAAAGGGAAATGTGTCACATTACTTGATTTTCAAGGTGTGGTATCTGAAAATATAACTGGCAGGTTTTGAGCAACATCATCTGTAATTGACAAACCCAGGAATGGACAATCTGAAAAGCTGTCTAAGAAGAATGAGAAATGGTTGAAAGTTCATTTAATATCCATAAAGAACAAAGACAAGCATTGAATGAACAGAAGAACTAGCAGAAGGTTCAAGTGTCTATCCAGCACCACTACAAAGTTCACTCTTGAAATAAGGAATTAAAAGTGGCCCACCTCTATTGAGAGAGAGGGGGGGAGACAATGACAGAACAAAACATGCAAAGATTCACTTTCTTTCTGCACACATGCATCAAAATACAAAATGTTAGTACAACAGAGTACATGCCAACTCATAACCAATCCTACCCACTGTTCACCCATGGCTGCTGTCACAAATATAACAATACGAGAAATACTATGTGATTTTCTTGCTTACATGTGCTCTTTACCTGCATACATGCATCCTGTCCCCTGATTGCAGCAATGTGGGCTGCTGTCCATCCCTGAGCTGTTGTGTGAGTGGTGTCAGCACCATGCCATAGTAGCCAGTGTAAGCACTTCGAATGAAGCAAAAAAAAAAAATAGTTTACTATAAAACTGTTCACTGCAACGTCTTACTACCCTAACACAAATTTATTGATTCATTTTCCTCGGAATAAATTTAAATGGCAAATGCATTCATGTCATAACAGAATATAAACTTCATTAAAACTAAAACGTAATAGAAGAGAATTATATTATTTAACCATTTCACAGACACTTATGTCGACTTATGGAAATGGAACCTTATATCCATGACATGACTACCTCCAGGCTGCCGGCATGCGAAGCCCAGTGCAGCGGGGTGAATTTGTACTTCTTGTCCACCTCATTTATGTCGGCTCCGTTCTTCACCAACGCGGCCAGCTCTTTCACATCACCTGTTCTCACGGCATCGTGGACTGTCATACGTGCTTGACCTTCTGTTCATCGGCGATTGTGCACGAAAAATATTGCAAACTGAGCATCAGATATTGACTTGGTGACTATGATTTAGCGATCTTTAACGTCAAGAAGGAAAGCGAACGAAAAAAAAAGAACGAATGGTGACAAATACGCACAAGAACCAATCAAAAATAAGATTAACAAGGGCTTTGTGGCTTAAGTGTCGATATCTTAGATCTTACCTTTCGATGGCTTTGATGCGATTGGCATTTTAAATTATTATACCACGTTAACCCAAATCCACGGTTACATTTCGGATCGTGATGCGGTTGCTAAGGGTTTGTTTTTGGTTACACATACTTCCTGTTCACTCCTATCTTGAGCCCATGTTTTCAGAGCTGGTGGTGTCATTTTAGATGTTTTGCTCGTGACCGGCACGTCAGAGGATTTTATATATTTGAACCTGTGCATGACGATTCCATTTTTGTGATCCCATTTTACAAAATCATGCCTTAATCTGCTCGAGTTGAAATGACAATTGTACCTATCAGCTGAGCGATATCAATGCTCACTTAAATGTACCTTCATCTACCATAGAATGTGTAACTATTGATTCATTTATTCTTACGACCAATGCATTACTGAGGTTTTAACATTCATGATCGCGTCATCTATCCTGAAAAACCTGTTGCACCTTCATTAGATATTTCAAGTTTGTAATGGTACCACTGATCTTTCCCCTAGTTCATTCCAGGCTGGTAATATTGCTCAGACTTTCTGTACCGCTCTGAGTGTCTATTTCTTTATTTCACCTAAAATGTATTTAGGGGGTTCATAAGCTAATTCGTTTAACACCTCTCAGACATTTGGCCAGTAATTAAGACTCTAAGCACAAGTAGGCACTTAATTAGTGAAATTTAACTAAAATGAAAAACTAGGATTGTTTCGGTTTTTAAAAATGCTACCTACACAATTATTTGTTAAACACAGCTATACCCATACTGTTAAAGCTTTTAGTGCAAAACAAAACAATTGCTGCAACATACCACACATAAGCTTGTTCATTTAAATGACTTTATTATCGGAACAACTGTGACAAAGCAAAAATTCAAGGACAAGAGGGGAGGAAGCAGTGAAACACACGTTACATTTCACACAGACTCAAAACAATTTTTTAATATTTATTTTATTGAATATCCAGTACTTTCAAGCAGACTTGCTTTTTCATCGAACCTCTGCAAAAAAAAACCCTGAAAACATTTAGAATTTAACTGAACAACGTAATTAGAAACCTGCACCACAGAGGAATCCATAAACGTTAGTCAACCTATTACAGCACCTAAATTATTTACACTTCAAACTTATCAAAAAAAAAAGTTTACTGGATTCTACCTTACCTTTTGTACACGCCTACCAAATGAAACCAAAATGTAATCCTCTTAAGACATATTAGAGAAAATAAATTTTCACATATTAATTTAGGTCAGCCCTAAGCCATCTTGAAAAACCCAAAAGCAATTATAAACAAATGTTTTCTTTGTGGAAAAAATTGCTTGTAAAGCAAACCATTAGGGACACTAGTAGCATACCCTTTACCAGTACTACACAAAGAATAGCAAAAATAGCTTTATTTATAAATTAAATCTTATACATACATTTTTTTTCAAGGTACATTTTCAAGAAGCATTCACACAGCAAAAAACACCTGAATTTTGCAGGCAATACCAAATACAAAAATGTATTTAATGTGTGCATAGCTGAGGACCCTGCCTCAGAGCTCATCAATATAAAAAATATCTTTCTTTACAAAAAGAAATTACAGTACTGTCTCGTCAATAAAAAAAAAAACTGGGGGAAAAAGCAGCATCTTTAAAAAATAATTGCACTGGCTGGTGTTTCAGCCTCCAACTTAACCTGAACTCTCTCTTCAACATTTTCCTCTGCGCAGCTACCCTGCGTGTCTGTTTCTGTTGTAATACTGGAACATGAGAACTGGTCATCTTTTTCTTGTTTGATAAATGCATTTAAAGGGTTTTCCACAAGGGCTTTGCTGGGAGACGGAGTGCAGTCCACAAATGAAGATGTCTTCGTAGAAGCAGGGAAATGATAATAAGAAAAGATCGGTCAGGTCAGAACAGGCAAATATTGCACAAATCACATGAAAATGAATCCACACAAAAACTGTACAACTTACATTTTTGTAGTCTTCGTAACATGATGGGTGATACGTCTGTAAATAAGGAATAAAAAAAGGTCAGTCACTCTGGGATCTTATCATCCTGCCATAACATCAACTGTCAGTCACTTCACTGTGTTAAGCGGTCATGCTCAGTGCAGCATGCTAGTGCAATTTTAAAATTGAATTCCCTGCATTTCACCAGGTATCCATCCATCCAATCCATCTCAATTCTCTGAACAAACAAACACAACCTGTGCAAATGCTACCCGTTTCTCTGAAACCAGTAATGTATCTTGATGGCTTAGTGAGTTCTCACATACCTTTTCATCAACACGGATTGCATTTTTCAGATGCCATTCTTCCTCCTCCTCCTCCCAATACATCTCAAACTGCTCCTGGCAGATCTCGCAAGACTTGAGAGAAAAGGGAAAATAAAGTGTAACTCTTTCAGTTAGAGTATACTTTAAATTTCCATTATGATACAATTCACATGTTAGATAGCATCAACTACACATGGGTCCACTGTTCCCAAAATGTTGGCATTACCAACATATGACAAGATATGTTTTTAAATGTACCAGAGAATTTGAAAATGTGCGAGAAATCAATACTCCTTGGTCATCCTCAGCCACATTTGTCATGTCACATTGTCCCATTGACTTGTTTCCTTTGCCAACTGCATCTTGATTTTCATGAGTACATTAGAGTAACAACCACAAAAGATGATACCAACTAAACAGAGTTCATTATTCAAACTACAAATGGCACAGGGGTTTAAAAGGCATGGACCACATTTCTGTGTTGCACTGACATACCTCATCAACAACGTCCGGAGCGGCTTTGACACTCTGGAACTCCTTCTCCTTCGCAGCTTCCTGAGTTTTCTGCACTACTTCCTCATGGACTTTTTCAAAGAACTGACTCTTTGCCCTCTCCTCAAGATCAGCGATTTCTTCAAATTCAATCCAATCCTGTAAATGAGAAGTTGAAAGTAAAACACTCATATCCTCTTAAATCACTGTGGAGGTCTCAGACAGCAGATTCAACCCCTAGGCATACAACACAAGGTGGGATGTCATGGGCTGACAGTGAATGCCAAACATACACTGTGACAAAAAAAAAAAAAAAAAAAAAAAAAAATCAGGTGCACAGCAGACTACAAGCATGGATTTCACAATATGGCTTACCGTAAGGCTGTAATACCACCGTCTGTGTGTGACCTTTTTGCTGATGTCCTTCTCTGATCGGTTCTGCCTGTAATGCCAATCCAAGTGATCAGCATACACGTCCGTTTGCGAGGCAGTAAAACGCATCCCACAGGAATAACACTGTATTCCTGTGTACAGTTTGGTGATAACACTGTCGTATCTCCTGTTAAAAAAAAAAAAGATCAATCCTTTCAAAATAAAATAAATCACCATCTTGCATTCTGATTCTGCAAATTATTATCAATAGAATACTTCTTCCACTCAAAGTTCAACATGTGTAGCTAAATGCAGCTAACCTAATGTCTTTCAGCATGCTTATAATAAATTAATACACAAATTAATTTCCTCCAGATTATTCCCCCCCACTATCGTAATATTAATTTGCCAGTTTTATGGTCAAAAAACACCACAAAAAGGAAGCATAATGAAAGTCCTTATTTCAAACATTTTATGCCAAATTCAAAGAAAAGCGCACTGTTTCATGTCTTCAATCACAAAGCTGGTGAGATCAGGGACATTTTGATCATCATCTTGCTCCTCTTCCTCCTCCTCTTCTGCCGCCGGCTGTGACTGAGGGGCTACAGTTGACTCTGAAACACACAGATACATTGCAAACATCAAAACACAAGGGTGCTGAACAGTACAAATGTGTGCACTTCATAATACAAATGATCCCTGTTCCATATCAATGCAGGTATATATGCAGATGCAGGCATGACAAAATTTTGATTCACATCTTTCAATGAAACTGACCTCTCACTCTGACCTTTTGGTGCTTTTTTTAAACTTTCAATAAAGTGAACCCATGAGGGAGAGATGAATATATTTACTTATTTACACCTTTCGCTCCATGTCCTGTCATTTCTGATGTGGGAAAATATTGGGGAAAAATAGGATTCAATTCATGACAATTCCATTTCTGAGGTGGTTTCCAGGAACACATGCCATGAAAGTGGGGACAGCTTGTATAGTTTTTTGCAAACAAAAATGTAAAAGTGAACACAAACATAATTATAAAATCCAATCCTAAAATCACCTCTCCTTAGACCTTTACAATCGAAAAGAATTCTGGAATTCTTCTGTAAACCTACAGAAATTTTCAAAGGACAGTATCATTTTTGTAGAGAGAGAGAGAGAGAGAGAGAGAGAGAGAGAGAGAGAGAGAGAGAGAGAGAGAGAGAGAGAGAGAGAGAGAGAGAGAGAGAGAGAGAGAGAGAGAGAGAGAGAGAGAGAGAGAGAGAGAGAGAGAAACTTGAATCTCTAGAGTGGCTGTTCACAGTTCTTGGGGGTTAAGAAATGCATGCTAAATACTCACCATAGGCAACACACCATTGAGTGAGTATGGAGATAAAGCAACAGAAAACAGGTTTAAAATCTTACCACTTGGAGCTGCGTCACTCTGTGGTGGCTTAATTATTCCAGTAGAAATCAGCTTTGTTAACAAATCGTTGACATCCACCTGACCAAAATGACTTTCAGATGATCCGAACTGTGGACCTATGAAACATTGGAAATCGATTAAAATACAAAGTCCTTGCAACATATTTGCACAGGCCTACTGCCATCTGTTCCAATAACCATGTAACCCAGTCAGGAGCCAAAGCAGTTATAATAAAAGGTCTCACCTGCTTGATTGAAAGGCACAGAGTTCTGTGGTGGAATGAAGGGCTGACCTTGGCTGTAAGGTGCTGGTATCTGGGGCTTTCCAAGGGCAGACAGCATATTCATCTGAATAACAGGAAAAAATTATAAGCCTCTTCTCCAAATATGCTCATCAACCATTCCCACTGTGATATATGCTACAGATTAAAAGTTAAGCCGGCTAAATCAGGAGTTTGTGGCTGAACTTTGTCACCATTTTGATCTGCTCTGCATTGTTCTTTGAGTGTCATCCATTACCACAGTCTGGATGAGAGAGACATTTGATCACCTGAACGTTCCTTTACTCAAAATACATGTTATAGCCGCTTTGCATCCACTGAAATACTTGTGGATTCCCCTGGAATAAATTTGTCTTAAATGCATTAAACATGTTAGCACTTCCATATATATATATATATATATATATATTTTTTTTTTTTTTTTTGTTAGAAAACCTCTTCTAAAAAAATTACTATGCAAGGGTGACACTTACAGGCTGTGGAACACTTCCACCTGGAACTGCTGTATTCACATTCCCAGAGACAACTGGAGCACCGGGATTGTAAAAATTTGACACAGGCCTGATGTATGTATTGGGGAAACTTGTTGCTCCTGGAACGGGTGGCACGTTGAAATTGGCTCCTTGAGACATGTTTTGTTGTCCTTGAAAAGGTTGTGGTGCACCACCGAAGACATTTAGAGGCTCTGTGAACCTGTGATTAGTCATGTTGAAGTTTGATGGCTGCTGACCACCGGGATTAGCCAATGGGGCTTGACCCTGTGGTGAATCATACACGGGTGGGCCTTGTGGCCTCTGTTGACTTTGTAAATTTGGCGGGCAGAACCTGGGAGGGCCTTGCTGACTGGGTGGGCAGTCAAATCGTGCCATACCTTGTGGCTGTCCATCGTACCTAATGGGTCCTAGCTGTCCTTGAGGGCCGTCAAAGCGCATAGCACCTGGCTGATTAACTGGACCATCAAACCTCACTGGTCCTTGTTGAGCCCCATCATATCTACCTGGTCCTTGTTGAACCTGTGGGCCACCAAACCGCAAAGGTGTCTCAAATCTCCCATGGCCTTGAGGCACGTGGGGGTTATCAAACCTCATTGGCCCATCAAATCTACTAGGTTGCATCTGTGGTCCATCAAATCGCATTGGCCCCTGCCCATCAAACCTGCCTGGAGCTTGATGTCCCACTGGGCCTTCATATCTACCTGTTCCTTGCTGAACATGAGGCCCATCAAATCTTCCATGACCCTGTGGCTCACCATATCGTCCTGGACCAGGCTGCATAGATCGATCGCTATCATATCTACCAGGACCATCAAACCGCTCTGGACCTTTATGCAACTGTGGGCCATCATATCGTCCAGGCCCTTGAGGCCCATCAAATCTGCTTGGGCTCTGCCGATGTTGTCCATCAAATCTAGAAGGACCATGAGGCCCTGACGGGCTGTCAAATCGCCCTGGTCCTGGATTGACATCAAATCTCCCTTGTAGATGAGATCTTGCTGGTCCTTCTAATCTGGGCTGGCTGATGTGACTTGGGCCATCGTATATCAAAGGCTGTGAACCTTCAAATCTTTGTGGGTGTTTTGCTCCATCATATCTTGAAATGGGACCTTCTGAGGCATGAGGTGGTGTCTGCCCTGAAGCTTCACACAGCATTTGGCCTGGCTGTCCACTCCTCGCTGGTCCAGAAGGAACATCATGCCTTGGAGGGGCGTCCACATTCAAATGAACATCCTCATCAGTTCCTGTCACAGAATGCTCAGCACCAGAGGGAATGTCAAATCTTTGACTGGGGCTGGGTTCTCTTGCAGATATTTGGTGGTTGTCTGCGTCCAAGCCAGATGGACTTTCAAATCCTGCTACTGGGGATTTTCCAGACAGTCCCTCAAAGTTGACTGGACTTGGTGATTTTTTTGTGAATGGCAGACCTGAATTTGAGGGTCTGTCATTTTTTCTCAGTTCATCATGCCTTGAGCATGGCTGGTTGACAGAATCATCGAGTTTTGCAGCTTCATTTACTCCTCCATATCTCTTCTGCACTTCAGAACCACTTTTTCCTTGATCGTTTTCTTCATATGGTGGTGGTCTCTGATGTTGTTGTCTCTCACTATATGGTGACTGACGATCCCTTCCACCTGCAAGAGGTACATAGCATAATATAAGAAATTAATGTCAGCACAAAGCATGCATTAGATCTATAAACACTCACAAGGATCACCTCTATGGCTGTAATCCTGCCACGGCCATCCCTTCAGCCTGGGGAGCTCTTATTATTGGACAAATCTTTATCAAGATCTGTGGTAGCACGCTCTTTAAACATGTCTTTAATTTCTTGGGAACATTTATTTCTATGTAGCCTGTTACTCTTAAGGGTAGAAGGACACATGGGTCCTTCAGTACTCTCATGATGTTTTCTTAAGAGGCTATCCCCGGGATGCTCCAGGATGTCCTTTGGGGGCTTCAACTTCTTTCACAACCATTTCCTCATTACAGAAGCTGTTGTCTGCATCCCAAAAAACATTACCTTGACGCTGGACCTGTGTTCTTCTCAACTTAGCTTTATGCTCATAGTAAGTTATTTCAGCATCTGAAAGATTTCCGGGCTGGGACGGAGGCGTGGCCAGCAAGGGCTTCTTTTTGGGTACAAACTGTCCTTCTTCATTTGGTCCCTCCCAAGAGTCAGATCTCTGCTTCTCCTCTTGATACTGAAAGAGCTGCTTAATTTGGTGGGCCACATCAAGAAAGTCATCATGGGATATTTCACCATCAGCAAGTCTTTTACTAGCCTATAATGAAGACCAAAACAGGAAAATTTATCATTATTACAGTTTATTCATTAGATCTAAGGATGTTTATTTAAATTAACTTGATATTCAGGCATTCTCTGACTCCCAAGATCAGGCTGAACTATTCAAACTTTTCATCCTCTAAATCTAATGTGTGACTTGTGTTACCAGCATGAATACATATATTCAAAAGGTGTTTGAGTCTGTATCTGAGATGGTATATCCCACACTTCCCCCTCTGCCCTTCACTAGAGAAAGAATCACAGGCACAGATTACAACTCAGACACTTGAGATTCATACACAGAATCAGCTAACACTAACAAAAGCAATAATTGGTGAATAAATGATTGCAGACACACCTGTCATGGTTGTGCCTTGTGCTCTCACTTCTGATGGCCTTCCTTTTTTTAAAACATGTATATATATAGTTTTGCAGTGGACATGCTCAATGAAATCTGCAAACCTAACTTACTGATGAAGTATTGCGCTTTGAATCGTACCTTTTTCAGAAGATCTCTTTTGCTTGCAGAATTGAGCACTTCTGGTATTTGCAGGTTAGCATCAACACTCAGGCGATGCTGTTTTGGTGTGCGAGGAGTCGCAACTCTTTGATTGCCTGACCAGGATGGTTTATGTCTCAGTGGACCCGATTTTCCATGTGGAAGGTTCTCTTCAGGTTGTTTCAGACTTGGAGCAGGGGTGGCACACAAGGGGGAAAAAAAAAAAAAAAAAAAAAACCATTACACAGTGCCTTTCAACAAATTACATTCTGCACACAATGCAGTGATGCTAAATGAAGACTATATTTTGTTCTTGTGTTAATTATACACATACACAAAAAAATCAGTGCATTACAGTCCCCTGAAACACAGAACATGTACTCACTGTTTATTTTCTTCCCATCCACTTCTCCATCTCTTGTTGGCGTGTTCTTTCACTTCTGAGGATAACCTTGGTGAATGTGTGTCCCTGGCTTCTACAGGCCTTTCCTCCAGCGATCGTTTTGGTCTCCTCGTCTCACTTGTGTTCTTTTTTGGAGTAGTTCGTTCTTCTCTTGTATTTGCATGCTGCAAGAAGTCTTCGGTGTGTGAATGTTTGCCTCCTGCCTGCCTTCCTTTCCCACACTTAGGAGGAGACGATGAAATACTTCTTGTTCTCCTCTTCGGTGATCGCCTGTCTTTTCTTTTGGGAGAATGCAGGAGTGGTGAACGTGAGCGAGACCTTTTCCTCACATTCCCTTTGTTGGATTTGGAGTCCTGTTTCTCGAGAGTCTCAGCTCTCTCGTGCTTGTTTACCGAACCGTTTGCAAGCTTGCTTCGTGTGCCTGTGGATCTGTGCTCAGAGGCTTTGGCGGACTCGTCCCTCTCTTTTTTCTCAGAACCTCTTTTCTTTTCCTTACCATCATCCTCCATGTCTGCCTTATCGTGGAGGTGTTTCCGTAACCTTGGGTCCTTCTTATTGACTTCTGCCACCTTAACATTTTCCAGTTCAGTGTTTTTACTTTTTCCTTGAACACACTTATTCAGTGGGGATAGTGATTTGGATTTTGGCTTTTCCTCAGATAAAAAGTCCTTCTTGGGAATCTTTGTCTTGGGAAGCTCCAGTCTACCTTGCTTGTCAGCCATCGTATTTGCTTTCTTATCTGATGGGTTAATAGCACCTCCCAAACCATGACTCTCCTTTTTATTTGGCACTTGTTCTTTCACAAAGGTAGTTGCCTGTCCAGCTCTGTTCAAGCGAGGATCTCTCATGGAAACCTTGCTGTCTACTGCTGGCGGCAGCCAGGGTTTACCAGGCTGTGCAGTGATCAACGGATTAGCCTTGTCACCAACACTGGGATGGGCTGGAGCACTAACAGATGAACTAGTTGCTGATAGCTGATTAGCAGCCTTGAAAAAAGAAGAAAAAAAAAAGGATTTTATTTTAATTCTCTTATATACACTGAGAATATAACCAACACTCAACATTAAACAACATTAAACTTAAGACAAGTTAACCTTTGATAACACACACATTTCCAAAATACCAATAACTTTATATTTTGACACTTTCCGCAAATTAGTTGCCTTCAGGACATCTGCATTAAAAAAAAAAAAAAAACTGAAAATATGTATAGTCTTTAAAACACTTCTGACACTGTAGCATTGATCAAACCAATACAGACAGGAGTCACATTTGGTAAATAACCAGTCAAAATTGTTGGACATTTGGTCTAACGCCCAACCAACTGTACTTGCACTTCTTCAAAGTGGACAGTAAGGCACAACTGAAAGAAACCTACAGTGGCTATCACAACGGGGCAAATTAGACAAGTGTTCGCTGGCTGAACAGAGACACAACAAAAATTTACTATCCCACTCACCAGCTGGGCTTTTGTTTGTTCAAGCTCTAGCTCTATCTTCTTCTGCTGAAGCTCAAGCAACTGTTTTTGCTTTGCAAGCAGCTGCTGTCTGATTACTTGCTCCTGGGTCAAACTCTTCTCACTCACCACTACGTGGGTTTGAGGTTGTGGTGTACTGGGCCTGGGAGTTCCTACTTCTTTAGTCTATGATGCAAAAAATAAAGGGAAATGAATAAACAAAAATCATAACCACTTTGTCAAATATATTTTATACATGTAATCTTCAAGTACTATTGTGATAGGTTATATTACGGCATTTTTCGCAGCTGTGTGCATGTATTCACATAAACAGAAGATTATCGGAAAATAAAGAATACCCCTCCCCCCAAACCTACGCTTACCTGTCTTAAAAATTCAGGGTTCACATGGATGCTTACATTCATATTTGGTGGCAGTGGTTTGATTGGCCAAGCAGGATCTAAAGAATTCACTCGGACATCTAATGCATAAAGTTTCTTCAACGGGAAAATATCATCCCAGGTGGAACGCAATTTGAACAGACTCTTTCTAGTGTTCTCATCAACCTAAAATGAAAAGACAGCTTGGTGTAAAATCCGATTTCCTTGCCTACTTTTAGCAGTCAGACTAATTTTTAAACTTGAACAAGCGAACAGGGACACAAAGGAAAAAAGACTAAAATGAATGGGTTTGAAGTATCCCAGTTTGGAATTTAAACCTTCACTCTTAGGAAACTACAACTGCGAACATTTTGAATACACGTGTACTTACAAAACACATCCTTCTGACACGACTTTAAATGCACAGATCAAAATTAAGACAACTGATCTATTAACCACAGCCAAAGCTTTACACAGTAATATCAATTCACACTATCTTGAAGATTATGTATTCCCAAAATCTAAAATAAATGCCAGATGTTGCACAAGTCAGGTAAAGGCCCTGGTTAGAATTTTTAACAACTTATTCATGTACTACTCAATATGCCGAAGTACAAAATTAAGATAAGAATCACAAAAAAACTACAGGCAGAAAAAAGCAATGTTCAAAAATAGAAGAAAAACAAAAATTATATACCTTTTCAAAAACACAAATAAATGAAGCGACTAGGTTTTTAGCGAACACTGCAAGATATTCGCCTCCAACATTCTTCACTATGGAATCCACTAAGTACAAAACAGGAAGCTTCTCTGCAGGAGGTGCCTAGAGTAATAGAAAACTTGACAGTTTAGAAGACAAAGGCAATTTGTACATTTGACAATTTACAAAATAGCATATTCTCACTTCACAAAAACCTGGACATTTTAGACCAACATTTTGAAAATTGTTATTAGCAAATCTAAGTTTTGTTGAAAAGCAGCCAGTCTGGTAACAGTCACAAATATCAAGTTAACCCCTACCACTGCAGGTTTTTAATGGGATAATCATTTCACTTTTATGACCATGTGGGTCTAACCAGTTTAAGAACATTTCCATTTACAAAAAAAATCTTCAAATCTATTAAAAGAAAAGCCGCCCATATCCAAGGGGTATTGTGCATACATTTGTCCAAAAAACAAGTTCAGGTTGCATATTTTTAGTTTTCCAGGTCAGTAAAACAAGATTTTAGACTACACTTAAGTGTTAAGAGTCCAGGTTCAGCAAAATCTTTGATCCATCCAGAGATCTTCAAGTATTTCCAGAGCTCACAAAAAAATAGTTCTTGAAGGAAAAAAAGCCACAAAAAAAAAAAAAAAAAAAACAGCAGGCACCATATTGTTAGTACAGAAAAGGCATTATAAAGTTCAATGTTTGGAGATGGTAACCCTTAAAACCTTTTTTAAACTTTGACAACCTTCTCATTAGTTGACTCAATGCCCATCAAGTATATGGCCCATGACACCACATCCTGTGTGCATTTCTTACAAAACAAAGAACAAAAAAATTATATATCATCCAAAATTCCTAAATATATATAATTTGGAGAGTGTAAAAAGATTACCACTTCATTAGCTCGAAATTTCAACTTCATTAGATTGAATAAGCATTATTTGGATTTAATTGATGACCGAGGCTGCCTTTAAACGTTCCACAGCAGATTTGTCACAAATTAGCCAGCTAAACATTAGCCACGTTACAACAAAAATGTTTTTTGGAAATGTTTACAGACTCACATAGCAGCTAATAAATAAATACTCCAATACCTCACTGAAAATATATCAGCATATGGCCACTAAATGTTGTTAAAGTGGAACAGACATTCCAAATAAGCAGGCAATGTCTCCAGTAACGTTAGATAACAAGTAACATGAAGTAACATTAAGTATGATCAAATCTACATCCTTTGTAAAATCTACAAATGTTACTGCATCACAAACAGGAAGCAATTACCATTTTTGAAACCAATAAATTACACTGGGAAATGAAAAAGACAAAACCGTATTTCATATTTTTTATTGTGTCATTGAAAATACCATTCAGTCACATTCCAAAATTCAAATTACGACGAGTAATCATCACTCGACAGTCTAAAATCCCCATTATTTCCTTTGCAACGTTAAACCAACCCAAATACTACGCAGTAGTGACATCTTAATACTTAGCTGCCCTGCATTTTCAACCAGGAAATCCCACCTAATTTCACTGATAATGTTTCTTCTTGCAGTTTTTTAATAACCAAAAATGAGTTTGCGACAGCTCTGCGTTTAGCATCAAAAGTTTAACACGCTATAGGCATGTCAAACTGTTAAATTACCTTGGATCCACACCTAACTAGATTAACAATGCAGCCATTAAACTGACTACTGAAATCTTCGATATGTGGTTGAAAATGCAGGGAAACGGACCACTCCAAAGAGCTTACAATTGTAACTAACTGGCCTGCTACCTTTTGTAAAAGATATATAAACTTGATGTAATAAACGCAATCAAGCCCAACTGAGGCCTACCACACGTGCTACAGAATGTCAACTTAGCTAGAAATGGCCGAGTTATCGATCGTTACACTTGTCGCCATATTGTTGCTGTCTGCCAGCCAGCTCTTCAACGAGCTAGCTACACTGTTAGCTAACTACATCGATATCTGATACAGAGCAGCTAAGATTGCTAGCAAGCGATCTAACTGGCCATCTTACTGCGAACTTTGAACGTTGGCAGTCAAAATACTCCCATTATTTTTGGCGACTAGTTTATCATTAACTAGCTAGCTAGCTAAAACACGGGCAATAGTAGCTAGCCAGCTAAATAAGCGTCCACATTGATTCGCTAGATGACGTTAACCGTGATATGTTCAGGAACAGTTTAAATTAAAACCACGATGGCCAGCTAGTACCAGTAATGACATGGCAATATGTAGCAAATTAAAACAGCTATCTCGCTAGGCCAGTAACTAGCTATGTGACTAAGCAACGCGAGTTACACAATGAGGTCGCCATATTGCCTTGACTGAATTCTATATACGCGTAGGCAACTAGCATTCACTACGTCGAAATTAAAATGGCTGAAGTTAAGAATTCTATGTCATAAAAACCTTGGCGATTTGTGCTTCAATTATTGCGACGATATCCTTGGCGAAGTGCAGGTTCTCCTCGGCGAGAATGGTCAGCATGTTGATGTGAGGTTTGCTGTTGAAAGTCAAATCTTCCAGAGACGACAGATACTCTCTGCAAGCATCTTCTCTAGCCGCGTCGTCCGACATCTTTTCGCCTATTTCTAGTCAAATTCGACTCCTGTCTTACTCAACCAAACACGTTTTAACAGACAGTCCTTCTAAACATTTGACTTGTCGTTCTCTCTTCTGAAAACCACTTCAAACCGTTTCCCTTTCTCTTCCTTTTCCGCTTTAAAACTGGAATTTCGGCTGTAGAAGATGGCCGCCGAAGCTCAACAGACTGGCGTCATACAGGATTATTTATACATATTTACGTCACTGTTCTTTGATTGGCCAGTTCGTGTTAGCCGACCTTATATTGTCCAGATGGTTTTTTTTTCTGTTGAACGCAGGCAACGCTTCAGACTCTTATTGGTCAACATGCAGCGTGTAAGGCGTCTACACAAATCAGAGTTTAATTCGCCGTGTGTCTGTTAAAAGAAATCACGCCTATTTTCAAATATGGCGTCTTGCATCATTTGATTGGCTCATTGTCTTCATGGTTATGTACCCCACCCAAGTCTGTAAAGACATAACGCCTAATCAGAATTCAGTTTAGGCGGACATGATCTAGCTGCATTTCTTGTCTACATAGTTTCGCTGTATAACATGCATTTAGTAAATGTACATATCTTTCTACATACATTTTCTGTGTTTAATATGTTTTTAACTTCCAAATGACGTCACATAACCTTATTTACTACAACTGCTGTACAGAAAATGGACACATGGAACAATTTTAATGAAAAAAAAAACTTTATTCAAGTCATATACGTGGTGAGATATATAAAAATGGTGTTTAACATTATTTCATTTTGTTCTAGCTGATAAGGACCTTGACTAGGTGACCACATCACTTAGCAGGAATTAAGAATTAGTTTTTATGTTTGAAACTTCACTGAAGTGTGATGTTCATTTCTGAAGACAGCAGAAAGTGTCCCGCAAAGATTTAACACCACTCCTGTATGTACACTTTATGCTCAGGATTTTAAATGTAAGAGCAAGTAAATCAATTTTTACAATATGCTTGACTTACAATCAATGTTTTGTCCCAGTGTGTAAATTTAGTTATCAACTTCATTTACCCTTTGTATGTTTTTTTCTTTTTTTTGACAAATGGTATACCTGCCATCAAGGGCGTAGGTTTGGTTTCAACACTTGTAGGGACACAACAACCGAGGGCACATTGGAATTATTTAATATGGCTTCACTCCAAGATAATGCGAACGAGTTTGCTCAAATATTGGTAGGGACATGTCCCTACCGTCCATATGCAAACCTACGTCCGTGCCTGCCATCCCAATGAACTGTTTGCCATCTCACTTTTTGTTCCTTGGGAAGATTCTCACATATCGAGTGTCCTTTATATCCATGATACAGTATTGGATGTGATTATTGCTTTTCCTCACATTAGTTTGGTGACTACCAGGAGGACACTAATGAAACGCAAACCTTCCTACAAAATGGCAAAGTTACAGATTAGAAAAGAATGTAGCTCATGAAAAACGTAGGTCATTTGTCAGCCCAACAAAACCTGGGAGGGCACAAAAATTCCAAAATAAAACCATTTGTGTCCAAAGGCTCAAGTAGTTGCAATATGTAGGCCTGGAATTATATGTCTTATCTATAGAACAACATATTAGTCAAACAAAATGTAAATGCTATGAAACATGGTGGACGTGCAGTATTTTGCATGGGGAGTAGATAAAAAATCCACTTTGAATCTTGCCCTTCAAGCTATTTCATATTACTGACAGTGAAATGTGAATCCATGCAGAATAAACGTATTTCCTTGATACGTACGATGACGTATGACATGTGATGGTGATGTTTGATGGTGGTTACTTTTTCCACATTAATATTAAGATTTACAGTAATGCATGAAACATGCTTCATTTAAATGTCACTTGCTATTCTGGTATTCTCATGTACATTTAAAATGTTTTATTGTTCATCCTCAAGAGAAAGGCATGTTCTTTCTACCATATAATTACCGTATTATAGCTTTGTGCAGGCACATTGTATTAGGTGCACTTCTATGAAAACAAAATGTTATATCTGCTGGACTAAAAATATATGGGCTACTTTCACGAAATGATTACAGAGGTTTAGCCTGTGGGAAGTGACTGACATTTCCATGCAGAGCCTGTGACTTAATATAAGTCTGGAGACAGTGAGAATGAGTAGGTAATCTTAGCCAATCGTAGTGTCCTCCTTTCAATACAGCTTGAACTGTAATGCAGATGGTTTCCAACTGATTATATTTTTGATGTTTTTAATGCCACAGAGAACTCTGTCCTGTTTTTGGACAATTCTGCTGGTTTGTTCTTGGTCTTCATTTCATCTCAGTATCTTCGGAACCATTAGCTAAAAAAACCTATGCATTGTGAGATGGTGTTCACCATTATTTGATTTTGTTCTAGCTGATGAGGAGCTTGACTAGGTGATCACAGAACTAAGCAGTTATTAATAATTAGTTTTTCGGTTTGGAATGAACTGGTTGGATTGATTAGAACAGGCATGGAATGTGTTTAACTATGTTCTTCTTCTATGTTCTTACCCACAACTGTTGAATGTAGTTGCTAGGTGGCTTGCTAGTAAAAGGGTGCAAAGTATAAATGTGGTACTGTTCTTGTTCTTAAACGTTCTATCAGCTGTGCCATCACTCCTTTCCATTAGTCACAGAAGTAATTGCAGGTTTTCAAGTAAACACACACTCAAAGTCCCTCACTAGTTTATGAGTAAAATGGGGAGTGTCAAAGCGGAATACCTTAAGGCAAAGTTACCAGAAGGCAAATCTCCTGTTAAATAAGCTAACTAAATCCATGTCATTAACTGAAGTGTTTAAAAGAATGAGAAAAATCAGGAGAAAAAAGCAAAGGTGATTTGTGAAGAGCCACTCTTTCAGCTGACAAAGAATGAAAATAAAAGATCCCACGATCCTGATGTTGGCAGGCATTTTATCCCACTTTTCAGGTGCAGAGAAGAAAGATAATATGTTGCAAGAAAAGTGCAACAAAGTAAAGCCACCAGATTAATGATACAAGGGGGAATGAATGAGGAAATGACAGACTGAAGACTAAGGAGGAGCAGAACGCTTGACAGCGGTAAGCAACAAAAAGAGCCATGGAACAACTTTGGCATTAGAGACAAGGGAGGGAATTGAACAAAAGACTAGACTGAGAGAAGCAAAGCTTAGCAGCAGCATAATGTCACCTGAAAGCAAGCAGTGGTGTACATTGTGAATTTCAGACATATAACATTAAACCTTACCACATCATGCTCAATGATCACACGTATGTGCAATTACATCTGCATCCAGAGCACGTACTGTATGTGTTCATTCTCTCACATGTATGTACCCCCCCACACACACACACTTACCTTCGGACATCCACATGTTTTATGTCACACTTGTGTACACATGAGGCTTTCACCAATTAGATAGATATTTGTGTATTTCTTTGTGTTTTTGAGATTACATTTTAGATGTATTACATTCATTTTCAGGTGCAATGCTGAAAACCTCAACCACGAGTTCCTTTTTCCTTAGCTTAGTTAAGCGGGTATGAATATATAGAAAACTTTTGAAGCGCATCACACTATCCATGATCTGTTAAGTCGCTGAACCCTCCTTAGAGTAACTTAAAAAACACAAAATTGAGTGTCTTTATTAAACGCAGACGACACTGATTGGCTGAAACGCAGTTACGTAGTATTTGGAAAAATCAGAGTCGACTATGTTGCCGTTCGAACAAAAAACAAGCCTTCAGCAACTTGCTGTCCCTGTGTGTGTGTGTGTGTGGTGTGGGGGTAACGTTACTTATGGGAAATGTAGTTTATTACCGACGGACCACAAGTCTGTCTAAAGGGTAAGTGGACTATGAGACCCATAATTCCCCAAAATCATTTTACATCAGTATGGCAGTGGCCCTCCAATAGAAAATGAATGATGTCATTGTTAAAAAGCAAAGGAAACTCCAATGACTGCAATCATTGTGCAATATTGGAACTATCGCGGCGATGATTGTGAGAGCTGCAAGATAAGACAAGTTGAATCATTAACGCTTCTACACAGCGGATTAATGAATCTGAAGTAGTTTTTTTTGGGGAAATCCCCATTTTTGGTAAGTGCAAATATAACGGAATGTTGCCCTTAGTTAGTTTTATCAGCATGTTTTTCCAGTTCGAAAAAAGTAAAAAGAAGGGTGGTAGCTGGCGATTAAAACGAACAATTAAAATAGGAATAGTAATGCTATATAGACTAACATATTGCGCAACTAATTTGTTGAAATCAGTTGATTACCCAAGCTTTTATGTAACCGATTTAGAGCTTTTTTTCAACGGTTTTTGCATGAATTGACTATCTCATATTCATATATATTTTTTTACACATATATGTTGATGTGGCTTCTGCTGTTTTTGTTATAACTACATCCCCATTGGAAAAATCACTAGCCATACTAACTGCAATTTAGTTAGTTCGCTAGTGAATATATGTTTTTTTACGAACATGTATGAAGGTCATTATAACATGCTAAATGTGCCATTACGTGGTGATTGTTGGGATGGTATGCAATGACTAAAGACCCCAACTCAATACACAATATTCCAATTTACCATCGCATGTTTCTCAAGACTGTGTTGTACAGTTTATGATGTGGAGAAGGCTATTACAGATGGAACAGTCAACAATATGAAGCAGGGTTTATTTTAACTGTTCGTTGTGATGACCAATCACTGCCAATTTGAGAAAATGTGGAAAAAAATCTGAAGATATTCTGTTCCCCTTGCACGAAGATCTACAACAAAATGCAAATGCTGGGAAATTTACGACGTTATAGACACCGAAACTCAATATTATTCTAAAACCTGAGGTCAAATCATTCATGTCACAGGAATAATTATACAAATTCTAGATTGGCAGGCTAGCGTGGACTGTTTTTCCCTCCTGTAAATGTAAATGCATGACTCTTGGCGAAAACTTAATCAGGTCTGTCTCACGCAGTTCACAATTTAGCATTGCAGTTGTGTTTCTGGTTTAGTACGCGGTTTTATAATATAAAACAGCGTGTTTTCGGTTTGGGTTGGTGTTCGTACAGTGTGCATTGGTCTGATTGCATACATTAGCCTCAAAGGAGCATTTTTTATTACGCCTTAGAAGCCATGTCTAGCAAGTTTTTTTTGCCTTTGCTGAGGTCTCGTATTTTGCTTGTATGTGGGATACTCCCCTTTCCGAATAGTGATTCATACATGTTAGCATCTTTTATTAGGTTGACTCATTCAGCCCCTTTTTAGATTTTTTTAATATATTGAAAATGTATGCTGTGTGCAACATCCCCACTTCACAGAGCAAAATCTTACATATTTTAGTGGGTGGATGACTGGATCATGAGATACACATAGTGTTTCAGATTCATAACCGACAGACATATCATATACACACAAGGCGTTGTGAAACACTACATGGTAACAGTACCTTGTAAAACTACAATATTGCAATATTACATCATTACATTGTTACATGGTGGGGGTCCTCCTAACTTCTGAATCACCAGTTGTGCATTAATCTTCCCCTCCCTGTCTTATCCTATATACTCATGCAGGGAGGCGTGATGCATGCAATCCTCCAACATATTCACATGCAGCCAACAGCTAATTCTGTCACTGCAAGCAATGGCAATTGGAGGGTAGGAGGGTTGGAGCATCTTTCACTGAGCAATGAGTGGCTTGTTGATAATAATAATAATAATAATAATAATAATAATAATAATGATGATAATAATTCTAGTATAATATTTACAAAAAACATAATGTATATAGTGCCTTTCATCTAACATTTTGTAGCCCAAAGTTCTGAAAATGTACTACACACAGGGATAATAAAGACAGATTAAAAAGATAAGAAACAACAATGCAGTAAAACAGTCTGAGTGTTAATGAGCGTAACCTACTCCAGTGGAACAGGGCTGATGACACAATCCAGACTTGAACTTGCAATGTCTTAGGCTGTGGGGCTCAGTCTGTGCTCAGAATCAGTGCTGACTGAGCCACTTGGGATCTGATACACTCCTGATTTTATAATCCATGTCATATGCTGAGATTAACTGAGTGAATGAGGCAGAGTATTCTGCCCAAAGGCACATCAACAGAATTGAAGTGCTCAGTCCTCAGTTCCAGGTGCCCTGACCAAGACTGACTGTTGCCTGAATGCTAATAACTATTTGTAATAATCTAATAACCATTTCTAATAAGCACAATGTCACACAGAATCTTTAAGTGATGTCTTTGCTTACTCCCAACACACGCACAAACATACTGTGCCCACATGCATCTCCTCAAATTATTTTGGGTATAAAATGTTCAGCTAAAGGAGCCATACTATCTGCATGCCTTGCATTGAAGCAGCTGTTGCTATGTACACCAGTATATACCATAGGTTCCTTTGGCTCTGGCATGCTTTTCATTACCCATGGCCAAGTACTGCTGTTTTTTTGCCCTCTCTCATGACATCTCACTTACTCTTTATATGATGTTGGAATATTGATCTCTGCTTAGCCTTCTCAGGGAATCAAATGCTGTAATTTATTTGTATAATTTTGTGTTGTTTTGAAAACCTCAGTAAATTATTTTGGGGTGGTTCACAAACACTTCTTGAGGCAGAAAGGTGGAACAAGCGTTTTTCATTGGTGAAAAATATTTGATTAAAGCAAATCTCTCTTTTGTTCTCTGTTTGCAGCTGTGCTGATGAGCATGGAAGATTATGACTACCTGTTTAAAATAGTTTTAATTGGAAATGCTGGCGTGGGGAAGACCTGCCTAGTAAGACGGTTCACTCAGGTCAGTGTATTTTTTTATTTGTCAAAATATTCCTATTGTTTCACATCTAGTTGATTATTATAACCACATCTATTGTAACCTTATGTCTGTCTCATTCACCTTCTGTGTACATGCAATGTAAGTGAAATTATCTTATCAATCAGAATAAGTTGAGAAGTGGAAAAATTACTTTGGAATTTGCCAAATAAGGAAGTGCATTCTTAATTGCTTCTGCTGCTACTGTTACTGTTAATAAAAATGATGAGCACATCTTATGAACAAGATTATTGCAATGTTTCCCTCTGGCATTTATTTATTTAATTTAATCAATGTATTTAGTGCTTGTATTAAATAGTCAAACTATTGTAACTCTCACCATTCATACAAAAGGCACCCAATGTGATTGTTGCCCTTCATTAAATTACAGATTCCTAGTTCTTGACAATGATTTCACAAACAACATTGATGTATTACTGTATTTTAATGTGGAAATAAATGAAAATGCAACTGTTACATTCTGAAGACACCTGAAAAGAAGGACAATGTACACCTTTGTGGGTGTAGACCACAGAGGGCATGCCACTGACAGCAGTGTCAGTTGGAGGAAGTCTTATTTCATGGGAGAAAAGAGGAGATTGCAGGTGTAAGGTTTTACTGTGGGATATTTTATTGAAGTATTTTTTAAAGTTGCAGTTGCATGTGAACCCAGGTCTCTGGGAACTGTAGTGGAATCTTAGATTTTTTTGAAGTACCACTACATAGTCTCTATTTTTTATTTGGAAATATACAGTAAGCACTGTGTTTTTTATGCCACTGTACTTGTGCTTTAGCGATGCAGCTTGAATAAGAATAATGTGCCGACATTAAAACATGTTAAGAGAATGTTTGGCAGCAGTCTTAAGTAGGACTGTATTATGCTGCCAAATCCGAATTACATGGGAGTTGACACAGCATTTGGGTCCTGTCTGCCCAGGGTGTTCCCTTCATTGTAAACAGAGTTTTAAATATGGAGAAATTCAAACTGTTTAATTTAAATAAACTGCCTATTGCTGCTTCCTTTTACTGTTTAGTCAATAAACATGGGTGTGAACTAAGGTCTGAGACTTAAACTGTGAGCTTACCCTATGCTTTGAGTGGCTATGTATTTCAGGAGGTGAAAAACCTTTTTTTATCACGTTGTCCTTGGTATCTGATAATTAAGACTCCATGGTTACCAGTCAGAATGGGGACCCCTCTATGCTATGCACCTAAGAATGAGATCTGGGAAGAGAAATGCTGCCCCAGTGACTTTGTAAAGTTCAGTGCTTGTCTCACTTAATGAATGTTGGGGATGCTCAGAATGTCAGAGCATGAGAAAGGAAATACGCTTTCATCAAAGTATTATTATTAAAATAATACTTTAATAAAAGTGTATTTCCTGGTTATTATTAAAATATTATTGCTGTTGTTGACCACACTAATATTGAGACTATTTTCTCCAAAATATTATTGCTAAATTCTTGTAAGTGTTTTTCTTTTTCTTTTTTTTTTTTACTTTTCTTTTTTATTCAAATTTGTGTTCATGAGCCACCATGGAACTAGCATTTTTTTATAATCCCTCCAAGTGGTCTTTATGACTGAATCTAATTACTCCAGAAGGAGGAGTCTGTAGTGGGAGACACCACTGCATTGTGGGAGATGTAGTGTGAATAGTTCTTCAGCTGTATGTAGCGGAGCGAGTGCAGTGCATGTTGCAATTCAACGAGCCTAATTCCCCCCATCATTCTCAACATTACAGGGCCTTTTCCCACCTGGACAAGGAGCCACCATAGGAGTTGATTTCATGATCAAGACTGTGGACATTAAAGGGCAAAAAGTGAAGGTTTGTTTTATTATAACTGCATTTTCACTTAATGAAACAAGCATGTGCATGTAGTGTAATGCCTGCCTGTTTCTACTAAATGATGGAGAAGATGTAGCTATTTGAAATTTTATTGGTGAAAACTCCCCCTCCCCATCTGTTTTATGCAGGCATATGTACAGTATATCTGTCCTCAGGGACCACCCACTTCCAAAATGACCACACACATGAAAATCTGTTTGCCATTGGCTTGCTTTTAAGTAGAGAAATGGAGAACTATGTAGAGACATCTGGTCCACAGGTTTGCATTTTCTGACTGTAGTATTCTCAATACTCATGCAAAGTGCAACAATATGTACTTGCATGTGTGCAGCCCTGATACTAGGACACCTGTTGACAAGACAAGATGTTACTACTAATGTCCCCACAGCTGCAGATCTGGGACACAGCAGGACAGGAGAGGTTCCGGTCCATAACACAGAGCTACTATCGCAGTGCCAACGCGCTCATCCTCACCTATGACATCTCCTGTGAGGACTCATTCCGGTGTCTTCCGGAGTGGCTGAGGGAGATCGAACAGTATGCCAACAGCAAAGTTGTGACCGTCTTAGTAGGTGAGACTGCTGTACATTTTTTGTATTGATGAATCTCAAAAAGTTTAACAGAAAATACACTACTTCATTAGCTTAGCTGATGCCCTATATGCACAGTGACTTACATAGTTTATGCATCATTTATTTATATAGCTAGATGTTAAAGTGTCTTGTTGAACAGTACATCCGCAGCCCACCTGGGAATCAAACCCAATTCCTGCTGCTCATCCACTGTACAAGTTTTAAGGTGGACTAGAATTTAAGTCTTAAAGACTATTGAAGTTCCAAACAAAGATTCAGGACAAGAATTTTCAGACAATCCTTGCACAATTAACCAAACCTAGACAAACCATTTCATCCATGACTATAAAAAAAACTACTTGTCATTTCCTGTCTGCACCAGCTGTTCACAGCATCCCTCCTCCACCCCATCTCTGCCCTTTTCTTTTCCCCAATTATGATGTCCGCAGGGGAGTTGACAACCTCATCCCACTGTGAGGTGCAATGCCTTTGTCGGATTCCAAGCCAAATGAAAGTACTGCTGTTATCATCACATGCTACCTTCTTGCATTTATTGTATGGAATTTTTTATCTACAGAAATGCTTTTATTACAACCAGCTTTCAGGCTCCACATTGCTGTGAAATGCTGGTAAAAAGAAAATCGAAATGATCCCTTCTGCCACTGCACTAGAGATGGTCCCAGTCAGAACACCACAGCAAGCGGGGGCATTATTGCTCTGCTTTGCGTGCAAGAGTGTGGATCAGTAGACAGTATAAGTACCACTGTACCACTGAGAAACCTGAACACTGGCAGTCCACAGCCAGCTGTAATGCATGTCCGTTCCTTTCTCTGACACCCAAGAGGGTTCATGCAGTTCACTGAGCTGTTGGTGGCAGAATAATTAGAGTATTTCATCTCTAGTGTGTCTGTAAACCTGGAAGGATGTATTTTTGGCAGGGTTTCATTGTAATCTGTGGTGACAGAAATGTGCTGTTTCAGGGCATTCGATGAAGCATGTCTTTCCCCTATGGAGGCAGTTGCTGCCAAGGCCTTACTGTTAATGTCATCTTGAATCGTCTTTGGACTGGTGATGCATAACTGAGTGAGTCATTAATCAGCCAATCAGTAATATGTGTGTGTTTTTTTAAAGGGAATAAAATTGACCTGATGGAGAGAAGGGAGGTTTCGCGTCAGCGCGCTGAAGACTTTGCCGAATCCCGCAACATGCATTACCTGGAAACATCAGCAAAAGAGTCTGACAACGTGGAGAGGCTCTTCCTGGACCTGGCTTGTGAGCTCATACACGAAGCCAAACAGAATGCACTGGTTGACAACGATGCCTCTCAGATGCCTGGTGAGGGAAAGAGCATTAGCTACTCGACCTGCTGCAGCTTCAGCTAGTCTGCTCCGCCTGCGGATGTCAGTGATCGCCATCCCGCTGTAAGGAGGCACGAGCAGAAGAGTACTGCTGATACTCTTCTCTGCTCGAGGATTTAAGGTGATCCCCAGCCGCTTCCCCGTTTGGAGTCCCGATTCTTTCACTGTAACAGGAGCCGTGGGGGCATACCCGGTGTCCTATTCAGTCCTCTCGGGAAAAGGACGTTAAGATTCCCCCCGCGACTGCCGACATGGAGACTGAATCTCCCTCCTACAAAGTGAGATGCCAGGCTTTGGCGACAATGCAGCAGTTAACTACGCTGGAAGAACCCCTTGACAACAGTGAAAATACTGACTTCCAAGGTGTTCGCCAGTGTATTTCAGGAATTTCACTGGAGAATATATGCAAAATCACACCACACTCTCAAAGAGGATAAGCACCCCACTCTGGTTTTCTGTAGATTCTGTCTGACAGAAAGAGGAAAAAAGGGAAATTTTAGGCAAGCCAATTGTAAAATAATTTACCAGCAACTTTATTATGATAGCAACCGCTGCATTTATTTTGTTAACGGGAGCAAGACATCTCACAAGTAAATGGGAAGAAAATTAGACAAGTGAGAGTTTTTAGCTCATGCCATATATCGTGATATGTCATAAATTTGAAGGAATAAGCGTGAGTTAGAGATGTTTTTTTTCAGAGAGAATTTTTATACCATTCACGGTTCAGCAGGCACACCATCCATGTTTATTTCCTTTTTATCCCTGAATATCAAGCTTTTCAAAAAGCTGCATCCAACCAGTTTTGATTTATTTGTGCATTACAGGTTGTGCACATTAAAGTTATGTAACTTTGAAGTGAAAAATGAATTTTTAAAGGTCTGTGATGTTTTTGGGGTTTAATCAGTGATAATGAAAAAAAATTCCCTTTGAAGCGTTTTCCACCTTTCTGTTTAACTTCTGTATTGATGTTCTAGCTGCCCCTTGACCAAGATGCCTTGTACAATGCAGTATTCTTGCCTTGTTAACAAAGCTGTTATGTCCGCTTAACTGTGGGAGTTCAGCCTTCTCAAAATCATTTTAGTTACTAAAGAGGGTGTCTTTTGTACACATCAACAGATGTCAGATCAGTTATTGGGTTAGAAGCAGTCAGATCTCAATAGTAAATTCCATCTTTTCTTGTTTACAAACACTTTTAAGGTATTCATTTTGGTTTTGTATTTAACAATGTATGTTTTAATGCTTTCCTCAACCATCCATGACCCTGCAATTTGAAAGCACAGATTGCTTGCTCTTACTTTTTATATTAATATGTAGAGGGGTGAGAATTTTCAGTATTGAACAAAACACTCAATATTTTGACCTACTGGAACACTTTAAGTATACAGGTATCTGAATAGCAATCTCACCTGACTTTAGAACTATTATTGGGACAGTTTAAGTGGCCTTGGCTTAAACATCATGAGGTCTTCTGAGAGATGGGTTTTTATTATGCATTTCCTCAGCCGATACCCTTATCCAGACTTACAGAGCACATTTTTCAGGTAACTTGTTTATACAGCTGAATATTTAATGGAACTATTCAGGTTTAGCACCTTCCTCAAGGGTTCAACAGCACTGTCCCACCTGGGAACTGACCTGGCACCCTTTGGGTGCCAAGCCCAACTCCTTAACCACTACATCATACTAGAACACTCAGTAAATGATTACATGTATTAACTGATTGTAATAATTCTCAGTCTGTGCTCCTTCACTTTGAGACTGGCTTTTTTTGGTGGGATGTTCCCCTTTAACTCAGGGGTACCAATTGTGCGTCAGCAGCGATAGGTCTACATTTTTAGTTACCTGGAAATATTTAACCCCAGTTGACTGACTTGCACGATAAACACTATTCACGGTGGGAAAAGAGCTAGCTACGTAAAAGCTCTCTGATGAAAATACAAATCACTAGGAGATTTTAACGAGTTTGCCAATTGTTTTTGATTTAGTTCAGATGAGTCAGACAAATAGGTAAAAGGTCTGTGTTTTTATTCACTTCCAGTGCTGGTTAGATAAGGACACGCTACTTAATTTCTGAGTACTTTCTTTTATGTAACTTCATATGCTTTAGTTGAACTTCCCATACATCTTTTTAAGTGTTATGTATTCATGGTGAATCTAAATATGAAAATTTCATTGCCGTATGTGTCATGCTGCTTAAGTTGCATCAGACTGCTACGATGTTATTTTTGTAGGACCATGTTGAGACAATTTAGTAACTGAGACCTACTGAGTGTCATTATTGAATTAAGCTTCGTGTTTAGGGTTATACAATTCGTAAAGTATCATTACCACAGGATGTTTGTTTTGAAAACCTAAAAATGTGAAAACCATATGTTCTATTTTTTTCTAACTCAGTGAGATAAAGCAAACAAAAAAAATCTGTGGAATGTACTTGTCTGTGGAGGAGTGAATGTACTGTTTTTCAGCTGGTCAGTTGTAGAGCATTTTTTCCCCATTAATGTACCAGTTTATTCTTTTTAGTTCTTCATTAAAATGTAGTGGTTTCAAATTCCAGTTCTGCATTGTATACTCGATGTTATACTGTGCAGTGTACTTGGTTATCCTACGGCAGGTCATAATTATGACAATTTAATGTCATAATTATAATTATGAATGTCGATACCCCGCTTAAGTGGAATGTTACCATATCCATAGCACTACTGTCCTGATGGAAGTGTGTTGGGCTTGTCCTGAAGCTATTTTAAAGGGCTGCTAGCAAGGTAATTCATATGGAAAATGTTTGATTAGTAAATGAATATCAATGTTCTGTATGTAACTTCAGTTGTCAAAAATAAATAAAAAATAACTGCCAAACTGATTAATATATTAACTTAATGTATTCAGTTTTTACAGCCACAGTGTTTTAATTTCTTTTTTTTGAGTTCTGTTTTTCTTCAAGTGTATGATTTTATGATCAAGTTGGCAAAAACCTTTAACAACAAAGAAAGACATTTTATCTTGTACCGTAAGCCTTGAATTTTTGTTTCAACATTACCAAACAAAGAAGGTGAACAACTACCCTGCATCTTGATGGAGAGATGTTTCACGTAAAAAGTCGTACACTGTTCTTGGCATTTCTGACATGACTTCACACATCAGGAGTATGAGCCTGTTACTGGAACAAGTTGTTGGGTTTTACTGTTGGCTATCCCTTGCCTGTATCCTGAGAAGGGGCCTTGGGAATCTGTCATCAGAAACGGTCTTGGCTCAGGATTACTCCAGGCTAAGCTCCAAACACAGACACAAACACTATACTGTTCTTCTAAGCAGTGCAGCAGTGAAGCATTTGCATTCCTTCCCTTTATTTGGAACAATTCAAAACATGTACACATGCCAACAACTGAGTATTCTTCAAAATACCAGTGTCATTTTTTTTTTATCATTGGACAAAACTGTGCAACCATAACCTTACGTAATCTCACTGCATTTTATCACATATTTGGCACTTGTCTTAGAAGGCCCCTCCGTATATGACCACACCATCTCGTTCAAGGTCTTGTCGGCAAGTTTGAAAATTACTGTCCAAATGAATCTGCAAAAAGGTCAGCAGAACAGTCATAGACTATACTGTCACTTTCGGCACTGAGGGCAGAGGTAACGTGTTCAGACATGCTGTTATTCCCACAAAGAGTGCCTTTATTGGGTTTTTTCGCTTCTGAGATGTCTGGTCCTTCAATCTCCAAATTTGCACATTCACCACAATCTCCCACCTTTGGGCTCCAGACCGCAGGCATCAGGCAGTATAAGCTCTGCCCAACCTCAGTAACCTTGCTGCTGCCACACATGTTATCAGTTTTCCGGCTCAGACGATTCCTTCTGGAGTTTCTCTCACGGCTAGCAAGCAGGATTCTTTTGCAGCGGTATCTGCCAATATCTTTGTGTAACTTTGTGCATCTGGTGGGACTTTTTTGCCTCTGGTTTAGTCCTGACAAGTGTGCTGTCCTCTTTAATGAGGATGGAATTGGATCTTCGGTCTCACGTTCTCTCTCACAGGCTTTGTTACACTCAGACTGCATTTTGTAGTCACTGTGATGCCATTTCAAATGGAGCCGGGCAGAGGCATTATCTCTCTGCACAAAACTGCTGCCTGTCTGGCTGCCACCTCTGTGTTGCAGAAGATGCAAAGCGGCAAGGCTGTTTGATGTGGGTGTTGACTGTGAGAAGGGGACAAAGTCAAGAAAACAGGGAAGTCCTCTTGCTGGTGTACAGGTGCCACAGTCGTGCTTTTGTGCATTTTCTTTGATCTCAAGATAGTCCCCAAGGTTCAGATCTGCAAGTGGACGAGCCTTCAAATGTTCCAGCTGTCGAGGCACTATTGTCACTCTGTCGTCCTCCTCCTCTTCTGCACTGGTGCTGTTTTGACAGCTGTTAAACAGATCGGCAGAGGCATTGTAGTCATCTTCGACACAAAAGACGCTGTTCTTCCGCCACCGCTCTCCCCTTCCCCAATCGCAGACGGTGGCACCAGGACCATCCTGCTCATCTACAGCAGTGCAATGGTTGCTATGGCAAACCGTGGTTCCCTTCTTAGTCTCACCACCCACACTGCTCGATTCTTTGGTTTCATATTCGGCACAGTCAGTGCCTTCGCTTAAAGGGACACCCCAAACACCAGGATGTGGCACATTATTCTGGGCCTCAGCCCCCTGTGAAGTTATACCTGTATGTGTTCCAGAACCTGACACTGTTAGGTGAATGTCAGTTTGTCTCTTCTCCTGGAATTCTGGGTCATGGAAGATCTGCTCAAATGTAGACTTGTGGACTGTGGTGCTTCCTATAACAGAGCCCACATTGAGCATTTTATTTTCTTTGTCACTTGGCACATTTGCAGACCAGCTGACATTTTCCTTGCTGCACGTCCCAGTAGACTTTGTGAAGGACTGTGATGACAAAGGCTCGCCAACTTCCCCTTTAACTTTGGAGCTATGTTGATCAGAGGTAGTTTCTTGTGACAAGTTCACAGAATTGCATGAATACTTGTAGGTACAACTAATGTTTTCATGAAGGAAGCCTTTATGCATATGCCTTCCATCAGCAGGGCCAGAGTTGCTTAGTGTTGTTTCATTTTTCGTGACTGAACTGTGCACATTGTCCTTTGTAGATTTGTCAGAAAAGCCTTTTACTTTGCTGATAAACTCTCCCCAGCTTTCTGAGAAGGGAAGATCCTCCCATGCTGAGGAGTTTGATAAACTGCTGTTTTGCCCAGAAACTGATAACCCTTCCTGGAAACAAGGCACACCATCCTTTCCTTCAGAACACACACTTAGCCGCCCACTTTTAACAAAACAAACTTCTTTTTGATGAAGTTCAATTTGCGCAATCTTACTGTACTTTGGGGAATTTGGATTATTAGGCTTGCTGTCCAGTAATGTTAATTCAGTAGTATCGGGCAAGGAGTAGAGACTAAACGGAAAGCTATTTGAGGGTGAGGTCTCAGCAGACTCAAAGCATGCCAAAAAACCCAAGCAGCTGTCTTGTGAACTGTTACGCTCAATTTTCTCATTGACATCCAGTGGACGCGGATGCAGACCCTGCGACAATGTGTCATGTGGAAGTGATTGAGGTGTTCTCTGAGGTTTCGGGTTCTGTTGTAACCCAGAACCATCCTCACTCAACTCTGAGCAAGACTCTTCTCCCTGTTCTGCAGAAGAAGTGATGATCAATGGTGACTGCAGACAGTACCCTGGAAAGACATACGTCCCGTGACTGTGCTGTGAGGGAAATCCTACAGAGGTTGGTGAGCACTCAAAGCTGCTGAGCGCTGTGGAGTCATTATGTTCTGGGGAAGTTGGGGGCCTCCCAGGTTGCTGGGAGATGGTGAGATCAGCAAGACTGGCGGCCTGCAGCAGTTTCCTAAGGTAGCTGAGCACAGGGCTGCCTCCAACAGCTCCATTTGGCAAGGTGATCTGACTTGCCACAAAGTCTCCTGAGATCTTCTGTTCGTCAAACAAAGGCCCTTCCCCGATTTCATATCCAGGCAGCTGTTTAAAGAACAAAAAAATAAATCTGATTAAGAAGTCATGTGTGCTGTTGAAATTGAACAATGTTTGCACTTGAAGAGCTCTTTCTGAATATTACTGAAGAGGCACTAAGTTGTACACCACCTTGATTCCAAACACAAAACGTCTCCCAACAAAGCAGTCTTCCACTGCCTTGATTAGTACTGTGTGCACAAAATCATCTTGAGGATCTCCTGCTTTTTTCTTGGATTCCTCCACAAATCTGAGCACACAGAAATCAAGAAACATAATTATAACACACATAAGCAAAATTCATTCAAGCAAATGATCCTTTCTAGTTATCACTTTCACAGGAATCTTGTCATCTGTTGTTTTTTATGACATACACAGGAAAAGTTGCAATTTCATACATAAGACTATCCACTGGACACATAATTCTCCCGGTATCAATTATTATGCATATGTTTTCAAACTTAGAAAAAAAATATACCTTTGAAGACCTCCAGCTGGAATACCAAAGTACGGATTTAGACAGCTTCCAAAAACCGTCACTCCAAATACACTGCAGCTTCTTTTCACATTCAGTGACAACCTGTATCTGTAACTGACACTTTGTATTTCACAGGTGAAACCACACTTTGGGCATCTGTACCTGTTGACAAAATGAAAACATACCTTAGCTGGCACTGTAAAGTTTATACTCATTTAACTTGTTTTGGCAACCTGTGCCATGTCTTTTGGTGGGTTGTCATGTAATTTTTGGAGAAGGGTTATTAAGGAAAGAGTTTGGAAAGTCACCTTTTATGGAAATTGAAATATATGACATAAGAAATATAATTGCCAATGCACCACATAATCTTGCAAAACCACTTTGGTGTACTGTGTTGTATATACTACATTGACAACCACTATTGTATAAATACATCAAATTTCGCAGTGGGATCTCTTGCGACCAGCCATTGCACAAAGCCAAATCAGTGCAGGTCGTGCCAGAAAATGCACGCTAACGAATTTCACACGAATGTCTTTAAGAATTTTTAAATAGTCTTTCATGATGCTTTGTGATTTAAAGCTATCTGTATACCTATCACAACTGTGATAACAGGGCATAAAAGAGTGAACTCTTCCATTGGCTGGTGGCACTTAGGCAGCTACAACACTGCACAAATCCTGCTAGCTATCAGATTCGCAGCTTTCATATCACGTGTTAAAGTTATCCAGCTAACGTACTGGCTACAACTAGTAAGCCAAGGACCTAGTTAGCTAGCTATTTTGCTATTTACCTTGAGTCCGACTGCTTCTGTTGTAACCTTGAGGCGCAGTTTACACAGGAAACATAAAAGACACAGTGATCTTTAAGAGACAACACTGAACAGCTGATCAGAGACCTTTGTGGAGGCATAGGTGTGAGGAATTTACAGCTGAAAGGAGCTAGCTCACACTTTCTGTTGAAAAAAATAACTATATTAGCTAATCAGATCCAATGGAAAAGTCTGCGAGCAAGATAATACATATCTAGCTCGCTAACCAATAAAGTAAAATACAAAGAGACTTGAACAGCAACGTAATAAGCTAGCTAGTAGGACACATATGACCAGTTAGCTTGCCACATCCCTAGTTTTAAAATCTCGCGGAAACTTTCAAATGCCCAATCAGGCTCAACCGCGAGCGTGACGAATCCAGACTGGCAACTAATCAGACCAATCGGAGTACGTGATCAGATAACGACGATATATTCGACTTGGGTAAACTACGCTTCCATTTTGTAGGTGGGGCACAGCCTATTTTAGTTAAGTCTTAACCATTGCAAAACATTGTGCGATTACTGTTACACAGTTACAGTACACTTCGCATAACCTATCTTGTTCTCACCACAACTACTTTAATAGGAGAGTGTCTTCAGTGTCAAAGTATTATAAAGAAACATCTTAATCATTGACTGTTGTCATGGTAACTACGGATGGATTTCAGCTGAGGCCAACTTTGTGCAGTGTTGCCGACATGACTTGTCCACCTAAATTAGAGACCTATAACTTTTACAGCGTCTCGGTAATGTTTACACAAGTCGTTAGATTCTGTTTTTCCCGTAACTTTAACACAAGTAAGAAAAAGTAACAAAACTGTACATTTTAATAGTTTGGTTACCCAATGTCCCCAAAAGAGTAATAGTATGCACAAAAATACACAATCCTTACCTCTGGATAGTAGGCCAACCCAAGTGCCATCTGTCAACAATAAACAACGTATGGAGGAAAATCTGGCAACTTTTGCCAGATAGGCAACATTATGACTCCCAGGAAGGTGACTGGACATGCCAGAAACCAGAACATCAGAACATAAATTAACAACCTCTAAAACACACAGGGTTGATATAAAACACTTTTTAAAAAGGGCGAAAGTGACATTGTGGCTTTTCTTTAGCAATGTAAAAATCCCACTTCTTGCTTATCCGTGACAATGTGTGGTGAAACATTGCCATCTAGTGGAAAATATGGTGGATGCACACTAAATCAACTTGTGACCATCAGTGTTATTAATATATTAATATAGTATATTTTGCACAGTTTAATCCTCTGTAAGTTACCCGGGCAAAATGTGTATGAAAAAAGACTGGTGGTCTAATTGCTTTGAATTGGTCAGAGGCTCAGAGCAACATTCAACCGTGTCCTCTGGGGGTTAAAAGGTAACTTCATAGCAAAGTTAAAAAGGATGCTCAGACATCTGGTTTGAAATTAATATTTAAAAGGCATTGTTATGAGATTCATGCAGTAATTATAGCTATAAAAATGCTAAGGATATTATGAGAGAAGAGGCCACTGGGATATAGAGAGCTGGAATGTCAGTGCTGAGGGTTGCTAAACAATTTGGTGTGCATCAATCAACAGTAACAAGTTTGTTGTCATGATTTTAATTTTATATATTTTATTTATTTAATCATTCTTTAACCAGGAAGGCCAGTTGAGAATTAATTCCCAGTTGCAATGATGTTCTGGCTAAGAGGCACTAAAAACACAGCTGCAGAGTTGTGCAGGAAACAGAAAACAAGACAAACACAAACAAGCACATAACCAAATACACAGCACACTACACAACACAAACCCAGGCAGATCAGCAAGAACAACAGTCTGACAGAGTATTCATTATTGCTTGCTTAACAACAGGTGCTGAGACAGGGCTAATTAATTTCAAACTCTTTGTAGCTTTTGTAAAAATCAATTGAGTGATAAAAAAAACAACAAGCCTCCTGAGAGTGCCCCTAGAGGCAAATCTGTAAATAACATCTCTGTAGTCTAAAGTGGGGAGAATCATTATCTCCTCTTTGTGGAAGGGGTCTTGTTCCTAGGCAAACGTAAATTTAATTTTATCTTGAAGGCTACTATCAAGGTAACTTGCAAGTCGTGATTTTTGGAGGACATAGAGCACTCTTTTTGATGAACAGTGTAAGTTTGAATTTGCCAGAGTTCAACACAAGGTGGAGGGCAGAAACAGCCCAGTAGATACTGAGAAAACTGTGCTGTAACTTATCTGTTACTGAATTAAAGGAGGGATACATTCACACAAGTTCAATTTAGCTGCAGCAATGACTCCAGGATGAGAGCACCTGTCATACACAGCTGGCTTCATGGGCTTAAAAGATGTCACTGCCTGGCTACTCAGACATTCCAACAGAGAATGGCCAAATGTAAAATTCCATTCTTCTGAAACCCTCCTCAGATAGATATAAGTCCTACTCTAAGATGGAACCCTCTGGGCAAAAGCTGGAGGCCAAGCACCACCTTGTTAACGGGGATGGAAACTGAAATTAGAGGAAGACAGGCTCACATGAAGAGAGACCAACTGAAGAGAGTGGCTCAGAACAGCTGGGTGAAGGGAGTTTGAGGGGGATTTGTGCACCAATTGGGTGTCTCAGAGTTGAAAGTAAATTAATATTTTGACACTGTATGTTCCCATTGTAAGTGACAAATTTATCACATGACAAAGGAGGTGAAATTTTATATAAGATTGAACTGAAACTCTAAAAACAGACACAAGAGGACACTTTTATATTTCAGCTATATCTAGAGGTGCACTTCTGTATCCCAACTCCAACATTTCAGATCAGTTATCCATGTACTGTCTGATCACTTGTTTGTGAATTGAACTCTTGATACCTCTACTCAAACCCATAAACTCTATTCAATGAAAGAGCCAGTACAAGCATAACATACAGATTAGTATTCTCAATCACAACAGATTGCTGTATAATAGTAAATGAGTGAACATGTTGCATGTACAATAGAAACTTGTAAATTAATAATAAAATAGATGCCAGCATTCACAACTGTGGGGAATGTACTCTTTGTACAGTAACTGCTAGTCCTCTGAACTGAACATCAGCAATGTGAGCTGAACATCAGCAATGCTGATTAATTATTATGTCTTCAGCAGTGCTGTGCTTTCAGTGTGAGAAGCAGAGGAGCCAATAAGTAAATTACCCCTGGCTTTATCTGTGTTTGCAGAGAAGAATACACTTTAAAATGGACTACCTGAAAAGTCTCTGGCACTCTGGAGCTCTCTGGTGGTAAACTCCACACACGTTCCATGTTTCTTTTAATCTCCTGGAGCAAAAGATAGGATTTAATTCAGACTCACCTTACCTTGCATCCTCTCCTTGACACAGTAAGTAATAGTAATCAACCTCTAGGTTAGTCTGAAAGCCTCATTTAAACAACACAGGAAATGTGTCTCAAGTCACTTGCACTACACATGAATTTAATCTACAGAATAAATTCTGGGTGGTCCTGTTAGGGCCAAGTCAAAGTTACAGGCGAGACAGTGATTAGCAGGTCCTCAGGTCTGAATTTGTATGTATCTCAGAGAGGGCAGTGTGATGTAGTTTTAGAAGATGTCCAGGTGGGGGCAGTGCCATTGTAACTGTGAGCATGGTTCGTCTGTACCATTAAAATGTTCAGCATAACAGATAAAAACATAGCTCTGTAAGCCGCCCTGCAAAAGGGGAACGGAAATAATCAAAGTTTATGAATGCATCATGTAAAGTTATCTTGCTCAGCCTAGTACCAGAGTGGTTCAGCCAGTGATGAGAAAAAGTTTCCATGTTTTTTAGTATTTTCTCTATGCGCTCCTCCAATTTTCAAGCAATTTGTAATGCCCAATTATACTGCAACAGGGTCACTTCTGTGCACCTCATAGATTTTTTGTGACAGATTTGTTCACTGGTACAGCTTCTTCTCAGGGCTAACCTGTCCTTCACCTAGGCTGTGTATGTATTCTTTTATGGGTTTTCATTCCATTTAGCTATGATAAGCAACAGCCATGTAGTAGGTCTACTATACTAGACCTACTGTTCACACTGTTTAAACAGCGATTACCATTCCCTCCTCAAGAAACAGATATCTTAAGGCTTTTATGTTATATCTTAACATCATGAGAGTTGGTGAGTATTCTCTAAAAATAAATATCTTACCTAGAAGGATAATGGTGTTAATTATGAGGTCACCTATGAGAATATTTGGTCGAGTTAGCTCCAGATTGATGGAAAGGAGAACAAGCTATTCCTGAATTGTGGGCAAAACCAAAATACGTGTGACTGATCTTTTTCCTCCTTACCACAAAATCTCCACAAAGATTATTGTTCAATACCTCGCGTATGCAGCTTTTTTGTTACTGAGATTTTGTAGAATGATTTAAATGGAAATACTCTTGACTTAATGACCCCATTTTCATGATGGTACATTTATCATGATTTAGTTTTAATCCAGGCAATTTGTTAAAAAGTTGTATAAAAAAAAGATTTAAATCTGTTATAAGAGCCTTGAGTGATCTCTGTGGTTTTAAAAAACGTAGTGCCATCACCATATATTGTTATCTTAGTTTGTAAATTGTTTACTTGCAAGCCTGTTTTGTTGAGATTATTTTCTAAATCTTATGGCCAAAATTTCAGTGGCTAGTTAAAATAAATGCAGAGACAATGGACATCCCTGTTAAATGCCTCTTGAAGCTTCAGAGCGTTTTGACAATTATTCAGTTATTATTTGACCATTATTTCTAATTTGCAATTTTGGTTTACAATACAAGACCTTCAACCATTTTATAAGGGAATTTCCAAAACTGAAAAAGATTAGACATTTTTAGATAAAATCCTATTTTATCTTGAAAGTGTTTTTAAAATAGGCAATAAACATGAGACCACCTTCTTCTGCCCTTTCATAATATTCAATAGTTTAAGAAGATGGGGAATGTTATCTCCAATGAAACACCCCTTAATGGAGCCAGTTTGGTCATACTTCATAATTTAACTTAAGACAGTGTTGACTTTCATTTAAATACATTTGGAGAGAAAATGTGTGTCACAACAAAACAAAGTCAATGGCCTCCAATTTTTTTAAGTATACAGGGTTTTAATATTGTCCTTGAGGATCTTATTTACATAGTACTGTGATGAGGCCATCCATATGGAATTCTGATAGTTTGCCTGATAGTTTCTTAATTTCTGAAGAGAAACTTTGTAAAATTCAAGTGGAGTCCTTGTAGGCTTGATACAGGATTTGTCTCATACTGCCACTGCTAATTTAACATTAAGGGTAAGTTGGGAAAACAGTACTTTGCAGTTAGGTGAGAAGGGAAACTGGCGGTGGTCCATATGAATAACAATTGATGCAGATGGTAAAAATTATGATCATTCACAATGACTACTTCTTATGTTGTCTGAAGTGATGCAGACTCCACGCTGTATCTATGTGTGTGGCTCTGAATGTTACAACCTGAGAGAGCACAGGGGAAAGTACACCCAATGCGCGCACACACACACACACACACACAAACTCTTTTTCAACGGTGTGCTAGTCTAGTGTTTACCCAAGTGTGTGAACTTTGTTTTTTCATTTGCCTTCACGGTTTTTATCCTGTGCTCATCAAAAAGAGTATGCGCATGTGATCATTTGTCACGTCTTTCTCAGGTATCCCTTTGTGTCTTTTCTCAGAATCTGCATGTTGGGTTTCATTATCAGCACTGTGTAACTGAAGACAAGGTGGTTTATCTGATGATTGTGGAGAGGGTAGGAGCATGGAGACCATATTTACATCAGAGAACAGAAGGGACGTGTCCTGGAGGAGGAAAGCAGGTGAGATCGTGTTGCTGCAATTACCGTATCTGATTTTTATCGTATCTCATTGTTATCTGAAAAATTCTAAAACTTTGTGTCATGTACTAAGCAGCAGGTGAGTATGAAGCTTTAAATAAGGAAGACGATAGGAGAGGCCCCTGGTGAAGAACAGCAAAGGTCATGTTTTATTTTGGACAAGACGGGCAGTTTCTTACAGGCTTTGATATTGCAGTCCCTTTTCTGGCACCTAACCCCACTGCTGCTAGACTCTAGCTCGTTTCCACCTGACCAACTGATCAGAGGCCATCTTGCCTGCATGAGGGGACAACCCATGCATCAGGCTCGGGAATGTCAAATACATGTGCACAAATCGAGTATCCCCTGTACTCTCATTCATTTTTTAATGCAAACACTCCATTCAGATGATTCCAATTCCTCTAGCAAAAAAAAACTGCCACTGAACCTGCCAATGGTAACATTAACTGCAACACCAGAAAAGGACTGCTTACAAATATATATTCTGCAATGTGGTGCAATGCTCATAGCTAGTTAGCAAAATAATCATGGATTTTTGTCAAATTTCCTTTTATAAATCAGCCAGCAAACCAATGGCATGCAATGGTTTTTTATTAATCAGTTTATTACTGTTGATTAGTTGGCAATTATTATGATTGATTAATATGGGATTTGAGTATTTGGCTGGCTATGGGGTGCCCGAAGCATCTACAGCAATAGCTACAGTAACATTTGATGTTGTTTTAAGACTACGCTAAACATAGCAATTATATTTATTGTTTGTCCATCCAGGGGCACCCTCTCCACCTTTTTGAGTTATGAATTACTATGCAAAATGTATTGTGTAACTGTAAACGAGGACAGTCTACTGTCCTCATACTTCATGAATACATCAGGATATATACACTGGTGTGTAATTAGGGACCAAAGATGATTTAATGTCCAAGCAGACAGACAAGGAACCAATCTGAAAATAGCTGGTTAAAAGACATGCATGTTAGGGTGAATACTCCTGTCGGTGCCCTTGACCAAGGCACTGACTAAAGAACTGGAGTTGGTCCCCGGGCGCCGCACTGTGGCCGCCCACTGCCCCTAGCTCCTGGTGTGTGTGTGTGCTCACTGCCGGTGTGTGTGTGCTCACGGCTCACTGTGTGTGTAGGATGGGTCAAACGCAGAGGACGAATTTCCCAATGAGGGGTCAATACAGTGTACGATTACAATTATTATTGATTGATTATTGGTTAATGTCATGCCATACCATTAGTACACCATGGGAGTAACTCATTACAAACTGATAAAATGATCCATTTTGGATTTACTTTTGGATCAATTTAGTGAACCATCCTCCACTTCCAGTGCCTCATTTATTTCTAACCCCCCTTTTTTACCACTACACCACTGGGTATCATAGAACTCTCATGACACAAATCTACTGTGCCACCCCTCAAGCTGGCTCAGGATTTTAAGACAAATTGAGAATAATTACTATTACACCGCCCCCCGAAATTTAATCCACAGCATGGATATGATACAGGCCAAAATGCCCATATGGCTACATCAGCTGCAGTCTGCATCAACCCTCCTGTAGGTTCCAATATGTGGCTGTCTCCCACCCCCATCTTCAACCATTCAGAAAAGCTTTCAAATGCAAATACAAACATAAGTGATCAGACATAATTTAAGCGGTCTGCTATCACAGCCAAACAATCTTGTGCAAATCTGTCTAATCTGGCTGGTAGAAACTGTTGCTAGCATTGACAACCAGCACTGCTCTTCCTATGTTTTCTATCACTGTAACTCATACATAACATACAGTACAAATGAAATAATCATTGCACAAAGCAGATATTATCCATAAGTCAGAGAGACACTTGAAAAAAATAGTAAGCCATTAAAATGATTGTTATAAAAATGAAGCGAAGAAAGTCTAAGCAGTATTGGGCATATTACCTCACACAATCTGAACAAGCACTATTCCAAAGCACTGCTACCCAATTAGATGTTTAACTTGGCCCTGTGATTTTTCATCATTCCATCTGGAGACAATGTTGCCTTTCAAATTTTATGTGTCATGCCAAAATCCAAAATAAGACCAGAGCAACTTCCAGTAGCTCCAAACTCCCTAAAATAATCCCTTCCTTCTGGTAGTATCCTGTTTAGACAAAGCTGCGTTAGATTTCTCATTGCATTACAAAACAGGAGTTGCAAACAGTTGTATTTTGTGCTGATTTCAGCAATATCTTATTGCACCTGCATCAGTAGGTGAGGCAGTGAATTGTAGATATATTAATAATAAAAAAAAACCATTTTGGTTTCCCACGCCATTACAAAAATCTAAATGGGCAAGTACATATTTTTTGTTACGTCAAAATACAATATAAATATATACCTTAACCTTTTAGCCATACACCTCAATAGGATAACAAGGTACCATTTAAATACACCATTTTGTCATTTTACAATCACATCAGTAACACAGACACCACTGATTTGAAAATACAGTAAATATCCCCTGTGCCTTGGAGTTTTGATTGAATTGACTCTTGTGGAATCATTACATGTAGTGAGCTGGTTCCATCTATTTTCTGAATAATGCACTATGACATACAATGGAATCTAAGACAATGTGCAGCCATTGCCTGTAGTATTTGGTGCCTCTGTCTTCTTGTGAATTCCCCGTTCGGTCACCTGCTGTAGAAACAAGTCCCAGTCTGGACCAATTAAAGGCAATTCTGTTTGGAAGTGGTTCCAGAATCTAAAATTCATGAATAAAAATGAAAACAAACTAGATCACAAATGACAACTGAACAGACAAATGAAGGTAAGCAAGTGCGGTAAAAGCGTAAATCCGACACACACTGAGGGGTAATTGAAAGATATGAGCTTTTGAGAGAAGCCATGAGGCATTCACATAGCTCAGATGGCTTGAATTGAAACTCACAGGGTCCCAGCTAATAATAAACCTGACAAGATGCTGACATGATGTATGCACAGCTGTGATTTGCTCTTTTCTGATTCATTGTGGCCAAGCAAATCTTTCTTTGTTTTAGGATCACTTTTTGCTGACCAGAGGTGTACTTTAACTTTGAGGTAGCACCATTTTAAAAATACTGCAGTATGCTTCCTGAAATCCATAAAACATATTCCCCTTTCCAACTTGGATATTTGCTTGCTATGCTTTGGTCCAGCATATTTTTGAAGCTACATGCCAATTACACTTCAAAAAAGACGTATGAGAAGCTCAAATTGTAGAACGATGTGCTTTCAGATAAATAAAAATAAACAAGTGCACCTCTTAGAATCAGGTTTTTTGGAGGGCGGATAGAGTGTTGCACTAATGGCAGGAAAAGGGCTTTTACCGGTGGTGGTACATATCTGGATCTCTGCTGAGTCTGTTCTGGAAACCAATGTAGAGGTTGTCCCACAGCAAGCCATTTTTAACGACATGCCGCATGACCCCGATTCTGTTCTTTATCTGGGAGCAAGACCAAGCAAACAGTAAAGAATTCATACTTTCAATGCTTTACATGTTTGTCAATTCTTAGAACATGTTAATAATTTTCCAAAACATTCTAGTTCAAACCCACATGGAAATAAAAATACTGTAATATATTGAGAAATATGTTGTGCAACCCAAGAATATATTGCAAATACAATGAAAATACTAATGAATTAATGCCAAATAGAACAATAAAACACCAAAATGAAATTAATTTACAATTTTAGATGAATTGATTGAGTTAAAAATATATAAATTTGTCTAAAATTTCTCAATATATACATTTTTGTATGGGTGTTTACAGTTACAGTTGAACCAAACTTCCGCAAACAAAAATATGTACGTTAGATGTTGACAGGTAGCTAATGTACAGAATATTACTGGCAGATCTGGGGGTAATTCAGTATATTTCTCTCTACAATTATATGATGTGAGTAACCTAATTTAGTATGGATGGGTGCATTAACTGAGATCTCTGCCCAATATCAAAGCTTTGAGAATCCTTGTTGCCAGAAATATTTTCTCTACCGGCACAGTTGCCTTTTGAAAACAAAAGTAGAGCTTTAGCCTCCACCCCCTCTATTCTAAACCAGCACCACACTTTTCTGGAGCCACCAGGGATGTCCAAAGTCTGAGAAAGCAAAGTGGCATTTTCACAGCAGAGTGAATAGTCAATTTAAAAATGCTACCCTCAGTGGATATTCCACACAGCCTTCCTTACCTCCTCATAAGGACGACCTGAGCCGGGTCTCTCCCTGGGGAAGGAGAGGTCCAGGAAGTCCACAAAGTAGTCATAACCATCAGGTAATGGATTGAAATCATCATCTGTTTCTATAACCTACGACAAATGTTTTTTCATAGATTCATTTTCTCAGGATCTGAGATAATTTTATGCAAATTTGCAAAAAAATGCTTTCCATTAACAAAAAATCATGGATCCCCTTTGTGTGCGTCATGCTTTCAATATGCTCTGACTCAATTTTTGTGAAGATTGGAGAAAATTTGTGGGAGGAGTAGCAAAAAGACTGTTTTCATTAAAATTCAAAATGACGGACAACCAAATATGGTGGAAATGAAAATTTTACATCTGTTCAACTTTGACCCAAGAAATCAAAAGAAAAAAGAATCATAATTCTAAGCTAAAACATCAAAAGTTATGAGCAGAAATTCAATTGTTTTAGTTATAGCGCCACCTAGGGGTGAAATGACACAAAACTTCTTGGACACTCTCAGGACTGTGCAGGAAGTCCATATACCCAGTTTGGTGTGAAGACACAAAAGCATTGCCGAGATATGACCTCACTTCCTGTTTGGTGTCTCCGCTGTCAAACTCATTTGCATGTTATGAGTGAATGCTTTGGAATATCTAAAATATTTGGATAATTTTTGTGAGGCATGGTCTGAAGATGATATGTACCAAATTTGGTAAAGATTGGACAGAATTTGTAGGACGAGTAGTGAAAAAACAGTTTTCAAAAAAATTCAAAATGGCGGAAAATCCAATATGGCAGACTTGACCTAAGGAATCTAGGAAAAAAGAATTTTGAAAAAATTCCAACGGGGTGAGGAGTTATGGCCAAAAATGTTAGCTGAACTTTGACCTGATGGTGGCGCTAGAGGGCTTGATTTACTGACCCCAAAATTGTTGAGTGGACAGCTGGGACTGTCGTCTATGAGTGTGCCAAATTTCATAAAAATCGTACAAACGGATCTATGGGCTGCCATACACTCTCATGGCACATGTATAATAATAATAAGAAGAAAACTAACGAAAATAGGGTTCCAGCACCTTCGGTGCTTGGCCCCTAATGACATCACTGTAAAGCCTCCAAAGTCCTCACTCATTTTCATTAATGGACACATTTGATGAAAGCAAAAAACTAGTTATCGCTTAAAGTACAATGAATAAATTAAGAGAATGGAACTTTCCGAAATAACAAATTTGGAGACAGAAAAAAACATTTCCCTTGTAAGATCCTTTTCCCCAAAAACACGAGAAAGGAAGCAATGTAATTACCCTCACAACTAGATCGTAGTTCTTAAATCCTGCCCAAGTGTAGTAGAACTGGATCCAGTCTTCATGTCTGAATATCTCTTCATGGATGGCAGCATTAAGCTCATTCAGATACAAGTCAAAATTCCAGCTGTTCTTGTAGATTTGTATACCAGGTGGGGGATCCGTAATTGAGTTCCTGACATCAGAATGTTGAACATTAACCAACAAAAATTAAATGTTGAATGTTTTCCACATCTGCCATCTGATGTATCATACTAATGCAATAGTAATTTGTACCCTTGTGCTACTAATGTGCACCCTCAAAATATTTCAGCATTCTTGCCAATTAAATCATATCCTTGACTGCACTCTCTGTTGCGGTTTGTACAGAGTACAATTTACACGTTACCTCAGGTCATGAATAGAGTGCTCATCACTATTCACTTCATTACAAATAATAGGAATGTCATTCCCATTCAACAATTTTCAGACTCTTACTTTTCAGCAATGTAACCCCTTTTTTCAGCAGAGAGTGGGGCACAGGAACAGAAAGCTACTCTTGCAATTTTTTGGTCGTTGGAGCTGGGATAGTGGTAGCCTGGCAGACAGGCACCCGCACAGCTGAGACTGATTCCTAATTCCTTGCTCGTTACCTTCCTCAGACATGTTTTGTGCTACCCCACAATGCTGTGCTCAGTGGGCATCTGGAACACCTATTTTCTGTTGTTTATTGATTAGTAGTGAGTGGGTTTTTGTTATTGTTCTTGGTTCTCTTTTGAGCTCAGTTTTGCTTCTCCGGCAGACGCAACAGGCTGAGCAATGCCAACAGGCTGTTAGCGGCCAAAACCACTTCTTGGTTTGTTCTCAGGCATGGTGGTTACACCTGTCAGTGTGCTACAGACAATGTTGGAAAGGTTACTTTTGAAATGTAATAGGTTACAGATTACTAGTTACCCTGTTAAAAATATAATAAGTAATGTAACTATTTTAATTACTTCATGAAAGTAATGTAACTTATTAAATTTGATTACTTTTTGATAACTGGGCAATAAAGCTTAAAAGTCCTAAAAACATAAATTTAAACCAGGCAGTGTAAACCTCACAACAGTACTCAACACGGATTACTGTCAAATTTTTATTAAAAGTTCTTCAATATAACTTGAATTAAGATTGGAATGTTTTGCTTTTAAAGCACAACCACAAAAACAAATCACAAGTATGTAGATCACAAACAAACAGGGCAAACTGGCAACAACTACCGTTGTGTGCCCAACAAAAAGTACAGTATGCACAGTTAGGACCATTAATTTAGTCTGTTGGTAACCTGTAGAAGTTTCACAACCTAATGACCTCTCCAAGTTAATATTTAATGAAAACACAATGCTGAATTAAGTTAGTGAGTGTTATTAGATCTCACATACGCTACCTACATCACAAGAAGGACTAATGTTAGCTAAGATTTTCTATCAAAGGGTTCATAAATGGAGGTGCAAAAGGCATATGTTAGCTAGCTAGCAATTTGTCATAAATGGAGATTAAACATAAATATGTAGCGTACTGGACGGGCACCAAGCAAAATATAGAGCTAAATTACGTCTTTAACACACATAAATAACAAGGTGGGGCGGAAGGTACTTTATTTTATGTGACTGATTGCGGTTACATTAACTTACCTGTGGATGTTTCCTCAGGTTTGACATCGAGCATGTTGATGTTGACAGCATTTTCACCACCGGTAAACAAGCTTTACACTGTGCAGTAATGTTAGAGCCCTTTTATGATTTCAGAAGGAAAATATTGTTGAATTTCCAGCACTGAAAGGCGTTCTTGTCAGATGATATAGCCACCCGCCTTGGCGTGACCAGCTGGTCGCAGCATGGCAGACTCAGAGAAATGCGCATTAATTTGATTGGCAGACGAGAGGCGGTGCAAATTCAAACAAGAGAACCAATCAAAAACAACTCTCAAAACTTGAGCGCATACTGCCAAAGGAATGGAGCCTGTCTAGACGTGGAGACAGCTCCTTGTAAGCCATCCTACCCTTGATGGTGTTGCACTCAAATTTGTCCCAACGGCTTTGCTGACCCGCGTTGTCCGGAAATATGGCAAAGGGTGTGTTTTAACCGAACGCGACGCGAATGCATGAAAAGTCAAAAGTTAATCGCGGCGAAACTGCGAGCGAGGCGAAATGAGCGTACGCTTGAGTTATGTTCAACTCGAGCGAAAATTTCACCTGGCGAAAGCCAATCACCTTCAAGTAGGGCTAGAAACCACGCCCCCTTCACCCCCCACACACTAACTTGCTAGCAGCGTAATCAAAACTGCTTGCTCTGGCGTGGTGCAAAATTCGCTTGTTTATTTTTCAGGCAAGCGATCACACCCGCGCGAAGTTAAAACAGACCTAAAAGAAGGCATTCCTGCACGGCGAAAAGATGCAAAGCAACAGAATGAATGTTATATTCTACATAAGCTTTTTACCGAAAAGAATATATTCGGATGTAACCCCTTTGTAATCATCAACATTTTGATTAGTAACTGTAATTTAATTACATATTTTTTCTCAGTAACTGTAACGGATTACAATTACATTTATTTTGTAATTTAATTACGTAACGCCATTACATGTAACTAGTTACTCCCCAACACTGGCTACAGATAGCTACTGTTATAAATTTGACAGGCAAATACACACCTGTCAGAGGGATCTCTCAGAGCTAGGCCCAGGTCCAGAACTGCACCTGGCTTGGGTGTCCATGTGGTGATGTTTGGATCTTGCTTTGTGATCAACGCATTGAGATCCTCAGCATGATTCTTCACATTTGTCTCTTTGATGTATCTTTGGAAAGGTACAACAGTATCATTGCACATGCTCTTAACAAACACCTAGGCAAATAATTCATTGATTCAGATTCACAGATTCTTTTATTTCTGAGCAGAGTAAATCACCATCTTCCATCTACTCAACATGAGACAGCAGATGGGTTTCTGCAGAAGAGAGTGTGGTTAATATACCAATGCAAGTGTACCTGTCAGATGGATGAGCTTCAACAAAGTATCCAGCAAAAGGACAGTAAATTTTAGGCTGCAAAGACTTCACCAACTGTGCCTTGTAATTTAGAAGCTTCTTCCTTTCATTCTTGATGAAGTCCTCCTTCCACTTTTCTGTGAGAAAATGTACAGTTATTTCACAAACCGTGTGAATCAGACTCATAGGAGAGGTAGTCACCATAGATCAGATCTCAGAATGATGTCCAACAAGCCACTGTTATCATAACATACTCAAATCTAATACTATTGATATGTAAAGTTCAGGAGTCATTGGTCATCTACAGATACATCTCAGGTGATGAATCCTTGCTTGGAGGATATCAAATCTGCGGAAAAGATCACTGGCTGTCCCCTGCACTCCCTGGAAGAACTCGCCACCTCGAGATACATCAGCAGAGCAAAAACCATACTCAAAGACCCCTCCCACCCTGGTCATCATTTCTTTGAACTGTTGCCATCTGGCAGGCGATACAGGGCTGTTAAAACCAGAACCACTAGATTCAGGAAAAGTTTCTTCCCCACAGCCATCAGCACACTAAATAAGAGTGGACTTGCATAATGATCCGCTGTTATGCTGCTATGCACTAGGCACCATATTGCACTTTAGACTATTTATTGCATACACTCAGTAATTATATATTTTTAGTAACTATTTTTAGGTTTTTAAATACTTACTTTTATGGTGAATTTTATGTTTTATGGCTGTGAATGTCTTTTATATTTGTCTTTTATATTTTATGGCTGTGAATATCTTGTGTCTAGTCTTAATGTTGAGGTTGAAAATGCAACAGAGTGCCAGCAGTAATTTCGTTGTATTCATTGTACAATGACAATAAAAGGCTTCTATTCTATTCTATTCTATTCTATTCTATTCTATTCTATTCTATTCTATTCTATCATGTCCCAGCTTGAATCTATGGGAAGTTGGAAGTCTGTGGAAATGATCCTTGAGGGACACATTTTAATTACAGAATTATGGTAACATATATATTGAGGTTAAAAATTAGCAAGCTAAAGTTTAAAATGTTTACTTGCATTGTAGAGAAGTACAAAGAGGTACTTCCTCACAAGTATGAGGAAGAACTGCCCAGAAAGAAGACAATAGCAGTTTTGGTATCACCAGGATACCAGAATTCAGGCAGCTCATAATAATAGACACTAGATGCTTCACATTCTGTCACGTTCTATCTTCACTATCTCCATACTGTCTCACATAGACATCGCACATTAGGTGGATACATGTGAGCAGAAGAGAGAAATGATTTTCAGTTGATTGTAAATTAGTGGTGGGATTTTTAGGCTGCTCTCTGTTGTCCTTTGTGTAATAAAAAGGTTGTTGGCCACTAAACCCCCTCTGAACACTGTTCTGAACACTAGGCATTGTGGCCACACCTAGTGATGTGCTTGAGAAAGCTACAGTTATGAATTTATTGGGAAAATACACACCTGCCTGAGGGATCTCTCAGAGCTAGGCCCAGGTCCAAAACTGCACTTTGCTTGGGTGTTCATTAGATACAGAAGAACGTATGCCAGCGACAAAAAAATTCTATTCTGGTTTGGACCCATTCAAGTGCCCGTTGAGCCCTGGATAGCGTAGATGGGGTGCCACTGAATGCAGCAGTGTATGATACACAAACTGCGTTATATTAAACTTACGATTGACAAGCCTGTGGTTGACGTGGGACTATCATATTTCCATATTATTGAATTGTATTGAAAGCCACTGTAATGTTTTTATTTTTAACATTATCTTTTCACATAACATTATCTTTTCAAAAAATAACATTTTGCCTTTTATGTTATAGTTGATCTTTCACTGATTTTATCAATTTGACACCTACCAGCAAATGCCATTCCATTGTACATTTCAAGCATATCTGAATCCAAAGACATGAACAGTTCTTAACATTTTTATTTTATTTTATTCAATTTGAAAGGAAAACCTACCCTGACTAAGCACCACAGAGGTACGGAGCAGCTGTCATGAGCCAAATATTTGTGGTTTGGCACCTGGTACAGCATTGCTGTTATATTCTTGGGGAAGGTGCTTAATGACTTGTGTTAGAAAAATGAAAAGCTGTATGAATGATTGACATGTGAAAATGTAAGATGTGATTTGCTCTAGATAGGAGCATCTGCTAAGCAAATGTAATGTAATATAATGTAATGACTGCATGCCGAATTTGATTCGAGTGGCCGTGACCTGTGTATTTCCCTCCACTGAAGGTCATTGGAAACCCAGAGGCGCCGCCCGCAAAATCACTCATCATCAGGTCCACATTATGAGGCAGCTGCCCTCCGTTTGGCTGAGTACAGTCCACTGTGTTCAAAATCTTGTGACCTGCAAGTGGGGAGTGTAGGACATATGTGAAATTCAGACCTTTTGATATGCCATTATTAGATTTAAATGTTTATTATACACCACATAATACTGCAGGCATAGGGTGGTGACTAACATACACAGCATGGTGTAATGATTGAGGAGCAAGTCCTGTAACCCAAAGGTCTCATTTCTAAATGGAAACTGTGTAATTTCATACCTAAACTGTGTGTAATGTCATTTATAAATGCATGGTGAATGAACACATGTAAATGCTTTTTGCTACACAAAATGACCTTAATAAATAAATGATACATACTTTTTGGCTGACAGGTTTGATGTCCCATCTAGATAAGAATATAGTGTACCTCTTTGGTAAACCATGTACATTTATGTTGGTTACTAGGACAGGGGCTGTTTCACTCCAGAGTTGTAAAGTCAAAACTGATGTGGAAATCAGGTGCTTACCTTTATATTCCACAATTATACAGGTGTCCATTTCAGGGTGTACACCATCCATTAGAATCATAAACCTCAAGTGCTGGTCAACCTAACAAAGAAACACCCAAGCATGGCAGTGAAACACAAATCTTCATTCTAGGACATTTTCTTCTTGTTCTATGTTTTTTTAATACTCTCCACCCCCTCAAGGAACATAAAGTGTGTATGCAGTATGTAAATCAGTAAGATAAAGAAAGCCTTGCAGTCAGATAGCTTACAGAATGTGTCCTGTCATGTGATGGAAGATAACTACCCTTAGCATTGTGATGCACTTATTTGAAAGTCGCTCTGGGTAAGAGCGTCTGGCGTCTGCTAAACGACGTAATGTAATGTAATGTAATGATGGGCCAGCACTACTGGCCCTTCACTACATACCCCCCAGTCCTCAATGGCATCTTCACTGCAGGGGTGTGGAGGGCAATGAACTGCCAAAACTGCACAAACCGGTGCAAGTCAGAACATCTCGCTGTTGTTCGCCGTGCTTTAGCACGTTGATGTTCCCCACCCTGACTTCAAAGCCTCCAAACTACTTCCTCCTGTTTTTTTTTCATTGCGAGAATACACGCTTTCATTTATTCACCTCCTCAACACCACAGAGGGTGTGACCACAGTGTGGACACCTAGTCGGACATGAAACACATCTGGAAATATGTACAGACTGACTAACTTTACAATAAGTTGTATTTGTCACCCTGCCAGACCTGACAAAATGTAGGCATATATGTTAGTTAACCATATGTAACTGTAACCTGCAAAACATTGCAGCCACAGTGGGGTTTCACATACTGAACTGAATGCTGAGAAAACTACATTACTTTATGTTACTTGCTGGAACTGCTCAGCACTTACGTTTTGCCAGACACCGAAAGGAACCACATTAATGTTGGTCAGTTTCACACCACTTCTGTCCAAGTACCTATAATGGGTTTCATTACAGGAAAAAGAGGATCATGTAAAACAGAGTGTTTAAACACGATGTATACATAAACATATTGTTTATATATAATACTTTAATTTGAATCAGATTTTTAGATCTCCCTCACTGTAGCCAAATCACAGATGAAGTTAAATTTCATTTGAGCTGGTTGATACATACCAAAACACTGGTCTTGACGTGTCACCCACGTATATCGGCACATCAGGGTGCCTTTCAGAGAGTGTCTGTAAAGTAGGGTAACTGAAAAATGAATTACAGGAAAGTTTCAAGGACTGTTCGTGTATGGGAAATTGTGTCCTCACTAACAGGCCTGCATTTTTTCATATTGTTTTCATGACACATTTGAAGATAGTCATGGGTGAGCACCAACTCTCAAGTGGGCTGTCAACCACAAACAGCATGTTTCCAAACCTGGCTCCAATCAAATAAACCCTCATGAAGACTTTTGTCTGTGCAGCATTTAGCATGATGCAGCTGAACTGCAGTGACAGATTTGTGTTTGAACAGTGTCCTGTGCAGGAGAACAGGGCAAATGACCTTTCACTATTAGACATGAGACAAAATATTGTAAGATTGAATTTTGTGTAGTTAGAAAATGACAAAATGTTTCACTGCCCCGGGAACATACACTGAAATCTCATTGTCATGACTGACATTAAAACTCTCTGGGACTGCTTCTTACTAATAGCACCAGTAGGTGATGCCACCATTAGCTGAGAAAGACAGTAGAAAATGGGGGAATATTGTTTCGTGATAATTTTATATTGTGCACTCAATTTTGTGTAATGTATCGTAATGTGAGCTGAGCATATTGCCTCATGCCTAATTACTATCTGAAACCCAGACCCCAAACAGCTTGCTCCACCTCTGCCGTCCTGTACCTCAGGTGGTCAGAGTGCATGTGGCTGATGTAAATCAAATCAGCTTTGCAGAGTCTCTCCAAGGCATCGGCCGGGGGTTCGTGAAGCAGCCACCAGCCCCTTGCGAACGCAGGCCCAGTGAGCCAAGGGTCAAACAGCATTCTTTGTTCCTGAGCTTGACCTCCATGCATGCGTGGGTCAGATAGGTGACCTGAAAAACAGTAATAAATATAATTATTTTATTATCTTTATAATAATTTCTATCTTTACAATCACAATGAACCTGCCAGGAATCAAACTCCTGTTTCCCATATCACAGTCCTGCAACATTACTGAAAGTCCTGAATGATACACCAGATGTTTTCACATGCATAAGTTCATGTTTTTACAACATATGCACTGCTTCAGTGAACTGTATCTAAGACCATCATGAAGCCCTGTAACTGCTTATGAGTGCTTTAGAAAAAAGACTATACTCATAAATGTATTCTGAGTGCTTTATAAATATCATATGAAGTTGCACTTAATATAAAGCCTGATAACAGACTCCTCTTTGAAGTTATTTAGACTTTCAAGTATTTTCTTTTCAACCTCTCAGAATGATATAGATGCACAACTCAAAGCCCAACACAAATAGGTTACTTGAACTTGCACATTTCACTTGTACTTATTACTAATACAACTTAACTTGGATTTTGACCTATGGGCATGCTGCCCTTCTGTGCATTCTTCTTTATGTCTCATGCATTGCTCAGTCTTAGGCAAAAAGTGAACATTAAGATGAGAGTTTGGCAGGACAATAGATAGGTCACAAGTGGGTTATAGTTTCCTCAGCACATTGGCAAACTGTTGTGTTGTGAGCCCATTGCCAGGAACCTGTCATGGTTTTTTATTATTACACTATCACTATCAGCTTTGATAGTAATTGTGAGTTACCTATTATCCACCAGAATGACTGTGATTTTTTGTGTGTTCTGAATGCACATTTTGTGTCAGACAGTGAAGTACATGTGACTTATTGTGTTCCACGTTCACATAATCGGTATTTCTGACATCTATAGAACATTGACTGCTCCCATTATTTATTTAATTTTACAATTTGTGTGCCTGGAGTACAGAATGACGTCATTGAAAAACTTCACTGGCTGTCACTACTGAACAATTGAAAACCTACTGTCACTTCCCCAGGTTCAAGGTCCTCTTGGACTTTAGGGTCAGCAAGCCAAGGATCAGGAGGATTCAGCTCCATTAACTGAAGACTCCCATCATTCCAAACAACCACTTAAAATGTGGCAAGGAGGAAACAGGAGGTTTAATGGCATAAAGACAGGTATGTTTGTATTGGATTGAATCCATCAATCATTCAACCAACAAATCCATCAATCAATATCTTTCACGTGTTTTCATAGTATAATTTAAAAAGCATCATCAGTTTGACTTCACATGCATTAAAAAACAAAAATATTACCAAGTTCATCCTGCATGAAGCTTTGTGGGGGATTCACATATTGCATATTGGAGACATTCAGTTTCCAGTTATGTTTTGTACAGCGGACTGTTCTGTGTGGAGGAACAGGGAAACCATGCACAGTGATAATGTACTGATGCAGCTATATAAAGGTGTGTGCATATTCCTCAAATTCCCTGTGAAAGAAACCTTAATACTTCCTTAATACTGCCAAAGAAGAAACCTTGTCATGCTTAAGTACCATCCATGTTTTCTTTCCTCTCAAGATAACATTAAATGTCATTCATTAATATGTGATGTAGTAACTCACCTCCCGTCTATATCCTCGATGTCTTTGATAAACAGTCCTCCTTGGTGTTTGCACTGGTTCTTACAGGCCCTAACACCTTCCTCATCCTTGTAGATGATGTAGCATTTACCATCTTCTGGGTTTTTCTTAAAGTTGATGCCATTTTTCAGAGTGAGCACGGCTTCAGCGTCTAAAGTGAGCAATTCCTTTGCAATTTGAGCCATTGGACTTGAGCTAGAATGTGGAAATAAAAATTATGTGAGGATGTAAGATGGTAACCTTAGAATGAACTATGTGAACTGCATCATGAGTGGAAAGATACTGGGCCGTGGTGTATGTGCCGTATGCGCATTATCACATGAGAGTGTGCACTTGCAAAACTGCGACTGCCAGTTGCCTCCCCTGCGAGGGATGATATCTGCTTAAGTTAGTGTGCTAGTATGCCACCGCGCCCCCGACCTCAGCCCCAACCGATACCAGTTCTGAAGACAAATGATAAGATGAAGTCGGGCACGGTGCACTAGACAAGTGCTATATATCCTGCCTGTCCTCTGCATAGGACAGAGTTGACAGGCACTGTACTTATATGTACGTTGACTCTCCTCCAGGGTGCTGAATAAAGCTTTGTTCCCTGAAAGGAGATCGAGAGCCTCGTCTGAATTAATCTTCAACACAGAGGAAGCTAGCGGTGGTAATGAAATGACGAAACCAAGTTTTTCTGTAGAAATATATATTTCAGTCACACGTGGAAGATTTGTGATGGGCACTAACTGTCTATGTGCTCTTGTTTACTGTTTCCTTGTGTTCCAGCCCTGCCCCGCTTTCCGCCCTGTTCCCGCCCACCTGATTACCTGATCGCCTCCACCTGCCTGCCTGCTCACCTGCATCCCATCTCCTCATCAGCCCAGCCCTTTATCTACCCTGCTTGTCTCCGTCCTGTTGCCAGTTTGTCTCAGTCCATCTGTTACGCTACCAGCCGTTTCCCTTGTTATTATACTGCCTGCCAGTTTTGTTGATCTTTCCTGTTACCTGACCACAATTTTCGGATCCGACTCTGTACCGTTCGCTGTGCCTTCCTGGCTTTTGACATCGCCTGTTTTTACCCCGTTTTCAGGATTTTCCCCGTCGACTGTAATAAATTATTTTGTGCATCCTTCACCTCTGTCTGCGCCTGAGTCCCTGCCTGAGCCCTGACAGGTTCAAATACAATAATAGGAAATATCTTGAAAGAGGAAGAAGATCAGGCAGTACATATTTTGGATTCCCTTCTTAAAAACATATTCATCAATGTCAGAAATCTCTGAGCAGGGACTACTTTCAACCGAATAAATACTTTTGCATGTTTCCACAAATTTCACTTGACTGCTTTATTTCTCTCACACTTGTATTTGATACTCATTAACTCATCTCACCTTTTTTGTACCTGGTGGTGCTTTGATGAGGAGTTCTGTTCCCCTTGAGAGCTGTTGAAAATTAAGTAAGGCATATCATTTTTGCAAACTTTTATGAAAAATAATTAAGTTGAACTGAATTTATGTTTTATCCATTTTTTTTCTTCCTGATTTCTATGGTTTTGGACTGCAAAGGACTTTGTGTTTTTCTTGTCATTTTTGCAGATACTTTTTCATTTTGGGAGGTACATATTTTGGCTCATCCCTGAAATATTGCTGTATTAAGGGTAAGTTTTCACCAAGAGCCCTTCCCACAAAACATCCTCATACTCAGTATCTGCTAATCATAATTCTTTTCTGTTATTTGAGAATAAACATGGTTCACAGATTTGGGGAGATTTAAAATCAAAATTTATGCATGAATGTAATGTAATGTTTTAAATTAAAGCAATTAAATTACATTCAAGTCTAACAAGTCTAACTTAAGCCATGAAAATATTGCAAGTTTCCTATGACTTTAATTAAATTTTACATGGGCTTGAAGATGTAAATGTTGTGTGTTGTGCCAAAATAATTGCCCTCACAAGCACTGGTAAGCTACAATGAAATTTCTGTAAGGGCATGTTTGATTTTTGGGCAAATAGTATTGGATTTCAAGAACCAAGATAAGAGGAAGGAGGACTTCCATTGTCCAATAAATAATGCAACATTTTCCAGCAAACAATGCATACTCAAAGAGTATGAGAGACCCATTTTCATAAGACTACAAATATGAGTTTAAATGACAATTGTGTGCTTGCAAGTAAGAGACTAAAAGTGAAACACTGAAAAATAAAACTTAAGCATGCTTATGTGTGGTAATTAAATTATATATAGGAAACATTTTGGCCTAGCAAATAATCTTTAACCCAAACATCTGGACTGTCTTGAACTGTGTGGAAGATGAGAAATCTAAAACCATCTGCTGGACTCTGTTTCCTGCATGGCTTGCCATTATTGCCTTGACATAAGAGGCATTCATGCTCAGAGAAGAAAAAAATATATAATTATATCATGATATATCAAGATATAATATATTATGAAAAGAAACACAAAACTTTGCCATACAGATCTCTCCAACAACCACAAATATACATATATATACCAAAAATATTTCATCTCAAAGCATGAAATAAAAGGAATTAAAAAAAAAATTTCAAAGAAAGAACAAACCCCAACATTACCTGCGTCTAAATTAAAGGTTGTCCGGTCATTCAACTCTTCATTCAGTCAGACCGATTAGAATGCAGACTTAGGACTTATGAGGCAGTGGGTGTGGTTTGTGCTAAAGGTGAGCAACTGTGTGATCAGGTTTGATCATTTGCATATTTGCCTTGATGTAACACAGTAAAACATATAAACTTCATACTTTATAATTAATTATTGAATCCTACTTAATCCATTATTTATCCATACTAAATAATGTCCATTCACAAAATAACAGACTGACAGTCACACAGATCAATTATCTCACCTCTCTCACATATGTTTGTAGCAATCATTTTTATAATGAATCAAGATTAACTCCACAGAATTGAATAGTCAACTCCATGTTCTAATGCCCAATAAATGACATACAAAGTACATACAGCAAATATTTGTGTGAAAGAAATACACATTGTAGCTTGACCATAGGACTGCTTTGTTTGGAATCTAATCAGCACAATGAATGGACATCATTTTCTGAAGTCTAAGACATTATATTTCACAGGTGTAGACAGTTACTGTAGTTTATTTCAAACAAAGGTCTATCTGGCTATTTAAATGTAAAATCAAAAATAAAATAAAATAAAATAAAATGAAATAATACATATCTATGTATAAATGAAATGTTATATTAGCATTTTGTCCTGCAAATACCACAGCACAAAATGATTATAGCTGCTAAATGCTGCCATCCTTAATCTTTTCCCAATGCAAAGATGAATTGTCGCAATTATATCATAATTTTAAAAACAGAATAGAATAGAAAAAACATGGCAAAATGATATTGTAATAATACTTACAGGACTTGTCTAAATGAATGAATGAATAACACTGACTCATATAATAAGTAATGATAATGTGTAATGTATAACCAGATTTTTTTTTTTCAAATTTACCGATTGAATCCTGGTCAGCTAAAAGATAATGGAAGAGTATGTGGATGCCACTGATCATTAAAGCTATATTCTTGTGTTATTTTAATACAGGCAGAAAGGACAGCATGGAGAGTGAAGGAGACAGAAAACGATTATGTCACAAAACTAATTAACAGATAAATATTTACTATGACTATGATGACTACTTTCAGTTTGAATTCAGTTGCACCACAGCATTGTAGCTTTAACAGCACCATCAATTCACATGGTTACATTCAAATAATTAACTCGAGTCATATAAAGAAAAAAAAAGTTCTTTAAAGTATAAACATCTATTTTATCCATTCATTCGTTTCATTTTTCCCACTTTTAAACTCAACTACTTCATCACTCAGTCATAGAACCGGCTTAATGTCGAGCATTGAGGTACCTGGGCAAGCGATGTGTAAATTTCTTAATTATTCTTGGAAAAGAGGACTTTTCAGAAAGCGAAGAACGGGGAAACTGGGAAAAACAGTGAAAACAGGGCAAAAGAATGAGGAAGAATCGCTAAATGTTTATGTACAGTAGGTAATGATAGTGTACCACTACGGATAGTAGGTAAAGATGATAACAATGTATAGTAAAGTGTGTTCTTATAAACTATGTACAGCAAGGTGCGGTAAAGCTCAGTGCAAGTAAAGCAAATGGACTGAGGCTCACAAGACCGCGTTTTGGAGCCCTCTGTTCGCCGTCAGTTCCCTGAAGGCGGTAGTTGGGCAGTTGCCGCTGTGCCATCGTTTTTCACTGAAAAACGGTGAGTTCATCTTGTATATGGTTTGGGAGGTCTGCCTCGTGTGGTTTTTTTCGGACACCCACACAACAAACAGTTCGGTTACACTTTTATTTGCCATTTACGGTTGTTACATTCTTTTGTACCGTTTGTTTTGGTTTCAAAAACAGGTCATAACACCTGCTACACATCTCAAAAGCGGTTTTCAGTTCCACATTAACTGTACAGGGTGTTATATCACAAGTGCTGTAAACCCATATATATCTATGATATGACTTGAAAGTAATAAAAAAATTCGAGGAAATTAACTGCTTTTTATCCTTTCAGATGGCTCCGTCAAATAAAACAACGCAGCAATGACAAGATAAATCATTCAATAGTTGAACTTTTACCAATAACGACAGAGTAATCTGCAGGCTTATATGCAGGGTGCAATAAAACAGGGACAGACAGTGTGCAATAAAGCGTACATGTACACAATTTATAGACACAAATTACACCGAAGAACAGTTAAGCAAAGCGCTGTTTTTTTACAATTTATTCTCATAACCTTTGTTGAATACTGTGAAAATAAGCCTTGATCTTACCATCACATCACTAATTAGAATGTATAAGAGATATCAGTAAAAATAATAACATAACATTACATATACAATAATAACATTACATTACAGTATACAATGACCCACATTCTGACGACTCGCAGAATACAGGACACAAAACAGTCTCAGGTCAAGTGTTTAATTTACAGCGATCAAGACAGTGCGCACACAGAGGATACAGTGAATAAATCTTTACCGTCACCTTCACCAGTTCACTGGATGAAAACAAGAAACTAATATCAGAGAGGTGACAACACAAATACAAAGAGCCCCGGCTGGCTACCAAAGAATCCTGTACAATGTACGGAGCGATGCAAATGTTGTTTTACATTTACAAACAGCATTTTACTATTGCTGAGCATCACTGCTCACACTGGGCCTCATTCATCAGACTGTCCCTAGTAACAAGCGTATTTTGTTCTTGGGAAAATCTCTAACGAAAAAGTCACGTCGGTTTCAGGAACTCGCTCTTAACCTAGTTTGCACGATGAGGGATCCTAAATGTTCAGATAAGTTATCTATATTTAGCAGAAGTAACGCCCATGCAATTTCTTATTAGTATATTCTGACTTCGGGGCCGCTGCCGAAAGGGGAGGATGGAAATTATTTATTTGATTCAGATAAGAATTCTCACGGAAACGGATGGAAAATAAATATATTTCGTGGTGTTAGCTGCGGGGTGTAGGGGATCGGTTGAAATTAGCACGATTTTGAAAGGACTAATGTCTAAATATTTTTAGAACAAAAACGTTTAGCATTCTTCCTTGAACCGACGCATCCATGGTAAACTGAGTTCAGTGGTTATACGCAGTGGCGATCCTAGACTCTGGGGGGGCCCAGGCAAAGAAGCTCATCGAGCCCCCCCCGCGTGCGCCCCACGCCCCCATAAGAATGCATTCAGTCAATTGTGCTTGATCAAACATCATAATCATTTATTAATGATTATTGTACACACACACGTCTGAGTAGTTGAACAACAACTGAGTCTGAGTAGTTTAACAACAAAGGAGGAGAAACATGTAAATATGTAACATCAAATAGGAGCAACATGTAAATAGGTTAACTCACTAACTGGCTCGCAATGTGAAGCTAAGATAACATATCTACTACACATTAGCTAGCTAACGTAACCATCAAGGTGTCTTTATTTCAAGGTGTCTGTATTTGCAAGCACAGTTTTCTACATTATCTTATCATGCATCTTTCTTTAAAGGGTTTATGATAAATGTATATTAACTATTTATATTTTGTACCCAGATGTCAACTAAATACGTAACAAATGAATCGATAGTTAACTTTAAAAATGTTTTGTTAGCTAGCTAAACTCAGTGAGCTAGCTGGATTGCTAGTGATAGGTAGCCAGCTATCGATAGCCTACCATATGTAAGAGTTTGCTAGTAGGTTGCGTATCACTCAGATGCCGTTAAAACCTAAATCAACGTGTGACTTGCTTTTTCATAGCCTATATCTGCGTGTCAATTTGCAAATAGCAAATAACACTTGTCGACTGATTAGAAAATAAGTGTTTTCAGAGATGTTGCCACAAGCTGTGACTCATCAGAACAGCAATGCTTAATGAGATGAACTGACACGTTACCTAGCTAACGTTATGCACATTAGCCTGCACTTTCAGTATAAAGTAAAATCAATTTAATCATGGTGTATTTATTTATCATAATTATATCCACTTGCCACTGTCCTAGTGTCGTTTTTCCTCTACTTCTCATTTTTTCTTTCGTTTCTGGTGACCAGAAAGGTATGCTCGTTTCATTGCGCTGACGGTTACACCTAACGTTGTATGTACAGGTAGCTATAGCTGACTGTCCTAACTAACGGTATCCAGCTGTCATACGGTAGCTGGAAGGGGCCCCACTTATGGGTTTTTTGGGGCAGCGGCGGGGTTTATAGTTGTCATTGCAAAATGTGCCAATATGAGTGGCCATCGGGCCCCCTTTTCCCCATTTTTTGGGGGGCCCCAAACATTTGCCTGGTTTGCCTCTCCTGACGGTGCGCCCATGCTTATACGCGTGGAACCAAATATTTTCTTCAGCGCGTAACCCCTGTCACCTATAGTAAAGACAGAGTCACAATTGCAGTTTGGCAAACACGTTAATTATAAAATAACCAGATTAGTTACAAAGTGTGTTTATATTTATTTGTCCACTGCAATTTTACTTGTGTTTTATGTACGTTAACTGTGAAAGGCCATTTTGTTCACACGGCTATAAGTCTGATACTTGCACATTTTTATAGGAATCGCATAGGCCTATAAAACATTTCTTGCTGAAATATGTGTACTTCCTTGTTCCTTGTTGCACATGTGGTGTGGAACAAAAAGAACAAATTACAACTTAGGCCCTGTCCACACGTACACGGGTATTTTTTAAAAACGTAGCTTTTTCTATGCGTTTTGGCCTTTCGTCCACACGCAAACGGCGTTTGAGGTCACTTTTCCAGGGTGAAGATTTCCAGAAACTCCGTTTTCAGTGTTCACATGTAGACAGGGAAGATGGAGTTTTTGGCTTGTGACGCCAGAGTGTGCGCCGTAGTAACTTTTTTTCAGGCTTCTGATTGGCCAACATGGCTTTACGGTTAGGGTATATCGTCGCCTGTTGGTTTAGCATGCTCTTGACAGCGTGTGTTTGCGTTTTCGTGTGGACGGAGATTTTTTTAAGAACGAAGGAGGGAAAAACCCCCGTTTTCAAAAATACCCGTGTACGTGTGGATATGGCCTAAGAATGCATTGATGAATTTTATAATGCTCGTTAGATTAATGGTATGCACACTATATGCACAAAATCGTTGGCATGAACAGTGAATCTGGCTCACTGTCTTCTATTTCATTCTTCTGATGAATTGATCAGTTTCACGAGCATCACCTTTTACATTCTAAAATCATGTTTTATCGTGCTGGCTAACAGGTCAGTGGAAGAGCGTAGGCTCATGATCTCAGCATTTCATCTTGTAAAGCAGTATATCATTTATCGCTAAGAATTTGGGGATTTTTTTTCTTATTTAGATGGCGCGTTATGCTTTGTTGACGCCTTCCGTCTGGAACTCAGTTCCTAGTCTATGTGTCGTAAAATCCCCTGTTGTTTTATTCCTTGCTCTCTTGCCAAGACAACATTGAGCTGTAACTTGCCTACCAGTTGCAGCATTATGTCCAACTCCTTCCTAACCTGAGAGCCGTGCGTGCCTTCTGGAATTAGTCTTTCTTTGTGAGGTGTGAGAACAAACGCTTTCTGCCAAAATAGGGATGAGTTCATTTGTCTGAAACGTTTGTTGACTTCACATATAAATATTTGAGGTAAACTGCCTAAGACAAACTTTAGTGCTTCTCGTGACTTCATCTTATCTAACAGGTGTTTCCTCTGCAAGACGCAAAAGTTTTGTGGGTGTGACTCTCAGCCAGTCTCTTTTTTTTTCCCGTATAGCAGGTTGAGCTGATGGCCTTTCCCTTATTACCTGGTATTTACTGAACCTATTAAGGCTAAGCACATTGGCTCAGGGCACCACCACACTGCAACACCTGAACCGAACTTAACCCCTCTGTTCCAAACCCAACTCCTTATCCGCTATACCACATTGCTGCTGTTACAATAGACTCACATTATCGTGAACATGCTGTTAGTCACACAATATTGTGTGCATAGTCTGCTTTTTATGTTAAATTTTATTATAACTGTCTGATCAATTTTAATGCTTTTATCATGAAGAATAACATGTTAAATAACTTGTCATTTGTGCACAGTATTCCATTAGTTGGTGATTTAATGCAGTGAGCTGGCTGAACACTTTGCTACTATGTCTCTGCATAGGCAGTGGTCCAGAGATTATTAATTTCATCTACAGTGACTTCAGTTTTGCCTGCAGTGAAATGAAGTCCTGTTTAAAAATCTCTGACTTCCTCAGTCTGATGTCATTCATGGCTGTGTGAACAATCAATGTTTTCGCTTGCTGTTGAGAGAGGAGCATAGATGTTAGTTTCTCTGTATCTAAGACTCTAGCTTTGAGGGAAACAATTTACAAGAGACCCTTTTTGGAATGATCTGGAATTACCCAGATTGTGAATTCCAATAATGGTTAAACTAAAGAATATTATACTCTTTTCATCATACCTGGGGTTCAGTGGGGTTTCATTCTTCTCATCTGTTTGTTTGTAACTGTGGTAATTTCAACAAAGTTAATTGAAGAATTATTCTGTTCTGCTTTCCATGAGTAGTTTTGATTTGTCTCACATTCCAGTTGGGCAATTTTTTAGCCACTTCCTTTCAGACAGAACTCCTGGTTAGCAGAATGCAAATAAGTTAAAAGTGCTCACCTCATTTCCTTGAAATAACTCCAAAAACCAACCTCTAAAACCATCATTACTTTGATTATCTTGACTCCAGCATTCTCATATGCATAATATTTCTTTATGCAACACTTTTCCCTCAATGTTTGCAGGGCAGAATCCTTTACAGTGATAATTATAAAAAATCCAATATGCCTATAAAATCATGAACATATGAAAAATCATATGTTTATAAAAACAGGGCAAAGACACCAATGAATAAAACACTGGTGAAAACTGACAGACAACAGGAGTGAAATCTAACAAAATAAAAGTAGAGAACCAACAACAAAAGAACAAACAGAGGTAAAAGATAACACACAGTTACAGAAGGTTATAAAAATCAGACAAAGACAGCAATAAAAAAGACTTTATTTCTCTTAACTTCCAGAAGACTGTTCCAAAGCCTGGGAGCTTTCACTGAGAATACATGGTCTCCTTTGACAATTTTCTCAAAGTACAACAGTTAAGGAAAGAAACAAAAACACGTGAGCTCAAGGTGTAGGAAATTACCAAAGCATAGGAATAAAACATTATTTATGCAGGATGCACTTACACACAAGTAAATTTAAGCTGTCTGCATTTCTGCCTGCTCCTCACTATGTCACACATGTGGGAGCTGGCATGAGAAACAGCCTGGACAACACTAGCTAATCCTGTCACGCTGAAGAATGAGGTCATGCTGTGGGCTTTGAACTGTGTGGCTATTTTCCTTGTGCAGCATGTGCCAGCAGCAGCTCCCTGCCACGGAGGTGCCAATCACACGCCAGCGCTTCGACCACATGAGAGAGATGTTCCGGGACTACGTCCGGGCGCAGACGCTGCAGAACTGTGACTGTCTGTGACTTTGAAGCATCTATTTCTACAAACTCAGCTCTTCATTAATATTTTTTTGTGCGGTGGAAAATAATCAGATAAAGTTTTATTGATGACAGTTCAAAAGGACAACACGGTTTATGCAAGAAGAGCTAATGAGATGAAAGCAATCAGGAGAAAGTTGATATCCTGTCAAAAACAAATGCAATATTTGCTGTGAGCATCAGTTTTCATTTTAAAAAAGTTATCAAAGTCATGCAACAGATTTGTAAAAACATTAGTATAATAATAACTAGAGAATGTAATTCCAGGGAATTACGGGTGCATGAAAATGCAAACAGTCTAATTTTACATAGATAAAAGTATATAGGCCTACATCAAACAGATGTAGGTGGTCAGAACAGCTGCCACAAGATTCTAATTGCTTAATGGCTCTATTGTGATGTCATAAAGGCCAATGTTAAGTCTATGGGGAAAATTTTGATAGTTTCTAATTAATAGTTTAAAAAGTATAAATGTTACAAAAATAAAAAATACATAGCATAAGTGTCCTTTGTAAGACCTACGCAACACAGTTTGAATGAAGTTTCTATGTTAAACGGTTGAAGCTGTATTAAATGCACAAAATTGGTTAGAAGAAGAAAAAGAAGAATAAGAAAAATTCGGATAACAATAGAGTGCATTTTCATGCACTCTAATAAGAAGAAGAATACCTTACAGGCAAATACCATACCTGTAGGGTATTATTCTATGATGAAGTAATTAAGTATTATGGTATGTTTTCAATTAAGTAATTTAATTAATTAAACGCCTGACTAATGGAACTAAAATAACCAACAAATACTTAAGCCTGCTAACTCAAACTAAGTCAGACACTGAAACATAAAATAATTACAGGGTGGTTGAGAAGAACAGCTCCCTCTAGTGGTGTAACAGGGAGCAGAGTATGGCTACCTCTAGCTCTGGTACCTTTTGTGACATCACATCTGTGAAAGAGCCCTCTGCTGGTCAGAGATGCCACTACACTCACTATAGTGCATGGACTACACACAGATCTAGAAAACGGTGAACAGTCCCCTAGTATAGCTCGAAGTAAGTAGATCTGAGTCACTGCTCTGTCTTATTTGGGGGTTAAAACCTCAGTAATATTTTCAGGAGCTAATCCATGCCCTGCCTTCACAGTAATTCCTAAAAGCTTAAAATCTTAAAACTCTAAAAGCAGCTGGATGTCAGTGCAGAGTCAAGGATTGTGTCTTCTTTATCTTTTGTAAATACCATGCTCTTTGAAAAATTTTGGTTAAGTAAAGGATTTTTAGTAAAGGAAGTCAGTCTCTCTCTCTCTCACACACACACACACACAAGAAAGTTAATTTTTATGGTTTATATGGGTGGATACATTTATTTTCAATGTTCTCGGTCAATAATAAATTAATTGTAACTGTTTCCTTCTTGGAAGTGTTTGGTAGTATTTACTGGAAAGGGCATGAACAGAGGTTAATAGTTAATATGGTGAAATTGCCCCCCCCCCGGCAATAATAGCTTTTTGCCAGAAACTCAATCTTCACATCCCTCTCTGTGTTATCATACATACACTGACTCAGTATTCACTTAAGGTTCCAGGGGATTTAGAGATATGGCTGGGGAACAGCTGTGATGTTAAGGGATTTTTCTAGTTAAAAAAAACCCTCTTCAGGAACCCCTGTTTTGCAAGCTGAAAGTGCTGCAAGCTAAATGACACCAGACATGACTACTCACTTCATCATCACTTTCCCATTTGAATACTTCAAGATCTCTGAAATGACCAGTCTTTGTAAGGATAAGGATAAGGATGTTTTATTGTCATTCCAGGTCCAGGACATGTTGTACATGACAGGGAATGAAATGAGGTACTCAGGTCCCAGTTTGGTGCTAGCAATAATAATGATAAAATCAGGAAGAAGCAATAAAATCAAAGAAGAAACACAATAACACACCATTAAAGATAAAAATAAGTAAATAAATATATAAATATGAGTATAAAGTGACAAATTGTGAAGAAAGGAATAAGACTTTAAGAAAATCTAAAGATAAACAGACAGTAGTAGTTGTTTTTTTCCTGCACCTGCTGATGTAAATGTCACTGATGGTGGGTAGGCTACTGCCAATGATCCTCTGTGCAGTCTTTACCACCCGCTGCAGTGTCTGTCTGTCTGCAGCAGAGCAGTTACCGTACCACACGGTGATGCAGGTAATTAATCAAACGCCTGACTAATGGAACTAAAATAACCAACAAATACTTAAGCCTGCTAACTCAAACTAAGTCAGACACTGAAACATAAAATAATTACAGGGTGGTTGAGAAGAACAGTGGTGTAACAGGGAGCAGAGTATGGCTACCTCTAGCTCTGGTACCTTTTGTGACATCACATCTGTGAAAGAGCCCTCTGCTGGTCAGAGATGCCACTACACTCACTATAGTGCATGGACTACACACAGATCTAGAAAACGGTGAACAGTCCCTAGTATAGCTCGAAGTAAGTAGATCTGAGTCACTGCTCTGTCTTATTTGGGGGTTAAAACCTCAGTAATATTTTCAGGAGCTAATCCATGCCCTGCCTTCACAGTAATTCCCAAAAGCTTAAAATCTTAAAACTTTGGTACAATATGTTTCACTTCGTACTGTTGGTCTGAAGCCTTGCTGCTGAGTTTTGAAACAGCTGAAGACAGGAAAGAGCTTGCCAGTGTAGACAGGTATAAAATGAGTTACAGTAATCTATCTGAAGATGAAATAAAAGCTTGAATGACCTTATCAGTATTTCCAAATGACAATAATGGCCTAATTTTAGTTACTTTAAATTTCTGAAATGATAGTAACATTCTTAGCCTTTAAGATTGTACTGTGTGCCTCAAAATGCAGACATGGATAAAAAAATAACACCAAGGTTCCTATGGGCAGGTTTCACATTAGAGATAAAGGAGCTCAGGTTATAAAGCATTTGCTCAGGAATGAGAATTAGAATTTCTGACTTATCCATATTAGACTGTAGAAATTTTTGGGCCATCCATCAATGAATGCTATTTGTACAGTCACGTGGAACAGCTGACCTCCTCAAATCAGTAGGATTGACAGAGAAAGCTGGGTGTCATCTGGGTATTGACAGATATTATGGTTAAGTATGATATAAGTAAAAGGAATACACAAAAATATAAAATCACCAACAGAGACCGGGAATTGTCTGCCCTGGAGATAATGTAAAAATTAAAGCAACCAACACTGAAAGCAAATAATAAATAAAATAGTAATTTAGTTTACTATTAAAAGTGAAATAAATTACTATTAAAAGTAAAATAATCTTTCTCTTTGTTTTACAATATTGTACATTTATATGCCTTTTTCTGGCAGTGGTAACACTTAATCTCTAGTTTGCTCAGGGGTCAGACATATACCCAGCAGTGTTCCCCTGCCCATCAGACTGACATCACAGGGTTTTTGCCCTGACCACACATCCTAATGTGTGCGCCAGGCAATTGTGTCAGCGGTTTGCGTTTTAGATATTGAAATGAGGGCCCACTGGCATATAAAGTAAGATAAATAATTTGTATAATAAAGGATTGGTAAGAGTTCTGAGAGGCAAATTGACATGATGTCCTTCAGGCACTCTGTCACCTTCAGAGAGAGCGGCTATTATGTTTCCAACCTGATACAGGACTGATTGTAATCAGTGGATTGCATTTTATGCCCTAAAGCAGAGAAGGATGTGCTGATGAAGGGCCATAAAAATAAATGAGTCTTATCGTTCCGTGGCATCGCGGACCTCGTGGTGACATCCCGGATAAGCCCTTGCTATCCGACGTGTGGGATAATGGGAGAAACGAACGTGTGTCCTGAGTGACAGGTGGCAGGCGCAGAGATCACACGCCACTACCGGAGGCTCCTAGGTGTTGCTCAAAGGATTGCAGGGTCATGGGGGCAATTTCACCATATTAACTATTAACCTCTGTTCATGCCCTTTCCAGTAAATACTACCAAACACTTCCAAGAAGGAAACAGTTACAATTAATTTATTATTGACCAAGAACATTGAAAATAAATGTATCCACCCATATAAACCATAAAAATTAACTTTCTTGTGTGTGTGCGTGTGTGTGTGTGAGAGAGACTGACTTCCTTTACTAAAAATCCTTTACTTAACCAAAATTTTTCAAAGAGCATGGTATTTACAAAAGATAAAGAAGAAACACAAACCCAGAATTAACAAAAACAATTAAAAAACAGAACCAGAAACGGAAACTTAAAGACCAAGCTTAATTTAGCATGTCATTACAATTTCACCGTCCTCATTTACTTTCCACAGTGTTCTAGTAATTACCTACTCACTGCACAATACAAAAAGATAACCATTTAGTTTACAGAAAACAAACTCTATACTTTACAAAATAAACATCAATCTGTTATTATTGCAATAGGTTCCCTGTTCTTTTCTCTCTGCTTTGCAAGTCGTAAGAACAGGAAGTTTTGCTCGACCACAATTTAAATAAATCACACTACGATAGATTTTATACTTTTCCTCCATGGAGAAAGAAGTCAAAATGATTCACTGTGGTGCTACAATACTATGAAATATTCTCTGTTGGCGATCACCATGGGGGAAGCAAATTCTCTTATGTTAATAATCATAATGACTGAATGTTACTACATCCATCCTCGATCTTGGATTGGGGCGCTTAATTGCACACAGAGACTATTTTTCACAAACAGAAAAAATAATAGCTTTTTGCCAGAAACTCAATCTTCACATCCCTCTCTCTGTGTTATCATACATACACTGACTCAGTATTCACTTAAGGTTCCAGGGGATTTAGAGATATGGCTGGGGAACAGCTGTGATGTTAAGGGATTTTTCTAGTTAAAAAAAAACCCTCTTCAGGAACCCCTGTTTTGCAAGCTGAAAGTGCTGCAAGCTAAATGACACCAGACATGACTACTCACTTCATCATCACTTTCCCATTTGAATACTTCAAGATCTCTGAAATGACCAGTCTTTGTAAGGATAATGATAAGGATAAGGATAAGGACGTTTTATTGTCATTCCAGGTCCAGGACATGTTGTACATGACAGGGAATGAAATGAGGTACTCAGGTCCCACCATTAAAGATAAAAATAAGTAAATAAATATATAAATATGAGTATAAAGTGACAAAGTGTGAAGAAAGGAATAAGACTTTAAGAAAATCTAAAGATAAACAGACAGTAGTAGTTGTTTTTTTTCCTGCACCTGCTGATGTAAATGTCACTGATGGTGGGTAGGCTACTGCCAATGATCCTCTGTGCAGTCTTTATCACCCGCTGCAGTGTCTGTCTGTCTGCAGCAGAGCAGTTACCGTACCACACGGTGATGCAGGATGTGAGGATGCTCTCCACCACACACCTGTAGAAGGAGGTGAGGACTGAGGTGCCAAGGCCAGCGTGCTTCAGCCTCCTCAAGAATTAGAGGCGTTGGTGGGCCCTCTTCACTGTACTGGTGTTGATGCTCCAGGTGAGGTTGTTAGAGACGTGCAACTCCAGGTATTTAAAGCTGGAGACCACCTCAACAGCTGCTCCCCCAATGTGGAGGGGAGGGGGAGTGGTGCCGGTTTTCCTAAAGTCCACAATCATCTCCTTTGTTTTCTTTACGTTGATGGAGAGGTTGTTTACTTTGCACCAGGCCTCCAGTTTTTCCACTTCCTGTCTGTACTCAAACTCATCGCTGTGAGTGATGAGTCCCACCACTGCGGTGTCGTCCGCAAACTTCACAATATGATTGCTTGGATGCTTGGCTGAGCAGTCATAGGTCAGCAGTGTGTACAGTAGGGGGCTCAGGATGCATTCCTGGGGGGAACCGGTGTTGAGGATGATGGGGGAGGATGAGATGTTGTGGATTCTGATGGACTGGGGCCTATTTGTTAAAAAGTCCAGTACCCAGTCGCACAAGGATGAGCTCAGTCCACGTAGTGTCAGTTTGTTTATCAGGGTTTGTGGGATGATGGTGTTAAAGGCGGAACTGAAGTCCAGGAAGAGCAGTCTGACATGGGAGTCCTTACTCTCCAAGTGAGTGAGGGCCAGGTGAACCACAGATGAGATGGCATCTGCAGTGGAGCGGAGTGCAGGTGACTCCTGCATTCACAAAAAGGGACATGTTTCTGATTGGGAAACATGTTGTGGAATGCATGCATGAAAGAACAAAGGCACTTACAGCATAACAATGACTCTCTCTTGATTCTCTCCCTGTGTTACAATGAGCAGGGTGGATCCAACTGCAGAGATGACTCAGGACATAAAAAGGTTTGGCTCAAAGAAAAAGAAAATTAGTAAAAGAAAAGGCAAAGCAGGCTTGGTATAAGAATGCACACACAAAAAGCATGATGACTCAAGACTGAGCAACTAGGTAGACAATCAACAGAGGTGGAGTACATTAACTAAATGAGACATAGAACACACAGAAAGCTGAGAGCATCTGGTGGTCATCCCGGGAAGCAGCGGACAGGAACCCTGACACCCTAAACTGTCTTGTGTGACTCCCTAACACTACAATGGTGCTGTAAAAGGAAGGATAACTAAACCATGTCTTTTTTGGCTACTCACCCCTAATTCTCCCTCTGATTGAATGGAGGAGTGGGCAAAGAAAACCTATGGTACAGAGTTTGGGGAGTACAGTACCTTATGCACCATTTGAAGACTGAAGACTGCACTGCTGCTCTTTAAATTCATGAGGCCCTGACCTATTGTAATGGAGATGAACAAAAAATGGAGTAAACAAAATTTCCATACACTTTTGTCTGTGCAGATCCCATTTAATTAGACCAGCTTTCTGTCTTTGGACCAATGTGGTATCTGTAAAATAGTTGCCAAGATCCAGAACTTTTAACTGGTACCATATTATTGAAACCATTAACTACCAACACCCTTTCCACCATAAGAGAGGTGGAACAGGTGGTCTGTGCCACCTCTGAAGCCTTCATTTCACCTCTCCTTCAATATCTTCACAGTTTCTGGCCATAAACTGACCGGTTTCAAAATGTACCCCCACTTTAAAACCCCATCAGTACCACTTCACATGTCCTGGGGGACTGGGTCTCCCACCAAACCCCTTCTTGTTAAGTTTCAAACATTCTGGAAGTACTTTCTCTTTTTCTTAACATAAGTCACATTGTCAGCTTATGTTGTTAGTTTAAGAGGTAACACTGTTCCTGAACTTCAGTGGATACAACCCCACTCAAATGGACGGGCAGAGAAAGGGTCTTGATCATACTGTCTGTCCTATCCATACATACTACATACATACATACATACTACATTCATACATGAAACACAATGTCTGCTGAGGTCAAAGAAAAATAAAATGAATCCCGGAAAATATGAGATTACAGCAAACATACAGTGAAATACATATGTACCCCCTGTGCCTATGATTGGTCTTCAAACCCTGTGTTCTGCAAGATCACTCTACTCTGCAACCATGGGGTAACTGACTGTCCCAACCTGACAGGGTTGCACCTCTCAGACATGATCTCTATCTGTACTGGTCTGTCAGTGGTGGAATGAACTCCCCAGGGGGTCAGGAGAGTGGAATCACAGGCCATCTTCCAATGCAGACTGAAGACCCACCTCTTCAGACTGTATCTCAGTTCCACTTTAATTCCCACCCCCAACACCTGCTACATCAAGCACTTAATGTTTATTTTACATGTAGTGTTGCGATGAATTTCTGGTTCTAGGGGCTGATGTATGGTAGTATACTTGGTATCCATTGCCTAGTCAGCTTGCAGAAGTTAACATGTGGTAGGGCTTGAATAGTGTTATGCTCACACTCACTGGTCTGGGAGTGTTGTTAGCCTGGTCTGACACTGTTGCCCATTTAACTTGAATGGATACACTTATGTTATTATGCTGGAAGTCACTCTGGATAAGAGCATCTGCTAAATGAAATGAATGTAATGTAACATACATACATACATAGTTCAGTTGATAGATTTTTTCTGTACAGTGTGCTTTTTTGGTATAATTTTCACAGCCACTGACCTGTAGGTTAGCATTCATCACTTTGGACTGTGTGTGTTTGAAGCGTAAGTAACCCTCACGCCATTGCGTGGTTTCTGGAGTGTGCAACACTGACCGTTGTTCCAGACGTGTGGGACGTGATGAATTCATTGGTACAGCAGACTCTGCCAGCCCCTGATCATGAAAGGGGACAGGCTAACATCAGCAAGTGAGGAGGCCAGCTGGCACAAAGCCAAATTCGTCATGAGGGGGGGGAAAAATGAAATGTCATTGAGACACAGGCAGTGGGGCAGCCTGCTATGGCATTAGAAAGAAAGAAAATGTTATCCTTTAAATTGCAGATTATTCAGACATTATTATTGCTGCAATGAGAGTTACTGAAGCAGGACGGTCGCAGACTGGCTTTGTACATCTGACTACCCTGCCTGGCTGAGGAGCCAGATCAGAGGGGAGAGCTGTTAGTCGTCTTTGGCATGTTTTCCCCTGTGATGAGGGAATGACTTCCTGGCAGTTGGTGCATATTATAAAAGATCATGTGAACTGACTGGATAACTTCTGTAACCTACATTGCTGTGTACTGGCAAGAGTAAGAGGCGATTTTCAATATGCTTATTTTTTTATATAATTATTTGCATAACTAAAACACTATTAATGTTTTTAAATTAATAAAATTATGTATTTAATTAGCTGCCTTGCCATCTGAACTGGATGTTTTGAAATGTCTGAATGGCCATCAATCAATCGATGTTTTTGCTGCACATTTCACCTTTAGCAGAAGCATTGCCACAGCATTTTACATTTTAGATATTTATGTATCAGTAAGAGCTTATAGGGTTTTTAACAATTCACTGATTAAGCTTAACTAACAATGACAGCAGTCCAAAATCGAAGGAGTGTGCATCAACAAACACAATTATTTTAGTACTTTGAGCAGATTATTATCAAGAGATGGTTTATTTCAAAGAACAATTCAGTCAATCCTCCTCACTTAAGGATCACAATAAAAACCACCATGGGTCCAAAGGTCTGGGCCTGAGGCACAATGCGTTAAGACAATTTGAATGCATCGCACCTTTCATCTGTGGGGGAGTAGAAAGCCTGTATCTTGCTGTTGATAGGCTTTGATTATAATTGATGGAAACATGCACAGAAAGAAGGACTTAGTTTTATGGAATTTGAGGCTCAAGCTGGCTACATGCTGCAGCGAAACAGCTGGCGTTTCAAGATGATCTTGTCAGAGTCAATTAGCTTCTCTCCTCCACACGCCACACAGTGCCGTTTGAGATTAGATGAGTACATTCAGATGTAAGTGTTGATGTCGTTAGCATATGAGCGTGTGTCTTCATTTCCCGCCTCCTGGTGTCGGGCAGAGGGGTTCACGATGACATGGGTACAGCGGTGAACAGGTTGTACACATGTTTCTGGCTCGCCGGGGCCATTGTATTTAATTGCTGGCAGATTGCCCCTACAGGGTGTGGTGGTAACTTAACACGTTTTAGTTAAACAGTGCTCAGTCGGTGTTGCTCTCCATATCTGTTTGAAACCCTTGGTAATTTTAGACCAAATCCTTTGAACCGTATAGGCTTAGCAAATGGCTTCGCTTGCATTAATTATGAAGCCACAGGGCGGGCTCAGCAAAATTGTGTTTCGTGTTCTGCACCTGTTCCATGCTGTCGGGGAAGTGAGGATTTAATAAAACTTCAATGGTCTGAACCCAGCGGTCTTAGAAATTAACGCCCTTGTTTATCGTCCAGCATTCTGAATACTGGACACAAATGATGTCAATTACTAAAACTCCTCACTTAACCAACATGTAAAATAATAATAAAAATGATTTAATTTAATAATTATTATCAAAGATATTAACTATCAATTAAATCACCGAATTCGTTGATAGGAGATGAGCAGTCTGGTGGATCAACCTTTGCCAGAAATATAGAGCCACAACTGGAATAAATTAAAAAGGTTTATTAAGCAGTTACACTAAGACAAGACAAAATTCAAAGTCTGGGCTACAGACCTGGTCCACTACCATAACAGACACTAAATTACATACAGACATTAACAAAACATGAACATGGATGGATCACAGAATGGTGAATGAATGCGTGCAGAGAAAATTACCCAAGCCAATTGTTTACCTCTTCCAAGGAAGAACACAGGAACCACTCACAATAGCAGCAAAACTCCCAAAAAAATGCAAAAAGTTGCAAGATAAACTGAGCCACGGACTGGATGACTGAACGGATGACTGAGCGTCTATCTGAGCTGAGGCAAAAACTGAGCAGGGCAAAACTGAGCAACGACAAAAGACTGAGCCAAGAGGCCTGTTCTAGGCCTGACTTAAGAAGAAGCTCTTTCCACCTCCCTGACCCACGCATGATTAATTTTATGGTTGGGGAGTGCCTGGAAGTTCCTCCAGGACTTAATTTTGTCCTTTCGATCCAAACATCTGGAAATACCAGATATATTTTCAAGATTCTCATCTTTGCATTTAGCTCTTCATGAACATCGCAATGACACCAAACTTTAATAGGCATGGGCTGAGAGGAGAGAGATAGCTGAGAGGAACTGGTAAAATGGTGGTTTTGCTGCTATATTGAGAAATACATGTGTTATCACACAACATTGGGTTTTCCACATTTTTCCATGACATGAGAGTACAATTACTGTGGGGTACAAAGGGTAAATGATCCGAACGTATAGGTACGCACAAAGAAACACGCACGCACACACACACACACACACACACACACACACGCTGATTGTGCTCAGGAAGGGGAGAAGGGGGGAGAGAAAGCAACCCCCTGCAGCTGAGGTCTACCAGCTTAAGCAACTTTGGCTAAAAAGGCAGAGTTCTTTAAGATTATATTAGAAGTATTTGGCGCCTAAAACTCTTTCAGATTAAACCAAACATGACTGTAGCCACCGTTTAGCCAAGGATTCTACATCTGAGGGGCAGATTCATGCTTACCAATAAACAAAGCGGGCGTATCACGCCCTACTTCCGCTTTTATCTGGCGAAATAATGTGAATCCCAACGGTCAATCATTATGGTTGAGGTTTTAAGTATCTGACTAGGTTTTAGGTGACTTCTTGCAATCTTAAAGTGATGGCTGCTTATTTTAAGTAGTTATGTGATCCGTGGTCACTGATTTTGGGGTATATATGGTGGTAGACCATTTGCCCTCTTGCCTGCTATGTGTGTGTATTTGTTGACTTATCTTATCTGCGCTTGTTCTGGTCCTGAGTAGGGAAAGGAATCCTAGAAAACCCAGACCAGGGCACATAGCCATAAAATGCATGGTACTCTCCCGACAATGCAAAGCATGCATGAACACTTTGCATATAGCCATTGTGCGTTGCCATGTTGTGTCGTCTTCCAGTGTGTTTTCATGCATGTTAGAGAGCGCAGCATTAAGGCCAGATTGCAGAGCAGTAACATGAGAAAGTCACAACATTTTCATAACTTGTCACACAGATGCAGATGTTGTTTAGCCTTTTTTTTCCTCATCCCGTAAGTTCTGCCAGCTTGTCTTCTATTTTGGAGGCCCTTCACTGGCAGCTTCCACGAACATTATTTCTATATTAGGCAAAATGTTTAAATATGGAAATGCTTTTATTAGACTTGGTCATACTGGATATGATAAGGCATTTTATTAGACTTGAACACACTAGATATACATATCTATGTAGTGTTGTCCCCATGCATGATGGGCATCCCACTAGTTATGATGCACATATGAATACTGTTTCTGTCCAATGGGGTAGTATAAGACAAAGGGAAGCTCATGCCAAGCCTTCAGTTAGATGGGTCCAGGAAGGTGGTGGAGGTGGCAGCAGATGCAGAGGAAGAACAACAGCCACTGCAAGGAATGAGCACTGGGGCAAAATATATGTTACGTGAGAGACTGGAGGATTACTGGTATATGACACCTACAGATAAGGGATGTGTTTTTATGAGCAGTAAAAGATATTGTAAAGCAGAATAATAACCTTGTATTGCAGTGCTTGCCAGATTAGAGCAGTAAAGGGAAACCACAGTTTGCTGCTGACTTTTAGAGGCTAAATGAGGACATCATGAGGTGTCTGCACCCCCACCCTTTCCCCAAGCATTTCATATTACATTATTCCATGGGCATCGGGGGACAGGTTAGATGTGTGTTCCTCTTTTGCCAGAATCATTGTCAGCAGTGATTCCTAGTTACTTTCTCAGTCACTGTACAGAACAGTGACTTAAGGTTAGCAGTTTATATTTGACTGCTGTTTCTCATTTGAAAATTCAAATGATTTCTTGAAATGTACAACTTTCACATGCACTAAAATTTGTTTGAGAATGCAACTCTAGCTTATTGTTAACAGAGCTGGAGGGAAAATGTTCATGTAAGTGTGTTGCCCTAATACCTGGCCCACAATCAACTAGACTACGCCACCTTCAGTTTACTGAGGAGAAGGACCTTGACACATCCCATGAGCTAATAAATTAGTTAACCCCACATACAGATCATAAATCACTGTAGAAAAGGATATAACAAGTTGTTGTAATCAGTATGTATAAATTCGTTAAAAAAGATAAAAACTCCCACTGGAAGGGGGTTTCTTCAGTGCCAGCTCCAGCTCCACCCCGCCACTCACTCCAGGTGCCGGCTGGAGAAACTGTAAATGGACAGCAGAGAGAGAGAGAGAAAGCAAATACCCAAGCCACTACACACCTATATAATTGTGAATAAACCACTGCAACCAAACCAAAGATAAGTGCACATTCACTTAGCTTTAAGACACCTCGTGCAGGAAAGTCTCTCCAAACCGACCCACTGAAGAAGTGGCTACAGCAAGGAGGGGAACTGCATCCAAGAGGCCTCCCCCTTCCACGATGGGCCGGCAAACTGGCACTGGGAGAAAGACCCCCCACTCTGGAGACACAAAGCTACAAGGTCACCAGTGGACATTACACTCGGTTCAGGCAGCAATAAAATTGGAGCATATTCAACAAGTCAATATAATTACTCTGAGACAATTCCATGCCATTTTAAATGTGCCGCTGCGCTAAAAGGAAACAAGCAAAAACTACTAAAAGGAAACAGTGGTTGGTATCATTTCAACTTCCTGTTCTAGATGAGGGATTACACACACAAAGCTCCTTAACTCGTAAAAGAAAGTTTCACCGCTTACTGACTTCACACTTGCACACACTGACTGCCGTGTGAAACCTGTATCGACTTCTACATGTTGCACAGTCCACTCAGCGGCTTCCCGTGTAACCTTGCGGGGAAAATTACCCCACTGTAGTCGGCCCCAGCAGCAGCAACAGAAGAGAGAGTGCCCTGGCTGTGAAATCAAGGTTTATACCTTCTGACTTCCCATGCAACCATGCACACACTCAATCACACCTGAAACTCACTCCCCAGTCTAGGAACGGAGCACTTTGTATGGAACTCATCATCTTCTGAAGAATGTACAGCTACCACTAATTACCACATAAGTCTCTATGCTAAATTCCGAGTACCCTTGTCTTTAGTCTACCTAGCCAAGCATTCTGAATGAAAATATCACTGAGCAGGTTCTCATTAGCTTGCTATGCAATATTATTACGGGATCACTCCAGATCAGTCAAATATTTTCCCACACTGCAAACTGACCTGGTGCATTGTGATCACTTCTACATCACTTGCTGGTGCTGGTCAAGCCTGCTTCTTTTGTCAAGTAGACTAGTTATATTAGTGGGGTAAAATATATGTGTTCAGTACATATGAATTTTAACACAATAAGAAGTGTATGCATTGCTGTCGATAGGGGTATGGGGTAGTTGTCTTTGGCTCGCACCTTGCTGTGGACCAAGGTTATTGACTCCCCCTTTGGACATCATAACAGGAATAAATATAGGAGAAGGAGGAGATGGGGAGCAGGGGGAGGGGGTGCCATGAACAGCTGACATAAAGAGGAAGTGGTGAGTGGGGTTTTCATAGTTGGAGAGTAAAAATGGAATCCTAGACTGAGACATCATCAAAAAAGATTAAAGTGGAGGAAACAGACTAAGTGGGGGAAAAGCCACCAATGGACTTGTAGTTCTGACTGCATTTTGTATAGCAAGCAGGAAAGACCTTCAGCCTTCTAATGATGGTAAGTCAAATGCTAGTCATTGCACAAGTGAAAGAAACAACATGAATGCATCAGTAAAACTTGGAGAAGCCTCTCTTGCCTCTCTTCTTCAGCATACCAACATACCAGCCATTTCTGATTTGTTTTTTTTTTTGTCTTTTGGAACTGATTGATTTTGCTTTTTGACTGCATCCATATTCACATACGATAGACAAGTGACTGCAAACATCTAGGACTGGATTTCTAACAAGATGTTACCAGAAGAGCCCAGCTCATCATGAATTTATGAGTCCATTTCACAATACAGGCATTGAACAGCAGATAGCAAATGACAATTCTGCAATGTGTAAAGGAATAAAGCAATAATCATTAATGGTATGCTTCAAGATTATACAATCATCAAGCAATAAACATGACAGCCAAGAATACAATTAACTATATGTAATAACTTTTTATTAAAAGCTTTATCACAGGTAATAGCTTGCAAAATTTAGATGCCTTTTACTTGTGTCACAGCATAGATGGACATGTAATGAATGCAGGGACTCTAACTTTGCTACTTTAAATTGCACACCATTTGTCAATCATCTTGTTCTGTTCTGCCATTTCACACACACCAAAAATAATAAAATAGAATTTATTTTCTCTGACTGATTCATTTGTCACAGGCATTTCGCAATGCAGAAAATCCATTTATTTATGTAGGCTTCTACTAGAAAAACTGACACTAAAGGTTAGTAAAGTAGTTAAGTATCTCAAGAGTAACTCAGATGTAGTACAATGCCTTCATCATCACTCTGCACTGCAGCTCAGCATGAAAGTAACCAGTGTTGTGGCTTTTACAGTCAAGCCAACTCAAAGATGGACTACTTACATGAAATGATCAATGGAGGGCCTGCCATGTGACGTTTATATTTCAGACTTGGATGCCACCACAGACATTCTATATAATGACAAGATATGTGTTCCTTCCATCCTCTTGACTACCTTATCAAGGTTCTGGTCGACAACAGGAGGTTCTGGGGCCATATGCATTCCTATGCCAGCTGTGGATCATGGTCCTTTAAGAATATCCATAATCAGCCAGCCAATCAGAGTGCTTTTAGTTTCAAGAATGACAGACCTTTTACGTGAAGCATATGGTGCTAGCTACATGGTCAATATGTAGAATATGTGGTGAGTTGCTGCCTGCGGTGGAAGGAGCATGGCTTTGCTTCAGAGAAGAGATGGATGAAGCCTCTGGTAGCCCAGAATCTCTGTCCGTTCGGCGGGTGAGCAGTCATCGATCAGCGCAGCTGCAGGACTGCTCGACAGCGCAGGGATGCGGGCTCAGGTGGTGTAATGATCTGAGCAGAGCGTGGCAGTACCCTCCCCAGCTGTTCAGGGCCGTGGGGTCAGCCTGATGTGCCGAACCTTACACCTTTCTCGCCAGAGTCATCCATCATCGGTTCGTGAATAATTCTATGGTCAAACCAGTGATCTACCCCAGTGATGAAGTTATGAAACTTTTTTTCAGGGGATGTACTAATATATGCTTTTCTTTTCATTTACACAAGCTGTCAGGCTTTTTTTGTGTCTAGCTTATATCAAGCTGTACTGTGACACCGCTGAAACTGAGGAGGCACTTTCACCCGTTCGGTAGGTTCAGCGTAGGGCTGAACGATTTGGGGAAAATATCTAATTGCGATTTTTCTGACAGATATTGCGATTTCGATTTGATTTGCGATATAATTTTTTAAAGTCAACCTTCAGTTCAATATTCACTGTGTAATGAAGCATTACCACATGAGATACCATCAAAATATTAACTGCTCTATATTCTAATGCAAGGATGAGAACTTAAAGATATGAATTGCTTCCAACATGTATTACATTTTTTAAATTGGCATAGAACATAGAACAAACACAGAACAATTACAGGGCTTAAAGCAACAAAATTTTCTGAGCCTGAAATAGGACACACGTAAATTTAGCGTTACCACAACAGCTTTAATTCAAAATTGTAAAACAAAACAAAAAAAAAAAAAACAAATTATTAATACAATTTTGTATTACAGTGCTCAAATTAAAAGTGCTTCCTTTTTTCTTAAATGCTATTAAAAATGAAAAGTGAAAAATGAAAACTTCAGTAAAAGTTGGTCGAGTAACAAGATGCTGTGTTACAACTTTGTCCAAATCATCATCAACAGAACAGGACCAACACATTGAGAATTCTGTCCATGTTGCGGTTTGTCGACTCGTAAACGTTCAGTAAAAACATCTGTTTTGATAGCTTGTGCGCTAAACATTACCTAATGTGACAGGCAATGCCGTGATAGGTAGCTGGCCTGTGTATTTGACAAGCTAAGTTTGGAGAGTGCATTTCTGTCCTGTGAGAATGTTTTGCACAGGTCAACTAGCGCTGGCGCTATCCTGAAAGAAAGGTCATGTTCGGCTACAAATGTACAAACGCGGACTTTATGATTGCACACGCGGTCTTGGATGGATGAAGCGGTAGCAGCTACAGTGGCCACAGCTCCCGGCAACGTTGACGAAGAGCCCGAACAACTGCTTTGTGTGAGGGATGTATCATGCCGAGACAATGCCTTTTGCCGCTTGTCCTACACTTTTTTTCGACCACACGGCGCAAAAGCAGTTCCCGGTCTCGTTTAATTTGTGACAACATAAGCCTAACGTTTGTCCGTCATTACCGTTTTTATATAACCAAGCCTATCACCATTTATTTTTCACCTCCCGTTCTATTGTGCTTGTGTCTGCGCCAACCTTCACAAGTTTCGCTTCTATGCTCCATCTATTTCAATGCATGCAACCTGTTGGGCTGTAATCAACTGATACAGGCCCCTTAAATACTTCCTGGCACCGCCTCACAGAAAGTTAAAACTTGTTGCCGATTGGGTAAGAACAGTGCTCTCGTGCCAGTATGTCGCCTAAACAGGCTTGGTTAAAACTCATCCGACAAAACACCACGTCAGTGATAGTTTTTAATAGTATTGAGTTCCGGTCTGGTATACGCTTGTAATAATTCACTGCCTGATCTAAAATCTCTGCTAGTGATGTGCAGTTAGTGAACGAACGAATCCTTTTGAACGAGTCTTTGAAGTGAACTGAGTGTACTGAATCCCTAGTCTAAGATTCGTTCCTTCCTCTTTGCAAACATGCGCGCTGATTAGCTGGCATAGCAGCTATAGCTCTCCCTCCAGTGGATATTAGATATGCGGTCTGACCACGAAGCAGCCTATCACAAAACTGTATCAGCAGTACGATCATGACAACAACTAGCCAATGGCTGAAATGCTAAAACTCTCGAAGCACCTCCCACTGGCCATCTCGGCACAGCTGACGATGTGGGACAATGCAAAAGATCCGGTGACTACGAAGACTCTAAACTCCACCTACCGACCTGATGAACTGTTGACAAGTTCCTCAGTTCACCAGTTCTTTCAGGCTCCAAAGATTCACTGACTATGAAGACTTGGTGACTACGTGTTGCCAGAATCGCGAGTTCTCAGTATATATAACAGGCTTGGGCTACATCCGCCATTGACAGTGACGATGCAAAAGGAATCAGAGCGCTTCCGTGACATTATTATAGGAATAAAAAATATTAAATATTATTTTGCTCATCTACCTGGAATATTATTTTATATTTATATTTTTAGCAGTAGCATATTTTAGGTGCGCACAACGTATCACAGTTCTTGTTTATCACAACTGCAATTTTACGTAGGCTACGATTTATTAAATGTTGACATCACATTTCCTTTTAACGTGAATAAAGTCCTTATTAATTAATACTGACAAATCAACATAGTAGGCTGCAAAACAAAACAGAAATGTGATGCATAAGCCTATGCATCACATTTGTAGCGTACTATGTCTACATTAACAACAAATAAAAATACTACATCGCTGACTAGGCCTACAAGTATATTAAAATGTTTGGGCTGGGTTAGTTCAAAACTTGTAAAACGAAGTTATTCGCATCGGATATAAGCGTGGCTCTTTTTTTCCTCAGTGCTTTTTTTTAGTTTTAGCAAATGACGTGTACTTTCTAGGCTATTATACGCGTTAAAATGTGGGGTTCTATTACCTTTTGCGGCTGCATGATTGTTTGAATAGCATGGTGCAGTTTCACGTAATGAATATTACGATTTAATTATTATTAATTTCATTGACATTTGGTTTCACACGTGCTGTTTTGCCGCAGAGCAGGCTAATAATGGACATGATGTTTGGAACAATGTACACTAACTTTTAAAATGCAATAAAACTATTTACAGATTCGTGTATGCCGCCCAACCGGATATGGAAATGAACGAATCAGTGAGTCAAAGATTCGAATCATTTTATTGAACTGAACGAAAGGAACCAAATCACTAAAAAGAATCGTTTTGAACACCACTAATCTCTGCACGCCGGATTTCCAGCGTGGGGCCAGAGATCTTTAACCCATGTGGACGTATACGCAGTCGCCTTGGTCCACTTCTGATTGGTGAGCATGACTGCTACACGAGGAGGCATGAATTTGTAAAACCATTGACACAACAGTTTAAACCCTGGGTCAGATGCGCTGCATAGCGTATATCCTAAATCGCAGCCTTTGCGATTTGCTAATCGCATTGTTTCAAAGCGCGATTTCGATTTGAAATCAATTAATCGTTCAGCCCTAGTTCAGGGTAATGTTGTTGTCACAGTTGTTTGTCAGTAAGAACACAGGAGTAAGGCATCCAGTTCAGTGCTTTAAGGAAGGCACAAATGTGTGTGTGTGTGTGTGTGTGTGTGTGTGTGTGTGTGTGTGTATGTATGTATGTGTGTTTTATTGGCATAGACACACACAACACAATACAATCTGTTCCAGAGAGTCTGGTGTCTCCAGCTCTTTACCTCACAGGAACTGGTACTGCACTAAAGTGGGGGAGGACATCCAGCTTTGATAATGTCCAAAATCTTTGGCTCTGTTGGGGTTATTATTGGTTGCCAATGGATACGTACAGGTCAGAGGGCAAACGGTGCACTGGGGGTTGACCTTGGGGGTGTGCTTGTGATTTGGGTTACCTGTGGGGGTGCTGCTGAGAAGGGGGAGCAGGAGAACAGTTTTGGGCAGGTTTGACATGTTTCGTAAACAAAGGCCCGTGAGAGGTGGAGGTGGTGTACACAAACTGAGACAGACAAACGAACAGGGCCCTTTTTAACAACCGCTGACACGAAAACAGTTGTCTCTGTCAGCGTTGTGATGATGGCGATCCCACGGCCGCTGCAGCATTCCAACGTTTCACGGTTCACGTCGATCAAACGCGTGTCAGCGCAGCGTTCCAGCTGCGACAGCGGGGGGGGCAGCCACACGCAGGGCAGTTGTGGTGACACAGCTGTCACTGCAATGGGCTTCAGGTGACCTCATTATTAATCTCTGGACCCAGTGTATTTATCTCCCTCAGTCACGGGTGGTGTGAAAAGGACAGAATTTCCATTTCACTTGTAGGAATACGAGCACACGCTGAGTGCCGCCTAACCTTGCGTTGACTTTGTGCGATTTATCATTGCACGTTTGAGTGAAAAACAAAACAAATGTGCAGGGGCCGGGGAGAATTGACAGATCTTTGAAAGTGGATATACAGCTCCGCTAAATGAACCCAGCCCCAAGTGATGTGAATGAAATTACCTTTTAAATTATTTCCTTGTTTATTTTCAAAAGAATGCAATATTTTTCACTGCCAGGGTTTACAGTGTAACTGAATGCAAGTAAACGTGAATGGTCCCATCCTCCATTTATCTCTGAGACGCTGGGGCATAACCACTGGGCCCCCCTGCTGATGACCATCTGTGTATGTGATTTACGGAGCCTTCACAGAACACACCTTGCCGATTTTACCTGCTCTGTGTTGGGATTTTGTGGTCTCAACTGCTATGAATGCCAGGGAAAAAATCTGTTGTCACATTGTGTGACACAACAATCTGAAAATAAGTCTTCTGTATGCAACCCAAGCATACATGGGCCAGCAGCTAGGAATGGCTCAGTAATGTTCTTTTCTGTTGTCACATAAATCCCCTAATTAGGTGCTGGCTTTGACAGCCAATTCCCAACATCTCTGTAAAGTCAAATGTTTTGAAGCTGTGGGCGCAACACAACACAAGCATGTCTAGTTTTCTTTTTTTTAAAGAAAGGCTCAGCCATTCAGAAGCTGTTCTTGTGCAGCAATATTTTCATCCTGTGACCATCCTCTGTCTCAATATTGGGCTCACACCGAGAGTGAAAAGAATTATGTTCAGACATCTGTGTACTTGGTCATTACTGTCTTCAAAAACAGACAAACAAGCAAAAATAGGCAAGCGGAAACTGTCGATTTATGCCAAGAGTCTGTGGGAAAATGGGGGCTTGGGGTACAGTTTCCTGGCTCACAAGACAACATGCGTAATTTAACCTGTCCAAGGGTTTGTTCAGAAATGGTGCTACAGAACCTTTCATCATGTGGTGGAGTAATGTGATAAGCTAGTAATGATGATGATAGTGATGAAGGCAGGTCTAAGAGGATTCTTCATTGGTTAGTCTATTCTTTATAACTATTTTACATCTCTTTTTCTGCCTTTTTCACAGTTTGTGCATTTTTGCCCAGTTTCACACAAATTCCCCCTTTGAGCTCATGGTAAACACCACTATTATAGCAATTTTCTGCAATTCAAAGAAAATGAGAAAATCAATGTTGTTTTGTGAAATGAGTGAAATAACAAGCATGTGCTTTCAAAGAAACTGCCAAGTTATTGAAAGTCCTGTAAGTCCTGTTCTGAAGTCATATGATGCTAAACACATGCCCCGTTGACAATGTCACCTAAACCACATACCCATCAAAGATGAATTTAAACCACTGATCTTGCAATTTTGGTCAGATGCAACAAATGCAGAGTATCTCTGAAATGCACTGTTACAGCTCACTAGAATAGTCAATTGTCTTTAAGCAAGCCATTACTTGTTAAAGATGACAAATGTGGTGGGCTCAACGCCATCAGTTCTGATCATGCACAGAACAGCCTGGGGGCAGTGTAGTGAGAAGACACCAGCCGTTTATAGCTGTGTCTGCATGTAATGGTGACTTTCCTGCACTGTATTGAACAAATCCTTACAATGTTCAGAAAGGGTCAGGGTTCATTGATCCGTGCATTAAATAAATAAAAATATATTAAATACATGATGTGTAAATGGATGTACAAAGTCTGTTCAAAGTGATTCTATCGGCAACTTACATTGCTTAACAAAGCGAAATTTTGCAATGCATTGGTCCTACACAAAATCTGAGCTGTTTCTGAGAAGATCTGAACAAATACATGTGGATGCAGTGGTGTGTGTCAGACTTTTAGGGGCAGTTTTTCTTTTCCCTGGTTTATGACTTGGCTAAATGCCATTACCCGCACAAAGTGCTCTGTTGTAATGATAATTTCTGTCTAATCGGACGAGCAGCTTTTGAACCATTCACCCAGAAAGGTTCTTCAGCGGCCCTCTGTGGACGACTGTAACCTTTCAAATGGGAAAGAATGGGTGGGAGGGGAAGTGGTGCAGGATATATCACTGCCTCTGATAGCAGCACTAACTGCAGTGTTGGCATTAGCTGCTCCTTATTGGCTACGTGCATTAATCAGGGGGGTGTCAGTATCAAATTACAGTACCCTTCGGTTTTCCAATGAGGGATCATTAAGGGACTGATTTTTATTACAAATTATATGCTTCATGCCTCTCAAACACAGATAAGACTGTGGCCTCCTGAAGGCTATTAGACTAATGTTCCTGAATATCTGGGTAATGGAAGATGCTTGCAGTCACTCTGGGTTGAGAGAGGTCGGAAAGTGATTCCTTTAAATAATGGATTTAGTGAGAAGAAACATAATAAATGGTTGCCGATAATGAAGTTGACCCTGGGTATCATTAGCGAATCTCAAGGCCATTAGTACTTAGATTTTTGACTGTCAGTGTTCAGCACTTTGCAATTTTCCAGGATTTTGAGACTCCTAACAATCAATTAAAATTAGTACGTCTTTTTTGGAACTCTGTTTTAACAACTTGTTTGGAATCTCACGGCTCACTTATTCAAAGTAATACCTTTTTTTTTTGGCCAGATACAATTAGTTTTCCATTTGCTTTTCCATTTACAGTGGAAAAATACCATGCATTTTGGCAATTTATCAGAGGGGCATGCTCAAGTTTAACCTCTCTGACATGCCATGAGCATGGTAACTGGTGGAGACAACCAACTGCCTACTAATGCACAAGGACACACTTTTAACACAGGCCGTCTTGCATGCATGTTTTCCTTAGATGTGTAATTTGTGCAATTGAAACTACAGTGGAAAGTACAGAATGCATGCTTGTGAAAAAAGTAGCAAGCTAGCTATAAAATCACATCACCTGGAGGGGATGGATTCGAAGATTATGTAAAGGTGCTAATAAATGTGACCCTTATGTTGTATAGAATCAAATTTGTTATTTGTTCAAAAATATGACTTTGCAATGTTCAATGCTATTAAGATGAAAGTATAAAATATAAAGTATTAAAACATTTTAAGCAGAAACAATGATGTGATACAACAATGTTTTCTGTTATGTCAGGTTTTTCCTACAGAGACAGAGGCGTGTAACACGACTTTTATGTACCATAGACTCCACACGCTGAGACTACCAGCCTCTTGCCTCTCTTGCCTTCCTGTGAACATCCCTTAAGCACAGAAACTATAACATTGAAATACATCTGTATCTGTTTTGTGATGAATTCCTCCACCTGCTCAATGGCAAATCTGAGACTGCCATGGTTCAACGAAAGTTACTGGGCCCAAGGTATTGTCTCACGTCTAAAACGAGATGGCTTAGTTGTAATTCTACACCTGCACTCGTCTGAAATCAATATTCATAACGAATAGCAGCAGTGAGGATGCTTTATTGAGCTCTGAGGAATATCTCAATTCTCCCAGCGCTGTATTGCTTTAGTAAATGTGAGAGGAAAAAAAAAACAGTAACGGAAACACATTTCTTTCGAACCTGATGGCTTTCATATCATTCTCCTTCTAAAATTCATCTTAAGCCACATCTTAGACACACAACGGGACTCATGTGCGGTACATCATTGCCTCTTTGGTTCGGAGTGAACTGATTTCACTCCAGTTTGTTTATTTTGTCACTTCATCTATGTCATATTGCCATTTTATTTTACTTGCTTTGCTTTCATTGCTAAAATTTGAAGGGCATATGATTAACCCTTTCCCCACCATTTACCTGTTGACTGCACTGTGTAATGTGCTTGAGCAGTAAAAATCTGAGCTATAGTCATTTCTTGCCTTTTTAAATTCCCTTTCACCACCTTGTCCTCTGTGTATATATACACTTATATACACTATATATACACTATATATACACTGTACTAATGTTCTGTCTCATAACTCACCTCAGAAAAGGGATTATATATATACATATAATAGACAGATAGTAGCAGTAAAGACGTTAATAATAAAATGCTAAAGATAATTCTGTCTATAATTAAAGGTCAGATGTAAAGAGAACACGCCCCATTGGATCTTTTCAAATCAGGTATCAGCCTAGGTAACTGTTTAGGAAAAGTTGGTGCAACGCGTTCAGTAATATGGAAATGGAGTTCGTTTCCCAGTGTGCCTTGTAGGTGATTTAGAACTGTTGGTACTGTCTTTAATTTCCACATACTGTTTTGGCATTGATTTATGTGAGGTTCATCTGATGAACTCACATCTTGGAGGCTCTCATTATGAAGAGAACGGTTGTCTTTGAAGAGAATACAAGGTATAGGTAAAATTGGTTGAACTAGTTTAATTATACTGAAAGATTCATATTACCTGTTATGAGCTTATTATTAATATTATAAATCCTTAGAAGTCCTTTTGTTTGTACATCCATTTGCTGTGTTCTAAGATTTAATATGCCAAGTAATATTCTCATTCCTCTGTTGTAAACAGCATTGAATAATGGCAACAAGCCGTGAGAATGGCCAGGTGATAATTGACTTAGGTGCAATATTGTAGGATGTAAAATCAAAATGTCCATCTGTGGTTGATTCTGCTTGTGTGTATATTTTTGTCACAAGGTTTTGGTCCGTCAGTGCTCGGCGGCCCCTGCATCCACGATACTGAGTAGCTCCGCAATCCCATCACACTCACTTTGAAAGCAACAGCTGTGTAAATCCCAGCTTTAAAGACAGACTTCACCAAAAAAGCACACTTTAAACCATACTCTCCCAGGGATTTCAGCCGAAAGAATCATTTCCTACAGGCAGGATTCAGACATGCAAGACTTTTAAAAGACAGATCATTCAAACAAGGCCTCAGTAAATAGACTCAGATTACTTTTACTCATACAGATAAAACCGTGGTGCTGAGCCACTCAAGCTTCCTTCTGCAGAAACAAAAAGCCCTGCCCTTCTCTCAACAACCCTGGGGATGTGTAGGGAAAGAGGAGTGTTAGGCTTCTCGGTAACAGAAAATAGTATGCATTGCTTAGATTAATACAACATTATCAATGCCAGTTAAGGTTATTGAATTAATGCCATTAAGGGTAACCAATTGTTTTATGTTGTTTGCACTGCTATTGTCAATTGTTTTGTCATGTTTGTCCTCAATTATACTCTACTCACCCATTTTAAATTAGCCATGAATGCTCATTTATGAAGGATTAATTGCCTTTTTTCTAGTGTCTATCCTATAGTACAAGCAATTCCCACATTTGGTCAAATACTGCAATAGATGTTGAGTGACATAAAAAGGTTCTGTCTCTCAAATACTGAGATATCCGAGATCCGGATGAAGTTTATTTGTTAGTGTATTTTTTAGATTTATTCATTTATTAACATCCTTTGTAGTGATAGCGGTAACCCCATCCCCAATCCCAGTACAAAAAAGATTAATCCAAAACTCAAATTTACCCACCCCTGTATACAATCCCAAATACATGACTTCTCCATTCCCTGTGTAATTATGTAATTTCACAATCTGCACTCCCATGGCTTTCCTGTAAATAGGTTGTAATTAAAGAGGCACACTGCCCTTTTAATGAGTCTGCTTTGAAAAGCTGCTCCTGCAGTGTCACGAAATAAACACCTGCTCTGCAGGTATTACTGTAGTAGAGTAAAAACGACATCAACAAAAAATAGTAATATTATTGTTCTTGAGATGTTTGAGATGATGACCACTGCAAGCTATTGTATTACATCACTGGTCAAGGACCTGTCAAGTTATGATGTGCTCAGATGCTAACTGAAATGTATGTCTTTATTCCGTCACACAAAGGTGAGGCACTCTTGAAAATTGAACGCACACAAGCATAATGACCCTGTGGCTTAATCTTTTTTTTTGAGCAAATACATGAAGCTGTTGGGTTCAGGAAATGAATCCTAACAGAGAGAGGTACATTCTAGAAACCAGCAGAGAATGACATCAATGGGCTTTTAGCACATTGGGAGTCAATCTTCCATGCACTTCCACAATCATTTGTTTTTTTCTAACTTAATACTTTTACGAATGGCTTTTAAGTGATTACAGCATTTTTTATTTTTAGACACACAGTTTAAAAGCGAACACAGAGGCTCTGAGTAGTTATTTACGGACTTTCCCAGTTTTTTATTTTTACATTTTGAAGTACGTTGAACAGATGTGTGGTAAATGATGTACAATCTTCAGTGAGGCACTGCTAATGGCATCCTATCTTAGCAAAGATCTTAGCTTGGTTAGCCCAGGCAAATGTATAATTAAATCTGTGCTTTCAAAAACTTTCTTCAGCAATATTTCTTGAACAGAGTAAGCGAAATTCACATTTGTGTTGGGCTAGATTTTTTTGTTTATACCTTTTAAGTTATTCTTGTGGTCTGCATAAGCAGCTCATTTCAGTTGCACTTGCAAAGCTTATTTTGGAACTGATTTCAGTCAAATTATATCTCCTGTAGGTCCAGTTTATGGACTATGAGGTATGGTTTATGAGTTTATGTCCACCTATGGATTTTACTGGTCCCAACTATAAGTAAGTTGGAAATTAGTCATCACAGACCTTCTTTTCCTAATTTGTGGTAAAAACAGCTGCTGCTGTGATTTCTCTGTTATGTTACCACATTACTTGTCGCTCTAAACCCAGAGAAGACAAGGGCATTTACTGAGAAAATGAAAAATTGTTAGACATCCTCTGAGCATTGTACAGCATGTTATGATGATAGCTACAACATTTCGTTTTCCTTTCTGGCTAGGCAAATTAGTGTGGGCCCTGCTTTGTTTTTATTATTGTGAAGAAAATATGTGCTCTATTTCTTGGATACAGTGCTGCCCTGTATACAAAACAAGTGAGTGGCCAAGTTGACCATTTCACAAGAAATAGAAAACTCTTCCATGCAGTTGACAACAAATGTCTGGAAGAAAATATGAATTAGACACAGGCACTGCTTGACCTAACAGTGTTCCCACCATCACAAAAGATCATGTTCCTGTCACTCATCCCCTGCTCTGTTGCTGTTTTTTTCATCACCTCACTCCTCCTCTGCTACAGTCCTCCCTGCAGTCCTTGTCCTTTCTCACTGCGCCGCTCATCCCCTCTGCAGTTATTCCACTCCATGGAAGCTGGCACTTTGCCTCAGTGCCCTGTGAATAGATCACATGTTATCTACGGGGGACCGAACACCAAGTCAAGCTAGGCCTGATTCCTGGTGCTGCTGTGCTCACGAGCAGGCCCGGCTAAGGCAGTGTGCGTATCGAAAACGTGGACCCCAAACTAGGTTTTGCTCAGGATGTTATGCAACATATGCACATGCGAATACGCAATGCTATGCAACATATGCACATGCGAATACGCAAATGAGCCTCAGTCATTACAGAAAACCTCTTGGATATATTTTAGTTGCAATGTCATTTCTAAGGGAAGTGTCAATGTGTTTAATGTCCATTTGGAAAAAAGCAAGCATAATTATATAAACATGATATATTCACACAGTTCAGAGCTGAATGTATTGGCTATAGCTAAGTAGTGAAGTCTTAATTAATTAACTTCTTGGTCAATTAGCTAAAAGATTTAAGAGTGCACTTATTTTTTGCTGTAGCTGAGTAAGGTAACATGAGGTCCTATGTCTCATGTTCAGATTTAAACTCAGATTTAAACGTTCATGCTGAGATATCACTTTCTATTATATAAAGTTAAAGTTTTTTATCCTGTACCATGCTTGACTAGACTGTTCAGGTCTTTAAATTCACATCTTTAGGGGCTCTGGGGACTGCATCCTTTTTCATATGCCATTTGTCAGAAAGTATACTTTTAAAAAAGCCTGTTTTGTGCAACCAAGAGAAGGATGTCTTTATGATCACTAGAAACTTCTCCTCCAAGTCAGGAAGGCTTGCAGGAATCAAAGCCTTTATATTGAGCATTTAGCGCCTGTTCTGATAGACAAAGCAGAATCGGCCATTGATGCAGAGCAGAGAGGTCAAGGCCCCTCCAGCTGTGGCAGACGTCAACTGAGAGATGCTGGGATCTTACAAATAACATGAGCTGTAACAGTTAATCAAATAATATTGTGACGGATTGCCCAACTTTCAGAGGTAAATTTCTCCTTCGGAATGAGAGCGTTTGATCCTCAGAATTCCACAGGTGGCGCTGTTGCACTGCAGATGCCTTGCTGATTCCCCCAGCAGTCCCTTGGCTGAGGTGGCAGTCACGCAGGCAGTCCCACGGCGTGGCTGCAGAACGCAGAGCGGAGAGCTGCTCGGGCTCACGGAAAAACATCAGGGATGAAGCGGGATGTCCAGAAAGTGTCGTGATGGAACAGGATGGAAATGAATCCGGTTTTCTCGCACATAGTCCATTCCCTTTGTCTGCCTCTTTGCTCACTGTGATCCTCTTTAAGTGATGACTTCATGCTTGCTCTAATACTTTGGATCATCGCTCTCCCTTCTTACCCAGAAAAAAAAGAATCAAAATTAATCTGTTTTGGACAGATTAAGCCAAAAATTGCATTGAGGTTTAGCAAGACTTTATACTACAGTCTTTCAACTTCAACTGTATGTAACCTCTTTCAACTGACAGCTTTGTGGTAGTGTTGAACTCTTGTCTTCATTTTGTTTAAGGGTACACAGACTTGTCCCCTGTAGGGTGGTAGGTTGCAGTGTGCCATACACAAAAATAGGAAACACCACTCAGCCTGTTGATCTTATTTCTACCCTGTTATGCTGCATGGACTACTAACAGCATGGTGTAGTGGTAAAGGAGCAGGGCTTGTAATGATAGGGTTCTGGTTCAATTCCATGCTGGGGCACTGCTGTTGTACCCTTGGAAAAGGTACTTAATCTACAATTGCTGTATAAATGGATAAAACTCTAACCTACGCAAGTCATTCTGGATAAGAGCATCCGTTAAATGACCAGTGCTTTCTTGGGTTTGGTTTCTGAGTTTGGAGGAACAATGGATGCCTGAAGAATTGCTTTTTAAGGAGGGTTGGTTACAAATCCAACAGGAGTGGCTGTGTGGCCCATTGTGTTGGTGCATGACTCTGAAGGACAACATATTTAGGTTAGTCATAGTCTTATATACTAAATAGTTAGTTCTTCTCCAGCATAGGAGAAGAACTGTACCATAAGCACTTGTGTTCCATCAGAAGATTAGGCATTCTTAATTTTAGAAAATTAAGGAATTCTTAGTTTTCTCAAGTGTTTGGCATTTAGTGCTACTGCTTTGTGTTCCAATTGCAGGGATTTTTGCAATGTACCTCCCAAGGCTTGGAATACCCAATTGTGTCCTTAGACACTGCCCCTATTGCTGCAATCCCGACTGTCAATGTGGGAGGGTGCGGACAGGCATGTGCTCTCCTCCGAAACATGTGATGTCAGCCGCCACTTCTTTATACATCGCAGCTCCTATGCTAACCTACTGCAGACTTGAGGCGGAGGAGGACATTTCGTACTCAGCTGCAGGGCTGTAGTGCTCAACCTTGTGCTTGTGACACCAGACACTTTTACTGGTTGAGCCATTATGCGCACATCTTAAGGGCAGATTTAATAGTGCTGTTATGTTTAATATTCAGGTGTGCATTTTTCAATTTCACTTAAATATTTTGGGTTTTTATCTTGCTGTTGCTGACTCTTTCCTGTGATTAAAGAAGTGCTGGTTGAGTGGTGGATCTAGATTTATACCACTCGAATGTGCTGATTCTGTTTTTAATTTGATTTTTTTTGCATCCATCTCTGTCTGTGTTATCCCGGCAACACTTGTGATAGGTAAATGTGGCATTTTAACACTCTCCTTAATTTGGTTATGTTTACTCCCCTCCTGTGATCTTACCTTTTTGACTTCCTGTAATTTTACTTTTATTGTCATGGCAGGTTAATTGTCCCAGTTTAGCTTGTGTTCTTGCCTTGAATGTTTGTTTCCGTTCTCCCTCTGCCTGCAATCATCTGCAAATTTGTGATCAGCAGCTGTCACAAGTGTGTGTTTTAATTCAAGTGAGGGGTTCATCAGGTTCATTTTCTGTGCAAGATGGCATACATTGATGATTGTTTGTAAGAGAGCTTGTTTTTAACTTCATATATTTAAGCGCACAGAATAGTTGGGAAATTCTGAGTGTTACAGTGCGTGTTATCATAGAACCACATACAAGAACGTCTGCAGTGGTTTGAATTTGTGGAGTGTGACACTAAGACAGATCACTGTAAGGCACTGCGCCATCTGTTGGAAGACAAAGCCTTAGATTATAAAATCACTGATGAAGACAGAAGGTTGTTGCCCTGCTGTTTAAAGTCTTCAAGGCTTCTGGCAGCCCTCGCAGTGGCCTTATTAAAGACAAATGCATTGTGGGGAATGTTTGAAAGATGCACAGATCTGTACTATCTGACACCATCTACTACCACACCCTGGTGCTCCAGCATTGATTTTGGGTAGTGGTCTCATGAAGAGAAAAGTATGCTGCGAGATCAGACTGCCTTGTCACTGGCAGCTTGAGAAAAACCAGGTTGGTAGCCTAATTAAACACAGACATTGTGGTGGAAGGGAAGGTGTAAGGCTTTATTTTTCTGACAGGAGACCCCCCTGATTGCCTTTAACCTTGTTGCTCTGGCAACATGGGACAGCAGAAATAATAACACTGACAACAGCAACAACAAAGACATAATGAAGAGTTTGTTGTCATAAGATTTTTTTTCCCACCTAGACAGAGGTAATGGACTGCAACAACAATTGCAGTGAACATGAGCTAAGGTGTGCTGTGGAGCAGCAGGTGTCTAACCAGAAATGCCTACTGGGGAGATTGTATTGAGAGATGGGCAGGTAATGGTGCTCATTCTAGTGAATCAGTTGTTTTCCAGAAGCTGTTGGGTACCCATAAGACAACAGTTAGAATCAAGTGTTAGACCTGGTCATTTGGAATAATATGCTGACACACGGTTCACAGGGCAAAATTCAGAGAGCCAAAAACAGACTTTGAAAGAAAATGCTTGTCTGTTTAAAATAATTTGTGGCATCTGTAATTATGCAAATGTATTAACTGAGACCAGTCAAGCCTCTGCTATCTGAACAGAAGCATACTGTCGTAACATTAATTCTGAATTGTTAATGAATAAGGTGATGGCAGTGCTTGAAAAAGTCAATTACAGCAGAGGGATTTTAGAGATGGAGGCATGAGACTTTTTCATTCTTTACAGTTATATCCATAAATTATGTGAAATTAAAACCCTGCATCAATAAACAAATTCACACTGAACTTTATACTTTGCTGTGGTTCAATTTGGGGGCCTTTGTGGTTCCTAATATCCATTAATTTAAATGCTGTGTGTTTCAACAAATGGGCATTCATTATAATAATTTGGTTTTTAAATGAAAAGCAAAATATAATCTGCTTTCTTGCATTTTCATGGCGTAAACTGTGTGATCATTGTATGTGTGCTGGAGGATGAGCAGTTTACCACAGGGTTGGCCAGCCCACACCTCTAAGGGCCGAGTGCGGCTCTTGAGAGTTACATGCATGGCCCCACAAGGGGGTAGGAAGGGAAAAAAACATATCTGTTGGAGCCATTTTCTTTTGTGTTATTTATTCAATTCATTTTAAGTTCATTTTTGAAGTACAGTATTAGGAATGCAGACGTGTAACAGAATTTGATTTATGCTTTGATTAGACATATGTATTCTTATATGTTCTTGTGTGTAACCTGGATGGACACAGTTATGTTTTCTTTGGCTGGAAGTTGCTCTAGGGAAGAGTGTCTGCTAAATGCATGGCAATGTAATGTAATACATTTCCTGGAAAGCAATTTGTAGTAGTGCTTAAAAACACCCTTTTTCATGTATATCCTATATAGTAGTCCGACTCAATGATTTATTAGGCTAAGGTTATGGCAGTGTCATACAGTTTTTGACTATTCACTGCATCACACTCACACTGATAGCTTTTGTGTTTTATCTGATTTATTTGTCAGACTATGGATACACCTCAAATACAGAAAGTACAGGGCTTATTATTTTGGATACTTTTGATAACAAAGTACATGTATATTTGTTTTCAAACCATCAGAGGTTTCGATTCTTTCCGCTGGATTGGATAAAGGAGAACCATGTACCTTCAGCTAGGAGGGGGGTGGAGCTGGAAAAAGTATTGGGGCTATTGGGACTACAGATAGCCCTCACAATATCCATTACAATATGTATTAATACTATAAGTGACAATTACATTACATTAGGTCTTGCGAAGCCTGTAAAATGCCATTACGGCTTACACACACATGGGGGGCACTCTTTAGCATGGAGTGTTATTATATTTTTGTGGCTGTTCCATCAACGCACACTCATGTCAAAAATATTTTCATGTACAAATTAATTAATGATACATAAATTTCACACATTTCACACTTCTCAGTATAATTAATAAATTGTGTTTTCAAATTGAACATTTCTGCTGTCAGTTATCCTTGCAGGAAGATATTTTAGGGAAGAAAATAACATCGTTAAGGATGCTTGTGCAAGTGTCTGCCTCAAACCCCAAGTGCACAAGAGGAGGGATTTAGCTCTGAATGCCTACCACTGCATCTGAAACAAGAGGAGGGATTAAGTTCTTGTCAATCAAGTGAATAGAGGAAAGCAATCGGAATGTGAACCACTGTCAACCAGAGTGTATTAAATTGATGAAAGATGTAATGAACCTGAACTTGTGCTGGCACATAACCCCCAAAACATTTATGTAACAATGAATTATAACCAACCTTATCTGTCCTGATGGGTGATGAAAATATACTGTATTTCCAAGTACAAAAAACTTGTACTTTACTTTGATCTCAGACAACAAGTGGATGCATTCATGTGAGATGCAATTACCCTGAGAATCATCAATGGTTAATGCCAGGCACTTACCTTTCCCTGTGTGTGCAAGTTTATGGTAGCCTACAGTTTAATTATGCATAAAGGCATGCTGTCATAATTTTTCCATCAAGAGCTGCTTGGAAAAAGATTTTAATTACAGCTTATTGTGCAATTTTCTAAATTATGTTTAAATTTTTTTGTGGTCCAAAGTCATTTTGTAAGTTCTTAACACATCTACCTAACTAACTGTGTCATGTGAGGACCGGTCTCTGCAGGAATTAACTAATTAATTTATCATACAGTGTGGCAAATGAAAGCCGTTTTAAATTATTGACAGAACCTCTAACAAATTACAAGGCATTGTTTTTTTTTTTTTCAAAGGTGTCTCTGGCCCTGTCGTCCATGCCCTACTGTGGAACTGTCAGAGGCAATTATGCTCCTTTCTATCAATTGCCCTCCTGTGAATATAGCGTGTTCAAAAACCACGCAATCCCTCCTGCATGTCAGATACGCCTAAGTGTGTACAACCCACCGGGGGCTCAGTCTCCTGGGATACCTACCGCCATATTCTGCTGAAAAGCTGACAACTATCCATTTCAAGGGCTCGACCTAACATCTCAGGAGCGCTGTGGAGGAGCCTGCCTTTCACTTCTGTTTTCCGGTTAAATAATTATGCTTATTTTAGTAATCACACATGAGTTGAAATGAACAGAGTCAGCTTAAATATTTTAAAGTGGGACTGTGCTCCGCCTGAACCCAGGCAGCTGTGTCTAAAAAGGGAACATTTGTTCACAGTGCAAAGAGCTGCAGAGGAAAAAATGACCATGACAACAACGACATCAATACAAAACAGTAAATATGAACCACAATGATGTGAATTACCACTGCACAAAAAAAGACATTTGCAAGACGTAAAGCTTTTTTTCACCCGGTAGTGATAGCTCTTCAAAGGGGAAATCACCGACAGGTTACTACAGGTGTTGCTGGAAATGAAAAAAAAAACACTCTCTAATAAGATGACTCTCTTTCCAGATGTGTCTTGACATTTCTTGGCATTTCTGCACCAAGACCTGTCATGTCATGTTCTAAATATAGGTTATTTTCCTGTAGAGAAGTTTTTTTGCTCTGCCACTGATCGGCTTTCTGTGGAAAAAAAATATATATATATATATATATATATATATATATATATATATATATATATATATATATATATATATATATATATATATGTTATGTAAAAAGGTGGAATGCCAGCTCGCATGTTTCATTTAGAGAATGAGATGTTTATCACTTTCAGGTTTGTGGATGTCATCCAGTCAGTGGTTGATTCTGTACCAAGGATGTGGAGGAAAATCTTAAGGAGCTAAATGTAACATTAATTCTGAAACTAAAACAAAAAATGTTACGATGTGTAAAAGGAGATTAAATTCATGTCAGTGGCTTAATGAACATGTCAACCAAAGACTGATAAAATAAGTTGGATTTATAGGTTAAGAGTCTGATTTATAGTTTTTAAACTGTAGTTTTACAGTTGACAGTTTGTATGCTGGAATGCACTTTCCAGATCAGAATCTCACTGAGCTGAGCACAATAAACACAAACACTATCACACAGTAAGCTGCTAATGTGTTTGCTTCTAATGTCACATTGTCAGACACAACCAGATTGAGGAAGAGGATCACGCACACAGACACCTTTTCCTGAAAACGCAGACACGTTTTTTCCATAATTTCGTCATCCTGCCTTGTTAAGGACACAAGAAGCACAGAAGAAGACAACAGCCTGCACACCTCCACAAAGTGCAGCCCAGGCTCTTTCAGGAAAACTGGCAACTGGTTGATTGGTCACTCTCCTGCTGAGAGTGGCCTCAAGTCAAGATGGATCTATTCATTTTCTCACTAATTAAATCCGCTTTTAGCAGCGTCAAGGCAAGCCCATTACCTGAGATGAGCCAGGGTGTGCTTCCCCTGCTGCCAGCTGACATTTGGGGGACCCTCTGACCAAAGATAATCAGCAACATATGATGCCACCTTGGTCTCCATTGGAAACAAAGAACTGATTGAATTGTCTCATGCGGAAAATTACGATATTCACGGACAGATTTCTTTCAATTATGGGCTTCAGCAATATGGGTTTAAAGTGGACTTTTTGCCTAAACCTAACAAGATGATAAAGCAAATTGCTAGTATCACTTTTTACTCAGATTTATTATTTCACTCTCTTTTCTGTTGCAATGATATCTCTTCACTCATTATTTATGTTGATCCATGACAGCTATGTGTGTTCTTTCATTTATATACAATATAGTGTTTTTGTATCAGTAGCATTTATGTGAATAAGTGTCCATAAAAAAACAAACCATACATGCAGTGTGAATATTGCAAACCAGTCCTTTAAAGCTTTACCAATTGCTAACACTCTGTATTAACCCATTATTTTGTTTGTGTTTATATTATTCTATTTCTGAGTCATCCTCAAAGACCCAAAGACCTATGAGCACATATTGTGGTTCATACATTATATTAAATATATTCTGATTTCCCATTTGTTGCCAGCAAATATGGGTTGTTTTATTGTCTTTTAAAGTAAAGGTCTGCATAGGCCTGGAACCGAAACCCTGAACCACAAACTTTAATACCAAAACTGAACCTGGCTCGAAAATGATAATGAATTATGTTACAGTACATAACATTCAACATCTTACCAAATAAACACAAAAAAGTCTGTCGTTGTTGGGAAAATAGTACACTATACAGTGAATGAAGTCTGTGCAAGAGCACCCATTCATTATCTACGACTATCAATATAAGATTAAATATTTCCACAGGGAGAATGTGGTAATGAATCAAGAAATCGACTGAAATCACATTATTCAGGTCTGTCACAGCACGCACTACCCTGCCACTAACTGATGCCTACTCAACACCAAGACAGGGGATACCTAGCTAGCGTGAACTATGAAAATGGTCTAGGGGATCGAATCTGCAACTATGCTACCTAGCCGCCGTACGTAACTTACCCTATGAACTTGAGCCTATGTCAGCGTGACCAGGATGTTGGATGCACCTACCGAAGCCCGCAAAACAACCAGCTTACCTGAGGGCTTCATGGCATCTCCCAGTACGAGCACCATACCAGCTTTCTCCTGAAGTGGTGTCCTCCAGCCTGGTATCTCCATTCACATTTTATTTAAGTGTCCAAAAGTGATGATAACGAAAAAAACGAATCACAAACAAACATCTCCAAAAACTTCTCATGAGCATGCACGACTGAGCAGGACAAGTCATCTGCCGCCACTGGAACTTTCCCCCTGTCCAGGTAACTTCCCGTCAATTTAAAAGACACCAGATCAGCCTCTCAATCACCTGACCCCCTGCAGCCTTATGTCAGTTTATAATAGGCTGTCCCTAACCAGCTCCCTAACAAGGTCAAAAAAGGGCATCGTTGCTGTCGGGCGAAAATGTTGTATGTCCAAAACCATTACTTTTCAGGAAATGAAAAAAACCCTGTGTTTTTAAAATAGGCTAATTGAATACCTCATCAAGTTGGTGTTGTGTCTTTATATATGGTAAGATACTTGCATGTGTCATTATATTATTGATATTTTACCAAAATCAAGCTCAAATGGAGTTATGAAGTTTTTGACCAGCGAATGTTGAGATACGTGTTTTGTCTGTCATTGATTAGAATAGCCGCATCTGAGGCAGTAGGTGCATCGCATTACGTTATCATCAACTTACAGGTTACAAAGTTTATTGTAGCTATGTGTGCACTCAGTTTTTCCTGTCCTTGAATACGTTTGGCCAAAATCTCTTGTTATAAAAGATTAAATGCTATGAACAGGCTATTGAAGACAGTGTTGGCTATGACTAGACAGCAAATGCTAGACTAAACTGCACTCCAACCTACCGTGGTTTGCCTGCACTCTTCTCTGCTCCCACATGTCTCAGGCCTCAAATACATAAAACATCAGCCTTTATAGACTTAGTGTTTCTTGAGTAAAGAAAACACTGTAGGGCCTACTTATTCAAACAACCAGTTCTTTATTTAGCCTTGCATTGCAGCTCTTGCATTGTAAACAACCAGAGACTGTCTCCAAACAACTGCTTAGTACTGCTGTGTATTCTTCTACGGTATAGCTGCTATACTTCATTTATTGTCGCTGTTCCAATAATGGACAGAGTTTTAACTGAGTTTTCTAATAAATATTACTTTTGATGAAGTAGGGATTGATCTAGCTAGCGAGAGAAAGGCTATGAAAATTCTGATCATTTCTTGTCACATCGCTAACTAGCTACGCTAGTGTCCTTGCTTGTCTATGTGACGAAGTGTTGGCGAGAAAAATAATTTTGAATTTACATCAAATTTAATCAGAGTTACAATCTCTGTTACAGCTCTGCGTCCATCTCCACACCCATTACTCGTTTGAATCACTCATGAACTCGTCATAGATATGGAACACATATCACATATCACCGGAGCTTTGTAATGATGCTAGTCACATATTTGTACATACCGAAGTAATCACGTTATGAAGACAGAACTTCTGCAAAGTAATATCTTTACTTATTTCTTCACCCATTTTCACACTCCTGCTTCTCAGATGAATAAGTCACAAAGTCCCTATCACTTCACAACGTACCACATGTCATAGGCACTAAGCACCCCCGTTTTGTTGTTTCTCCCGGGAAACTCCTGTAATTTGCATGGCAAACTTTATTATGAATAATAATATTTATTATGAATAAAGTTTGAATCAGAAACACAATCAACACACACAATCCACACACTACATACAATTATTTATTTAGTTTATTATTTACTATCCAACCCCGAAAAAAACCTCCCGGGGCAATTGCTCTGTCGTTAGCTTAGCTTAGTTTAGAGTTTAACATGGTTTTAAACACACATGTTGCGGAAAAAGTCACATGGCTTCTTAAACCCTATTGCAGTGTCATCTGTACCTGTGGTTTAACCTACTGCTGAGGTTTAGCTTGATCTCAGTTGCTGTGTCTTCAAGAAATCTCATATCAGCCACTAGAGGTCACTTTTTGTGCGTATTTGCTTAAACCTGATACTGAAGTGGTTTAAGGAGAGACTAAACCATCTCATTTGCAGAATGAGACCTACATCACATCCTACACACAAATTGTAGTAATATTTTGTTAGCCTGATGTCTGCCCCCATGTAGGCCTATGTCGTCACTTACTTTGACTGTGTGAAATAAAAGCTATATAGGCATATCTCTTTATATAGTCCTATAATTAAGGTTTGCAGAGATAACGTTCTACATCTTCTTCAAAAAATTGTAGGCTGTTTTTTTCTAATCACAAAGACAGACAAAACATGCTTAATCTAAATAGTGCATTCTTTATACATCACCAGGATTTTTGCGCCGTGCGGCACCGTAAATTCTCAAACACGATCCAGACCAAAATGCTTATAAATAGAGGGTTACAATAAAGTCGTAACTTTAGTTCCTTTTCAAACACTTCAATGACGACAGGATCCAAGAAGGGTCTTATTTATTTATTGCAGAGAAATAAACTTTATTTTTGGCGGATGTAAAGTCAATTGTATAAGAAATATATAACCCTGAAGCTGCGTTTTAACCGAGCGCGAAGCGAAATTTACGAGCGACGCAAATGCCTGAAAAGTCCATGACAGAAGGCGAATGGGCGCAGCTAATCGCGGCGAAACTGTGTATGACGCCAAATGGGCGCAATTCGCTTGTTCATTTTTCAGGCAAGCGATCAAACTCGCGGGAGGAAAGCGAAACGAAATTTCACTTCGCGTTCGGTTAAAACGCAGCTTCAGGGTTATATATTTCTTATACAATTGACTTTACATCCGCCAAAAATAAAGTTTATTTCTCTGCAATAAATAAATAGCAGCTTAATAACAATTACAATAGCCTATAATATTTATATTTTGAAACCTAAATGTTGGCAGGTATGGGTAGGGACCCCTGATTGCCACCGGGTATCTCGCACACTGCTATAATCACAATGTTAACATCAGAGCTAAATTTGATAAATAGGTACACTGCATAGTTTTAACTGAGTTTGCAACCTAGGGCTAATTTGAAAACATTTTATTGAGCTATTTGCCTCAGACGAAATCGCCTCGTCACTGTTTACCTTCAGCTCTGCTGTGTGCGGCACTTCACTCAAGATGGAGGCGGGGTGGAGCTATGAGGTTTTGGCGACAGTTTGAGGATCCAATGGAGTTAGAGATTTAGTCGCAAGCTCTTTTTAATTTTAATTTTTCATTGGTTAAATATTTGTAAAACCCACAGACAGACGTAAAGGGTGATCAATAGTGTGATGTGATTGGACTGATTGAATCGCAGGTGCACCAGGTGTGACTGATTGGGAGTATTTGGGATGTGAAAGATAAGAAGACGCGGGAGATGCGGGAAAACAGACTCCGTACGGCTGCGGCTGGACACTGTTGGTGCGGGAGGGTGTCGCTCGCAGTTGTTTAGAACTGCCGGCGACGAAGATAGCAAGACTAGGGGGTAGACGTTCCTGCGCTAGGAGGGGAGGTTCGTTGCCTCCTGTAGAGGAGTTAGGGCCGGGGTTTTAGGGAGTGGACTAGCCGCGGCGAGATTAGTGTGGTGTTTCTTGAGGTGGGGTGAGCGATTTCCGCTTACCCTTTATCTAATGTGGCTAATCTAATCTTGCCAGTCTCCAAATCTAGTTCTTCAAGACACAAAAGTGGTGTATTCAAACAAAAAACATTGTAACTACTTTTGTTTGAGGCCAGGATTCATTTGAATTAAAGTGATACTAATGTGTAGATGTAGCCACAAAAAAAAAAACACTTTCCACACTTAAACTTAAAAACAAGCTTGCTAATTAACCTACATGAACAGTAAAAGGATCATTCTCAAGCAAGTTTGCTAGTGTACCCTCCCCCATTCTTTCAAGAGCACCAAAGTTGAGTTTATTTCTGAATGAATGTCATTGGGGGAGGTGTGATAAACTGTTGAACTGCTTTCGCTAGGCTGGGAGAGCTCTGCAGACCTTTTTTTGGATGAGACAAAAACACTATACTCAAGACTATCGTCAGATCATTCCTGTTGTCTCACAATAATCGAAAATGACTGATAATTACCATATCTGTCATATTTAGAGATCACAGGTGTAGACCCCAACACATATTTGTTTAATATCTTTGCAATAAAAATGTTTTTTTTTTTTTTAACTGAATTTTTCATGAATTACTCATAAATCTTGTTTGTGGCATTTTGCAGATTTGATTTGGAACTTAAGTGGGATAAGACCCCAATGTATTTTCTTCTGGGAATGTGATTGATTACAGTAAGTCAAATACATTACCTCCCAGCCCAAGACCCAGACTCCGAGGCTTACAGACCCAGCCACAGAACCAGTCTCACAGCCCCTCACCCTGGCCATGGCCCTAAATCTAACTCTGGCCCAGGCCCTAACTCTATGTTGTAAATTTATTTGAAAATAATAAGTAAATATATTTCAAATCTAAAATAATCATCTGCGGTCCCATGTTACATCAAAAAGTTAAACATATTGATGAAAATAAAACACCTTCATGATGAAGAAATTCATAGAATGGAATTGGGTTCTTTTACACCCCATTATGTAAATGTGTAGGTTTCAGACTTAAGCCTCAAAGGGTTAAAACGTGAAATTTAGACATGTTGTTACAATACTTGTTTAGTATATTGTGTAAAAATATTACTAGCTCTGCTCCCAATATTATGGAGGTTATCACAAAGAAACAATAGTTTTCTTGTTGGTACCTGTTGATTTGGTGTAGCTGGCTTCTTTAACTGAGAAACTGAGTGTCAATAACATGTTTTGGGTCAAAATTGCACATGTATATTATATATTGAATGTTCATATATAATTTTAGTATAGACATGCCTTCCACTAAATATAATCATCCTAGATATCAAAACATTGTAAGCATTCCACTCTTATAATGCTTCTAACATTAGACTTCTACACAGACTTTTAAGACTGATTTGTGTCCTGCCTAACAACATATGATAACCATGCCAATATTTATGATATAGCACAGATTCTCATTCCATATCACTACGATAACGTACCTGAAAATTGTAGTCCAGTAACCCACAAAGCATTTTTTTTTGTTTGTTTTTTTTTAATTAGCTGATTAATTTTTCCTTTTAGCTGAAAGAATCGATATATTGATCAGATGTTGTAGTTTTTTCCATTTTTTAATGTGGTGTTCTTATTAAATACATTCATTCATACAAAAGGGCATTCAATGTGGAATAACGAAGATTCAGTTACTGAGAACATGGAAGGGATTTACAGAAATTTGATAGTATCTAACTATAGGATGTATCTGACATCTGTTTTGTTAATCATTCACCGGAATACTGGAATGCAAATTTGTGCCTTAACATTGTTCATCTGCATGAAACCATACTGTAACAGTTACTTTATGTTCGTTTTCATGTAAAACTCAGTTCCAATCTGTATTTCTTAACTGCCTAAACTAGTTACCCTTTTACTGTAATTTAGCCATGTGCTATTTTCTTAGCTAGCAGATACTTTCCCGCTAACCCTGTGGTACCTTAATAATTAGATGTTGTAGTTTTTCTTCGTTAATTACTATGGTGTTTGTTCTTATTAAATGCCTTCATTCATGCAAAAGGCCATTCAATGTAGAATAACACAGGTTCTGTTGCTGTGAACATGGAAGAGATTTACAGAAATTTAAAAAACTGTGACAAAATAATATTTTTCTCTTTCAGTTAGCCTGCTAGCAATTGTGAATGAAAGCTTTTCTTGTAGAAGTAGCTAAAACTTGTCACACTGCCTTTATACTAAACTCTTCTTACAGTAGATTGTTTTCTGTTCTGCTACATTGCTTCTTGTATCTGCCTTGAAACCACCATGCTAACACCACATACAAAAGGAACTTTTTGCCCTCACACCCTTCCCCCAACTCTTCAAAAGAAGAATAAGTAACATTGGAGGAGGTGTGATAAACTATAAAAGCCCTTTTCCCTTGACCTGTGAGGGCTCTGTGGTAGCATTTTAGTTAGGTTGAGATAAAAAAGATAATTTACAGATTTTATATTTTTGAAGAATGCAATCAGCTTTTACAAAAATACTTATCTCTCTGCAAGGAAAAATGATATTAGCAGGTGTTTGTTTTCAAACACCCGGCTAATACCATTTTTCTCTTGCCAGTCTCCAAATCTAGTTTTTCAAGACACAAAAGTGGTGTATTCAAACATTTTCTTTTAACCATGTATGTATCATAATTCTCATCCCTGATAGATGATAAGCACTGAAAAAAATATCTGCAATTTTTAACATTCTTTTGAGGAAACACCATACTGTTCAAATTTTGATTTATACACATTTTATTGGTTATTGTTATGACTTGGTTTAGGACTCTCTGAAAATACCCAAAAGATTACAAACTATGACCTAACTGGGACAGAGAACAAACTCTGTGAGATTTTGAGAAGTGTTTTTTCTCTGACAGTAACAACTAACATATTTAAGATAAAAATGTTCCTTTGTCACAATTTCAAAATGTCTATAAAAACTTTTCGTGTTCTCAGCAGCATAATCTGTGTTATTCTACATTGAATGCCCTTTTGTATTAATGAAGGTATTTCATGAGAACAAACACCATAGTAAATAACTGAAAACAACATCTGATCAATATATCGATTCTTTCAGATAATAGGAAAAAATAGTCAACTAATTTTTTAATTACTGATTGGCTATCATTGGTCAACAATGACTGCTCATATTTAAGATGATATCAGTCTATAGTACATCTTAACCAGCGTCACAGGGTGTGATTTCTCCTAATAATGTGGTCCACACTTGGATGCTACAGAATGACATGAGTCCCCTCTTTGCTGGCTCAGAGTGATACAGGTCCTCTCTTGGATGGCGTGGAGTGACGTTCACACTCCAGCATGTATACATGAGCACTGAAAAAATATCCTCGTTGTTTAACATCCTTTAGAGGGAACACTATACTGTTTAAATGATGACTTGTACACATTTTTATTGGTGATTGTTATGACTTGGTTTAGGACTCTCTGAAAATACCCAAAAGATTACAAACTATGACCTAATTGGGACAGAGAACAAACTCTGAGAGATTTTGAGAAGTATTTTTTCTCTGACAGTAACAACTAACATATTTAAGATAAAAATGTTCCTTTGTCACAATTTCAAATATCTATAAAAACCTTCCGTGTTCTCAGCAGCATAATCTGTGTTATTCTACATTGAATGCCCTTTTGTATTAATGAAGGTATTTCATGAGAACAAACACCATAGTAAATAACTGAAAACAACATCTGATCAATATATCGATTCTTTCAGATAATAGGAAAAAATAGTCAACTAATTTTTTAATTACTGATTGGCTATCATTGGTCAACAATGACTGCTCATATTTAAGCTGATATCAGTCTATAGTACATCTTAACCAGCGTCACAGGGTGTGATTTCTCCTAATAATGTGGTCCACACTTGCATGCTACAGAATGACATGAGTCCCCTCTTTGCTGGCACAAAGTGATACAGGTCTTCTCTTGGATGGCATGGAGTGACGTTCACACTCCAGCATGTATACATGAGCACTGAAAAAATATCTTCATTGTTTAACATCCTTTAGAGGGAACACTATACTGTTTAAATGATGACTTAAATATATTTTATTGGTTATTGGCATGACCGAACTTAGAATTTTTAATGTACATGGATTATACAAATCAGAGAGTGTTCATGGTGTTTTTTTTTTATTTAAGCTAGACCTATTGTATCAAAATATTTGTGTAATTGGAAAATGTAAAATAATACTATCCCTTCTTAAAGTAAACAAAGGATTTGTGGAGAACATGGAACAGACATAGACTCAGGACCAATGCAGGATGTCAAAGTCCCCTCTTTGTTAGGTAGGCATGGTTCAGGTCCCCTCTTGGCAGTTTAAAAAAAAACATTTAAAATGTTATCTCAGTAAAGATTATGAACAATGAACTTAAATGTAATTTTCTGTTTCTTTTTTGTTTCATAAAAATGTTTAGAAACCACGGTCCCCTCTTGGCAGGTATAGGGTGATAGTCCCCTCTTAGTAACATAGACGTGTATGTGTGTGTTTGTGTGCGTTGTTCGAGTGTGTGGATGTGGGGTGAGTAACGGGGGCTAGTGGGATAGCCGCTAGTGTGCTCATGTGGCTTCTCTATGGGTGTGGGTTGTAGTGCTTTAGAGCGTGTACTTAAATGGTGTGCAGTGCCTCCTGTTTAGAGGGTGTTAGTGTGTGCATGGGGTCGGTGTGCTTCATTTCAGCGTAGCGTGACGTTTAATGAAGCCTGTGTAATACCGGTGTTGCCTGTTGCCCCTGATTCCCCCACTCTTTTAAGTAGACATGTGTATGAATTAATAAAGATAATTATCTGTTTTCTAATATTGTGATTGGTGTGATCATTTGCAGGCTCTGATATTTGTATTCTTGTAAGATCCCTTTTATTATAATAGAATTGATCTATGAAAAAATTAAAATGACGAAATATGGAGATATGTGGTGTCCGCTCGACAGCGACGACATGAAAGTGAGACGGTTAAATCATCTTTGTAACAGGATGTGTAGTATGTTATTGATATACCAGGGCTGCCAACTCTCACGCACTAAGCGTGAGACTCACGCAATTGACTCAGATCTCACGCTAACTTTTCGTCTTCACTTCCTCCGATGTAAAATTTGTGTTTTTTAAGTGAAGGAACAGCAGTGCGTGCAACAGCAAATCATTGCAATGCGCGTTCCGGTAGAGCAGCCAATCACAATGATTTTGTGGATGAGTGGAGAAAGGCTGGAGGAACAAATACAAGAAGGTAAGTGCAATGGTCATTTGTCTAATTTTACGAATTTCTTCGGGTGTTACTCAGGATCTGTCTACAGTTGTAGAGCTGGCCTACGTAGAGCAAGGTTAGCAAGCACTTATATATCGTTTTATGCTTAAAAACAAGATAAAACATACGGTAGCAGACAAACACCTGGACATGCCTAGTAGTTAACGTTAGCTGCTAATTGTTGTTTTCTAAAGAAGACCACGGCTGTCACCGACAGCTCAGCTCAAATGATCTTATTTATATATAATATATTCATTTTCATGCTTCAAGTGGGAGCCATCCCAATGATCAAGGCTGCAAAATCAGCCACCAGCACTTACAACAGAGTAGGGATGAAACGGTTACCGGCTTCACGGTAATCCGCAATGGTTAGTATTACCTAGAGATGAAACGGTATGAAAATTTAATATCACGATTATAGTGACCAAAATTATCATGGTATCAGTATTATCGCGGTATTGTTAAAATGTGCTGAAAATGTTCAAAAAGTACTGATACACAAACTGAAATCATTTCACCAAGTTTTATATTGAAAACCACAAGTAAAATTAGCAGCACTATGCAGTTTTTATTTGCAACATTCATTTCCAACATTCCCATGCACGGCTTCAGTTGTTTCAATCAGCTTGTAAGGAAGACGTGAATTTCCCAGTGAGGACGCTAAGGATGCGTTATCGCAAATCAAGCACTAAGGGAAGAGTCGAGTCTGCTTGTGTATGTTGTTTTCTAAAAGTCTTGGTATAATATAGGCTAATTTGTAGGTCATTTCAGAATATCATGGTAATGCTGAAGAGGGCACGGTAATACTAACCGTCGGGAATTTTACCGCGGTTTACCGTGAAACCGGTAACCAGTTAATATAAACCTTGGTGAAATGATTTCAGTTTGTATATCAGTACTTTTTGAACATTTTCAGCACATTTTAACAATACCGCGATAATACTGATAACCGTGATAATTTTGGTCAACCGTGATAATTTTGGCACTTACCTTCTTGTATTTGTTCCTCCAGCCTTTCTCCACTCATGCTCAGCGGTTAGTTGCTCTACCACAAAATCATTGTGATTGGCTGCTCCACCGGAACGTGTATGGGTACTTCTTGAACATTTTCAGCACATTTTAACAATACCGCGATAATCCTGATAACCGTGATAATTTTGGTCACTGTAATCGTGATAATAAATTTTAATACTGTATCATCTCTACAACAGAGCACATGAGAATTTGTGAACCTGTTGCTGTTAAACTTTCTGGTTGTGGGTTTTAGGGTTTTAGTGGGTTTTAGGACAGTCAACCTCAAAAAGAAATGTTAATTGAACTTTCCATGTTGTCAGTACATTTAAGGAAATACTGTTCAGTTCTCAAATGTTTTTACATTCTCAATAAATGTAAGGGAACACTGTACACTTCTTGTGATGCAAGTTTTTTTTTTAATGGCTAAGCACATCGCTGTATAACAAAAATAAGTAGGCCTACTACTAAAATTACCCCACCCCTGAACAAATCTCACTCCAAGCTGAACTCAAAAGTTGGCAGCCCTGGATATATTTCATATGTTTTTGACTAAAACTACACTTTACCACTTTACAGTGGAAAGGAAGCCCTGTGACTCTCACAGAACTGACTCTGCACTACCGCACTCTGCTGTAACAATTGGTTGCATTGCACTGTTACTCCATTGCTGCTGTCATGGTTATTGACTGCTTTGCTTTGCCTTGCTCTCTGTCAAACCATATTCACGTATAGTTAACTATCTGGTGAATAACGACAGCTTCTTATTTATTTATTTGATGGAAAAATTCAGTTTAAACTATGCATCAGTGAACACTGATCATGTTCTTTAATGCGTGTACCTGGCTAATGGCTTAGATAAAGATACAGAAACAGAAATCTATTCATATTTTTAAATAGCACTTAAACTGGACTGATACCTGCTTTTTTGTGAAGATATTGATTTAGAAGCATTGGCATTTTTTGTTTATATTTTAACAAGTCCCTTGACCTATTCCTCTCCCCTGCACCATCCCTTGATTATATAGATTAAGCTGAGGCAGAATGAATAGAGTGAGTACAATCAATAGTGCCCTTCAGATGGCAAATGGCTGTAATGGATGGGGAGAAACAATAAGCCGTTGTACAATTGGTATTTGAAGCAAGTGTTTCAGTACAGCCCATATTCAACAATAACAGGGGAACAAAAAAGCTTTTTTTTCTCTTCATTTTCATTCCTATATTTTCCCCCAGACAAGAGGACAGTTCTTAACAAAAGTCTCTGTGTTTTCTTTCCTCTCTGAGGATGACATTCAGTTTTGGCAGGTGAAAATGTCAAGTGCAGGCAGCTATCTTATGCTGACTTCAGGTGGCAGGAAGGAGATAAGCAATAAGCAAGAGTCCTATAAAATGGTCTCAATAAATTATTAATGGAAACCCTGCTATTACAAGCATAATTAATTTTGCTCATTGACACTTGGGAAGCATTTAGTATTTTTGTGAAACCCTTGAATTAAATTATTATCAATTTCCCTACACTACATGTTAGACAAGATAAAGTCAATTCCACCAGCATTCTCTGTGTAAGGTCAGAGCTCCAAAGGTCTCATATCAGAGACAGCAAGCGACAGACATGCAAAGCTGTATGAATGTGCATGGTAATCATCACAAATATAAGAACTGTAGATTTTAAAAACTTTCAGATTAAAGTCTGCTATCTAAAAAGTGTTTCCCCAAGTAAAATTCCATCACTGGTATTGAGTCAAAGCTATTTTCCCTCCCGGTGGCACTGCTAAAGGCTACCCTGTGAAGCACTTTATAAACCTGGGATTTCCAAGGGATTATGGTCCTTTTTCTTCACTGTTACAGTATTTATCTTGCAGGCTTGAAAACAGGCCTGGTTTCTTTCTCTAAAAATTACAGCTGATGAGTTAGATCTTGTACATTAGCAAATAGCATACAGATTTTCATGGACATACGTCAATATTTTTTCATCTTACGTTTTGATTCCTGGTTAAGGAATGTTAATTGGTACATACAAACAGATTCAAAGTTATTAACATCAGAAGTCTTTCTCCAGAATAAATATTACATTGCAAAAGCATACCCACAGAGAACATGCCTTGGCCAGTAAATGGCAATGGTTTTAAATTCCAACTTGTTGAATGCACAAAATTTAATTAATCACATTCCAAAATTAATGGATCACACCACGTTATTGAAATATTACTCAGCTTCCTCAGTTACACAGCTACTCAATTTCAGCTTCTTTACCTTTCAAATGACTGCATGCACGCTATTATGAGGACATTACCCACAGAGGTAATACATTTATTACAATCTATGCTGCTGGGGACCCAGGGGTTTAAGCATTGCTCAGCACTCTCAATTGTGACAGTTACTATTGTGAATGGTGCTGGACAAAAACTTGATTGATTTCAGATGCCTACCTTGTAGTTGAAAATGTTGCCAATTTGTATGCAAGTCAGGACCATTTTGAAAAAAAACAAACAAAAAAAAACGCTAAAACATTGGATCAGTGCCATACAAATTCACTGATCTTACTGTATTTGAATGGCTTAAACTATTCACCAGAGCCCACTATACAGTGCCAATCGACAAACTATACAGACCAGTAAATATGCACACCGTTATTAAAACAAAAACAGAACTGGGCCACCATTTTGCTTGTAGTCTGAAATAAGACATGAAGACAAAGACAAAGATGCAGGGTGAAACTCAGTTGGCAGTATGGTACGCCTGTTACATGCAGTTTATTTCTACAAACTCTAAGCACAGTGCTCGGAGTGTGAAGGTTTAGACCGGTATGAGGAAAAATCAGTGACTATTCCAGCTTTAGGGAAATTGGAATGGAAGAGGAGGACCAGTGGGGAGAGTTGTTGCCATTTCAAGATCTGTTAGTGAAACAAGAGGACATAGGTGGAAATTTACTTAAAGTGGAATTTTACAATGACATTAGGAAGTATTTTTTCACCCACAGAATCAAAAGTGCATGGCATGGATGACTGGATTTTGAAATGAAAGCAGAGATTCTTAGAGTGCTAAAGACCAGGATACACTTCTGAAAAAACTCTAGAATATGGGCTGATTGACAAGTGTAGCTCAGCTGAATTGCCTGTTCTCATCACTAAACCTCTTGCCTTTGTATGGCTTTAGAATACAGAAATCTTCATCAGTCTGAATTTTGTTTGTTTTGTTGTATGAAGGTGAAGTGTAAGAGATGGTCCTTTGTAAGTTTGGTCAGGTGCATATAAAAAAAAAAAAAAACAGAAAAGATATTGCACACTGCAATTGTTATTGCACACTGCAGTTACTGGACCCTAAAATACTGGGATGTTGGATATTTTTTAGGTCCTGATATTTCTGATGTCTAACCATAAGGAATGCTTATAGACCAAAAGCGTTTCCTCAACTCACAAGCAAAAAACATTAAAAAATGAAAAATGCTACCGCATCTACATTATAGTTTTTTTTATAGCAAGAGCAAACATATATCAAGCTCTGTATAGCTGCATGATAGAGCTTTTATTCACAAGTTTACCACTAAAATAAACTTTTACCACTATATTTTTCAACTTGTGTTGATTTGTGGATATGTTGCATAATATGTGGGCTCCTCTGTCCACATACACATTTCCTCAGCAGCCAGAATTAACATAAGTCTCAATTTGTAAACTCAATCTTTCTACAAAGAACAAAAGTCTTCTGTGAAAAGAGAAATACAGATTTCTCTGTCTCCTTGTGTGTCTGCCTCAGATAAGCACAAGCTGTAGAACACAAAGGCTGTTTCCAAGATTCTCTCTATTGTCTGAATGCAGAAAAAAGAAAACAAAACAACCAAGACCGATGGCTCTTTTGTCATTAGCAATCCACAGAAGTGAAGATGCAGCTTGTTGGTGAAGCGCAATGATTCATGTTTTAGGGGAATTGTTTTGATGTGTCTCCCATGCATACACATACTAATTAAATGCTTTATCCAATTCTGGCAGAACAGAAATCATTAAACAAATATATGAACAAAATTACAGGATATTATGATTTTTTTTTTTTTGGGGTGTGTCAGAGAAATGCAGGATTGTAGTAAAGTGTGCCATTTGAAAGCAGATGGAGAGAATATTTCAAAACACTGAAAAACTGTTTCAGCTTTATTTAACTGAATTCATTCAGTAACATAATAAAAATGCTACCATGTCATCTTCATTATAAAATGTTCCTGTGAAATGTTCACTACCCACTTCAGCCAGCAAAAGCTCCTCTATCACATGACCTGACCTGCATGCATTATCACCCTTGCACATTCTCCTGTGGACATTTTAATTATTTCACACGCTATTCTTACTTAATCCTGACATCAATAACACTTAAAGAAGGTCTAAATGTTTCTGCCATTTAGGTGTGTAATTACAAAAAAAATGTAATAAGCTGCACAAAATTAATTTTGAAAATCTCTCTTGATCAGTTCCATTTACTATCAGATAAAATGGTTTAAAATACCCAGTTTCAGCACCCTAAAATGTGACAGTTTTGGTTGGTCCTTATCACGAGCCAGTCAACACTGAAAGTGACATGTAATGAATTTTTAATGGTGTGGCTGGAGTAGCAGCTTTGTGAGGCTGTGAAATGGAGCCAGACATTAATGGCTTTGTCTCCCCCTAATTTCCTTCATCTGGCCTGTTTAGACAACGCTGACTTATTGGGCATTAAAAATGGTAATTTAAGGGACTCATTCCTGGAGAGGTGGGCTGAGTGCGTGAAGGGGAAGCCAGCTGGAGAATCTGGGTGAACTTCTTCAGAGCAGTGGACGCAGTTAATTGCCGACCTTTTCAGGTCATATTTGTCTAAGACCAGGACATCTGCGCAAGTGTTTAGCACATTTTCTATAATTTGTCAAACAAATTTAAATTTTGCTTGGTAGATTCTCAACAACTCTAATGAAAATAAGGGGGCGGGGACAGTTCTAGCCAAAGCAGATATCTAGTGAGTTTAAGGGATTTGTTTGTCAAATTTATTGCCTTGATCATCCTCATATCAGAGCTGTTGTTGAGGCCATCTCAACTGAGTTCAAATCAAGATGAGACTGGGACAATTTCAGTCCAACTCAATACATGTTGTGTACAGGATATAATATGTAACTTATATGTAACTAGTATGCAAATTAAAGTATTACTATATTTCATATATTTCATACATTTTCATATATTACTTTGTGGTATATTTTGATAAATTACTTTTATATTAATTACTTTAAAATTAATTTGCTATTGAAATTTGCTAAATTACTTATAAATAAATTTGCTATTGAAAACTAACATTTTCTTGTGAATTCTCAGCAGAAATTAATGAGTCTCCAATATTCAGCATCCAAGACTGAACCCAAATTATCTGAGTTCAAACTAGGCCCGAGACTGTGGAAAATGTGGTCTTGGGTACTACAAACTTGCGTCATACCATAATTTGGATGGGCTCCTAAGGCTTTCTTGATATGAATGAAAATAAGCTCCATTAAAGTGGGTGTAAAGATTCTGTTGGGTTTGAGGAACCCTGGTGTAGTGGCTTCACTGGACAGTTGTGCTTGGGGTGATGGTTCCTCTGTCAGTCAGTAAAACAGTGGAGTCAAGTGTCTTTCTGTCACTCCTCTCTTGCTTTGCCTTCTATTCCGCTCTCTGTGCATGCCCTGTGACTATCTTAACAAGGCACGAGGAGCACTTCCACGCAGATGCCAAACATTACCATCTTTGTGTTCAGGGCCCTGACTTCCTATGTCTGACAGCACATTTCAGCTGATGACTGGCTTTGGTGTGGTACTCCTCACCAAGCTGTCAGATTTTGTTATGCTGTCATTTTGAAATGATCTGTCACCCACTGAAACATCTGTTGTCTCAACCGAAAATAGGTCTGTGTAATATGTAGACAAGCACAAAAACAAACAAACAAAAAACACATTACGCAAAAAACACAGGACAGCTTGTCTTGGCAGTAGATGTGAATTCCCTGACAATGTGAATATATCCATTGGAGAGAACAGAGACTGGTTGTGTGACGTAGGTGTAGGTATACTGGCTGGGAGTCTGATGAAGGAACAGACAAGGAAAACAGGCAGAGATGGGGCAGAGGGGTGATGCTGTGAATGGCTGATATGGAAAGAAAGAGGTGAGTAAGTGGGATTTTGATAGTAGTAGATAAAACTGGTTTATCTAAGTTTGGTTAGATGAACATGGGTTGTCTGATCACTCTCCTCCAGAATCTTAATTTGGAACTTCAATGACTTGTGTGGGGTAAATTGAAATCATTTGGGCCATCTGAAATGTAAACCGCAAAGAATATGCAGTAATGTTTTACATGCTGTATTAATTTCATTTAGGAAGACTGAAATTCTCTTTTGCCTTACGTCAAGAGTTGTAATTCATAGATTAATCTACAGATTAACAGATAACTAAGGCAGGTAATAACTCATGCCAGCCTATAAAACACTTGCCAAAGCTTTCAAAGATTCACTAGTAACAGCAAACTGTCGCTCTTAAAGAAGTGGGTCCATTGTAATGTTCCTGCGAAGTGCCTAAACATTACCTGTTTTGCTTTGACCTTTAACTGGTACTTATGTTCTGTGGGTTTCCATTTGTACTTCAACACTTGCCAAGGTTTGTTGTCATGACACTCAGCCATTTTGTGCTGTATTGTTTGAAAAATAACAGCATTTTGCTGTTATATCAGTATATCAGCTCGCTGCAAAAATCTAGTGTGCTGAGGCACGTAATGGCTTCCTGGTGAGCTTTACTTTGTGTTCACAAAGCCCCAGCATGAAAAGTGAACTTCCACTGCCACTTATGCCAGAAGGAATTGTGAGGTTTCCTAATGTCACTGTTATTTCAAAGTTTACATATATTGGCTGGAATACAGTGCATGCTTTTTTTAGTATAGGCAACGTTTTACTTATTTTTATTTTCTCTGAGGTTATGGCTGTCTTCGGAAAACCAGCTGGACGTGTTGACGGTCACTCAAACTGTCATTTGGAAAACATTGAGGCGCTGACTTGTCCTCCTGCCATTCAGTGACGGGACATTTCTGATGACTAGTGGCCACTATAAAGGAATCTGTCAGACTACTACTTGCGGCAGAATGCGTCTAACCTTCAGCTATACATATAATTACGTTCTAAACAATGTCATGGCATGACAGGTACTAGCTAAATGAGTTTCCAAGAAAATGTAGTGGTAACACAGAAATCTTATATATTGAACAGGCAGTCAGCTCAATGTGCGTCACATTGAAAGCTCTGTGTCTGACATCGTTGAGGCTATAAGCATTCTGATTTGCTGTCACATTATCAGCATTCTTTAAGGGGATGACAAGAATGCAGGAGTTGAATATCTGGTCGAAACATACAGAGTATCTGTGGCAGAACCTCCTAGACAAAGAAGTAGTATGACCCAAGCTGACTCACAACAAATACAATATTTATAATATTACAGCTTCTATAACTGCATGGAAACTGTTGCATATTTCCCCCAGCAAATAGAGCTGTTTATGTACAAAATTGAGCTGTCTCATTTCACATTCCAAAGTTTATTGATAAGGTTTACTCTGCAGAACACCTTTAATAAAGAATAATCCCTCTGGAGCCTTTCTGTTACTTCAATACTTACACAACTTGAATTTAATAACAAGCCCTAAACAGGTTAATTTACAATAAAATGTATTATCATTGTATCAGTTTGATACATACATATTAAATGTGAAAGAAATATAAGGTTTCAAATTGAATTTCAGTGGCTAATTCTAATGTTAGATGAATTTCCCTGACTCAATTTCTTTGTCAAAATAGCAGAACAGATTATAAAACAAACGTAAACCTCCATGAGATTATTTCTAATTCTTTATTCATTGGCCTAATGAACAGACTCCTTGTTGGCAAGAATCAATAAGTCTTAGAAACAGTTTTGAAGAAAAATAAATGTCCTCATCTGAGCAAAAAATACAACAACACAGAATCACACCATAATGTGGCATTATGACAAACGGTCGAAGTCTGGAGAAATTGAATATAATTTAATATCACCTTCATATGCACAGTTACGCGTATTACCAGCATGACACAGAAATGTATTGTCAATACAAGACATTCAGCAACAATACAAAAAAACAAAAACAAAAGAGTACTGAATATCATTTTGTAACATAAATCACAAACATACTGTCACATATTGGACAGTTACACAAAAATGTTACTGTAATGACACTTGACTTAGTGTTACCCTAAAAATATACCTACTTTTAGAGAAACTTGAGCATGCCACAGAAACAAATGTCACCCATCGATATACTATATGGAAGCTGCACAAGTCTAAAAGCTCCCACCATTTTCGAAAGGTCACAGGATACAAATACTAAGACACAGAGCATTCCTTCATTTCATTCCCCTCCAAATATTTCCCAAAATATGTGTTTTATATTTCCAAATTGATGTATCCCATTGGATATGATGACATTGTTACCAGTGAAGATTGTTTTGGCTGGGCCTGAGATGAAACCCCATTTCTGTGGGCGGACAGAGGCGCAGATCTGTAATGAAGGGCTGTGCTGTTTCGCCTCATGGTTACAGAAGCCATCAAATGAACAGAGGTCAGTTTTAGTATGTGCATGTGAAACAGTGTGCAACAGTGTAAAGAATCCAATAAAAAATATTTTCAGCCCCCAAAAAAAAACAGAAATAATGAAGTGTGAGCAGACACAAAGCCAGGGAGCAAGCCCAAACATGTCATAACAAAATTTCAGGCTCTGATTTCTCTTCTCAAAATGTTATTTCTTCCTGGGAGATTCAACAATCCAATATTGTAACATATGTGGCAACACTGACACAGCTGAATGCATCATATGAAAAGTTTTCACATAATTTATAATCATACCTGTTCAAATTCATCAATTAAAATTAGAATTGATTCTACTATTTCAACTGTCAACTAATCAAAATTGGAGGATGGGCATGCTCATTTCAAACAGGAGATACGTTAGTCAGAACGATCTTGAGACCTTGATCTTAACAAAAACAGCAAGTCACTAATATACAAACCATAGGGTCTTTTCTTTCAACAGTTATTCACTTGTCAGATACTATTTACTTAGAAGGTTAGTATGAACTTTCTCTACTAAATTTATTTACTTAGAAAGTGAACAAGTTAGACAGCAAAGGAACAATTGGTATGTGCATGTATGAAAACCAAAACAACAAAGCATGTAGATAAAATGACAGACCACCTTTGAGCAGCTGTCAATATATCACACAGTACTACAACAGCCAGTGCTAAGATACTGTGCTACACTAAATAAAATGATGTGTGATTGTAAAGCATAAATCAGTGTCCTTAAAGTGCTATACAAAAAAGGCAGCGCTTAAGTACTATATACAGCAGGGGCGTCATGCAAACCAAATTTGTGGGTGGGCACCATTTTCGGACATGTTCAAAACCACACACAAGACATAAAAAAATTCATATAAACATGCGCATACGCATATATTAATACGTATGCGTATGCGTTTCAAGAACATTAATATTAATGTTCTTGAAACTTTACATAATGTAGCCTAATAATTATTAATACATTTTTACAAAATATTGGGTGGGCACGTGCCCACTTAAATTGATTGTCATGACACCACTGATATACAGACATGTAAAACAGAACTGCCATTTGAAATATTACTGTAAATATGATGCCAACTTACAATAAATAGTTTTGGCAACTGCATGTTCATGGGCAGTGGTTGGGGTGAAGCAGCCTGTACTGTCCATGTCTGCGTTTCAAAAGTGCAACAGCGTAGATTTGGAACAAGGTGAAGGAAAGGAATTATACAGCCAGCTAGAAATTTTCAGGAGTCAGTGTTTATAGACTGTGGACAGCAGGGCATGGCGTGGATGGGTGCACATGAATCATCTCCCTGCAGTAAAGCAGTCCACTTCAAAAAATGAAGAATGTGCAGACAATGAAGCGCGAGCAGAATCAGAAAAGCCAGTGACCGCATGCCTTTTGGGTCAGACATGTGCACTGTCTGAGGTCAGAGGTCATCAGTGAAGTGTCAGGTGTGTTCTACTGCATGCCATAACAGAGCATAAAATGATATAGTACATAATAAATAACATTAATCACTAATAAATAATTACCTGACTACAGATGACTAAAAAAGCTAAAGCTTTGAAACAGAGATTTGAATTTTTGAGAACTGGAATTTTTTATTGGCATTTTTTTATTTTTGGCATTGGTACTTTTTTTATTAGGATCTTGTAGTTAGTTTCACCTTGACATGCTATGCTCTGGGTCAGCATGACTTCATGTCAGTCATTCAATATTCAGAGTGGCTGCGTATGTATACCATCATTAGCTACTGTAGTGACATGCAAATGACTGGTTGTCCTCCCAGCTCCTAGACCCAGGCACTTGTAAACCATAGAAAAGGCAGCACATAGAGATCGCTTCTGCGTGTTTGTGAGCGGATGTGTATTTTGGAGCCAACGTCAGCACAGCTGGATGATGATGTACGTGCTGCCATTTTTAGTCGAAGAAGATGGGCTTTGTGGGATGCAACAAAAACGCCAGGTGTGGAAGCTGCAGGGATATTGAGGGTTAAGGCCTTAGATGCTAATCGCTGCAGTCTCCAGCAGTTCACTGAATTAGTCTTTCACACGCCCTAATACGAGGCCGTGGCGCGAGCCTGCACCAGAGCATCATTGGAAAGGTTACCTTGTTGACCCTCCCGCTGTGCTATCATCATCTCCCTCAGTGATGAGCACGGCACACTGCCCGTTTCTGCTGAGGGGGAAAGAGTGATATATGCCCACATTCATTGTTAGAAGGGAATGGTCTTCTAGATAAATATTAGTGATGTGGGATTACTTAGGGTACACTCAGGCACCATTTCTGAAAAGTGGTTAGACTCTGCTGAGAGTGTTTTTAAATTTTCCCTGTCCAGCCCATGTATTATTTACTTAACACAGCTTTGGAGCACACCTCCCCCCCCACAGCCATCCTGATAGCACAGCTCTCTGGCTGTATGTCTAAGGGGTTTCTTACAGTGGTTTTTATTTCCAAAATCAGACAGCAAGTGACAAATTATTCAAATGCTTATTTTCTCATTATAATAGTTTAGATAATTAATTTGGGAATTTCCTCTTTTCTCTGGTGAGAATGCATGAAAAATCCCTCGGCATATGGATCATTGTTACCACCTATTACAGTCATTATGAACCATCCCTTCTGAAAAATTAAAAGGATGTGTCAAAATCAGATGTTTCCTCCTGTGTATATTGTAAAAACATATTCACTTAATAACGTTCATAGCACTGAACATCAATATGCAACATAAAATTGCAGATGTAATTCTTGGTCAGGAACATTTGTGGTTCTTGAGCAATCAGTACATATTGATAATCTGAGTCAGTGTATTGGTTTCCCTGTGGGGAATGAAGGAAATGTAGACAAAACACTTACATAATCAGGTTATATTTAGAGTGTACTGATTCCTTCTCAGTCTGTTCCCAGACTTCTGATGGGATTTTCTTTTCAGTCGCTGGGTAGGTACCATCCTTTAATGCATACCTTTGCTGCTTTGAAAAACATACTGTACATGCCTGCATATCACATGTAGTTTAGCAATACGTTAGACGACTGCAGTAGTCAGCAAGTGTTACTTTGAGTTAGCTGCCTAATTGCATTTACATTACTACAAATCTCAAGCTAGCTAGCTGCATGCATGAACAATTACAGACTTGTTTCTGTTTTATTGGTCGATTTTTTTTTCTTCTGGAATGTCTCACTCAATAAACCAAACTCTTGGGCAATTAGGTGTATATATTTTTCCCATCAAGCGGGTTGTATTGATGCGTTTAAGTAATTTGTCAGCCCTGTAAAATATTACTGCTTGCTTCCACTGCTACGGTAGAATGGTCATTGTGATCAAGCTTTTTGAATGTTTTCAGTCAAATTAAATGATAATCACTGACTGTTGCACAATGTGGATGTTGCACAAATGTTGCACAATTATATTTCAGCTATCACAGGAGCATGCATTTGATATTGTAACAAGAAAATGAAAAATACTCCAGGGTAATAGTATGTTCTACGAACAATTGCATTGTATGTATAATTTAGAAACTTCACATCTCTTGTTTATAAATACAGTGTGTGTCATGTCTCAATGATCTAAGTACATGCTTCACAAGACTCCTCCTCCAGCCACTGCCAGAAATACACGATGGTCTACTGTCTGTCACAAAAAATACAGAACATATACTTTTGAACTGAAGCAGCTTTACATAATTAAATTTAATTCATTGTTCATCCTTGTCACCCCAGTGATGATGCCGCTAATTTTAAACAGATATGAGAAACTGCAACCTGGATTCAGTCAAGGTTTATCCATAGCTTAGACTATCAAATAAACAGAAATGCTACTTTTTCAATGCAAACACAGTTCTTTTTTGGCTAATTCTGGTGATTGCTGATCTCACTGAACTATGTTTTTAAAGGATAATCGTAACACTCGGTTTCGCCTTCAGTTCAAACAATCAATCAAAAGTCCCACAGTGCACCAGGCAAACGGCAAAGGGAGGAGAGGCGCATCTGTTGGATGTCATTTGAGTGACTCATAGGCGCTCAGATAACTCATGGGCTACTGAGCGCAGGGTAATGAGGGAACCCTAGCTGACAAAACCTATGCTTCCCCGGTGTAATGAAGCTGCAGACTCCCATTTGTTGTTAGTGAATGACAGAGCTCAGACTTGAACCTGTGCCTTACCCTACATTCAAAAATGAGTTGAATTTCTTCTAAAAAAAGGTCACCTCCTTGCCTCATTCCTAATCATGCTGTTGCAGTCCAAATCATAAAAACCAAGTCGTAAGAGCAGCGTTTGTGTTACACCTGATCAGGAGACAGATGCTCTTCGATTATTGCTGCCATTACTTCATGGTCCTGCTGTGCTCTTGTCTTAGAGCTGGTGCACATATTCTTGCCATGCAATAAGGTCACCAAAGCTCAGTCTCTTAGTCATTCTAAGGGGACAGTGTTCATTTTTTCACCACATTAAGGAAGAACAGTTGTGACATTCTTGGTTCCCACATGCGAAGCCAGCATTGACAGTTTTGATGTCAGATGGCATTTAGTGTTAACTCACCGGAAAACCCGGGCAGACATGAGAGGGCCATGCAGACAGGAAGCGCAGAAGCCACTCCGAAATGACATGCCCCCGGTTTTATAAAGGTGCAGCAATCTAAGTCCTGTGCCGCTCCACGCACTGCAAATCAGCGCCGACATTTGGGGGCATCAACGGAAGTCCCCCAATCTTCTGCACTGAGTGTCAGTTTATAAGCTTGTTAATCTCCTCTGGAGTGAGCGGGAAAAGGTCACGGGCCTGCTGCTCTTTTCGTAATAACAGCCAGCGTAGTGCCCCTCGCCTCACAGACGAGGACTCGGGAGTCGTGATGTTCATCTGGGCGTGGGATTGAAGATGCACCATAATATGCAGGCCTTAGGGGGGAATGCTATGTTTTGGGATACCCCAAATGACCTCTATTGCAGCTGCCCAAGAGCAGTGTACCTCTGGAGACACAGTTACTCGCAGTTAGAATATCCTGTGACATGATGAGTGCTCTTTTAAATCAAAAGTCAATGTAAATAAATTTCAACGAGCAGTATTATGTATATTACCACAGAAGACCATCAGCCTGACTGTCATTTGTTTCCCTTGATTAGTCTCTTCTCTTGAAAGTTGAACTCTCTGCCCCATAACCTTAACATGTTTGTTTCTTCATTCTCTTTACTCACTGACTTATTTAGCATTGGAAATCTCTATCACCTCTGTCTGTGCAACTGTGCTGGACTGTTCCTGAATGAGTAGCCCTGGTGATTGAAGCCACACAAGCTTGTGTATGTGCAACATGAACAATGTGATCTTAGAGCCTAGGAAAGTTTGTCTATGATGCAACCTTCATACCTTTAAACCATTTGTGGTTTTTGAGCTACAAGCAGTGTTTACGAATGAACAGAAATTATATAAACTTTGCATCTTAAATTGATTTCACAATAGACAAAGAATTGCAAAGTACATCTGTTCACATCTTAGTAAAGAGAATCTATTAATAGTAATGAAGATACCGGACTCAGTGTTTTACAAAAGTGTCATTCCTGTTTAACAAAGCTCAAGCATCACAACCCCTTATGATGAACAACTTAAACATTATCTAGAACTAATTAGCATTACCTGAAATGATCACAGAATATCTGGTTTCCCTGGTGATAAATGCTCAGATTTATGCTGTACACCTTGCTCAATGCATTAGCTGTGTTTTGAATCCTGCTTCTTCAATCACTGAATTAGTATTTTAATTGAACATTCACTTAGTGCTTACACTTGATAATGAAACTGATTGAGGTATGAGAGTATCTAAGTGGAGACATATTGCCTTTGGCTAAATGCAAGTGAAATCCCTGCACAACAGCCAGTAAACAGTTATCAATACTGCAAGACTAGCTGAACAAATGCAACAAAAAGTTAACCTTGTGTTCTGTTCTTTTACCTTTTTTCACTTACCTGTAAAGGATTTCTTTCAATGTGACACCTACAACAGGCCATATACACCATTATTATGTATGTCATGGCCTTATACACCATTAAGTGTAAACATTTACAGATTTACATTATAAAGACTATTTTGCACAACAGTGCTGATCTATGGGGTGCTTGTAGAAAGGTAAGGATCCTTTTGCTGAAGAGGAACAGCATTTATGGCTTCCAAAAAACTAAGTGAGTTAAAATATAAGATATAAATCTGTGAAGCACAAGTAAGTTTGATTCTTGTTCTTTGATAGTGTGACTGTGCTCCTTTTATTGAATAAAATGGGTGTACGTGATGATTGAAAGGATGTATAGATGAGGTACAGCAGCTGGAAGAACGTGAGACACATACCTTCAGATACATAAACTAATCTCATAATCATTAATCATGTCAATACCTACTTCTGACTGTTATAAATGGCTGCCTTTCTCTTTGCGGTCATGAGCAAGTGTAATAAGATGGTGTGACAAGTGGATTGGAAATATTCAAGTGAGCCTTCCCCAGAACTGTGTTTATTGTTAATCACTTAATTGTTTAAGGCTTAATTGTTTGTGTAAGACTCCCTGTCATTTAATTCACAGCTTTATTGATAACTGAGCTAATTTCATTCAGTTCCACCCCAAAAGGATAATTTAATTGTTAATTTTCCATGTGTAATCATCTATTTGTCTGTCTGTTTAATTGTAGCTGACCAGCTATTGGCAATGACCCTCACCTGCCTAATTAAGGGAAAGTTAAATACAGGTGTGCAACTAGAAGAGAGCTCACTTTTGTTTGAGGAATTTGGCTGTGTGCTGTGTGTGCCCCATGGCTGGTTGTTTTCTTTGTAAATAAATGATTTGTTTTTGTGAAGTTTGCACCTCCTGCTCATTTTTTGGTGAGAGGCATCAGGCAGCTTCTCCACAGGAAACTCACGTTTCATTCTGAGAGTATCAACTTTCCCTGTGCCACTTGCTTGAAGAAGTTAAGAGTTGATACGTCTGAAAGTGAATCCCATTTGTGTGCTTTTATGTGAGTATTAGTATAATGGAAATATAGCTACTGACACCACTGAAACTACTCCTAATTTAAAGCTCCACACACTTCATATCTAAGATGAAAATGCTGTGTCAAAAAACATGGTATATATATTTTAAATGTATAATATATTCATTTATATTTTATTTGCTGGAAGCCTATCTTGGCCAACATGGACTTAAATTTAATTAATTTAACAATGTAATGTGTAGAGAACTGTTGTGATTTTAAGAGTGTGTTTACTCATTCCAATTTTTCTGCCTCTCTCATCGGTGGCTTTTCTTGCCTCCATATTTGACCTCAAGGGGAAATTTTCATTGCCCCACAGAGCTGTGTTCTCTCTTTGGGAACCAGGTGTTGAATCTGTTCAGTTGTTCCCTCCAAGCAGTGCTATTTGCTAAACTGGAGGTTGTGTCCTTGCAGACATCCTCTGTTGTGAAAGGGTGTTGGTAGCAGTGGTGCTGAGGTCAATTACAATACACCGCTGGAATTCTTCTGGAAAAAAAGACCACCAGTCCACCACAGTATATTTATTTAATATTTAAACATCAGCACAAGCTTGTAAGAGTAAGAAAAGAAAACATAGGGGAACTGAATTCACACGTACCAAGGACTTGACCATTTTTGCTTGGCTCAGCTAACTAGATACTTTCATTTTTCCAGTAAACATCACTGGTTGTACTTTTATCAAACAAAAGGTATACAGACTGGACTTTAAAAGTGGAAGACAGAAAATGGCGATTGAATGTTCTGTAGTCACAAAGCAGTTCATGCTTTTGCCCATCATCAGTCCCACTATGATGAACTGGTCCACACCTTCTCCTCCTTTTTTCCCTCAGAACTGTTGCCTGTAGCTGCACAGCAGAGGTCACAACCGGCTAAATAAAAAGGTTGGAGAGCCACAGGATGTAATTTAATGCAACAGCAACCAAGGCTAAAGCAAGAAAACATTCTGCCTCAAAGCAGTGCAGTAGCTGCAGCATGTAGCTCACTCATTGGCCAGAACGCCGCTGTCTACCACCAGGCAGAAGCAAAAGCAGGTGGAAAGTGGACCGATTATACTCATGGGTTTAAACTGATGATATGGTCTTTACACAGTACCACGGCAGTAACTATAAAGTAAAAATTACTCCGATTTTGTGGAAAAAAAACTGCAGGGAGCAGTAGGTGACCACATTTTAGATAGCTACAGTTTTTATAAAACTTTGTCTAGCTACTGTACTCTCAAATCCTGGGGGCAGTGATTTTAAAAAGTGTTTTGAAAGGTAAAAGATATCACAATATGTCCTTGTTTTCCTTAATGGCTAATCATGTAGCTCTAGGCTGTCACCAGTGTTTGTATAATCTCATCTGTTGTTTTCAAGAGGTATTGCTTACAAATTCAATTAGACTGTGGCAATGCACTCTATGATGATTTAGGTTAAATTAATTCAGCTGCCAATTTTTAACCAATGGTGCAGAACAAATTAATAAAAAAGTCTGCTTTAGTTGCTCAACACTGTATACAAAATAATTTGAGGATGGAAAATGAGTAAGAGCGTATCAAGTAGGCATACTACTGGGATGGAGTAGCTCACTGGTGGCTGCTTGCTTGGAAGTGCTGGAAAGGAAAAGCTGAGGTGCTATGTTTATCCTGGGCTTCATCCTCTCAGACAGAACATAGGAAACTGTGTCCTAGCACCAGTTTCGGCTAACAAGGCGGGACTGAAAAACCACGGGGGTGAATTCCATTCTGTTGCTGAGATTGAGGGTTTCTGAGTAATTTCCTGGTTCTTTTAATGACAGACAGGGAGAGGCTAGCAAAACCCTCAGCAGTGTTCAATAAATGCCCATCGGAACAGCCGTTTGATTGATTCTAAGTACTCTCTGGAGTTCAGCCAGCACTCTGCCAGCGCCCTCCTCAGCAGTGGACACAGCAGTACTGTGTCAGCTACGCTTCGCCCCTCCACTGGTGCGACCACTCCTCTTTGCTCACCGCAGAAGGTGGCTGAAAGGTTTTTTTTTTTCTTCTCTTTCTTTCGCTGTGAGTAATCCATTCTTACCCTTTGAGTAGAAAGAGGAAACCATCAGCTGGAGGCATCTATCAGGCTGCAAGGCACAGCAGCCTCAAATTAGAAGAAATACGTGTGCCATCACTCTAGAAATAGCCGCTGTCGTAGGAACAAATCATTTATTAGCGATCTCTCTCTCTCTCTCTTTGCGGTTTGAATGGATTTGCTGACGATGTCTATGCTCTGCAGACTCGTGCATTAAAAAGAGCAGAAGAGAGATGTGCTGCTCAGAGAAGGTAGCCTTTTAACCGCTCAAAAATAAAGAGAGGCACCACAATATTAAGCCCCCGCTTTTCTCAGTCATCTGTAGAGTCGTGCTTCACTGCTGCTGCCTAAAGCTCAGTGGCACCTGATTTCTCTCTCAGTGTCACGTGTTGCCCCCTGAAGGATTGTGCTGTCACCCTGGGAGACAAGACCAAGGTGTTACAGACAAGGTATCATGACAACGCTGTACGGTGACCAATTTGGTTGAGCTACAGCAATGGCAGAGGAGTACTGCTGCTACCACCACTGCTAATAACAATTTTCAGTGGAACTTGAGCTCCACAGCCATCACAAAGATGTTGTACAGTAGCACGTGGACCACCCTTAATAAGTACCCAGGCAACATTTAAATAGATCAACAAAGCTCAAACATAGAAGCAATTTCTTTCTTTGAAAATTCCTTGGACAGCTTCAAAATGACTCAAATTGGCTTATTTGTGATAACAGTTTTATCAAAATCTTAATATGTTCCTTTTTTAATTGTTATGTAAACTTAATTTCTCATCTTATTCACTGTGCTCAGAGCATATGGCCCACTGGATATGTGTCCACTTTCACTTTCCTCTCAAAGCATGCCAGATATAATGAAATCTGCTTACAGCTGCTTGGCTCTCTCAGTAGCCCAGCAGCTCAAAATTAAGCAGCGTACTGGCCCACTTGGTTTTTGCAATGCTGCTGAAAATTACACCCTGTAACATCAGTTCAATTCAGGCAGGAACAGCAGATACCGCATTTTTGAGCCCAGCTCCAGCTATAGCCAGTTACACTTGCAGCTGAAGGTCAGCCCTCCATTAATTTGGTGATTGTGCCTTGTATTGTCTGTGATAAATAGCATTGTAGAAACAGCTTAGGGTTTTAATGGCATGTGAGTGTTTGTATTTTTAAAAAAATGTAAAAACAACTGATATTTTGTTTCAAATATTCTGCGTAAACTTCAAGAGTATGAGACATTTTGGCGCTTTCAGAAGTTCTAATGACTGAACAGAGTACAAGAAGGAAACACAATACAACTCCAGGCTCTCTTAAATACATTTTTTTATGAGGCAGTGTTCATGCCATACAATGATAGGCATGAAGCTGAAGTTAAGCGTGACATGTTCAATATAGAAACTCTTATTGTATGTGCCAAGAGGCATAGTTGTAATTGAGTTTTCCTTCAGGAATCACTCTGTGGGAAACAACTAAGCCTCACAGTACAAGTGCCGGTTGGCAGACCCACTGCAGTTCCCTTTCACTTTAGAGCTGTTCTTCAGAGCTGTAATGAATTTACAATCAAATGAGCTACTGTGTGGTGTCTGTCCCATGCGTATGCTTTCATATCTCTGGTTTCATGAACCAAGTCTATGGAGAGGATGTTGTTTATTTGAACTCTGATTAAAAGGAGAAGCTTTTTCTTCTCTTAATTTATGACATCCACCCTTTTACAGTCACCTCTATGAGCTTCTGTGTAATTCCCAAAAGGCATTATTTTAGGTTGTTGGATTATTGTTTGTTGCTCATTTCACTGATGGAGCTGTGCTGAGCTCAACTTGACTTTGAGAGTGTTTTTTTTCTTTCACTTTGGGTGCTTTCAGCACCATTTATTTATTTATTTAAACAGGCTATTAAAATCATCTTCATCCTGTCTTTCATCTAAGAGCAACATCCCTTCATTAAATCTCTCTTGGTATGTCTCAGAAGTCCTTGGGCTTTGAAAATTGATTTTTGTTGGCACATCGTGCAAAAATGCACAAACTTTGGCATCTGCATTTCATAAATGCAGGCACTGAATTACTTTCGCATGCAGTAAAAATGCCTTGGAGACATTCTGTCAATGTTTTCACTTGGCTTGGTCACTCTCGGCATGGGACTTAAGTGCATTCCTGATCTGTTAATATCCCAAGTCCATGTTAAGCTGATGGATGGATCTACATACTGTATGGCTAAAGGTCAAATCCACTAAGAGCGACAATCAATAGACACTGAGTAAAAGTGGCGGTTTCACGGGGGACAGAGCACATCATAATGAAACATCACCGATGTGTTATCTGGAATACATAAACAACTTCTTGTATTTATCAAGTTTTTCAAAACAGTTACAAGTTATCCCTCTCTTTACATGTAAGTATCTTTACCTGCTAACTGCTAACATGGTTGTTACAGTTTCCCTGAGACCAAATACTTAGCAGCATATACTGGTGTGCGCAATTCAATGCAATACGTCTAAAAATGTCAACATCAATAAAAACGCTCTACAGCTATTAGATGGTTAAATCCACTTCAGTCAGGTTACATCTACTTCAATCTGTATTTCACATTGTTACAGGCTGGCCTTTTCAATTTGCAAAGCACAACATTTGTCATTCTAATAGCTTACATGTCCTTGTATTCATCATTCTTAAATTTCATTAGGCTTGGATTGCATGCCAATTAACTTAGACTGCTCTTCTCTAATATAATGCTGAAGGGGAACAATTTTCTGTTACACCTTACAACTAATTATTGGTCCATTATTTGAATGTAAATTGTTCAGAGTTTTCATTACTCTTGGTGATTCCACTTTGATGATCAAAATTTTTTTCAACTAATGAAATCGGCATTACTTTAAAAGAAGACGTAACAATGTTAAATATGAGCCAGATTAGTGTTAATCCAAAGTGGTACTACCCAATGCAATTGAGCTGACTTGGCCAACTGAGTTGGTGCTTTGTTATTATTTTTTTATTCTGAATTTTTTAAATTATTCTGAAAGTAACAAGGAAATTGAGGAAATGATTTATCTTATTTAACTTTTTCAATAGATACTTACCATAAAACTTAACAGCTTAGCCATAAAACAGCCCAGGCACACGTTTGAGATCTTACTGGAGATCAGTGTAATTTGTGTGAGTTTCTGAAATATGTCAGCTCACTATACACCTCATTGGCTAAAAAATCTGAACTATTAATAAGAAATCTGTACAGATTATCATTTATAAGCCTATCCAGACAATGACACATGACACTTTCAATTTTTAAATTCATTAATCAAATCATTCAGATGAATTACTGTAATGTGTCTGTAATGCATAATGTCACCTTAGTAATGTTAGCATTTATTTTTTTTACTTGTCTATAAATTCATCTTAATAGCCTGACTGAATAGCATTAGACTTAGACATTAGTATTAAATATGAATATTCTCCAGTGACAGAGTTTGTGTTTGTGTTAATGCTGCGATCAGAGAAAAAAAAATGGTTTTGATGGTCATATCATAGCGCTTTCTGAGAATGAGGAGAGAGTGACTGTAACATCACAATATAGCTTGTCCAGTGGACACCTGAAGGAATCTTTACTCAAAATGAGGAAGCTATATGAATCATATCTGAAATTGTTTTAAGTGAATCCAATGTGAATCCAAAGCTTACCATCCTCCCATTTCAGTGATATTCATAACACATACAGTACTTCATTTGCTGGTCATTCAATGGTCTTCATTTGCTGACCAGATATGGTTCTTGATCACATATATTGGTTTACAGATTTAAAGTTTAAGGTAAATGCAATTGATGAATAGTGTTTTGTAAAAAGAGAAAACAGAAAGGATAGAAACAAAAAGAACAGCACATTATTTATACTTAATGAATGGCGAAATGAAAAAAAAAAGAAAAAACTTGAACAATCCTCTCAGTGAAAAAAGTATAAAATCTATGTCATTTGTAGAAAGACAATAAACACAATAAAAAAATCCATCAATCATATTACAGCCCAGGAGCACACAGTTATTTTCACCATTTCTAAATATGTAATTACACTTATTATTTACCTTTTCTCAAAGAGATGCAAAAACATGGTCAATTCTACAGCTGCTGGTGCATGTATACATAGAGCAAGCGCAGTCCATAGTTTGAACCTTGGAACACATGCAGTAAAATTGCCTCCAAACATAGTGCATTTTACATTGTGTACAGAATTCACTACTTCCATTTTCTTTGAATTATCCTTCCAAAACACAACTGGACTGTAGATTTTGATACTCCCTCATCCTTTTGATTTCTTTTGAATTGTCGACATGCCAGGCTGTTGAAAAAGACATATGGTATGAAGGAATACAATGTTATTTTGTGCATACTGTTTTCTGCCAAAGCTTCCACAAAAGTATATCTGGAAAATACAGACATCCCTCATTAGTAGACTTTTTGATACTTTTTGCTACTGACTGAAGGCAACAGTGTTCGTTATCAGATGTAATTGATGAGGGTTTTTCATTCTTCTGAAGTTTTTGATTGCTGACAAATCTCACAATATGGCAAGCCAGTTTCATGAAAGCATTTCCATGTGCTGCACAGAAAAAACGAGTGCAGTCATTGCACTTGCAGGATTAAGCCCTAAACCATCAGTGTGATAACATACATTTTTTACGTTGTTTTAAAATCTGTAGAATGCTAGCTGCCTGCACTTTGTGCAGAAACATGTATAACATCCTGGTACATACCCAGCCTCTCGCATGTCCTTGTATTCAAACACATTCAGGCATGGCAGCTTACGGTCAGTATGTGCTCAGTAGGTCAGCAGGTCGTACAATGTATCATTAACACTGCAGCAGCCATCGACTGCTTTATGTGGTTTTTGTGATTTGGGTGTACTGCCTTGATATGCGTGTATGCAAAATAAAGAATGTGTGTATTAAAATGTACCTGCTTATTGGCATAAGGAGCTGTGTGGAAAAATGATCTCTAGACGCAAGGGTGTGTCAGTTCCAAGTCTCTATTTGGGTCTTGCACAGGATGAAGTTGTCACAGCAGCAATGCCCTCTGATCTGGCCTGAGTTAGTATGTCATTGATAAGTTTATTTGATGCTATACCTGTATGCCTATTTCCTCTGTTTGATTTTTTTTACTCTTCATACTGCCATCATCATATACATCTAGTTCACCCAATTCACCTGGGAATGTAACAAAGGGTGTGGTGGATTTGAAAACCAAAACCCTAGTAGTTTACTCTACTCAAGCAAGTAGAACACATGAATGCAAATAGGACAGAGCCTCTTGGATCCATACCAAGAAGGCCCCTGACTGGCTGTTGAGGGAAAATGTGAACTGAAAAAGCAAGAGCAGAGAGCATCTAGCTGATTTGTCAGACCTTCATTCTGAACCACCGAGGGAAGACCTTTCATCACCTCAGCAGTAATCCCTTTGAGTGACATCATTAATCCAGGAATTCAACTTGAGTCCTCTCCAAAGAAGCTCAGATGGAGCTATCAGCTGGGCTGATCTTCTTGGAGATGAACAATGATTGAGTGTGTTAATCATGCACCTACAGTACCAGCAGGTGGTTGTTCTGGAAATCATTGCAAAAGGATCAAGATGATTGCCCTTCACATAGGCTCGATACTTTTTGAGAGGGGAAAACCCCAGCCTGAGATTCCTCTTGAGCCAGGAGAGTGTTTTCATCTGACGCCACCACATACCACGTGGTAGCTGGTGGCTATGTGACACTATGTTGCAAGGACAGCGTAACATGTCAGTGATGTTAGGCTTGTCTAACGCCGCTTTTCTCTCCAGGTCACTAGTTCAGTTGCCACAGTTTGTCGAGAGTGAAGCTGCAAATCGTGAGGCCAGGTGTCCCTTCTCTGCATGCAACATGACCATGCCCCAAGTATTGTCAACAGTAAGAGGCTGTTTTTCCTTCAGTGAAATAGGAATGTGCTCACCTTGAAAAGAAATCCTCCCTTTGGTTTTCAAATTATGGAACAGCTGCTGATGTCAGGGGCTCCATACTCTCACCTGCCTGCTCAAGATATAAGCGACTTTTTACTTGAGTGGTTTTTACCTTCACCTTCCAACAGAGCCGGCCCTGACCAATTTGGTGCCCTAGGCAAGATTTTAGCTGATGCCCCTTGCATCACAGCCAGTTCCACCACCAATCATTGTGTTCATACACTCACAAAGAAACTGCATTGCTTTATGTCTTTGAGATTTTCTTTATTTTAGAAACAAAAAAAACCCCACAAAATAAAAACAGTATTAAAGAAACAAGTGACATAAAACAAATTATAAATACAATAGAGAGAAGAGGAGTATATGTGACCATTGGGTGTTACATTATATTAATAAAAAGCTGCTGATGGTGAAACCCAGCCAATAATAGCACCTAAGCCACATTATAGCCTATAACATGCTAAAAACAAGAGTAATTACACCTAGCATTCATGCACAAAATATGTATTCAATGAGCACTTCTCTCACATGATGCATGCTGTTTGCTATACATATAAGGGGGGGGGGATACAGTGGAGCAGTGGAGCCTTAATGCATTTCTTGATTTGTGAAACCTATCTTGACTTGTGAATAAAAAAAAATCTGCAGCTCCAGGCATATTTTGTTGACTGGTTGTCAGGCATGAAAAAAAAGACTATTTGTTGCAGTAGTTAAACACAGGCATTAAGTTCTGTTAACCATCACTTTTTAACTTTGCAAACATCTAAAACTTTATGATTAATAAATAGCATCAAGGAGCACATTTGTTTTAAAACACGCGGGAGGACAAAGCTGGCTAAAGCTGCTTGGTTGATGGAAATTTTGCAGTGCAGCCTGGTCGACTGATCCTCCTCGAATGTTTTAAACCCACCATGTGCAGCTGCTAAATGGGGCTTCTCAGCATGCAATTTACAGTCAACTGAATTTATGGTTCCAGTCAATTACAGCAATTAGGTTTGTAAATATGGGTGTTACTGTTGTGGTTCTCCACACCCCCTTCCATTGCTCATCTCATAGTGAGAAAGTCATTGTAACAGTGAGAATATAACACAAGCATTAGAGGCTCTAGGTCTGCAGGGCTTCTATTTCTATTAAACGAAACTGAAATATCAACCCATAAAATGAAATACCAAGCCAAATTAATGTACTAGTCAAGCTGGTTACAGTCAATGTTATAGTTGTGTCTGTGCTATTACATAGGCATGTTATAATTACATCTTCTTACATTTTACTTTCTGCATAGGAAACCTTAATGCTTAAGGTAATTACACAGTATACAGAAAGTAATTGTATAAGGCTCATAAGTAATCATGATGTAAGTACACTTGTTGTGTTACATGAAGAATTGAGCTTCCTCAGAGCACTGAAAATCATCTTGGTCTCAGAAGATAAGGCAGGAACAGCTAACACTGAGCTTACAAGGGCCTCAACTTGATCAAAAAAGGCTACAAGCTTCAGGCATCATGCCCCTCAATATGCCAGCAGCTTCAGTGGTGGAACACTGGGTACAAATTTGAAAGGAACTGCACATCCAATGACTTTAGCTATTGGTCTGACACATAGCTGATTGGCCTTGGCAGAAATATCCATCTATGGTGTCATACATTTTGTAGTGCCAGGCTTTGAAGTACTCCAAGGAGGATGTGGGTGCATGCAGTACAGCCACACCAGTAGCTTTCATGAGAACAAAATAATCTAAGAATATGAGAATAGTATAATGATTCAGTCCATCTTGCCTCATTATTTTTCTTGCAGTATATTGATAATAATCATGAGGAGCTATGAAAACACCCTCTTTTGCAAAGCAAATCTTCCGATCACATAGGCTATTGGTCTTTATCTTGGAGGAATAGAAAAAATTAATGCTTTTCCACCCACAACATTCCATTTCTGTGCATTGCATACTGTAGCAACAAGCACACCTCTCGTACCTGATAGTAAACCTTGTTGTTTATTTCATGACTGTTGTCTCTTGGGTTGTTTTGTACTCTACTTGTACATCCAGGTGTTGAGATCACCTGTATTAAAACACGGCTGTGAATTTTTTTCTGTGCTAACACTGAATTAAAGATGGCATGAACATGGGGCTTAACCTCCATGGGACTGGGGTTTTCATTTTTGAGAAGTTTGAAAGTGTGCGTGTTAAACACAGTACGCAGAGGATGAACTGACGCGGTTGTGCCCACAGGATTCTTACCCTTGCTTATCCTTTTATTTTGTTGAGTTTTGGAGGCTGAAATACCACCCAATTTGATCTGTTTTATTTGAATGCAAAAGGGGAGAAAGCCATTTTCAAATGCAGTGGGAAAAAAAACAAAAACAAAAAAATCAAAATGAAACACTGAACCGTTTTACCTTGGGGTTAGAAGCAGTGTTAAATATGCATCAAAATTCTCCATCTGCCACTTTTACAGCCAAATCGCAGAAGCACAAACCCAATCAAATGTGATAAAGATATTCAAAGTCGCGCCTGTGGAATCAGTATTCTAGCACTGTGAAATAGGCTGCAGGGACAAGGGCTGGGTAGCATTCCAGTAATGTCATGGAAACCCAAGACACTGAGTAAACAACACAATCAGCAACATTTTTTGCCCCTCAGCCCAAGAACATTTGTTTTAGGTTGTTTTTGTTCTTCTGTGAGACAATTGACAATGTGGACACATCCCCAGTCTAGTAGTTATAATTGTGACACTGTATTTTCATCTGATGTGTCAGGTGTCATAACATTAATTACACTTGTCACGAGATTCACAATGTCAGCAGTTTTGGTCACAGCCTACCATTAGAAGTCCAGATAAAACCAGCACACTCAGGTTTTGTTCGAACAAAAAACATGATATAACAAAACAGTATGTATTTCTTTTATAGATTATATTTAATTGTTGAGTCCTCATATCATTTCACAGAGAAAGTCTTATAAGATGGTACAGCTACAGCTTATTATATGTATCATCATTTGGGGGGGGGCGGGTATGGTACATTGTTTAAACACACTATAAATAAGTTTGTGTAGCCATCAAAGTCTTCCAGGGCTTTTCTATATTCTCATTGTTGTATGGTCGGGCAGTCTTAAGAACCATTACATTGTTTCAGCTGCGTATTTTCAATTAGCAGAGGAGATCACATTATTCAGAGTTCATTACTGCTGAATTAATCTTGCCGCCTGATGTGATATTAAAAACACCTGATTAAATTCATACTTAAAATGTAAACGCATGTCAGTTTGCTACTTTTAAGACAAGGAAATGGGGTAGGTAGGTAATATCCTTAAAGGAAGAGAGAGGCATGACTCACAAGGCATTTCCACTCACATCAGGGAGCCTTCCACTATGCCATAAATGATGTATAGGTGGTCTCTGCTTTTACAACACAATGCATTCAAGGAAACTGTGTTTTAAGCTGGCTAAAAGCTAACAATAACATTTCTAACCAGACAGGCATACAAAAGGATGACAGCATACAAATCTCTTAGGCTATGTGCACATGCAGGGGTGTGTGAGTGAAGAAAACAATGGTACCTACTTAGCTTACTTGTATTTTTTGATCTAGCATGGCTATTAGCTACTAGTCAACAGTATCTAGTTAACATAGATCAGGGGTGGGCAACATTTTTTTTCCAGATTGCCATATTTATTTAGATAAAGTAAGCCGAGGGCCACACATGGGACGACTGAAATGAAACATGAAATGCATAGTTCTGTTATGTTAAATGACATGAATTTGATGTACATTACAGATGACTTTACAGTAGCCTATTTGCCAGCCTACTCGAAGGCCTGACATTTTTTACGGCTTTATGTCAATCTGGTGTACTCTGAGGTTACAATAAAAAGATTTACTTTCATAAAACAATCCACTTAAATGCAATATCAACTTTTACATTACCCTACATCTTGTCAATTGTCTGATATGTACCACTGCTAAAGCTCTTTAACATAGACATGATAAAAATGCTGATGAAACACATTGCATTATGTTACATACATGGACTTGAGGCAGACTGAGTTACAATTATCAAACTTTAATTTACCACTGCAGTAAGGCCCGCATCACTGAATGAAAAAAGACACTTAAACACATTACATTATATACATGGACATGAGCTGTTTTACAATGATCTGATTTTAATATTTACAGATATTTATATTACGAGATATTTAATATTTATTACATTTATATTTATTATGAAGAAATACATTCTGTCATATAACACAATTTATGGACAGTTCAATTTAAGAAACTTAATGCTTAAGCATTTTGTCTCATAAAAAGTCCATGTACATAACAAAATCTAGTTACTGAAAAATGGTAACTTTTTTTTCAAAACCTCACTCCATATTCAACAAAATATAATGAAATCTGATTTGCAAGCATCAACACTCCTATCTACTTTAGGCAGGTGGCCACCAAAAGTGAATAACAAGACTGACAAAACAAAAGGAACAAAGATCATCTGACAATAACAAACCTTCATTATGGAGTCATGATGAACTGTGAATCTGTGTGAGATGGTTTTTACTCCTGTAACTGTATGATATAACTGTGTGATTTATAAAACTGTGAGATTTATTAATTAACTGTGTGAGATGACTAGGTGACATGGATAGGAAAAGCTTTTCATCACACAGTGTCATTCATGAATTTTACCCTAATGTGAACAATTGGGGCGGTCACTTCTCTTTGCAAGACCATCAAAGTCTGGCGTCATGTTGGACGTTGAAATGCGCAACACAGACGACAGATGTTTATCCATTAGCCGTGATCTGTAGCGGGACTTTCATCACAGAAAAAGTTTGTTCGCACACATACGTGGAGCCAAATAAAACAAGCATCCTGTGTGTGTGCCTACACAAGTTTGGAAACTGGGCTTCCTTTAGTGCACCATAGAAGTTGTCCAGTGTGGATATAGTGAACTTGTCATTGAGAGCAGGGTCGCACTGCATGTCAGTCAGCTCTAGCTGAGCCTCTGGAGGTGCTTTCTCGCTGTCGAAGGAAAGGGGAGAGGATACTAGCTCCAGCTCTCTTTCAGTCTTTGCGAAGTCAGAGAAACGCTGATTAAATTCAGTATGAAGGTCTTCGAGTGTAGTGGTGTATCTCTCTGTGTGGCAGGATGGCACATCCAGAATAGCCAGTGCTGGGAAATGTGTGAAGCACTTGTTGGTCATTTGTCAGGAAAACAGGGTCAGCTTGGCTTTGAATGCTCACACATAGGAGTACAGATCGTGCACGAACACATTCTTCCCCTGCAACTTCAGACTGAGGTCGTTTAAATGGCCCATTACATCTACTCCGAAGGCAAAGTCAATCATCCAATCCAGATCTTGAAATTCTGCAAAATTGCTAGCTTTACCGACAGTCACCAGAAACATCCCTCTCTCCTCTCAGGTCCCACACACGGCGAAACACTTTCCCCAGGCTCAGCCAGCGAGTGTTCGAGTGGTATGGCATGTCTGTGTGTTCTGCCTCACTCTCCACCAGCAGCTGGATAAATTGGGGATGGTTAAGCCCTCGGGCCTGGATAAGTTCACAAGTTTCACCACCATTTTAGCGACATGGTCAAGTTTCAACACAGATTTACACAGGGACTCCTGGTGAATGATGCAGTGCAAGAAAATCAGATCTGAGTTGGGGTCATCCTCTCTCACCCTGTCCTGCGTCCTCTGCAGTAGTCCAGTGTTCTTCCCGGTGAGGTTTGGCGAGCTATCAGTGATCACATTCAGCAATTTAGTCCGTGGCAGGTTCAGTCTCTCCAAGCATCCTAACACTCTGTTGTAGAGGTCCGATCCCCTTGTTGTCCCCTTCATCGACTCCATTGCAAGAAATTCTTCTACTCTTTCAAATTTGTCATTGATCCCTCGAATGAATATAAGTAGCTGGACAGTATCTTTGATGTCCGTGCTTTCGTCCAGCGTGATTGAAAAGTATGTAAAGTCGGACGCCCCTTTTGACAATTCAGCAGTCAGCTCTTCTTCAGTGACTTCCACACGCTGAGTAACTGTGCAACACGACAGACTCACATTTTCAAACTGACTTGCTGTCAGGGCACAGTATGCTAGCCACCTCTACCATACAGTCTTTTAAAAACTCACCATCTGAAAATGGCTTGCTGTGTTTTGCGATTTTGTGTGACAGCATATAGCTAACTTTTTTTGCTGATTCTTGGACTGTAGACTGCTTTGTAAAAATATTATGCTTGGCAATTAAGTTGGAAGACAATTTTAGGGCTTTTTCTTTTCTTTCCCGCAAAGACAAATTTGTGGCATAGTTAGCATGCTTAGTATTGAATGTCTATTAATGTTGTATTCTTTGAAGACAGCAATACTTTCTTGCCATATTAAACATACAACTTTTGATCCGACACTCACTTACAAAATATTTAGATGTCCATTCTTTGTTTAACACTCGGCATTCGGAGTCCGTTTTTCTCTTCTTTGATGCATTCATTTTGATTTAACTGATTCTTTCACAACGATCTAACGTTATGAGCCTGTCACTTGAGCATTGTGAGGGAGAGTCAATTTTAGGCCTTTAGCCCAATTTTAACTGTAGACAGTGACCTCTGTTGGATTCAAGTTAATAGCAGTACAGACTCGCCATTTGCTTAGAGATACATAACGCAGCATTTTTTTCGTAGTTTTTCCCTCAAACGTGTTGCGGGCCAGGTTAAAATAGTATGCGGGCCAGTTCTGGCCCACGGGCCGTATGTTGCCCATGTGTGACATAGATGATGTAGCTACTCTCTACACGGTCTAGGCAACATTTGGCCATCACCCAACAACTGTTCACCCCCATGACGTTAAACCTCTCATGCAACAATCTTCAAGAATCTTAAACAAAAAACTTCACTTTTTATTTTTTCATGTCTCAGTGCAAAATACTGCCATGGCGTTAGCTTGTTGCTCCTTGGTTTCCATGAATTTGGAGAAACAAGCAGTGCAATGTGGGTGCCTATGCTACACATTTAACTTGAGGGTTCGATTCCTTGACTGCCTTAAAATGACGTTTTTTGTGTGTAATTTGATGAACACTGGCAGTAGCATGCATAATATTCAAAGAATTCAGATTGATTTCCATTTCTGCACAAACTAGAAAAGACTGTGATCAAGTAGCGTATTTAGTAGAGCTAAATTTTGAATATTAATTATTGTAACCCTTTAAGTGCCAAGTAATGTTCAAATTTAAATTTGAAGTTACAACGTGAATCCTAATTAAACTTATGTGTCGGTGCTACATGTTTATGTGTCTTGCATTAATATTTACAGAATAATTATGAAGCTTTTTACATTAATTTGTGTAAATACAATGTCACTAGTTGCTATATGACAAATTGTTTTCATTTTTATTTGTTTCATTGTTTTTGTATTTTATTTAGTTATAATTAATCACTGATATGATTAAATAGAAAGACAAAAATAACAATTGGACAATAATATAAAAAAATCAATTAAGATCCTTTCAGACAAAGCCTAAGCAGTTTTTATCATGTCAACACAATGTCTTCCCCTGGTGAACTTTCGATTTGTGCCAGTTCCCTTTCAGAAAACTCAGAAAAGTAATAAAGTGGCTTGGATTCATGACATTTAATGTGATGTCAGAGCCCAGTCACTGATGCATAAGCCCATCTCTTGAGAGCTTGGCATATGTCCTGAGAAGATGCCCCAACACGCCATGAAGACTGTTCACTCAAGGCTGGGACAAATGAAGTCCTTAGGGTGCAGAGGTCCATGCAAATCCTCTACACTCCCTTCTGAGAACACATTCATAACGAGCACACAAGCTTTGTAAACACATTGTGTCTCCAGGCTGACTGTACTTTGAATTTGTAAATGTGGAAAGAGCTTCAAGCCACTAGTTGGCAAAAAATTTATTAAATATCAGTGTAATGGTACTGTGGTATTGTACTCTGTCTAATGAACTGTGAAGTCATATCATTTAGTCACACTACATGCATTGTGTCGCTTTGTAATTTTTTTTGATCAATGTAGGATTTTTGTGATGAAAGTAATAATAAAAAAGTCACATTGAATTCAGGAATTTAGGTATTTCTGCATTCAACTCTGCATTCTGTGTTTCATTTTACAGGCAGTTGCTGTTCGCAGGTGGATCTCTCTACCTTTTCATACATTTCACATGCAATCACTTTCCACAATATGAAAGACACTAAAATGGTGTCACCTTCTATGAATGCAAGAAAGGGTAAATCTCCCACTGAAAAAGCAGAGCGCTCTCACTGTAATAAACAGCAGGGGAAGCAACAGACCTCCGACCCATTTCTTTTTTCATGTCCCAGTGCGTATCACATTAAAACCGCCCTGCTGGGAACGCAATCTGTAACAGCTGTCATTTCCAATTAGACAGACGGAATGACAGGCAGGTGATTGACCATGTAAACAATTTTTTCCTCCGAGCGCTTCGCTATCAGCTGTGGGAATGATGAAAACCAGCGGCTCAGGAGGTCTGCTACCCCCTCTGTGCTCAGTGGCAAAGCACTTCGTCATTTCTACTGTATGTCTTGTTCCCCCTAATTGTTCCTGCCAGCACGGCCCAGATTTATTTTGACAACTCCAGCTGCATTATTTGAAACGATTGAAAATGGTTTGTGCTACTGGACAGCTCATGAAAAAATGCATAATAATTCCTTATTTTTTTTCCTCTTCAGGGTTTGTCTTTAAAATGCTCATGTACACTGATTACATAACCATTACATCATTCATCATTGAAATAAATAAAATAAAATTGGAAATGTATTTTCTTTGCATGCTCGGACACAGCCAGAGGCTATTTTTCACAGTGCTGGTCCCACAGTACACCACGGCAGTACCGATGCCAATCGGATGATGGGCTCATCCTAACGAACATCACCAAGGGACTTCACAGGTGCCTCATGAGCTGTTGAATGATGCCACAGCTGAGAAACAAGGGAGCCCTCGCCAATCTACCCACCCCTATTTTCCAGTGGGATGAAGGCAATTTGTGCTCCCAGTTACTGTTGCCAGATGACCCTGGTGGCTTTGAGCACCAGCACTAGAGCTTGGCCTACACTTTAAACAAGTACCTTAACTGTCTGAGCCACTCAGCAGCTCACAAGGGTATTTAATGTGATGTCATCCAATTTGGCTCCCTTCCTCTTCCATCATGATCAGCTTCAATTTCAAGTCTGTCATCATGCAAAAGATGCAAAGGTTTCTGTTGAAAGCATTATTATCTGGCAGAGCACTGTACTGGGTTGTGTGCTTGTTGTACTTAGTTTAATGGACCAGCACAATACATAAGTTCCGACTGTTTCTACTGTACCCCTATATCAGCCATCACTCTGCTAGGTGAGGTCTCCTTCAGGTGTTTGACAAGACTCAAGACCAGCTACAAAGGTTTAAAATACTGATAACAGTGCACTCTTTGTGAGGAGACAAATCATACACATCAGAATAATAAAAAAATCCATCTGGCCCATTATATAACATTTTTCTTTTCCACCTGTGTTTATTTTCTGGATCACCCCCCACAACTGCTGCTACCTCTTAATGTTGCAGTTTAACAAAAAGATACACCAGTGGAGTGGAGAATTAATTTACAAGTCTAAAATAACTATAGCCACTCGAGCGGTATTTTCAATTTTATCAGCAAAAGTATTTGTTTGCCTCTTTGTTTTTTTTTCATCTGTGTTTTAGAGGATAGTGACATTGCGTTTTGACAGCGACTAATAAGAATCAAATCCTGCAAGGCATACCTATTTTTTGCTTTAAAATTATGCCAAGTTGTGAGGCTCATTGCATGAGCCTCTCTTTTGAGGGCAAGCATTTGTGGCTCAACAGTCAACTCTCTTTTGTCATTGCATAACACTCTTTTCTTGAACGCTGCCCAAGTAAAATCACTGAGCAATGACTGCGGCTTCATGAAGTGAAAGAAAACGATGGTGTCCTATGGTTGTATTTGTCACCCTGTCAGATCCTCCCTGCGTCTTCTCTGGAGAGGAAGGACGACCGCAACTTACAAACTCCCAAACCTTTGGGTTCCAAAGGAAAGAGTCACATTTCATTGCTTCTCTAATAATGTTTCACAGATCCTTCAGGTGTCCTGTTTCCTGTGGTATTAATTTATTGACAGCCAAAAAATGAATGTGTCTGCTTTAGGTTGGATATCAATATCTTGGCTAAGTTAAGCAGGAGCTTTGCTTAATTTATTAGCTTTTATTATAGGTAGCTTGTTGGAGCTGTTTCACAAACTGCCTGGGAAATGACCTTTGTACCATGCAAATAAATCTAGCCCAGATTAGACCAGCCAGTTAATTTGTTAAGAAAACCCACAGCTGTTGTCAGTAGCTTAATTCTGTAATGGGACCTTTGATTTAGAGAAAAAAACCCTTTAAGTCTGTGGCCATATAATATTTTTTGTTTCAGTTTTTGGAGGAGAGCTGTCTATCTCTTTGCCAAAAGAAACCTATTATAATGCTTAACTGACAGTTCCTTTTCTGAATTCCAAGTCTGGGACATTTAGATTATGCCTTTCTCAAACATAAGGCTGACACCTTTGAAAACAACATGGGGATAACTTTGCTGAAGGAGGAAGGTCAACTTGTGGCCACATTATCATACACCCTGGGCCTCTCAGACAGAGGGTTCCAGTCTGGTGTGGCAGTTGCTTCAGGTGCAGATTGTTGCTTGCAGTTGTTGGAAACAGATGCATGTATGTCTGAAGCCATTGCACTGTTTGCTCTTTAATGGACAATCTGCTGCTAAGGAAGAACAGAGCTTTACAAACTGTTTTTGAGTTTATTTATTATATGAAAGTCTGACAGGGCTCACAATTCTGGAAAAAAAAATCAAAATTTGTCAGAACATATTTGGTAGATTAACACTAGGAGTTAGGATATTGTCATGCAAATTGTTGCAATTACTTTAAATTATATTAAATTATTTTGTGAATGAGGGGTGGGGAATTTGTGAAATATTGATGATTTATAATGCTATAATGTTTCTTTACTTCAAAATTAGAAACTAGTATAACTTTCTATGACTATTCAGTCTTTTTCAGTATCTACATACTATTTTTATCATAGCATCTTAATCACAGAGGTAATCCTCAACAAAGGTTGTGTAAAGTATAGCCATTTTTTAGGAATGTCAAATCAAAACCAGCACACTTCGGTCAATGCAGCGTAGTTTCATCATGAACTGTGATCTTTTTTAATGTACCTACCTACTGAAAATTGCATTGCACGCCCATGGTGAAATGACATACTGACAAAGCCATTTCCAGTGGAGTGGGATGGAGATGTGCTCTGAATGAAGTTTCATAAGAAATTATTGCTGAATCTTCTGCTGTCAGAGAGGTGATTGTATTAACAGGTGGCACTGACACAGGGGCTGATTCAGAATTGAAAGATCCTTTTTTCTGTCAAGAGCCCTCTCCGTTCCTTCTTGTTCTTGAGAGTCAGGAGTCCATTAACTTTTCAGGCTGGACTGGGATCTGTGTCCTGTCATGAATTTGTCGTGACGCTGGTGAGGCTTTAGACGGGAGTCAAAACTGTCCTTTGCCAGCAGTTTTTTGAGAGGTTTCTTGGTTGTTTTTTCCCATTTGTGTCCTTGGAAGTTGCCCATTGGTTCAAGCAACCATCACACAGATCACTGGACATCTTCCAGAGCCCTAAGCAGAAGTAAGCCAAGCTTGATTTTTCATGGGCATTCAGAAGGGTATTTCTAATTTAGGCACTGGGCAGTCAGGGCCTGTTAGCCTTCCAAAGGTGAATCCCCTCATATTTTACTTGTTTAGCTCAGCTTCATCCTTTTTTCTTTTATCTATGCAGTGTGACAAGGAGACATGCACATGTCCATATTTGTCCTTTTTGATGCAGACAGGGGAGTTTTAATATTAGCTGCAGACTCAACTGTGCCATTTCAGGGTTAACTGTGTAGCAAACCAAACTTTATGGATCAAGCTTATGCAGGGGACACAAGCAGATGGGTTTAATATTGCATTTTTGATTTGAGGATTTGTGCACACCCCTAGCACCCCCTAACTTTCGTGAATCTTTTCAGTGTTGAGAAGCACATATAGTCACTCCATTTTAGTTGCGTCTGTTCATCCCTGATTGTGAGTTCATAGTGAATATTCTTCCCATAATGTTGTTTCAGCTGTTGTATGTTATTATTCCGACTCATATTAATTGCATGTTTTGCAAGAATATATTAACACTTTTTTGTTTTATTCAGTCATTTAAAGCATTACCCGTAGCATTTTCTTTTTTATATTGATTTTCATCTGAACTCGTTGCATCGCTGCATCGTTCGCAATTTTTTAGTGTGTTACTTTTTGACAAGTGCCTCTTTTTCGACTAACATTTCATTCTTTTTGTTCTCCTCGCATCCACCCTGCTGTCAATGTCTCCACTCCAAAATAAATGAGTCATTGCTTTTCGCAAACACAAGCTCACTTTCTCTCAGCTGTGAAATCTTAAAACAATTTAGAATAGATTATTAACAGTTCAGAAATGCTGTGTGGTGATTAGATTACTGTCAATTCTTAGCAGAAACAAGTTGTTAGTTTTAGGAACGAGTGGCGTCTTTCTCAGGAAATGCCACAGGAGATACATACAGCAGCCCCAAACCATTTGCAGGCTTGCAACATTGGGTGCAAGAAGGGGTACTTACTGTATGTCTTCACCGATGATGAGGACATATACACAAAGGGAATTTGTTCCAAACAGTAACCAGCTTATCAATAAACAAATGATTAATATCATTCTATGTGTCATAATGACATGTGTGACACAGTGTATGGTAAATGTACTTGTATGTGCTTGCTGCAAATATCCAAAATTAAATACCAAGTAGTGAGGATTCTCATTGAATAGTATATCATAATATCTGAGGACATACAAGGGTGGCAGTGCAGAGTTAAAGTGAAAATTTAGATTAAGATCTTTTCTAAAGGTGGACTGTGCACGCATACCACATGTACAGTAACATTAGCATTGTAGGTAAGGTAACATACAATGAATTTCTCTTGCTCCAGCTTGTTGTCACGCTCTTGACAGAATATTCTAGAAACAAAAACAATGCTGTCCAATTAGTGAAAAGTGCATTGTGCTGGAGGAGACATGCCTAAAACCACGTGTCTTTCAGTAAACCCAAACTTTGTGTTGTACTTTCCATCTCTGAAATAGCTGGTATTGCACATTGTCATTTGTATTGTTAGTGTGTATGGCAGTGCTGAAAAAGGCTGGAGGACAGTAACGGCATGCTGCAGTCACAGGAGTGTTTTCATAGTGGTCCTGGGGGACTACAGAGAGGGGGCTCTCAGATCCCCCACAATTTTATCACAGATCTGTCGATATGATGAAAGCTGGGACATGTCTGGGTTTCAGAGCTCATGGTCTTCAGTGCTGAGATTGGGTGAACGATACATGGAGGAGGGGGGTGAGGGCTCACCGGATTATATGGAATCCCATCTTTGACTTTTGACAGCAGATATTTCTGAACGCGTGCATTGACAGAAGGCACTGCAGATGGCTGCAGATAGCTGGGAACATTTATATGTCATGACACTCTACCGTGTAACAGCACTCGGCAGGGGTTTATCGACCGAGAAAAGGTGCCCGCCTCACTGGTCTTTCATTACATTCAGCACCTCAGAGCCAATGAACCTGCGGCATATTTCTGAGCCGTGAGCCCTGCAGAGCGACGCGACCGCAAGAGGCTACCACCAGAGCACAGGCATTCTGTTCTGACATGACATTCAGCTCAGGCGCCATTCTGTCCTCTGTCTATGAGGATCTGGTTGGTAACAAGAGGTCTCAGTGCTGTCTGCATTCCTGTGCTGACTACTCAACTCGGTGCACTTCACACTGAAAGTTCTGACACGGCAACTGTAGAAACTACCAGTATTCCATTTTAGACCACAGCTTTTCAAAAATGTTCATAAACAGCCAGCGAATCAGAGGACTACATTGGCAGAGGCAGAACTTTCAATGTGAGGAGCACTGAGCTCACCATCTGGTCAATATACAGAACATCTGTGGCCAGAGTCTGCTGGTAATGTCAGTAATCGCAGAGAGTGGGGGGCTAGACATCTCACAGTTCAGGCTGGTATCGCCTAACTGAGGAAAATGAGCAGAATGAAGTTCTCCACAGTAATCCTCAACTTGACTGCTCTGTCACCTTGGGAGTGCAATCTGTGAATTGCTGCCTCACTCTGTCCTATGTATCCTGCTTGGTGATCCAACAATTTGTTTTGGTGTGGAATATGTTCAGATGGTTTCTGGCTTAACTGTTCTCTGTCTTTTATGAGGTGATGAGGGTGGTGGTGGTACCTACATTATTGCTTTTGTCGAGTCAGAACAGAATCCATATTGGAGTTAATGAAAGATACCCAGTGGACAGCAGACCTGTGCACATGAGCAGTTGATAGTCATTGTCAAAGACATTATTTTGTATGCCTTTCTGCCTTGGTCAATTATGCTGTGTATTGTAAACATACGCATTCTAAATTGCTACGCCTTATTTATGTATTCATCTGAGTGCATGAGTAAAGACTGTCTTGTGGGCAGTCAAGTAGCCTTCAGTGGTAAATGCAGCATGCTAATGCACAAGATTACCCAGAGACAAGGAAACTAATAGGGGGTTGCTGGATAGGGGTCCAACATGCCCTTTATGTTTAATTGCTTTCCATTTAGAGCTAATTGGTTTGCCCTTATGATTTGAATTATTAATTTAAAAATGTCATTTGCAATTGCATGCAATGTGGCAGGTAAATTAAAGCCTTAATTAATTTGTTTTTTTCCTTTTTTCCTAAGAATCACTATCTCAACTCTTGTAAGTTATTGGTTAATTTTCTTATTAAAGTTGCAGCCATTTGAAAATTAAATGAGTAAAAAGGCATGAAAATAGCTCATTTATTATATCCAGAGCCAGGCTGTCACCATGTCCTCAGGGAACCCGGGGGTCCTGTGTCCGTACAAGGGCCTCTACCAGGTTCTTCAACAGAGATACCAAACAGGTCAAGAATTTTGTCCTGAGAGTCAACAGCCAATGAAAACCCCACAATGATGTAACTTGCACATTACCCTTCATGAAGGACTTGGTGACATGCTTGATCGCTGCCTGTTCTCAGAGTGCCCTTCACAAATAAGCATCTTGGTTGGATGGCCAGGAAGTAATTTTATTTAAAAGTTCATATTTAGGAATGCTGCTATCAAAAGGTGAAAAAATGGGATCCAAAAATCTGTATGTGGCATTTATTCCAGCTTGATTCCTCTACCTGAGCGGACTAGATTTGTGGAAGGCAACAGTACTTCTGCATTCGAGCAAAGACCAAGAGGGTGTGAAATCAAAGTGGCTGTATTCATTCACCCATTCATAACGTATCATGAAGCAAACAGTGCATCAGCAGATACGCAGCCATAAAAATGAATCCTCCACCTCAGGAGAAATGGCATTATCGCATGCAATAAGATTCTTGCAATTTTGGGTAGGCTTGAATTATTTGTACCACAGCACACTGGCAAAATCTGTACCTTTGAGAGCTGTGAAATTTGTTCATATACATGCGGTTTAGGTAAGCATATCTTGAGAAATAAAGCTATTTCTTTGATCACATACATACAATTTTCAAGAGGATGTAGTGGCACTGAAATGTACTGTACGTAATCTGTCAGTGCCCTGTGTCTTGGTGTGCTGCATCTCACCCTCCCCCCATGTGACTTAGGGTGGTGCCATCTTTAACTTGAGTAGCCTCATTCTGTTAGCACTGTCCAAGGTCAGCAGAGTGGTGGCCTCTATCTCCAAGGATTTGCAGCATGGTGATCAATCATTTCATGGTCCCTCCACAGATAAGAAAAGTGTAAATAAAAAAATGTCTCAAAGTAAAAAAAAATCTGGAAATGTTTTATCAGAGTCTGAACCCTGCTACTGAATATTCTACACCTCCTTTAAGTACAGAAAAAACACACAGCTTCCTAAATATTTTTGAAGGAATTACTGGACTTGCAATTACTGGTGACACAGAGGTCCTGATACCCTCTTTGTTCAGGGCTGGCTTGAAAAAAATATATTGTTTTTTTTTACCATGACAAGAAAAACATTGTAACCAAACATGCCCACCTGTTTTTTCCAGGTGCAGTGCATGCAGTGTATCCAGCACTTGCAGTGCAGATTAACTGAGAGTTTTGATTGCACTTCATCTCAAGAGGAATAATGATAAAATGATCTGGTAAGCAGTCAGAACCAATAAACAAACAGACAAAAAATGATAAAAGATCAAATTTTAAAATTCAGTAAAACTTGAGACTAAAAAAAGAAATAAAAGCACACAGGTTTTTATTGCAGTGGTAGGTCACTGAGACAGTAAGCCACTGTTACGGCACAGACGAGGGACCCAAAAGCAGATCAGGGTAAAGTGCGTCTTTATTAGAATCGGCAGGCAGAGTTCGTGAGCCGGGAACAGGCAGGGTCGGTAACAGATAAGCAGTCCGTGGGAAAAACCGGGGCGAAGTCAGGGACAGGCAGAGTCAGGAACCGGGAGACAGTCCGAGGGCAATTCCGGGAGCGAAGTCGGGCAGAAGCGGAGTCAGGCACGGAGCAGGCAGACGCACAGGCAGACAGGACAAAAACGGCAGGCAGAAAAACCAGGTCGGGGCACAAGCGAGATCGAAAGGCACAGAAAGCAAGTCAGGAAACAAAACGCGGGGACGAAACAGGTCAGGAAACAACACTGCTACGAACTAGCAACGAGACAGGAACAGGCAGGGCATAAATAGGGCAGAGCAGACGAGGTGATGGGGAACAGGTGAGCAGGCAGGTGGCGGCGATGAAGCAACGAGGCAGGCGGGGACAGGGGCGGGGCTAGAACACAAGGAAAACAAAAGCACATGGACAAGGGAAGAAAACAAAACACACAGCTAGGGGGCCGGGGCACTGACAGCCACATTATATATAACGAGAAGCCATAGGACATGCAACCAGTACATTTCATCTGGGATTTGAATGGTCCTTGGTTTCATCACAGGCTGCTGCTACGTTTGGTGTAAAATAGTGTACCCATAGAACCAAAGGGATTGTTGTTGTGGCTTATTCTGTATCTAAAATAATGCGGAAGTTTTTGGTAATGAAGTAACTTGGTAAAAGGAACTTAAGATGGGCTTTACTTTGGGTTTCTGCCCTGGGCTCATAGTTGTCATCTATGACCTTCAAGCACTTTCAGTAAAGCTGTGAATTATTCAACACATGTCCATGAATGCTTTAAAGCCTGAGCTCCTCCCAGTGGAAATCTTTGTGATGATAAAGTAAAAATGAACTCCAACGTCAGAGTGCAGAAGACAAAAAATATGAAATTGGCCTGGTCTGGCATGTGCTTTTGCAGAGATATTAAAACTACAGGTTAGGCAACATTTTTATTGATGTTGTAACATGATATAATATTAGAAATGAAAATTCGTATTTTTGTCCAAATGTGATAACAGGCCACGCTGAACTAATACCTTTGACCCATGCACTAATCACAAATGGCTCAAGCTTGATCGCCTTTAAAGAGGAGGGACTGAGAATGTCTAAGAAGAACTAGAGTGTGTACAGCCTCTGTGAAATTCCTGGTCACTCTTTATATTAAGGTGCTGTGAGCAAACCATTAATGGACACATTATTGAAACATGGGCTTTTATTACAGTGTCTTAAGAAGGCATCATTCAATTCTTACAATTACTTTACAGGCAGGCACTGGAAAACAATTCAAATAATGCTTTATAGTTGCAATTATAGCTCATTTGTAAAGGGTGAGGAGAATCTAATTTAGGGCAGGCGCTGCAGAACAATCAATGAACATTAACATTAAAAAATATCAATGTGTACTATCTGGGCCTTAATATGTAATGTTTTTAATGTCATGTCACTGATTAAGTGGATATCTGGACACAAATCCATCTTAATCGTGTGCCAAGTAAAGCACAGTTACAAACTGCACTGATTGCATAGGCAGTGCTGCAGAGAATATCTATAGGAATAGAGAAAGTTTGTATCTGGCAAACTCTGGTTAAGTCATAATTATTATAATTATCATAATCATTTCACTCTTTTGAAATGACTGCCATTTCAGAGTCTTAAAATGAAGTACTTTTCTCAGCATGTCAATCCACTGACAACGTTCAGCTGCATAATTACAGCTGTTTGTTAATTAATTGCACATAGTTCAAGTGCCACAGGCTCACCATAATCATTACAATATATTATTCAGCACATTTGAATACTATTTTTGAGGTCTTAAAGGTGAAATACAAGGGTGTACATATTATATTTCATCAGTACAACAAAAAACAATTTGCACTATTATTTTTTCCTAAGCAATTCACAAGCAATTATATATTTTATATAAGATATTGATTTTAAGTTGTATGTGAATGGCATTTCTACACATTTTGTTCTTGAAATGATAAATGTCAATCATGATAAATGCTGTACAAGACAGCAATGAAAGTAAGCCAGAACAAGCCAGTAAGGTGTATATGTGCGCAAAAAAATTATAGTGTAAATATGGTATATGAATAATGGGCCGGGACTAGTCTGATATTAATGCAGTGTTCATTCAGGGGAGCCGCAAAGTATTGTATCCATCACGATAATCAAGTTTTCTGCCCCTTGAGCAATATCAAACCATTCAAGTTAAAGCAGAAAGTTTTCCTGCAAATTACAAGTTATAACTAAAGGCTCATGATTTTTTCTTAATATTTGTAGACATAGTGGTGAACAAAATGACACTGATAAACCTAAAAGGAAATGAAAGGAGATACAGTGAACATTAAGCATGGATGAAGGAGACAATGCTAGCAGCAACCAACAGAAAGGAGAATAATTACAGGGCAAAAGCAAAGATATTGGGTGACTAACCTGATATGAATGAACATCCCCCCACCCATATGGTAAAAGCATTCAGTTTGAGGAGTTCAACACTAAAAACCCTATTGGTTCTTTGCAACTTTTCTGAGTTTGAAGATAGATTTCTCGGTACTCTTCTCCAAACTAGACTTCATGTGAATATGCAGTGGAAAATGCAGAAAACTGTTAAATAGCTAAGCTACTTTTGTGTCTCCAGTGTAAGAATTCTGTCTTACTAACAACATCTGAATAATAGGTTATAGAGTCTTGGAGTGTCTTGTTACTGTCTTAATGAGAGTACACACTCTGAATACAGTATGTAGCTACAGTATGTAGTTTAATTTAGTCTCATCAGAGCTACGAAAGCTCCCAGAATTGTCCCTCTGTCACCAAAACGCTGGGAACCCCTGTTTGGTTATTCTGTGTCACTATATCCACTAATTACAAGTTTGCAAAACACTCTTACCCAATCAGTTTTTCTGCAATAAACAAAAAGGGATTGAGAAAAATTTCAAGCAATTTTGCTCTTGTTTCCTTATACTTACCTTGCTGTACTTAATTCATATACAGTACATTGCATTCATATACTGCACAAGACACTTGACACTCTGATTTGTTATTCAGTATGTTCAGGATGACAGTACTACAGTCATTTTGTACTGGTCTAGCTAGAATTGAACCGGACATTTTCCACTGAAGAAATGCAGTTTCTTGCTTATTTTTATTTTGATTTATTAAATGATATTTATTTATTTATTCACACCTTGAAAGCCAACCAAAATGCAGTGCATTTATTATTTTTTGTAACTATAATTATTTAGGAGACTTCCAGACAATTGGTAGAACACATTGTACTTGACAGTATATATCTACTCATGGTGGGTCAGTCTGATCAGTGGTAAGAACAGAATTGCTCTTTTCCTTTCTGGTACCATCGCTGATGATTGTAATACCCCTTCTGCTTTGAATACAGTAATCACTTAAATTAGCTCTTGCTAATCTAGGAATCTCTGGTACCGCCCCTGCTTGGGTCCCTTCTTATCCTCCTAATCACACGTATCAAGTCTTCAAGAGTAGCTCACTGTCTGTTCATAATCCACTCAGCTGGAGAACCTCTAAACTCCCATGATTGGTTTCCTGTGGCTTGTCCTATAATTTCTAAACAAAGGACTATTTTTCATCTTAGGATCTCTTTTTCAATCAGTTAAAGGCTCAATCAAAATATATTTGTTATAATGCATTTTTTTTACAATTGTGATGTCACAAAGCCCTGGTTGGACTTGAAAATACTTGAATGGAGACAAAATATACCTCACTAATGATTGTAACTGGACACTTTTGAGGCTGCAGAAGACCCCCAGAGTTGGCTGGAGAGGCAACATATGACAGGCTATGGGTGGGGAGGGCTTGCTATCCAACAGTGACTAGGGGAGGGATGTTGGGGACTTTCTAACCAATGATGGCTCAGGCTTCCTCTCCGATACTGTAGGTGAAGACGACCTAAAAATGAAGGGTGAATACTGCGACCTCTTGGACGGCAGGTGCTTTGTTTGCTCAGATAGCCTGAGGGAGCGAGAGAAGGAAAGAGAGCAGGGAAGACGAAAAGAAAGTGTGTTCTGAATAAATGGGCAAGGTAGTTAATCACAGTATTTAATGAGCAGTATAACACTTTGTTAAGATGGGATGGACTATGGCAGGACACAAAAGAAGAGAGAAACCAGGAAAGGACGTGTAGCCATAAAAGTGATCAGAGACTGTCTTACTCCATGAAGAAATGGACACCACTGAAACAGGGCAGGCCTGCTAATAATGAGGAAAATGCTTGAAGGAACCATCTCTTCTTGACCACAGTCTGACTACTTTTTGTCACTGGAACAGGGGTAGAACTGTCTACAAAATGAAATATAAGGATCTTCCTACCATATGTATAGATCAACTTGCTTATGGCCAAGGAACAAGAAAGTTGGAATATTATCTGTTCATAAAAGAAATGTTTTCCTGCTTTAATTTCAACATTGTAAAATGTAACTGACATAGCTTACATTACCTCATCCATTTTTACATTTGCACATTGAGGAAAGCAATACAGGTTGAGGTTGCTGAAGGGTGTACCAACAGAGGTGTCCGACCAGTGAGATCAGGGTGAAATCCCCAGCAATCTTTCCATAATACTGTCCAACTTACTGACATGCATTTGGAAATACTTAAAAGAAGACAATGCTGTTCTTTCAAAATATGTCTTTTCTGTCCCAATTCAATCGGCCATTCAGAATATTACAGCTTATTGTTTGTTTTGCATTTTGACAATACTTTGCCTGGATGACTACATTGTTAGTGATGAATTGCGATGACAGTGCTGAGGGATATTTTTCTATGCATATTTCAGGAAATAAAGCCAGATATAGTTTCCCAAAACAAGGGTCTCAAATCAAAATAACATCTGCCTAGGGTAATACGAAGTTGTCATTTTTATAACACCATGGTGCTTACTCACTCAGGTCAACTCCATCTACACTGATTCAACATGAGAACAACTAAAGCAGGCTTAAAGACTTTGATCACTAACTGGATTAATATAAGGGATATTTTGATGTTCTACTTATACCCAGCTCATTTGCAATGCTCTACCTGCACACTGTGCTAAACTTTCTTCCTTGCTTCTGTCATAAAAAAGCATGGTTACAACATTGTCGAAAGGGTGACTTTATTTACAGGAATGGCTGAAATGTCGCAACCATACTCCTGTTTCAGCGGAGTTAGCCTGAACTCCAAGCCTCTACAAGAGTAGCTTCTTATACTCTTATAGAAGCTCTGTCTAAGGTCATATATGTTAATAGTATTGCATCTGCTGAGACCCACACCCATCACTTACGTACATCAGCATAAGCGAATCTAGTCCTCCTCGGCTGAAATAGTTCTTGATTACTCAGCCCCGGTCCGTATTCTGTAACTGATTGCTACGCCCATCAGTTGCGATGAGTCATTGCTTACACTTATCAACTCTATTGTGTTTACGATAAGCTGAAAAAGTATCTGGGTGGCAGGCATGACTGATTTGCTAGTGTTTGAGACTTGAGTGAATTAGGACAATATACCACATAGAATCTTACACTTCTCTCAGGGTGAAGGATAAACAGCTATTTAAATCTCAGCAGGTATGTATGTATGTATGTATGTATGTATGCAGACCATCTCACAGTACTACATATAACTATATCCGCAGGATCACCAACCTATGCTAAATAGCTCCACCGCCCTTTGGACCTTTGTACACTGTGTGTCAACTAGGCAAATATTCCTTGATTACTGTTACTGCACCATCAGCAGTATTCAAACACAACTTATTTTTTTCTTAGCAGATGCCCTTAGTTACAGCAACATACTGTATAGAACTTACATGTTATCTGTTTACATGGCTGGATTTCTACTGACACAAATCAGGTTAAGTATCTCGCTCAAGGTTACAACAGCAGTGCCCCACCGAGGAATCAAACCAGCAACCTTTTGTGAATTTTTGCAATAGTTTCACACATCTTCAGGAAAGGAGGAATGCTGAACTCATCCCGTTGAACAGTTCTTCAAGCTTTGCCTCCCCCAGATGTGCTGTGGAGCACTGCAGACAGTACACTTGATGGAGATGGACAGTGCATGTTTTGATAGGGTAGATCAGAGCTCTATCTCTTCCAGTGTCAAGCAAGACTGATATATAATAACAACTAGGAAAAAAACTCCAGCTAGAGAGATTTTTGGGGAAGGGGGGGAAACATTGCTCACAGTCACACAGTGTGGGCCTCGGCTTTGATCTATACTGATTTTTTTTTTTAAATTCAGTTGCCTTATCTCAAATGGCAGCTGTCATTTTACTTAAACCTGTACTTGCTGTGTCTTGATGCCTGATTTCCTTGTACTCAGCAACTAACTCTCTTCCCCAAAGACCGCCTTGTTGGTTCAGAGAGGGTGTTAAAAATAATGACCAAGGTAATCAATGTCAATGTCATGTCATTTTGATATCTGAGAATTAGGGTATGTTACATTTTTCCAAAAAATGTGTTTGGTTCATGTTCTATTCTCCCCATGCATCCATAATCAAATAAAGTTATTCCAAAGATTAAAAAGGATACATGTAATATTTTTGCAAACTTTCTTTGGTTAGGAAACAAACTTTATGTACACTGCACACAAACATAGAGAAACATTACATAATTGTACCGACAATGGAAAGTGCTGTTTAATGCATCCAGGTATTCCCAAAATGAGGTTGGTTGTTGGACTGTACTTTCTCCACGAAATCCGGATCCCATAGTAGCAGAATAAATTGGGTCCATTCTGTCAAGGAATGGATGTGGGGTTAGCCAGTGTTTCCTCATCCCCTTGCTATCAGGCACCCCATGATTCATCAGGCACCTGCGAGTTACTTGGATGTCAGTGGAGAGGTGCCTATCCTCCAATGAGTGCCCATTTCACTCTGGTGCGTTGTGTGGCCTGTATTGTGAAAAAAAGCCACTGGCTGCATGTGAGTGTCAGAGGATTGCCTTTGTCTTGCTTAAGTGCTCCTGCATGAGTGCAGAGGTTGCCTAATGAATAATTGCTGACTCCAAAAACGGGGTTCCGTAAAGGGGTGAAAAAAATTATTCAAAAGACCCTCCAATCAATCACATTGAACTATGTTACTCAGCCGTATTCATATTGGAAAACACATCATGCGCATTGTGCTATGGAACATCTGTGGGCCATTTGCTCTGAAAAAGTGCATCAAAGATCCCTGCAAAGGCTGCTCCCGTTTAAAAATGAGAATCATGTACACAGGGACCCCTCTGTGTCAAAGTAGTTAAAGTTACAAATACTGAAAATGGAGACATTAACCTAATCGCTGGCCTGTAAAGGTTTCTACGTTGATTGCTTCCGATGCGGCCAAGCACGGGTGATGTTCTGATCCCCCGCCCCCCGCTTCTTTAATTGGATGTCTGGGATGGGTGGAATTGTGCTTTTTTGCCTCTGTGATGACTGACAATGCACAACACGTGTTGGGTATGGTGCTCTGGTAAATTGGGATTATGAAATGAACTGACCTTTCCTGGCTGGCATTTCATCCTTTTTATTGTTTATCTCCCTCCCGAGTCCGCCGGCACAATGGAGGCAGAGAAGTCAAGGATCTCAAGGCTTCAGCCACACAGTTACATCGCAACACCTTACCCAGCTTCTGTAGTTAAAGTAGTAAAGACAGAATACAATGCCTGCATAAAGAAGGGTTTAATTATGGTTTGTACTTTATCTGTCATAGGTGTACAATTCTCATGTGAGGCAATTTTCTGCCAGTCACATTTTAAATGACATTTAAATGTGGTACAATCAAGATAATGACAGGTGACTTGCAACATAACAGTTTACTTTACAATTCAATACGCATATAGGAGTCTGAAGACTATCATTCCTGACCTTGAGCGTACACCACAAAGAATTAAAGCAAATTAAGGCAATTTGGAGAGGAATGGACAAAGAGCTGAAGAATGAGAAGATGAAAATGAACTTGCCAGCATGCGTAAACAGTACACTGGACAAAATGATAAAGAAAAATCCCATCTACCCAAGCATCCAAGTAATTCTGCAAATTATTTTGGGAGAAAAATGTAGTACCTGTGCCCGTAACACCATGCATATGAAATATTGTATATTTTAACGATTCAAAGTTTTTATTAAAAAAAGCCATGAATATCAATAATTTCTTATTCAGTGCCATTTCCTCTTGCTAAGGTTCTGTATTTTTATGAGACAAAAATAAGGAAAAACAATTTAAATTTGACTGCTGTGCCTTGCATATGTTTATAGTTTTCTTGTGTGTACATAAAACATGCAGCAGTATTGAGAGGGAAATATTGAATCAGACAGCATGAAGATTAGCCATAGATATCCAAGCTTTTTCAAACGCAAAGCAATATGTCATTTTTGGTTTAATTTACTTAGATCGCTCTTTCTAAGACATTTCAAGCATAAATAAGCTCATGGAAGCATTAGTTAATGACCTGAATATGGTCAGACATACATTATCTGAAACAAGAGTCAACATAAATCCTTGATGTATGTTGGATGACCACTTACTAGACTGGATTCACCATTCCTTCATGAATTCTCCATGTGGAGGCACCAGATAAATACTACACTGTCTTACAGACCAGAAGTATCCCTGCGATTTCTAGCTGAACTTCCGTCAGTAGTTATATGGGCCTTCCTGCTAGGCTCATGGTGGCATCCAGGAAGAACAGGGGGAACCACTGCCCAGGGAATACCACATCCTATGGGAACCCAGTGGGTCCCTAAGTACCTGGAGGATTATGTGTTGATTTACCCTCAAAGAGCTGTATCACCCACCGTGCCACCACAAATCATGCACGTGTCTACCCATGAGATGCCTCTTCACAGCTGGGCAGAGCAGACCTTATCTACCATGTAGGTAAGATCACACATGGAGGAGACAGAGTTTTGCCAATGCCCCACAGAGGAGTGCAAGGGAGATCTGCACCAGATGCCCACTATGAAATTGAGGAGTGTTGCATACACCCATGTGTAACTGTGGCATTAAAAGTCAGCTGTAAAGGCAACAGTACTTGAGTGAAGCTTTTAAGTCTTCATCGGATATAACTGCACACCAGTATTTCACCATTTAGTTTTTACAGTTATTATAGGGTTGTTTTAAGTACATCCAAACATTCAAAGAGATATTATTTACTTCTATTCTTTAACAAAGCATTGTCTCCTTAAGATACCACCATAAACATCTACACAAGGCTTGTATTGGTTTACTCTAATGGCATGTTTTATTTCCTACCAGAGGGCAACAGTCTGGTGTTATTATGAACCTACTTATGTTATGGGAGTTTTACCCCAGGAAAAAAATAATTCAGCATACACCTTTGTCATGAAGCTGATGGAGCTGACTTCATTTGAATTTAAAAACTGGAGTATTGAGCAATTGCACAAAGGATGGAACAGAAACACAGAAGAAGCAGAGCATATTCCATATTCCTTCAGGAGTTTATGTCCCTGGCTATGTTTAATAATGCAGTACTGCACACATTGCAAAATAGCAAAATACAAAATTCTTTATGGGGATGTTTTGCCAATTTACATTATTCATTCTTCAAGCATTGCAATATTATGATACTTAAAAAGTAAGTGGAAACTGCTTCAGGGCAAATGCCATTCTGCAACTAATACTTAAACAATATGCAATATATTAACTCAACTTACCTATGAAAAGCAGAGATTAATCTTTGTAAGCATTATTTTATTGCTTCTCAAACACCCATACGTGTGCACGCACATACACAGATACAGACACTGAAAGAGACATGTAATGAACCAGAAATCTGAGCTCATCATTTGACTTCAGGGTGACTGCAAACCTTGTCCAAGCCCTCTGGTTTAACCACAAATGCTAACTGAGGGTGGCCCCAGTGAACTCTCTCTCTGTCTCTCTCTCTCTCTTTGGTGTAGCATCAAATATTGTTGGTGTTTGTTGTTTGTTGATAATGGTTTGTTCAGCAGATAACCTTTAACAGTGCATACTACGGGCATATACACTCACCGGCCACTTTATTAGGTACACCTTGCTAGTACCGGGTTGGACCCCCTTTTGCCTTCAGAACTGCCTTAATCCTTCGTGGCATAGATTCAACAAGGTACTGGAAACATTCCTCAGAGAGTTTGTCCATATTGACATGATAGCATCACGCAGTTGCTGCAGATTTGTCGGCTGCACATCCATGATGCGAATCTCCCGTTCCACCACATCCCAAAGGTGCTCTATTGGATTGAGATCTGGTGACTGTGGAGGCCATTTGAGTACAGTGAACTCATTGTCATGTTCAAGAAACCAGTCTGAGATGATTCGAGCTTTATGACAAGGCGCGTTATCCTGCTGGAAGTAGCCATCAGAAGATGGGTACACTATGGTCATAAAGGGATGGACATGGTCAGCAACAATACTCAGGTAGGCTGTGGCGTTGCAAACGATGCTCAATTGGTACTAAGGGGCCCAAAGAGTGCCAAGACAATATCCCCACACCATTACACCACCACTACCAGCCTGAACCGTTGATACAAGGCAGGATGGATCCATGCTTTCATGTTGTTGACGCCAAATTCTGACCCTACCATCCGAATGTCGCAGCAGAAATCGAGACTCATCAGACCAGGCAACGTTTTTCCAATCTTCTATTGTCCAATTTCGGTGAGCCTGTGCGAATTGTAGCCTCAGTTTCCTGTTTTTAGCTGACAGGAGTGGCACCCGGTGTGGTCTTCTGCTGCTGTAGCCCATCTGCCTCAAGGTTCGACGTGTTGTGCGTTCAGAGATGCTCTTCTGCATACCTTGGTTGTAACGAGTGGTTATTTGAGTTACTGTTGCCTTTCTATCAGCTCGAACCAGTCTGGCCATTCTCCTCTGACCTCTGGCGTCAACAAGGCATTTTCGCCACAGAACTGCCGCTCACTGGATATTTTCTCTTTTTCGGACCATTCTCTGTAAACCCTAGAGATGGTTGTGCGTGAAAATCCCAGTAGATCAGCAGTTTCTGAAATACTCAGACCAGCCCGTCTGGCACCAACAACCATGCCACGTTCAAAGTCACTTAAATCACCTTTCTTCCCCATTCTGATGCTCGGTTTGAACTGCAGCAGATCGTCTTGACCATGTCTACATGCCTAAATGCATTGAGTTGCTGCCATGTGATTGGCTGATTAGGAATTTGTGTTAACGAGCAGTTGGACAGGTGTGCCTAATAAAGTGGCCGGTGAGTGTATGTTGTAACCCAGTATGACTAAAGTTGTTGAGGTAAAGCATAGGTACAATAAACAACAGTAGCTTTTTGATATGCCACTTTTTATGTTTTATTATATTTTTATATTCTTTATATTTTTATATTTTTTATATTTTACCATTACATTTATTATCTTGTGTGTTTGTGTGTAGAGTGTTAATGTACAGGGGCTGCACAGCAAATCTCGTTGTACAACAATGTGCAATGACAATAAAGGCATTCTAATTCTAATTCTAATTCTAAAGTACCTCAGACGGTACGACTGAGCCTTGACAGAAAGCTTTGTAAGAAAGATTAAGCACAAATTTAAGAATCATAATGGCAGATGATCCTGTCCTAAATCATAAAACTAATTAATCTTAATTTTAAAAATACAAACTAACAATTTAAAATTAAATCATATTTAGTTGATTAAATATGATCAACTTATAATGCATCCTGGACATAATAAATGGCTTGATGCATTGGATGTATACTCACTTTTATTGACTCTTTATGTCTACCTGTTCACAACCCAACTTTTTCAATCTGTTTGGTGCCACTAGTTGCTAGTGGTCTCTAAAGCTCTTTTGATAGTAGCATATATTTCATTATTTAAGCAGAGAATTTTGTCTCAAAATGGTTTGTTTACTCCTCAATGAACAATGCATACGAGTCAACAGAATTTGATGTGTCGCGGATTGATATGTAAGAGGATGAAAACTATCCTGCCCTTCTCCCTCTCAAGCTACTGCCAATACCTGTCATGCAGTCATAACAAATAGGGTCTGAGTTTGGTAGATATGTAGGCATTACCCTGGGCTCTGGTGAGTCACATCTGTAACACCATGTGGAGGATTAAATATGAGCAGACACTGTGCCCACCTGTTCTGAGTGACAGCCTCCGTGTGCCCTTAAAGGGGAATTCCAACCCACACAAAATTCTAACCACCACAAAAAAATACAAAACAAAAAAAGGGCTATTTCTCACTGTAAGAACAGCTGCAGTGGTTTCTTTCATGTGACAAATCCTATGCTTTAGTACCAAGCAGGAGTGTGTCATCTCAGCTGGTTATGTCACTAGAAGGCACACATTCTCTTTGAGACTCTCATATTCAACATTCAACATTCAGCAGAGACTGGATTACTCCACTTCGAAGGGTAGGCCTTGGTGGGGGTTTCATCAGAGTCAGCTGCAATCAGTGGAGATTTTGGTATGTCAGTATCACCCAGTCTATGTTATATGCATGTTGTATGTGTGTAACATGTATGTTGCATGTGTCATTGCAGCTGCCTCTGATTAGGAACTCATCAAGAGGCAGAACCCTTCCAAGTGCAGTAATTCAGTCTGTGCTGAATATTTCATGGTGGAAATTGCAAAACATCCTGTCTTTCCAAAACCCCCCTGAAAAGCTTCACATTCCCCCAGTTGAGATATTACTATGTTTTAAGAAAAAAGGAAGGCAGGTTATGAAAAAAACCCATATTAGAAAATGACAGCTTGTTTTTATAAATTCCCCGAAGCTATCAATTATTTAAGGAGCAACTTTTTTCAATTTTATTCACATAATCCCATGAAAAAAGGTCATTTGTGGAAGTGTATTGCAGTTGGCCAAATTATGGATTTATGGTTACCTTTAGTTTTAGTTTGTTAAATATTTACTCAACGATGGTCAGTTGTACACTTTAACAAACCAGACAGCTCAAGAACAATTGTATTAGAAAACATCCACAAAAATTATTTTGCCATTGTTGAAGGAATTTGCTAAGCAAATCAGCATCAACAATCAATGAAAAGTACTTAACAAACACATTTTATACAAAGTAATTAGACACAAAAGGATACAGTGACATGACATGGTCCACAGTGGCATGCAGGATGAGCATGCAAGAGAAGCACAATTAAATACAGCCAAAGAGTCTAATTTATGAGGCACTCTGATGCAGGGAGTCAGCTTTGGTGCATGTGTTGAAATTGTGATTAACCTATTGTAAGGGTATGTAGCTCAATTAGGGCCAATCAACATGGTTAGGAAACCTAAATTCAAACCTTCAAAGGTCCCCCTCCTCAACTTTGCGTGGGGTCCAGCATTTTGCGCTATGCCACTAATGGTCTATACATTCAGTTGAAAAACAGGTTAGGGCACAAGGCAGGCAAACAGCTGGACCTGGTCTTCCTGAGGGTCTCCTCCACCTCAGACCTGAAAGTTATTCCCTTCCACCTCTCTGACCACTGCTTTGTCTCCTTTTCTCCACCTCCTCCTCCAGGACCCTCTTCTGTGCCTATCTCTGTCACTTCTTGTCATAACATACTCAACCTCGCACCTTCAGCTTTTTTTTCCACAGTTCTCTCTTCTCTCCCTCCCCTTTAGTCTTTCAACAAACTTTCTGCTGATTCCGCTGCATGCACCTTTCTCTCCTCTCTGTCATCTTCCCTGGATTCTCTCTATCCTTTTACTTCCAGGCCTGCACAACCTACTCCACCTCGTCTATGGCTAACAGATTCACTTCACAAGAACAGGGCCAAGCTTCATGCTGCAGAACAGAACTGGAGAAAATCCAGCTCCTCTGCCAATCTGCTGAACTATCAAGAACTCCCCTCTGCATTCTCTTCAGGTATATAAAGACAAAATTACTCAAGACATTAAGTGTACGTGTTCCTTGTTTAAGACAATTTTAGGTTTAATCAAACTGTTCTGAGTTTAGCTCAGTCTTGATACCCAAATCTGCTATGATATGTACATATTTATATATGCATAGAAATGTGACTAATATGATACTAGCCTCAGAAATATGAAGTGGTATTTGTTTAATAAAATGGAGTTTTTTTGTTGATGGCATGATGTTGTATTCACATTTTGTCAGGGATTCTTTGGTGGCAGTGGTGACCCTGTTGTCTGTGTATAATCACAGAATTACAGTTCATGGAAATAGGTATGTTCAAAAAAGGATGTACTGCACATTCTTTTTTTGAGAACTAATTCATTGTCATTCGTGCTACAGTACAATATCAGGGAGTTTTGTATTGTGAGTTATTTTTCATAATTTTGTCCTTTTATGTTATTATTTTTTGCTGAGCACCAGGCTACTCTGTTATTCTCACTGCATGCAAAGGCACAGAAAATCAACTGCATATTGTGGACACATTATGTGTCCATCTATAAATAGAAGTCTTCTGTTAAAATATTAATTCAATATGTTTCCTCTGACTGGTGGAACCATACAAAACAGTAAAGCATAAAGAGTGCATGAACACTCCTTCCCTGTCTATTCTTTTTAATCTTCTAATGTTTAAGCACATGGCGCAACTACATGAACCCAGTTTTGAATTCAGAGAATCTCTCTTTTTCCTAAGTACTTATTATATGTATGAGCCATGATTATATGCTGAGATAAAAAGTATAGCAGAACTATACCTTAACACAACACAAAAAATTGTCATTCGTTTGTTTTCCATTTTTGTCAGTAAGTGATTTAACATGAATATTAATAAAATTGATCTAAACACAAGATCTAGTTTAAAACTATGACTTATGTACTTGTTTTATATTGGGAAAGAGAAAAAAAGTATAGTAACAGTTTTGGAATGCCTATCATAGTACTACATGTGTGTAACATTCATCACTTGTGTATATGTGACATGATTTAGATTCAAAACACCTTCCTGTTATTGTGTGAAAAAGAGATTGTGCCCTTCACAAGTGTTTAATTGAAAGTGAATGAACACCGGAAATAAGACACTTAAATTGGTTTAGTTGAAAATGCTTCACTTGAAGGACAGCTTTTTTCTGTCCTTGGTCAATCAGTCAAATTTTAAATGTAACATTTTTAACATTTTAAGGAATTGTCATGCACTACTTCACCTTGTGTATTTCATAGCAAAAAAGTGAGTTAAAGTGGATACTAGAGGAAAGAAAGAACAATAATACTTTATGAACCAACAGTGAAGTCACCTAGAGTTATAGTATTAGAAGCAAAGGGATGTGCTCAAAATACATTAGCCGGGGGGGGCAAGACAGAATTTACCAGCGCCATTGTAAGAGTGCCACAGAAAAAGAAATTCAAAATTTTGATAGAGAATTCATGTATTATACTAAGAACTGTCACATGCTTTTACTATCCATCAATGTGTTCTTTTGTAGGTGAAATCAATTTTTGAACTTGACCAAAGGGGGATGTGATGAAATGGCGATTTTGACAATACACATTACAGTTGTGCTGGTTATACACTACTGGTGAGATGACAGGGATAACCTGATCGCTCCTTGCTCAGGCATGGCCTTATGTGTGACTATTCTGTAATAGTGTCATATTTAACAGGCCCCAGCAGTAATATTGTTGATCATAGCATTAACCCAATTCATAATGGATATTTCTCACACTTTAAATTCAGTGTAGAGGCCATGGAATAAGTTCTGGAGAGCTGTGTGAGGCACTAAGATTGCAAGTTGGCCACTCCTGTGTAGCAGAACTAAAAAGTGGTAACTTGCAGACTTCATTCACTTTTATTGTACCTTGCAACTTTACATGTGACTTGCTCTAGAGGAGAGGAAAAAACTCTTACTGTGTGTAAATGAGGAATTCCCTCAAATCCGTAATGTCTTTTGCCAATGCAGTAACTGCAGTCTTTTAAATAATTTTCCTTTAGGAGGAGGGAGGTATGCTGAGGGTAATATCTGATTATGGAAATGAAAATCAGGTAGTTAGTATTCACTTAGCATTACATTTAATAAAGCATCCTAACAAGGCCCTACCGCAGAATATTTTGTCCGATAGCTGTTTATGTGGTCTATGTGTCAAAAATGGCGTCAGTATGAAAGGGCAAGTTCATGCTACGGTAAAATATGACACTAAATATGCAAGTTCTCATTCTGAGCTTAGTCTCTGATCCATATAAATCACATCAGTGCCTCTAATGTAATGCAAAGCAGTTTTGCATTCAAATTGCTGTCACTGCTCTATGTCTGTCCAAACTTCCCCTGCCTCGGACGGGTGAGCTGATCTGTGTTTTGTCTATTCTCATTACTGAAGAGAACAGACAATACCTGATCACTTAGGCACAGCATTTTCTTAAAAAAAGAGAAAAAATAGAAAAAAAAGAGTTTATTTTGAATTTAAGGAAATGGGTAAAAATCTTGCATGAAAAATGCATACTATCAGGGACAAAGTACTGCCACTGATTAATAGTTATTCATGTAGCAGTTCTTTTTTTTCAGTAGCATGCTTAGTGTAACCTCTTTCACTCCTTCTCTGATGGAAGGCATTGTAAGCTAACCTAAGTGGCTGCTTTTATAAGACCAACTGTGTATGTTTCATGCTCTGGTGCTTCGAAATTGTGTGAAAATCGGTGCAAACAGAACTGAGTGGCCTTAAATTCAGGTGAAGATCAGTTAAATCTCTAAATTCAATTTTCTGTTTTCAAAAAATCTGTGTATTTTTGGTGAAAATGGGCAAAAACTAAACTGCCTGGCCTACTGATTATTTATATTATGTCTGAAGACAAACATTAGTGACACTTATAACTACACTGAGTGCTTTTGAGTAGCCATCAATTAACCGTGCTCTTTAATCAAAGATAAAGTTCCTTAACAGGAACTGTTATTGTTTAATACATTAGATACAACATTAATCCCGATATATGTGCCACCAAAAATGCTGTTGACAATTTTGCTGCATGCAGCTCCCTGGATAAATGGCACTGAGCATAAAGCATATAGACCCCTAGAGATATATATTTCTGAATAGAAAATCACCACTGAATTAATGTATGCTGTAGGAGCTGGATATATAAAAAAACAGCCAAATTCACATACTTATGCATAGGACATTCAAATGAAGAGTTTGTGGATATTGAATCAAGTGGTCAGTTGGCAGATCCTCCTCTTTCATGTTCATGCAAGTATGCTAACAGGACCGAAACATTGTTCGCGCTGTACAGTGCTGTCACAAGCAGGACTCTCCCTTTGGTTAGCTAGTATAAGATCTGCAGTGTAGATTCAGAGACCCTGCCTTGGTGTATCAATTTTTGAAAATAAAATCAGGGTTGGATCTAATAGCAGGTTTCCTCATGCACAACAGCTCATTCAGTTTCCATCTCAGATGAAAAACGGGTTAAAAAGTGTTCCTTGTGAAGTACTGGTAATTCCAGAAAAGCTTAATTAAGCCCCAGAAAGAGCAGCTGATCTCCTAGTACTATTGATCTTTGAAGTAATCCCATGCAAATGGCATTTTCCTTTCGTGACAGATTTGGCAGTTTTAAAAGACAATGCGAATTAAAAGATAAAGGAAATAATGTGTGTTCAACGGAAACTTTTGGCTTGTCATTGCAGAACTCTGGAAATGGAATTTTCGGACCAAAGCAATGTCAAGCAAAGGGCTTACAAGAAAGACTAGAGAAATTGACTTACACACTGTTCAAATAAAATCCCCAAAGGCTTTTGCATGTACAAATGAGAAATCTATCACTCGTGTTTTACAATCTGGTGAAATGCATTTTAAAGCAGACATAACAAAGTCCAGGTTCTATGTAAATATCATAAACGTGTTTCAATAAGGATTCTACCCAATGTATGAAATGCACTTACAAGTGTCCCAGTAATGAGAAATTGGTGCCTGCCAAGAGAACACTAAAACAAATTTATAGATTTGACAGTCCTGTTGTGCTAGCTAACTGCAATTTACTGTGTCAGTAATGTTGCATGACACATTTAAAAAGTTGTTAATTGTATTTATTTGTATGTACTTACTGTAAAGAAGGTAATGTAGTGTAGGGTTCATAGGGAGGAGGGAGGAAAAGGCCATCACACAAAGGCTTTCAAAGGTGATGAGCTTTATTTACAAAGGTGCCACAGTGTTCAGGTGGTCAGTATGTACAGTACAAGCCCAAAACAGCAGAGGTGCACTGAAAACACTCAGAAGAAAAAAAACAAGTAAAAAGTAAACCCATAACACATATCTGAAGCTGTCTGCAAGCCCTACTGGCTACAGCCACCATTGCTAGTATAAAGTCACCCATGCACACTTAAAGTCACACAGAAATGAGGCACCTTACCAGACCCCACCCTGGACTAAACCACGTGAGGTACAACACAGGGAATAATAGTTTTATGGCTGATCTAATACATAATCATATTAATGCACTGTTTTACACAGTAATAAACCATCTTTTAGCATCTAAAACGTTCCACAGTCTGATGCATACTGAAAAAGCATAGAAGTTACCACACTTGTGAATTACCCCCCCCAACCCACCCACCAATCCAAAAGCTGGGGCGAGGCGCCGCTGCTGTAATAAATATGCCTGGTCCCTCAGAGCATCTGTACCTGCAAACCACAGTGAGTTACAGTTTCTGTGTTACCTCTTAAACGCAGGCAGCTGTTTGACCAATAATCCTTTTCATACCGCAATGTTGCTAGCTAGCCAGACTATGAATAACTGCACAGGCACGATATGAACATATAAACTGAACACACACAAATGTTTTGAATTGAATATTCGCCACAGGTAAACTTCGCTCTGTCATATTCAGTTACATTCACAAAAGAAAAAATGACCAAGCAAGCACATGTAATGCTGAGGGTACTGACTGGTAACTACTGAATGGCAAAATATATTGTATGCCTACATACTATTACGGAGTCACTGGAATTGACTTTCTTGTCGCGTATAAATAATTATTATACAAAACAAATGAAACTGCGCAATTTTGCGCGTGATGAAGGGGGGCCCTTTGAACTTCATCACGCTTACACAAATGTTTGTCATTCAAAGTAAAGGCAAAGTTTATTGTGTGGAGATTTTTTTTTATCATGGTCTTGAGTTTAAGATTAAAGAACCAAATTCTTGCTGCTTGAAGTTAACGCTAACTGGAGACCATGAGCCATCAAAGTTTGAGTTACAAGTCGCTCCTTACAGCTACTCTAAGGTGCTGCCCACTGCTGGTTGTACATTTCTATACGGCCGAACATGTGCAACCAATGACGAACCTTTAAACCTGTGACATCTTTGATTCTAAGGACCTACAATCTGTACATGCTAGTTTATGTCCCAACTAAGTTATCAAAAGTACCAACACTTCAAAACTACATACTACATTTAGAAAACGGTTCCAAGCTTCATTAATTATGCATTCAGTACCGCGGAAATATCTATGATGAAAATTCCATCTTTGCGTTCATGTAAAACAGAGAGCGAGTTACTAACAACAGAAAAGTGATCTTCTCTGCCTGCGTAGGGACACCACACACAGAACTGACCTTTTAGTGCTGATCTGGAGTCAGATTTCCCAAACCCCAATCCAAACCTAAACTGATCCAATTTCTTCTGCTAAATAAGTTAAATACAAATGGTCGAATTGAATGGTTATTTCAATATGGATATATTTGTTCTAGGCAAACTATATTTGCCTTATTGCGTATCAAAAAGGTGTGACACTTGATTCACATATTCTAAACATTTATTAGAGAATTTCATTTACTTTTGTGTAAATTGGTAAAGCAGCCATGCAACAATACATTTTCACTAATTTCTTGTTACTCAACTGATAAACAGGGAATAATTCAAGCATTCTAGATGTGCCTTTAGGCTGATATTACATGAAGCAACTCGCATGCAACATGTATCACTTGCAAGAAAGTTGTACTTGATTGCATCGTGTAACACAATTAACTAGTAATTCAACTGTAACCAAGTTGCACAAATTTCACAGCGATTCATCTAATTAATTCATATTCAACTGTTGGAGCGGAAAATATGCTGCGTGGACTCAGGAGAAGGAATTGAATTTTTTTAAGGTATGTACAAGTGGTAAATATTGTCAACCTAAAACATCCGTGTCAATTAATTTTCGTGAGGGGGCACACAAAATCACCACGGCAACTGCAAAATAGCAACAACAGCACCGCTGCATGCGCACTGCCGTACTACACAGCACTTTAATGTTTTAGTTAATGAAAAGCATTTTATAATTGTATGTAATTATTACTATTGTTATAACAACAACAACAACAACAATAATAATAATAATAATAATAATAATAATAATAATAATAATAATAATAATAATAATAGGCTCCAGCAACCCCTCACGACTCTGAACAGGAAAAGCAGGTATTGAAATTGAATGAATGAATGAACGTACAAATAAACAACATCACCAAAAACAGCAACCTGCAGTGGACACGATAAATATGAAAATAGTCCACTCGCCCTCTATGTCACTCCATGAGCCTAATAAAGCTGGAGATGGCATTTGCCTGCAGAATTGAATCTCTTCAGCAAATGGTCTTTCCACTCCTCATTGCATTTCTTGGTCAGATCCTTTTCAAAACTTTGCTGAATCAGGTGAGTTTTGCTCGAGTGAAGCATACTCCTTCTGTGATCGCTGAAGATTTGTCAATGCTGAGAAAGAGTTCTCACAGGTGCCAGTGGAGGCCCCAAATGTTAACGCAGACTTAAGTGCTATTAGGACACTTGGCATTGCCTCCAGGGTCTTGTGGCAGGTGGTGAGAAGAGTTTTCAGAGTCCGTTTCACATCCGCTGTGGGCGAGGAAGACCCTTCCGTGTGTGCGGAGAAATTGTCGGGCAACAGCATATGAAGCATCCTCAAGTTTGGTGCTGGTCAACTCCAATAGAGGTTTCACTTCGTCAGTGTCCAAAAACGTGTCACTCTCTGGATCGAGTCAGACGAGTGATTCCAAGAGCGCACTGTTACGCTCTCCAAAGCGCGGGGCCATTTCTCCACACGCCGCATCAATACAACCATAAAACAGTGTCCGTTGCTCTGCATATGTATGTTGTCTTCCTGATCGTTGTTTTGCACTCACATTGATTGTTCAATGACATAATCTCAAAGATGCATGCTGGTTGTTGTTTTTGCTTTGTGGGCTGTCTGCATCGGTAGGCCTACACTGATCCCATAGCTCACAGAACTCTGTGTCACTGCGGAGACGCTCAACACATTCTGTGGCAGAATTCACCCGTTTGACGGCTGTCAGGAGATCCATGTCCTGGGACTGCAGCCGTCTGTTAGCTGACTCAAGAAGCAACAAACTCTTGCTCACCAGAACCGCAATAAACCTGAAACTAGGCTTTGAAATGGCACGCTGCAATCCCACGGCTTCCACCCTCACATCTGCTGGAAACGAGCCTGTTTGTTCAACCTGATTCAAGAGTTCGGATATGTCCTGATGAGATTTCAGTACAACCTGCATAACGGCCAAGTGCCCAGTCCAGTGTTGGTCAAGCAGACGTTGTAGTGTTACCCTTTATAATGAACTGCGACTGTGGGCTTTCTTGTGAACTTGTACAGAAGGTTACAAATACTGAAGAAGTCTATGATTGGCACCTCTGCAGACATTGGCCCTCATTTATCAATCTAACGCATCAACCAGCACAGATCCGAGCGCAGAAATCATCTTACAACAGGGTTCACATGTGATTCGTGTCTCGTCAATTACAGCGTAGGAATGATCGGGCGTTGATAAATGTGGCGGCTGAAAACAATTGTCATTTAAATATCACGCCCTTATATATTCTCGGTTTAGAGGCCTTGCCCCTAGAGTTTACGACATGCGTAATACGGCCAAGAAGAGATATTTCTCCGACCTTGAAATAGAAACTCTAACGTCGCAAGTCCAATCGAACCAATTAGTTCTATTTGGCAGCCTGAAAAGTGGCATCAAAGGAAGTCAGAAAAATACAGTATGGAGAAAGAATCACTGCTGCGGTCGACAATCGAACTCCAGCAGAAGTTTGAATATTTACTTTATAATCTGTGATATGTTTAGCCTATATATAATAGCTCATATCGCAATTCTTTACATTTAGGTGAAGAAAAAATGGTCAGACCTCAAACTCGCCACCAAAAAGCGTGTTGCGGCCCTTAGGCACCGCACCGCGCTGACTGGAGGTGGCCAGCTGGACCCAAGCCTTGCATTGACGCAGACTGAGGAGCACGTTGCCGCGCTTATCGGGTCTGCGTCAATTTCGGGCATAAGTGGTGGAGGAGACACTGACGCACCACCTGTGTCCGAGCCGGATAATGGTAAAAATTTAATAGCCTAGGCTACTGCTACTAGTATTTTTGTAGCCTATATTTAAATAATTACACGGTTGGGGAGTTTATTAATTCATTTTAATGATGTTTCAGATCAATCACAGCCAGGCAGCAGTGGTGTTCAGCCTTCAGCAAGACAAACCGGCCTGGAGCCAGCCCCACAGAGCCAGGCAACCGCGAGCTGTGAGAGATAGCGCGTGTCCTCCGCCCCCCATACTGGCCCACCACGACCCTGGATTCTGACAGCAGAGATCCTTGAAAAACAAACCGAAATGATCCAGTCAATGGCGGAGATAAATCGCTCACTTCTAGTCATCACTGACACTTTAAAAGAGAAACTAAAACGTGACACTTGTGTAGCGAAGGGCGAGAGCAGTCACCCCAAACGGCCTTGAACCCGGGTCTACGAGGTACCAAACATGCGACTTTGACCGCGACACCAAAGAGCCTGCATCACATAAATAAAATGCTTGTCTAAATGTTGTGCATTGTCTGTATTCCTGTACTTGTCAAACATAAGTATTAACACTTAACATTTTAGAAGCGATGAATGAGGTCCTGTCTCCTTCGTATAGCCCCCAGTTGGGGCTGTGCTGACTGAATAAGCATCTAACCTATCACATTGCAAATCGGTTAGCCTAACCATTGCTTTTAATTGCTTAATTTTAATTGCTTGTAATTATGTCACCAGTAGCCAGCCTAACAAAATGAAAGAAATTAATCTCACACCAAAAAACTGCTAACCCCGTTAATTGCAATTTGAAAATACCTATTTATGTTAGGAATATATGACACATAGTCAATGTAGGCCTTTACAAAATAGAATATTTTGCCATAGGCTACATATTTTGAAGTGATGAATATGTGGCTACATATGCGTAGATGCCACTCAGAATATACAGTCTAATAACAATTCTCTGACTCAGCCAGATTTACTATGCTGCACCGCAAGTCCACGCTGAGTCGAAAACACAAGTTGAGACTTGATCGTAGCCTCCGCTCACATCCACATTGATAAATGCCGAGCTTTGCGTGGAAATGACCATACGCCCAGTTTTCTGTTGTGCGTTCATTTCGTAAATGAGGGCCATTGCGTGCACTACCACTAGATGAAGTGGATGATTAAAACAACATACGTAAGGAATTTCCCTGCCCAATTCATCCTGAAGAATTTTCTGTACACCTCCGTGCTTGCCCGACATTAGTGAGGCTCCATCATACACTTGGCTGAATATTTTCTCTCTGCTCAGACCAGACTTGGTCAGTTCGGAAATAACCGTTTGCGTGAGAGTGTTTGCATCTCCGGCATCTGCTGTGACGACTGTCAAAAGGCGCTCTTTAATTTCATAGTTCCCATCAACAAACCAAATTACGATGGAAATGTTCTCCCGGCCTGTAGGATCCCTTGTTCCGTCAACTTTAAAAGAATAAAAAGAATCCCCCATTTTCCTGACAATATGCTCTGTCACTAAAGCCCCTTTCAGACATTCACTGCAACCCTGAACTTACCTAGACATCACCCTAGGAGCTGTATGTGAGAAAACAAATGTCCAAATCAGTTGGACCAGACATTAAACGGACTTTACCCTGCCAGCTCCCTAGTACAAAGTCTGTGTAATGTCAGATTGAGTCCATGTGTGAATAGAGCAGGTCATTGTCCGGAGAATTCACAGTGAGCGAGTGGGCATGTTGATGACATTTCTATCGTGCAACTGGCATGAAACCGGAAGAATACAAACATCCGCGGGTGAAGAAGAAGAGTCATTTACACGAAGACACCAACGAAAATGTCTAACTGGAGAGACGACGAGATTCGGGAACTTCTGTCAGTAAGGGCTGATGCCGAAAATGTCAGACAAATTCAAGGAATGGCAAGAGACTTGGGTGTTTATGACCAAATTACAAACCGGCTACGTGTAAACAAAACACTACAATTTCTGCAGCATACTTTTTCGTCATGTCATGCCTCCTGCACGCTCTACCCAGGCACCATCCCTCGCCTAAACCAAACAGAGTATTTCCAGTAGGTGAGAATGCGTCTGACACGGACAATCTCCTGTTGTGTGCTACATGTGTGAAAGGGCAATCCTGGACAATGTCCGGACCTGATTCTCTGGGCATTGTCCGGAGTTCATATGAGAAAACAGCTTAAGGAGCTCATGAATGCTATCAGTTCATTTTGGATGTCGTGGGACGTGTATGTTGCCTTGTGGGGAATGGTTTGTATTATTTTCCTCAACTCTGGGTCTTTTTGCAGGGTATATTCAAAGAGTGATAGGAACAGCCCACTTCCTGGTTCTGTCATGCTTTCAAATGAATCAGGATCACCTCTAAGCAGGAGTTGATTAACAGCCAAAAATGTTAACAATAGATCCCACGTAATAACGGTTCCAAGCCAACTGATCTGTGTGCATGAGTGTACTTATTTCCCGATTGGTTGCCTCATACGTCTGTCTCTTTCTCCAAATCATCTCACATATGATATGTGCTTTTGAAGTGGCATGTCTGCTCAATCCTTTATTTGTTTCTAACGCAAGCTTCCAGCCACAAAATCCTTTGACAGCAAATGCTGAATCTGATGAAGTAGCGTTACCAAATTTGCAGCAAGGAAAATAAAAGGCTGCATCAGCTTTAACTGAATATTCCAGCCAGGGTCTGTTGTGGTACCATGCACTTGCAAAAGTCTGTTTCTTGAAATCATTCGAGCTGGAAATGTGTCCAGTTTTACGTTGTTGGGCATATTATCACCGAGGTCATCTGGGGCTACTGATCGCTGCAGGGGTGCTTGCTCTGGTCCGATCCGGTTAGCAGCAGGACTGACAGCAGCTGTTGTTGAAGCTGAGCTCGAGAGGGCCGATGTTGCTGGTTGTGTCGCCAATGACGGCGATGTTGTAGCGTGAAGAGAGGTGGAGGGCTCACAGGCTGGTGGCAGCACTGGTGGCACAAAGACGAGGATGCTGATGTGCTGGCTTATTTTCTTTTTTGAAAACCAATTTCTGATGTCCATTTTGTTAATGGTCTACAGATTGCGAACTTATTAGAGAAGTGGCGGTCTAGCCCTCTTCCGTTCCTACACCGTTAGCTAATTCCACCCACCAACTTACTTCAAAACTCGAGTCAAGTGATGCGACGCTGTGACAGGTCAAAAATTAAATCAATCACAAATAGGTTTATATGTGAGGGTGGAGCTGCCGTCAGCGGGCAAGGAGTTCAAATGAGCAGGCACAGCCCGGTCTGCCCCGCCCCTAACGCTGGGCGTGTTGTGATGACTGAAACCTGCTGTCAACAGAATAATTTATTTCTGACACGTGTGAACAGCAACAGCTGAAAGGTAATGCAATTTACCTCATTTAAGTACATTATAGTTTTACAGGTGTTTTGAAATATGAGGATGTACAAGAGGGGGACTGTGCATGGTAACTATGGTGATAATGTCTTATAAATAACTCCTTGGTACTTGGTTATATGTCTCTCTGAATAGTGCATGCTACTCTAACAGTTATAAACGTGTCTACTTCTAACTTGCTTTCTGTGCTGCACTATGTTAAATTATTAAACCTTGGCATCCCTCTTTGTGTTCAGTATCTGCTGAGATCAGCATGCAGACTGTAATATTGCTTGATTTCCCATTTCGATGATGATTGTTATTTGAAGTGTTCGGTTTATGGCAGTATGTAGTTATTGCCATGTAATATATATATATATATATATATATATATATATAATTTTATTTGAATGAATAACTGTTTGAATGGGAACATCTTGATGTTTTGCAATCCAGCATTTGAATAGTAGGAATATTCCCCAAGGAATTTTGTTCTATGCAAGGGATCTTCTTTCCCAACAACTGAAACAAGATGAATGCACTGAATGCACAGTTGAAACTGCTGCATTTGTACACATACTTTTTAATGCCTTATGACCTCATTTAAGATATTTTTCAAGTCACGAAACAAAAAGGGTACAAAATCATTGGCCCACATTCTTTTGTTTTCCTTGCTTGTTCATGGAGGCCATTTTGCATTCATAGAAGTAACATATACACATATATCTACAGATATATTAAAACCATACTTTCACCATCCGCAGTTAATTGGGGGCAGTTCCTGACCACTCTTTGATACAGAACCTTTATGTTAAGTTGCTTTGTTGGGGGTTGGGGATTTCTACGTGTAGGTTATGCTCACACTTTATATACATATGTATTTTTAATCACAGTAAACAGGTACTCATTTGTTACCATTTTTCCCTCCTTTTATTTGAAGTTTAGTGCATAACTTACATGTGAATGAGAGCCTTCACCTGTCACCTGACCTGTTGATTGTTAAAATGTTAAATGTTTAAGGGTCCTTTGTCTTCAGTCCAATTCAAACCTACCTAAAGCAGATCACATGTCATCACTTGCATCCAAACCTGTTAATTGTTAATTGTTTGCCTGTTTGTGACTGTAATTTTCTGATGTGCACGTGAAGCCAGCCATTGGTTAATGGTCCACAGGTGACTAATCAGAGACACGTTAAAAACAGGTGTGAGGCTGTACAGGGAACACTTGGTTTGCAGAATTTTTGCTGTTTGCTGTGTGCTCTGTGCCCAAGGCTGGGTATTTTCTTTAAATTATTATGTAATTCTTATTAAAATAATTTAAACTATATTTTTTTGGTAAAATTTTCCCCTTCTGTTTGTTTTATGTGTGATGCATCCGCCAGCATCGTTACATTGTAATATGTAACCATCCGGGGTACAGACAGAAATATTATGGATTGTGCAAGGGTCTATGAGTATTGCACATGAGGAAGATGAGAAAGTAGCCTTCAGTGCTCCTCTCTACAGCTGCAATCACAATACACCCAGCTGAGTAAAAGCAGCATTAAAAAGTAATGTGCTGAGCTGACACATATGCAGATGCACCTAAAATCCGGTCACAATAAACCTCCTGCACTCAGTCCCCAAAGTGCCTCCAGTCCCATAAAGTCCACTGTACTTCAGACACGGAAGTTGTGCATGCTGGGTAGTTTTGCACAAAATCAATATGTTCCACTTATTATTATTATTGTTATTTTTATGTAAGTCCTCTGTAGCCCAGGCACATTATGGTTGTTTCTACAGTGGGTGTACTCACACACAGACTTGCACACACATGCAGCATTTCTTTTTCAGTTTTCATCGAATTCATCCCTGTACATCCATAAATAGAGGACACTGCATCCTCAGAAGGGTCACGTGACTAATTTGAAGCATGAGTGGGCCTGGTGATCTGTTATCACAGAGGTGGGTTGCCAGTCTGGCAGTTGGAACTCTCACCCAGTTTACTGAAAGGCCTGAGAGGATTAGCAAGATTAATCAAGGTCTTGCCGACAGTGACAGCCAGCTAAACAAGAATGAAACGGTTCCCATGCATGCTGGTGATACAGTCCCATTCAGCTGGCTTTGGCTAAAGTACACTAATTATGTCCTGGTGTTGAAAAATTTAAACATCATTGAAAAATGAAAAAAATAATGAGATGATTGATGGGAGACATCATTGGAGAGTATTGGTGGAAATTCACCAGGTCGCCCTGCCCAATGTGTTTTCTGTGGTGCAGAAACTGCTGCTTCATTTGGCTATGCTTAACATAATGCGTTTGAGTGCTAATCAATTATTAATTTGTATATCAAATATTTATGTTCTGACTTGCAAAATCCTATATCCTTTGTAACAATGACTTCCCCTTTGAGTTGCAAGTAGTATTTTTTAACAAATCATTTCTTGTCTGCGCATTCATTGGTAATCATTTAAAAACAAAACAAAAAAAAATACATTCTTGCAGACCTCTTGTACAGAATGCCCAAAGCATCTCTATGCAGGCAAGTAGGACTTCCTCTATCTTATAATTTTTTTTCCTTTGTTTTTGTCTATTCTCAATGGGCAGTAATATAACCACCATGCATGAGACAACTACCTATTGAGACACACACTGAATATTATATATAGGTCAATAATTAATACCGTGCAGTTGCTTATACACATGAATTTTTTGTGTCTTAGTCTTCAAGGATGTACTGGATAATTCAGTATTTACTTGAATACAAAGAAATTGAGAAGGCCACAAGAAAACATCGCCTGGGTCCAAAGGGGGGTCTAGTCTGAAGATGGTTCTCAAAATGTGATGGCAGTTGAAAATTTGTGTTACAATTTTATACTTGGCAAACAATTCCTTGTTGCCATGTTGACAAGGAGCCGAGCAACACAACAGCTCAGTCAATGAAGCAACTTAGTCCCAAATATGTCCTTGAGTACAATGTTCATTTTGATTTCATCACTTTCATTGTATGCTACTGTATTGTGTGTATGTACAAATGAAGATGGTATATTGTGTCTTACAGCATAGGTCATTATTGGATTAAGATTCATCTTTTCACAGTCAGTGGACATGAGGTGCTCAGAATCTTAGCAAAGGTACTGATGTAAGATTATGCTGCTCGGCAGCCATATTGATTTTTAGGTTAAGGTTTTCAGACTTTAGCACTGATTCAGCTTCACAGCATTGGAGGGATATGGATGTTTTCAGAATCTTTATCGTAACCTGGGCATCAGATAAAGCATTCCTGTCTGATGGCAGCCATTTTTTTCTACTTTTTAATATCTCTCTCTCCCTCACACACACACACACACACACTTACCTCAAAAAGAATTCATTAAATTCTGCATTATTGTAGAGCAATAAATGAACTGGTGCCCCTACAACAGGGGACTGTGTAGTGCCTCGACTCTGTAAAATTTGGGCAATCAGCATTTTCTATTAAAGCCATAACCTACTGGAATTTGCTACCAGCTGATATAAAGAACTGCACCTGGTTTGGTAGTTTTGCACCCAAACTCACAATATGGCTGCAGGGAAATCAAATGGTTATGATCTACTGTACATTCATATGATTTTTAACACAGTGCACATTTTTCATGTAAGAAGTTATCGTTGCATATGGGATTATGATTTTATTGTATTGTTTTTTCCAACCTGCCCAGGGAGAGCACATGAAAACAGTCTCTTAGCTAATAACGTAGCATTTATGTTGAGCATAGCACACCATACATGACACATAAATGTATTTATTGAAATAAACCAACAGACATCTGTAATTTGTGAACAGGCCTTCCACTGAGCATAAATTTTCTTAAGGATTTTTTAAAATTTGCCCTTTTGCCTAATGGAAAATAAACAGTCTATGTAACCATTTGTGCAGACAACTCTATCTTTAAGATGGAGGTCAGTACACCAAGTTGGAGGCAAATTAGCTCTCTACTCATTATTTATAAACACCAGTGCTGCTTAAAGCTAATTATGAGGGTGACTGCAAACACATAGCCCCTCAAAAATGTCAATAAATGTGGTATTGAGATTTTATTGCTGGAGATTATATTTGTTTGTTTATGCCATTAGTCAGGGTCATTTTCATTGAACAGCATATTTTTAGAAGCTGAAGCTTCCACAAAAGACCATCCAATACACAAAGGTACAGGCAAAGATACTATTGGTGTTGAGTTTTGTATTACCGTCTGCTTGGCAAATACCCTCATCTGGAAGGTCATCTGAAAGTAATATTAACAGTCTGAAAAGCGGGAGTAATTAATCCTCAGAGCTTGCAAATTAAACCTAAACTTTGATAGTTCATGGAAATATATTTCCAGGATGAGACAGATTCACTGTGCAGAAATCTTTTTTTTGAGAATCATTACTGGAACTTTTGCTTTTTTTATGAATCAAACAGGTGAAATTAATGTCTTGTGTTTTAATTATTATTTGGAAAATGGCATTTATTTTTATCATTTTAGAGAAAATGTACAGCACCAAAAAGGGGCCATGAAAGGGTTATACCCATGAAATATACTTTAATCATCCGTGTCTCAGCATTTTATGTCCATCCCCATTGATGTAACACATTAATTTAGCAATAGCTATTAGCAAGACATATTTAATCTCTGTGACAATGTTAAGTCACATGGGACTGATGAATGAAATCACACTAATTCATTTTCACAAGCAAACCAGGACTGAAGCTTTAGAATAATTTAGTATTTAATAATTATGCAGTTTTCCTCTACAGCTCATTCAGACCCATAGGTTAATATTCAGATAAATAGTTCTGACTCTTTCATATGTTTGTGACACTAATGTAACATGTACAGATGTGACTAAATTAATTCATAATATCCCTAATAGTAATTATGATGATGAGGATTTTATGATTCATAGCTGTGATCCCTGGCCTGAATTCCGGTGCCGTGTGTGTTATTTTATCCTCAGCAAATTGCATTGAAATCTTTTCCAGTCGTACCCACAAACCTTTGACACAACATGTTTTTCCAACAATTTAGCATGCCACATACATTTTCTTTATTTGCTTCATACATTTTTTTCTGTTTTTGCTTCAACAGAGGAAGAAAATATTGTGGAAATATTGTTTTAAATCAATTCCTGAAATCGGCTTGGAAAAAGTTGCCGATGGCATGTCTTGTTGTTTGTGGAGCTCCCACTCTACATTATATATTTCACATTAAACATTATACATTTCATATTAAAGTTGTTTTCAAAGACGTGATTTGGGAAGGCGGGTGGGGGTGTCAGGGTGTTCTTATATATATCTTGTTTAAATTAATCCATGAAACATATTAATAAGACACTTACAATGCTAAAGAATTGCCGTACATACTACTCCAGTGACGATTTATTTTCTGTGAGGATAAACCTGTATAATGGCTGTTTTTTTCCAGGATGAACATGATGACACCATGGGTTCAACCTGGGTGAAGTGTCAGACAAGATGTGATCATTAAGTGGTCAGTGTATAAAAGAATGGCCCTTGTGTGCCATGCAGACAGCAAATGTTAGGGTTTGAATTTAATTCATGGTGGACTAATTGAAAAAAGTCAATTTGCAACTTCATCTTGTTTTTTTGAGATGCAGCTGGAATCCTGATGAACTTCGTCCAGCCCTTTTTCAGCATGTTAACTGATTTTCCTCTGAGTTTGGGTCTCTTGTGACGTCTGTCCATTTGCAATTTTTAAAAAATTGTTAGAAAAACTGTGTGTGTGTGTGTGTGTGTGTGTGTGTGTGTGTGTGTGTGTGTGTGTGTGTGTGAAAGCGGGAGAGCTCGAGTGCAGGCGCGCGTATGTGCATGTGAATGCACATATGCATGTGTTGGGTTCCTTGGGACCTACTACTGTAGAACATGTGAGGCCATTTCTCATGTGGTGGATAAAATACATGTTTTTAAAGGCAGGTACAACAAACCACTTCATGTACTATTCTTTTAAATATTCACGGGGGCTGGGTGACCAGCATACAGTAGGTAGCCATTGACCACAACTGGAAAGACTTACCTGTGGTACTCTTTGTCTTCTGTCTAGTCAACTTGATTTCCCCCTTTTCTTTTGAGCTGCCTGAGCCAATATCATTTTCACACTGCTTTCTCAGCATTCCCTGGGAGTGTCCTCAGTTCTCTGTCCTGACCTCCCTCTCTTCTTTTGTCTCCTCTCTTTTCTCATTCTGTTCTTTTCTGCACTTTTGTCTCCTCCACACTCAGTGCCCTATTCACTGGATCATACAGAAACATCTTTGCAGTCAAACGTATAGCACCATATAGGAGTTTTCTTCTCACTCCTCAAACTCTCCCTGTTTGTACAGCAATGTCTGTTGGCTGATTTTGCAGGAATTTGGATCGATAATGTCTGACACTGCACTCAAAGAGCCTTCAGTTTGGGGGATCCATCAAAACACAGTTAGGAAGAGTTGTTCTATGGATGGCTGGAAGTTTGCTGGATTTGGATAATTGAAACCATCAACGATCAATGTGAGTTGGGTTAGGCTCACCATCAAAAGCTACATACTGGAGACAGACTATCAGCTTGATATTGGTGCATTTGCAGAGAACAATTCTTTGCTTGTCTAAAAGTTGTTTTCCAGATCAGGTGACTTTGCCAGACTCATATAGAAGGCACTGTACTATACTGTTTCAACAGGGTCAAGACCTAGGTGTATAAAGTAAATGCTACTTCTGCAAATATTCTTCACAGCCTCTGATGTCTTCTGCAAAAAGGGTATTACAGCTGAGTCTTAAATGTTGCAGCTTTCTTGCCTTTACAGTCTCATTTCCTGACCCAGTGAACATATCTTTATCCTTCCTTATACATGGTTTAATGTCCAGCTCGTTTAGCTGGTTAGCTGGCTCATTCCTAATCACCTTACTGTGAAAGAGAAGAAACCCAAAATACAATTTTGTTCTTCAAAAAGCACTTTGGGCTCCAGCATTTCAAAAGGCAGGACATGCATCTCACAGGTAATACACCAGCATCCAAACCTGATGGTGGGAATTGTTGTCCTCCTTTGCTGAAGGGAAAAAGTCTCTGTAATTTTCATCTGCTTGATGCCATCCTCGAGAGTTTTGTCCCGGACAGAGATTTCTGGATCTCTCTCAACCTGCCTGGAGCTTAAGGACTGGCATTCTTCCCATAGTAAACAGGCACCAGTTGGTTTTGGAAGGATGCACTCTGCAGGCAGGGAAGGAATGCATAGTGGAAAATGGCACAAGCAGACATCTGGAGGTGCTGATGATAACACTGTCATGGGACAACAGTCTCTTTGCTCTCATTTTCTGGCACTGTGAAGCCTCATTCCTAGAATGATGCACTCTTCTAATGCCTCTCTCCAGCTTGCTGAAATCTAATCAAATCTAAAAGTGGTCAAGTTAATTCAATTTAAAGTCATAAAGAAAAGGCCAGACTTGATCCCTCCACTCACCTCTGAAGTATCAGCAGAACTGCTTGTTGGCCTTATGAATGTGGTGATAGGAGTCATCATAAATATTCAGTAAATGTGAAGACCTGTTTTTTTTTCCTGATCCTCTTTTCTGGACTGCTCATTGATCCATACATGACATGGATCATGATATTTTAGCATTATAGACATTTCCTCCAACAAATACACAGTTACATTAAAATGGAACTGTCAGCCAGACTTGGTGTTATGGATGTGAAATGCTCCACAACTCTGTGGCCCAATTTGTCAGAGAAATAACTTGGCTATAGCCCCGAATATTTTAAGCCTAGCCCTGAATATTTTCGCCCTGAAAAAGGAGGTGTTTATAGCAAAACAACAGACAGACTGTGTAAAGATAAGTAGCATAATAACCTTTCAATGTGTGTGTGTGATAATATTTATTTATTATAAAGGTAGACATAACCTCCCCAACCTACGGATGCCAATCTCCCTTCAAAAAAAAAAAAAGACAAGCCCCAGGCAAACTTGACTTAGCCCCTGATCTGTTCAATAGCTAGAAACGCCCCTGACCCCATACATGTATATAATGTCTGATGAGTCTGGTTTTAAATTTAAAATGAAATCGAAGGCATGTGTTGACATCTGCTGTCAATTTTGGAATGAAATGACTTCTCCATTTCTCCAGATTGTGGGGCCTGGGTTGACATGTTGTGTCAAATAGGTGTACAAGTTAAATGTGCAGATATAGTTGTAAAGAAAAGGTTATTTGGCAGTTTCACACTTTTGTTCAATGTTAGGGAGAAAATGCTGTACCCTTGGTATTTTGGGGTGCTTGCTAAGTATCCCTTGGCTATTTGAGTACAGCACCTCTTGCCAGGGGTTCTAATATCCAAGCTGCTGCAAACCCCAGCACATATAATGTACACATCTATTACAAAGATTTTGGGAGGAGGAATTACAAGGTCATTCTAAAATCCTGCAAGGTTTTTTGGAAAGTGAGTGGGCATGATTTGCATCAAATGGCTTATTACTCATATTAAAGCATTCTCCTTAAAACGGACTTACATCAAAGTAAATGCTTATTGAGAGATATCTTTGTTAAACATCTATTTGATGCATTACCTTAATGCATTACATCCTAATGTTCACATGTCACTAGAAGATGAACAGGAGAGTTATGTTACATTTTTTTGTCATATCGATTAACAATAGTGTGTGAGAGGAATATTACACTATATAAAAATTTGTTCTGGGTTTGAAATGATCAAGTACTGTGTGCTAGCATTGTCCAGGGATATGATTGTAAAATGATTTGTGTGTCTGCGTGTGGATTAATCCCAGGATTATGTAATTAACATGAGGATCAACAAGCAAATAAACAGAACAGATATATTTAGACAGAGGTGACGATTCATCTCCTGGGGGTATTCCACTCTTCATAGAGTTGATATGCCCCTGTCCATATTAAATATGAAATAATTGTTTCACTGATATGTTATACTTATTGGTTCCAATACCAGAGAAATATGTAGCACACGTAATTATAGAATTTGCTCACACACAGAGGCTTTGAACTGAAACCATAAGGTTCTTTGGCTTGTCTGTGTGGGGGGAACCCTTTATGTTTCTAGGTAACACCTTACCCGTCTAAGGGTTACTCTTTCGGAACCCTTTCTTAAGAGTATACAACATACTGTATATATTGTTGTACAAGGCATTTTATTCAAAATGCTGCTGAAAATTAGCATTCCTATACACTGAAAGTATATTGAAGGAATGCAATGGCTAGTGGGCAGTGTGAACTCATACACTGAAGGTTACATGAGAGAGAAGTTTTTTTCACATTTAAGTTTCATGTTTAGTTTTTTATTGCCCCCAGTACTGTGGGAAAATGAAACAAATCAAAACAGTTCCTGTGTTATGGAACACTAACGTTATTTTATATTTTTATGTTGACATTTTGTTTTGTAATGGTAATGGATAACATTTATTACTGGTCATTTCAATACACTCAAAGAGATATTTCTTCTCTTCTGCTCATCTGTATTTGTTTCCATGAGTTTCTGTGGTTCCGTGTAAACATTAAAGCAATGGAAATTCACCAAGCTATTTTTTTCTGATTATTTCCCTCTAAAATGGTTTTGCAACAGCACTGTACAAATAGCAAATATGGTAATTATGTTTTCTTTTCAAGAACTCCTTTGAGCAAAAGGTGTCATTTGCCTTTAAGAATATTTTAATTATTAAATACTTTTGTATTCATAGCAATAAAGGAGCATTTCTCATTAGCATAGTGCTATAGGTTCCTGCAGATTATTATTAAATCTTTAACAGCATTTCTAATTACAGGGTAAATTAGGAAGTATTATCTTATTTATCTTGTATTGTGGCATTATGACAGGGTCACTCACTGAAAAGGATCTATATTAAATGAATTACAATAAGCATGCATTGTCATACCAGAACAATTACAAGAGCTTGTAAATGCCAGTTAGATATTTATAGCCGCCTGTTCTCCCACTTTATGAGGAATGAAGAGCTTTTAAGAAGAAGCCTGTTCTTGATAGACAGCATAGTCTCCCTCCACAATGGGAGCTATTTTCCAGTTTTACATTTCGGTGGCAGAAAAAAGGAACATCACCCCAGTACACAATGAAGACTCCACAGAGCTGACAGCCAAGAATACAATGGTCTCGAATCTGATTCAGCAGCTGAAGGTCTTCAAACGTGAAGACTTCATGGAAGAGGGGTGGGGATACTCTGTTAATATTTGGAAGTACCCTGCTTGTGTAAACGTTGTGCTCAGACTGTTCAGTTAGCCTCAGGTTACTGTTACTCAAAGTGTGTGTGTGCATCGTGGAGATGGTAGCTGGATCTGAAACCACAGCTATCTTATGAAAACAACTGGCTAGCAAAGATGATGGGTTAAAGAAAAAAAAAGCTCAAGTGTACAGTGTCTTCATTATAATAGCTTACCTCAGTAACTCCATTTACTAAATGTATGCCAAACTGTAGATTCTAGCAATTTATTTCCTGTTAAAGCAGGGCAGAAATACAGAAATAACCTGACCTGTTCTTTTTGATGACAGTTAAGGTCTGTCATTCTAGACAGCTTTCTTTTCCCAACATATCAGTTCATATTCTGAAAAAAGCAAGTCCAAGCTGTTATCTCATCAAGATAAAAATGTATATGATATGTAAAATAATAATTAAAATATTAAGAAGCTAGTTGAACCACGGAATGACATTTAATGCCTTGGCTGAATGCTAATTTACCCCGTTTTAGAGACAGAAGCCATGTGTCATGAGTAATTGTCTTTTTATAGCAGTGGTTTTATTAAAAACGCTTTCTCCAGTAATGCATTACTGCATTTGGCAACTTCCCTTCAGGGGGTAAATAGGTTATTAATGGTTATGTCAGTGTCAGTCAAGAAATGGCATTCATTACCAGACATGCAGTGTACCCCAGTGACTTAAAAAAATCTGCTGTGAGAGTTGATTTTAGGTAACCCTGGAGGCTTTTGTAATGCTTTTTAAAAATATTTAAGTAATAATTTGATATTTAGTTATTAGCCTTTGCAACACACACACACACACACACACACACACACACACACACACACACACACACACACTCACACTCATGTGTGCCTTTCTGTATATTGGCAAGATATTCAGCTCTCTGTGCTTCACATTTTAAGCTCTCACTCTACCATTGCTGCTGCTGCATGTGTTCTGATTTGCTGGTGCTTTATGACCATTCATGAAGGGGTGTGGTCTAAAATAGAATAATGATAACTCACATAAGAACACAGAAATTACTGGAATCTCCTGTAACTAACATAGTAAGGAGGATGAAATGAACACTGGGGCTGAATATCTGATTGTAAATTAGAATATCAGTGGTAGTAATGCACATTGAATGCCCTCAAGTGTATTTCAGCCTGGGGATTACTCATATTTGCTATGTAAAATTCCAGAACAATATGGATTTAAGATACTGAAACAAAACTCCACTCAGATATTTAGAAAATTGGTGATGTCAGTTTAGTGTAACGGCCAACTGGCTTTACAAAAAATGAAGCTGAAACATCCATGATACTTCCCTCTTCAAGCAAAGTTTGCCTGTATCAGTAACTAATTCTCCCTGGGCACCCTGGATATTGAGCATTGGACTGGTTATTTGCCAATGCAGGTTTATTTCAGTGTATTTTTGTTGCTGTATACAGTAAATGCTCTGCTTATGCCAGTACAGTAAATGGTGCACATTTCGTAATTGCTGTGAAGAACATGAGCCTGTTCTGGGAGAAATGCTATTATTTGCTGGCACCAGTGTACGCTACAGTATGCAAATCCTGGAGACCTCAGAGGATCCCTGGAGGATAGGGCTGTCTGGAGGGCTCAGCGGGGAAGGCACTGCAGTAGTTTACGCGGAAAGAGTACAGAAGAGCAACAGACAGGAGGCCTGATCTCCTGCCCTGCTGTTAGAGAGCTTTGATGCGTTGGAAGAATAGATCTGACCTTTTACATTCTCTTTCCAGCCTCACTTAAAAACACAGCTCAGGTTAATGCTGCCTGCTTTTGAAACATCTCATCAGTGGTTTGTTAGATAAGTGAGGTTCAACCAGACACAAGGTTTATTTATTTATTTATTCTTTTTATCGTCATGAAGACCTGCTTTTATCACCCACTAACGTCATCCCTGTGACAAGAGGCTGCACTTCATGTCAGAGCGGAAGGACCCTTGACCTTTGATGTAATGCCGACTGTATTACCATTCAACCACCTTGCCTTTCCGCCCTCTTTTGCCAAGTCTGCTGGCCATTAAAAAGGGATCAGCACCATTAGTCTCATAATGGTAGCAGCATGAAATATGAAATGCTGTTCTTCAGCTCCATTTTCAAAGTGTATATTTTCAAAAGCAGTGGTCTAATCCCTTTTGGCCTCTAGATGTAAGTAACTGAAGTGACTACTGATGACTTGGGTGCAATTCCATAAGTACATGCTGCAGAGCTCCTCCAGCAGAATGCATACGTATAACATTAATCATTAAAACTCATGGTTTTTGCAGCCTGGCCGCAGCAAGAGCTCAAGATGACTGTGACTATGACTATGTTGAGGACATCCAGTCCGGAGCCTGCCTGTAATTGTAAAACCACAATCCAAGAGCAGAATTATCTATAGTACAGCACCCCCCCTCCCAACAGCCCCCCCCACCCACCAAAGGTGTGCTTCTGTCACTGCATGTGGTTGACCAAGACCTGCAATGTAGAAAATGAGATATTGATATCTATATGACAGATGACAAAAAAAATGCTCTCTTGCAAGCACCATCCTGCTATGTGGCACTCTGTGCAGCTTAGACCACTGGAGCTATTCAGGTAGACTGGATAGAAATTCCCCAGTGTGATCTTTCGTCAGCAGGTGCTGGTCTTTCCAAAGCACCCCGCTAATACGTTTCTGTGAACAGAATGGTTAATGGATCAATGAGCAGCGGTGCAGTATCACTGCTGCTGACATATTTTTTCAGTCAGTATATATATCAGGATTGTATATATATACAATCCTTTGAAAGACATCTGTTCCAGAAAACAACAAAAAACCTACCATGTATTGTAATGCATTGCTACTATATGGCAATGTTCAGGTAGGTCAGTGTGACCTTCTCAGTTGGGTTTGCCCTACACAAAAATAATGCTCAAATTACATGGCTTGGGATACTGACTGCTAAGGGAAAAGATGCTTGGGAAGTGACTCCATTGTGGTTACTGGTCTGGTTCATACTCGTGGCTCTGGATTCAGTATAAAGGTCAAGTACTGTAGATACCATTAAATTAAAAAGTGAAGTGGTTTGGCCTTAACTTTCGAGTGATGACTGTAAAGTGTTTTTGAGATCATTTCTGCCTGCAATAAAACAAACACCTTCTAAGGATTATGAAAGACTACCTCTACAGGAAATGCAGTTTACAACATGAATGTGCTTGGCATTTTCATTACATTACCCCCTTTGTGACTTTCAGCTTGAACTTATAAGGAGGCGGGAGCCATAGTGCTAGGATTGGCCATGTTGAGCATGTCACCATATGCAAATGCTTTCCTGAGCCCCTGATTAAAAACAAGCAACACCGCAGAACAGAAGCGGAGGTGAGGTCGACACCAGCAGTGAAGAGGTGTCCACATGCACACCCACATTAACTGAACCATTGCACGACCAAGAATCCAATTAAACTCTTCCCAAAGTGCGTGACCCCCATGCACAGAACAGTGTATCTTATAATATATAGATATCAAAAGGAATACAATTCATCTTGGGAAGAATACTGAAAATTAGGGATTTCTGTTTTGTGTAATTTGATCAGAACAACATTATAAACAAATCAAAAGTTTTGTAACATTTTGTTAATACCTCTATATATAGACATTATGTGCCACACAGCTATAAAAACACTTCCAGGTTTGTTCTGCTGTAAAATACCTGTAAAATTTAAGATTTTATATTTAAATATTCTATGCACCTATATAATTGACTTGTAATGGCTGTGTAACTGTGCCTCCAATTTGTATTTAATGACCACAGACACTGTCATTTACTTGTGCTTAAACTGAGAACATTCAGGGAAGACTCTTAAGGGAGAGTCACCAGACTGACAATTGGCTTCAATGTGTTTAGAGCCAGTGTAATGTTAATGACCAATTTACAAAGAGTGGTTATGTAAAGCAGATGATGTCACCCTGAATGCAAAGATGCAATCTGTTGCTACAGTCAGCAGAAAGACTCCAAAACACAACATGTCATAAGGACACTGTGTGACAAGTGTTTAGAGCTTAATTAACTATATATTACAAAACCAAAATATGAAATGTGCAGGGAGAATTTGGAAGCCAATCAAATATATGCAAGGTCTAGCAAAAACTAGTAGAAGAGCTGAATAGGAGATTGTGTGAAAAGTACTGAAAACAGCCTGCTCCTGGCATGTTTGTACAGCGTTCGTGACACCTGCTCAGGAACTGTAGTGAAGGGCGAGAGCAGTCACCCCACCCGGCCTTGAACCCGGGTCTACGGGGTACCAAACATGCAACTTTGGCCGCGACGCCAAAGAGCCAGGCTCATTGGTATGGCAGTCAAAGCACATACTCAACCGTAGTGATGGCACTCCATCACACTGCCCTCCCCCTCGGGAAGCGCACCCATGCGCTTCACACACAATGGCGTCGCTCATGCATTCCCCTGCAGTACTTCTCCCATCCCAGGGTGCCCCACTCACTCATGCTTCACCCATCTCTGGGGTCCCTCACACCGGGGTCAACCTAACCTGGGGGTCCCTCATACGGCTCACACACTGGGCACGCCTCCGATAGCCTCGTGGCCGGCCATCCCACTTCTGACACCATTTGTAGCAAAGGGCGAGAGCAGTCACCCCACCCGGCCTTGAACCCGGGTCTACGGGGTACCAAACATGCGACTTTGACCGCGACGCCAAAGAGCCAGGCTCGTTGGTATGGCAGTCAAAGCACATACTCAACTGTAGTGACGGCACAGGAACTTGTCACAAATGGCCACAGGCAGCGCTAAAATGCCAGTGATGTTGAAACCTGCTTAGATACAGGTGTCCTGCTCCGGCTACTTGAAACTTGATTAATATCATCAGTTGCACCAATGAAATGCATCAACATTATGAATGAAAATGAATGCACCGTATGCTGCTGCATTGATTTCAGGCTTCACGCAGGGGTTCACCCTCACATTGAGAGTCACAGGAGTCACAGAGGTACTGCATGTGGCCTAGTGACAATCAAATGTTTTGATGCTCTGCTGGCTTCTGTGTCAATTCACCCTTGTCCTAAGGCAGGGCTGCCCAATTTGGGGCCCGCGGGCCCACGCTCCCTTTGTTTTGGTCTGCCATGGCATTTGACAAGCTCATGCTTATTCTCCTCTTATTTTGAAAGTGCTGTAAAATCCTAACCATAATGACTACGAAACGTAAATTTTGTGCAGCTAAAAAGTACATAATCTGAGTTTTATGGCAATGTACAGCACAGTGTTGTTAAGCTGCGTTTTAACCGAACGCGAAATTTTGCTTCGCTTTCCTCGCGCGGGTTTGATCGCTTGCCTGAAAAATGAACAAGCGAATTTCACGCACGTCACAGCAAGCATTTTTAATTACACCAACGCTGCTAGCAAGTTTGCTAGACACAATAGAAGACAGCAAAGTTATCTTGCGTTGCTAGCTAGCTAGTTAATTAGCATATATAAATCCCGCGCACAAGCAGTTTGTCATTTCTTGTGATTATGGATCAGCAACAGAGAGTCAGTGGCGTGGCTGTGCTTTACCTGCGCTGGAAGTCCCGCCGATCTCAGCGTCGGCGGTCAGTTTGGATGCATAATACCAACCGGAGACGTGCCCAGCTTGGCGAATTCCACCGGCTCGTTCAGGAGTTGCATCTGTACGACAGCTGGTTTCAGCGGTACTTTCAGCTAACTCGGAGCCAGTTTGATGACCTGCTGTTGAGGATCGGAGCCCAGATTGCACGGATGGACACCAACTACAGGCGTTCCATACCTCCAGCGGAACGCCTGGCAATCCGTCTCCGGTGGGTATCCACACATGTAAAATTATTCTTATTTGCATATAACAATTATAATTATAGCCTACATATTATGAGGCAGTTATGCAGGAATCTTTCTTCTTTCTCTTTGCGGGGGAAAGATACTACAAAATTGGCGGGTCTTTTCTGCTTTTGGTTAATAGAAGAAAAGGGAGGCAAAACCATAAAAATGTGGGGGTATTAGTAGCCATTTCTGTATTATATTTTATTATATACTATAATATAAAATAATTTACAGCTGTTTTAAATCTTAATTTTCTAAAGCACCTTGAGTTGCATGCACTTTCTGTCAGGTGCCTTTCCTTTTAAATATGTTTATGCTCCCAAAAAGAAGCATATGTTCTTGACATTCATCTCTGCAAATTAATTAAATTTCTGTTAAACAGATTAAAGAATACTGTTTTTATTATTTTGAAATTTTATTTTAGATTTAGAATGTTAACTTTCTATAAAATATAATACATTTTAATGTAACGTAATTTCACATAACATCAACATTTATTTTTGGCCCATGGCTCTCCATCCAGATTAATTTTTGGCCCTTCATAGGAAAGAATTTGGGCACCTCTGTCCTAAAGGTAATCATTGTTTTTTATCCACATGCAGCCATAGCTTTTAATACATGCTGTTCAGACAGACAGACAGCCAGGAAGACAGACAGACAGGAACACAGGAGTAACTACACATATTATTTGTGGACGTAACACTTGGTAAGACATAGCAAAGAAATACCTGTCATCTACAGGTACAGTACCAATAAAAAGTGCTTACCTAACTGATCGTAATGCATGTTGTAATAGCCAGGTCAAGAGGTGTGTCCTTGAATGACAGAAAACATTTTTTATATGTTTCTTTATATGTTTTTTCAGTGGAGGGGGTAAAAGGCATGTCTGGCATACATTTCTATTATGTTCCCTTCCTCTATACCTCAGATGATGCATGGTGAGAATTCAGATGTCTGTCATGGGTGCTATGCATTGGTGGTGGTTGAGGTGAGCCCCTTTCTGTTTCACTGTAAAAAAAACTTCCTTTCTGGTATGTCAATGCAAATCATAGTTATTAGTGTTATTACTATTATAGTTATTATAGGGTCAAAGATAATAACAGCTTGATTCATTACCTTGGACATTACATAGCAGAGTAGGCTACTCCCAAGATTGCCCTGCTTACAGTGAATTTGATTGGATTAATGCTTGGGATGGAATATGTAGATTGGAAGGAAATTTGTATATACAACAACATTGTATCTCCAAATGAAAAAGCCGTACATTTACACTTACAACATCCCATCCAAATTATAGCACTTAAATACATATGCATGTAACAAATTACATATGTGCAAATGACAGAAGTTCATGATGAGGCAGGTGACTTGCAAGTTTGACACATTATGAAGGGTTAGAAAATACTCCACATATTTTTAGAGCCCTTGATGAGCCCTTTTAACATGTGTGCACACACACAATCCTACGGTAGCTGCGGGCCTTGTCAATCCATGTTTTCACTGTAATTTCAAAGGTGCAATAGACTAGCAGTTCAGTTCACTGTGCACTGTGGTCTTTGCAGTGCTGTCCCCAAGGATGAAGCTAGATGCATTGCAAAGGCCTATAGGCCATTCTGATATGTAGCACAATCGAGTTGGAAAGGCAGTACCAATATATTGAGTGTAGAGATACTGAATTTATGACAAAGGTTTGAAAATCCATTTTCTATCCCTTAATTGCTTCTTGCTCTCTTCTTTCTGATTCCCCCATTGCCATTCTGTTTAAGCATTTAATTTCTGTTTAGTCAGTTTTATAAAATTCCCTGGAGTTTCAGAGCTAGAGAGAAGATCAGTAATCTTCCCTGGCCATGGTTTTCTTTTACAGAGTAAATAATTAAAGCTCAGATTTTTATCTCTTTTTAAGGCTGTCTGCCGAGCCAGCCATGCGAAGTGAACTTTTGTGCTAGAAAGGTTTGTAAAAGACGCAGCACGAGTACAAAGCAAATCTGTGAAGTGAGGTGGGATGTTCCCTTTATTTCTCATTTTACTCACTTTAATCTCACAATTCTCTCAAGTTAGCCTAGAAAGAAGCCCAAGTAAACTTAAGGAGCAGGATGAGTAATGTTTCAAATCTTGGGGAATGTTGTTAAGGCCGACCCAGTTGTTTTTAGATGCATCATTTAAGTTTTCAAAATGGCTAATTAGATGCAGCTGGTTTCAGAACTATGGCACATCATTTGAAACAGTGAAGAAGCACTTTCATGTGAGATCTGAATGTTTCATTTATTGCAAAGCATGTTATGCAACTTTCCATAAATGTGACCTACAATACTACTTCTCCTTGAGAACCGTATAAAGTAAGCTGTTGGCACATGAACGGGCATATCAGCTGCCAACGTCTTTCTGAGCAGTAACATGTGAAACGGGGCAGCAGACACTATGACACGGTTGTGTGGTTGCATGGACTGGGAGTTTTATTGTGTCTGTGCATTGTTTCACCTGTCACTGTGAGTTAATCCGTTCTTTAAAATATGTTGCCTTTATCATTCTTTAACTGCTTGTATGCAATTCCTCAGCTGAGCTGGAATATAGGAAAAAAAATTGAAATATAGTGAAAAAATTAGCAAACCATATGATGCACAGATATGTCTCTGTCGTGTAATCTCTAATAATTTGAAATCCAAATTATTTTTACAATGCACTCCTTAGTAACTCCCACAAAAGTACATTTCTAAACTTGCTACATATGCTCTCAATAAATATCACAAATTGGAAATGATGTAGCTTTAAACTATGATTTTTATTAACAAAATCACTATTTTTTCACCACCCACTGCTTCCAACTAATTTGTTCTTTGATCAAAGAAGTAACATGCTAAATTTCAGGGGTCAGCCTGTTAACTTATAAGGAGAATAAATTAAATATTACAATCAGACCTGGAGGGATAGCTGCTGTTATCAAGGCTAATTAAAGAATGATCTCCTACTTTTTTGGCCAAAAACATTTGAAATCATTTGATCTATTCAAGGAATTTTTTTTATCTGCATAAATGTAATGGTTTCAGATTTCCACTCTCTGCCCCTTCCTCAATGGTACTGGAGGATTTTTTAAACAATCAATTCAATTGGTAAAAGCGTCATTATGCTGTTCTACATAAATATCCTATATTCTTATTTGCAAACTGTGGTAGGAATGTTTGCAAATACAACTGACTAATTAGGGGGTATGGCCTTGACACCCTACCACAACAACATCCCCCTCTTGTCACGTCTGGGGAGGGGCAGTCATATCCATAATGAATAATCATTTTTGCCGAGTAGTATAAATACCCCTGTTGACAAGCAGTATTATCTTGTTGACAGGGTGCCAATTATCATATTTTGTTTTATCAGCACTCATTTTCCTTAGACAAAGAAAAAAATAAATCTATGTTTTAAAGGAAGAAAGTTTTGAAAACATTTTTTGCTTATTTTGAGTACATTATACATCTCATCCATCACTGCAAAATAGCAAAAATGTTTTCTAAAAGGAGAACATATACCTTGAATCCAGCAATGATTAACTGAACTGTAAGCACTATGACACAGAACTGGTCCCTTTTGGACTTTGGGTATACTCCACACATTCATCACAAAGTCATAAAGTCTTAGCTCTTTTCTTATATACTGTACTTTATGTGGGCTCTTTGTTATATGACAAATTAGTTTTTCAATCATTATGTTTTATAAGTCCCTTTCCTGAGTCTATTTTTCTCTTTTTTGAGAGCAGGGGGGTGGGGAGGGAGGCCTTGCCTCCTGGAATTAAGGCTATGAGCAGTGTACTGGGGCTTGTATAAACACAGCTCCCAGCAGCATTTCTAACACTGAAATGATGAGTATTGCACTAGAGCAAACTGCACAGAGCAAGTGACAGACGATCAGCAATAAAGCAACAACAACAACCACAAAACCAACGGGCCTGGCTGCCGAGAACTGCATTCAAATATATGCCCAAAGATACGAGGTCGAAGAAAACCATAAGCATTTCTGCCTTGTTAATGCCCAGATGCTGTAAATTACCCCTGCCAGGGGCCGAGGGTTCAGAACTAGCCCTAAAAATTACAATATAAAATGTACCTCATGAGTTTGTCCTCCAATAGATACTCCACAGTAAAACTCAATTTGCTTGCTTGCTCAATTTTTAATTCACTTTGGCTTAAACATTTCACATAAGGTATACTTAATGACATTAACATTTTGTCACTTGGCAGGCAGCCTTATCCAGAGGGACCTACAGAGCAAAGGTACAAAAGTTCATCTAATACCAGATGACATGATGACTAATAAATGACTGTGACTGATACCAGATAGTGTGATACCAGAAATGTAGGATACTAGGATATCCCCCACACACACACACAAGAACACTCATAAGTAGATCCCATTTCCAGCTGAATGTTCCATGGGAAAATATACTAAATAAGCCAACAGAATGAAGAACAAAGACTCAGAGCTGCTTTTGGTGTGTGGACAGAAAGCTTGGTGCGCTAAGCTTAATGGTCAATTGAGAGAGAGCCAGCGAGAGAAAAATGATAAAAAGCTCTTTTTTCAAGGCCTGCTTCAACCAACTGGGACTCCCTTTTGAGTGGAGTGCTCCACCCCTGACTGGGCATTTTATCTGGGCACAATGCTTAGCACATGGGTGGGTGATACTGCCTCTGAAATGCTGCAGGCCTCTGGATAGTCTAGGCCTCTCTGCATAGGAAGCTTCAAAGTCCACTGACCATATGACCAACCGCAATAATGCCTAATGACCAATGATCAATCCTATTGTGCAGTTCAGGAATTTGAAGCATGAATAACAGAAGCATTTTCTAGCTATTTCTTGGGGTTATCCACCTCTGTCTTGGATTAAATAGTCATGTCCATGATGGAAGATCCAAATACATTCTACTCACTTGCACAGATGTAAAATGGCAACCACTGTAGACAGATCTTGAGTCCCAGTACATACAGATATAGAAGGCTACCTATTTGTCAAAGGGATTTATGTTACTTTAAACTGTACTCAACAGAAGCCATTGGTGCATGAGACGTGAAAAGGTTACTGTTCAATAACTGATCATGCTTTTGTCTATCCAACATATGTCCTGTGATTCTGTTGGTGAACTTAGGGGAATACTACTTGACAAGTAACAGGACTTACCTAAGTTCTTCACTAATGTGTACCTCTTCTTAGATTGCCAAATGAGTTTTTAATATTGTTGAACTCTATTCCCAACAGTCTATTCCCAATAGTCTCAGAATGTTGTGTAAAACAACCAAAAATCCAAGAAGTCAGTTCAGACACACTTACGTAAATCTAAGTATTGTGCAACTACAGTAATGGTAATGAATAATTATCTTATACAGTGCACACATTTTGATAAACTTAATGATAATGAATTAAATAATTAACATGGAAATGTTTCATTTTTTCTTTGTCTTTACAGTAAACATGATGCCTCCACAATCCAGAATATCAATCCACTTGTGCTCACTTCAAATACATTTTCTTGGGAGCAGATAAGTTTTTTGAACCCTGAAATGGAGGCAGCAGCTACTCTTGCATTATTTAAAATGGTAGCTTGGAAATGTAACAGCATTTTGTGGACTGACGCATGCTGTTAGAGCAGACGTTTGTTCTACAATACCAGCCACTCCCACTTCTAGAGTATTAAACTTGAGTTTAAAACAGCTCTCCTTCAATGGAGGATATAATCTTCTGTTTTGCAAAACTGCACTGCGTTCCTGTTTAATACGGAATTGACTGTATTATCTTTTCACTACCCTCGAAGACATTTAACATGTTTTGCAGGAGAATGTGTTGATTTGCAACCCATAATCATGCTGTTGCTGACCATCTACCCCCTCCTACAACACGGCTTTGCTGTCTAGGGGGGACACAGATTTCACCAGTGCTATTCCTTATATCTGAGGCCCACTTCCGAAAAAATCACAGTCTCCATCCATCTCCATTTTCAAATGGTCCTTCAGACTCTTCACCATTACTCATTTTCAATTAATCATAGTTTGCTTTCTGGTTTTATTTGCTTTTAGGTAGTGTGATGGTAATGATGGCAAAGCACATCTGTTAGCCACCCTCTAAGATTCCCAATCCCACAAGAGTAGACAGAAGCATCTGTCTACCATTGTTGAAGGGCATAGACAGATCAAGGAGGAGCATAACTGAGGGTAGGGAGGCTGCATGAGAGGTGTTGAGACAGTCCCATTCTCATTCACAGAGAAGTGGACACAGTTCTTCACAGAGCAATCAAACATGGAGTCTAGACAGTAGAGGTATCCTGGTCCAGGAGCTGAATAAGTAAAATAAAAGACAATTTTTGAACCATTAACCCAGTTTTGGAAGAGAAGTTGAGAAGGGACATTGGGTGGTAATTGTAGGGCATTGTTGGATCAAGAATAGTTGTTTCTCTGGTAGGTGTGATTTAAAATCACTGTAAAATTGCTAGTACAGCCAGAGTAATTAGCGAGAAAGGGTTAAATGGGGGAAAGCCTGCCATTGGAACCCAGGAGACACTGGGTGGAATTGAATGTTGTCAATGTGTGGCAGAAAAATGGAGAAGGTTAGAGTCGTGTGAAAAATATGTCAACAGCATGTAAAATGAGGTTGGTTCAACAATATCTGTGAATCAATGCAAATGGAGACAGACCTGAGGAAAGAGAAGAATCACGTGAATAAGGACCATTTGCAACTTTGGTGGAGAAGGATACAGTGAGAGGGGGGACCTTGGATGTGGAAGAGGAGGGTTGAAAGGGGTTGGAAATCACAAAGAACAGCTTGCTGGCATTACTGGTTGTGGGTTTGATTTTTGTGTGATAATCTGCTTTATTGGCAGAAGAAAGATGGGGAGAGGAAGGGAACTGGTTGAAAATGAGCAGGTGTGAGCCGGCCTTGAATACAAAAGACATGAGGAGCCAAAGAGTTAAATGTAGTGTGGAAATAAAGAGTACGAGAAGAACAGTTAATAGGTTGATCTGAAAAGGAATCCAGAGAGGCAAGGGCAGGCCCAAAAGACACAGACAACTAGAGGGGAGCCAGTGCATGCCAGTAGGTAACAAAGGAACCAGGGAACAAGAGGAGGAAAGGAGGAAAGGCAGTGGTGAGGGTCTGAACATTGACAGGCAGATTAGAGAGGGTGTGTGCTGACATCAGTTAAATTGTTTACAAATCATACATTTTGCTGTGTGTGATATTTTATTTAAAAACACTGAAACTCAAATGTAATTATTTTAAGGTAACATTTGTTAGAAAACATTTTTAAGGAAAATGAAAACTGAAATATGCTGTTTGCATTTGTGCAAATGTATCATTTGTAATTGAGTAAAATGTGAGAATTGGTCAAGAGTTTGAATGCTTTTGCAAGGTGCTGTATATAGAAGTATTATAGATAATCAGCATCATTAGCTTATGCACTTTAGGTTGTGGATATATTGTTTGCCAGCTGTCAGACAATACTTTCACTGCCAAATGAAGAAAGGAAGACAACAGAGGAAGATTTTCTGAACAGAGAATTGCACGTATGTGCAAGTAAAGAGAAGCCCCCTCCTAAAAAAAACCCAAATGTCAGGTCCACCTAAGTGTAAATTCCTGCATGTGAATTCCTATCAAGGGTAGGGTGAGGACTGACATGGAGGGGACATGTGGGTGGCGATGTCAAATTAAACAGAGGCTGCTGTCAGATGCCAGACAGGACCTCTGAGATTAAAAGTGCCCTTGGCATGGCCAGCAGCTGGTGTCCTCCGTCTCAACTCAGGCATTTTTTACCCCCAGAATGTTTCTCATAAGCGTCAACAATCACTGAAGCTGATTGGAAGGTTATTTTAGATTCCATGCTCTACATATACACTGGATGTATATATATTGCCACAGTGTGAGCATTGTCACTGTAATAAACTGTAATACATTCATAGATAAAACACGTGAAGTAAATGCTGTCATCAACACGGTAGATTATTACAGTTTCCTCCATCTTGGAGTTTATTTCATTGTTCAGATTCTTCCCTGTTGCCATTGGAAGGATTTGAAGTATTACATACCACCAGTGTTTCTGGCTGTGCACTCTTCTTGGCACATAAATTCAGTACATTTTGAATTTTAAGTCCAAACCATAAATCGGACTGAATTCTATCCAAAAAAAGTATTTCTGAATGTTTTGACTCGTGTGAGTGCTTCATTTGATGTTTTTCAACCAATGTTCCCAAAATGTGTCAGCTTTTGGCTTTTATCCTGTCAGTTATCATTTAGGAAACACTTTGAAGATATTAAGATGTCTGTATCTTCAAGAAACAAATGTACAAAAATCAAAAGAAGGGAAAATGAGGAAGTGCTCAAGGATGGAATTTTGACAAAATAATAAATGAGGGCCAATCGTCAACTTTAAAAATTCAAGGTGCATCCAAACTAAAAATATGGAAGATGCTGACGAGAAACTACTCAGAAAAACAGAAAAAATTCAGAAAGCTACTTGGCATCAAAATAAGTAAGGCTTCTGTGTGTGCATATATAAAATGAGTAGTATCCAAACATTCCCCAAGGGGATACTCTGTTAACTGTTTAAAATACAACTGACAAAAACAAAAGAGGGCTAACCATGTATATAAGATCTATTTAGCCATTTAACTTTATGTTGAAAATGTTCATGAGGCAGAATGTACAAATTATGACATTTTCTTTAATATAAATATTCATCAGTATGTATGTTGATCTAGCCTGTAGTAGCCAGAGTTACAGAGGCCTTGGTGAATGTAATTCTGTAATCTGTCTCATGCTCACAGGACAAAGCATAGTGTATCACATGCTGGGCAGCCATTGTTCTGCAAGGGAGAAAGTGAGACCAGGTGCCACATTACTAAGAAGTAGAATGATGGAAAATTCTAAGAATGAGTCCACTTCACCTAGGTGGAAGGATCAGTCACAAAGTCATTCATGAAGCCTGTCAGATCTTAAGATCTAATAATATGGCATTGTATGACTAAAAATCCAAAAGAAGACCCACCTATGACTTCAGTGTATATTCAGAAAGCTGATGATGCAGGGCATAAATGACTGCATCAAGCATGTAGTTTTTGTCTAAAACAGAATGTCTTTGAGACCTAGGATGGCTCTGAATAAAAACATTCCGATTACATCGATTAGATGGCTTGAAAATCTGCTATTAATGCTAAGCACCCAATGAGTTTTTTCCCCCTAAATTTTCTCTTTTGAGATATTTGCCATATGGAAATTCTTCCAATGAAAGTTCACTTTTAATTTTGTAAATTTCCATTTTGTAAGTGAGAAAACTACTATGCTACCCTGTGTTCATTTAACATGACAACAGCCCAATAAATTACAACTGTAGTAGAGAGTTCTTCTATTAATTGAGTCATTGAGCCTGATCTGTCATGAACATGTTGGTCATCAGACAAGATAGTAAAACTTTGTCATGAAATCATATGGCTATCATATCAATGCCTTAAAGCACATTTCTTTTTGGAGGCTTTGCTCAGTTGTTTACTGCAAATTACTCACTGCACCTTTATAAAAACACTTGTAGGTGCAACTTTCAGGTGAGAATGAATTTCTTGTCTTACGGCCATTCTCAAGTGTTCCACTGTTACACTTCTGAGTTACAACACTGCTCACAACCACTGATACAAACCTGTTGCCAATTTTTTTCAGCATAGATCTTGGAAAGGGTCTTCAGTTTTAACCTAGAAGCATCAGATCATGTTAAGACAAATATGCAACAATGTCATTGTCTGTATGTGGTCAGTTTTAAAATTTGTGATGTAACAACCTAAATGGCATGATTCATCCAAATATATCCCCAGAGTAACAGAGCTGTGTGCTGTTTGTAATGACAGCTGGTTTTGCAAGTAAGACAATCCTTCCATAAATTACACAGATGCAGTGCAAGAGGAAAAATCCATGTTGTTCTAATTGATTCACTTTGTGAGAACCATCTGAATAATATCACCAGAAGGCAGGTGTTAATTGGTGACCACCTTACTGGTTCTGTCAGTCACCAGCTGAAAATGGTCTCCATGGAGATGAGCAGGAAAGGTCGGGACATATTGCAAAGACATTTTTATCTATAGGAATCCATTCAGCACTTAAAAAAGAAAACTTCATACCGACTGACACATGTATTGTACATTAGTATGCAACACTTTACTTTCTACATAATCTACATCAATGTTGAAATGGGAAAAAATAATATATAGTCGTAGTGCTCATGTAATAGCAAAGATGCAGGTTCTTGGGCATCTCTAAGACTGTATAAACCATAAACAGTAATGCTTATATGTATTATATATAAATAATGAGTTTTCAGCAGTGAAATGAATACTTTGGACACATCAAGGAGGACGTATTCTAGTTACAGTTAGCAATATTTGTATCATTATTTTGTGTGTTTCGAAGTAACACAAGAACATACGTTTAGTGAGAAGAACAGGCTATTCAACCAAGGGCTCATCATCTTTCCTGTGGACTACAATGTATCTAGAATTCTCTCAGACCAGATCTTGAGCACTCTAAATGACTCCTCTCCCAGTATGAATCTGGAAAGCTGTTCCATGCATTATTAATTCTCTGTGCAAAGAAGTAGTTCCTTGTGTTGGAGTGATAGTCACCAAACTTTTTTCCACCAATGCCTTCTTTCTGTGCTCACAGCACTGTTTTAAAATGGCTGCAATCCACCATTAAAGAAAATTCAAAATTAAAAATAAAATTAAAATCCAGACTGCTTTAGGTTGAAGTTGGATGGTTGGTGTGTGTGTGTGTGTGTGTGTGCGTTTGTGTTTGTGGGGGTTGTGGGGGGAGGAGCTATGTTGTGGCCTAGCCCCCCTCCTCAAGGTTTTGTGATCTTGCACATCAGTTGTTGACTTGGCAGCCAAGTATCCTCCTCTTTAGCTACTGAAAGAGGGTGAGAGATTGAATTTATTATTTCCAGTAAAGGATCCTCATTTGTACATGAAAAGATTGCAGAGCCGGTCTGTTATGTTGTGATGGCCCAGGGACTTGCCCTATCTAAACAGAGACTGTCTGAGTGGACACCATTTGTCATGCGCTATCTTCAGCACACATATACCTACCTTAAATGATGAACCTTATTAAATTCCCATGTGTCTTCTTTCTCTTATAAACATGGTTGTCCTTTGATAACCAGGGGGCAGGGCATCAGGTAATAATTTAAGATGCCATTGCGTAGGGAGGATTTGGGTAAATTTCATTATGTATGTGGTTTGGGCTCCAGTCAAAACTGCCAAATAATCTGCACATCAGTAGTGCAAGCATCAACCAGGGTCCTTCCTAGCTAGCCAGGCACCCTTATCCAACACAATTTACACAGCATCTTTTTATACATCTAGATATTTACTCAAGCGGTTCAGGTTGTAAACCTTGCTCAAGGGTACAACACCATTGCTCTACCTGAATGAATGAAATGAGAAACCTCTGGGTTCTGAATTTTGCTCCTCACCAATACCCCACACTTCACCCAGCTATGTATTGTGTCCTGAATGTGAGATTGGAGAGTCTGGGACTATGTGTCCCCAGTCTGGTGTTTTCCCAGCTGTTGATGATTTGCCCTTACTCCCAGTTTACTCTGGGTTACAGGGACCTTTGAAGCTGATGTATGTTGCCTGTCGAAGAAGGGACCCCTCTTTTCAGTGCTTGGGGGACAATGGAAATCCTGGGACATGTGCTGCTCCCAACTTCAAAATAGACGTTGAGATGTGAGAATTACGAACGTTTCTCAGGATACAGCCCAGAGTATGGCACCTTCTGAAAAATGAACCTGAAATCACAAGCAGAGTTGTCTCTAACGAGATGAGCAGGTGGCTCTTTTGAGTATTCAGCCCATCGAAATGAGATGAGAGGCCTCCACAACCAAAGTGTTTCAGCCAAAGTAGTTAAAATACATTCTGCTTTATTTGCCAGACTTATTAGTAAAGTCCTTTCTTTTTTTGCAAGCCTAGTATTTGCTAAAAGGCTGCAGCATCAATTATCATAAATTTAAATGGTAGCAACTTGGATGGCAGCGACGCTAATGTTTTTTTAGCATTAAGCATGAGTAATGTTTTGTGCTTTACAGTATAGCCTCCTTTTGTCTTCCTTGCAGATTTTTGTTTATTCTTTGATTGACAGGGTTACCTATAGATTTGACATGAAATATTCTGTAATGTGTTAAATGATGAAATGCTCTTAGTGAATATAGCCATCCTTTCTTTTATATATATATTTATAATGGCAACAAAAGTATAATATAAACTACATACACACACACACACACACACACACACACACACACACACATATATATATATGTGTGTGTGTGTGTGCGTATGTAGTTTATATTATACTTTTGTTGCTCCATTATCACACAGTCTGAAGCAGGTATGGTGTGTTATTCAATAACACAGTCCAATCTCAACTGGATCAATTGGCTCATAATTATCATCCCATTGGATCTCATTAAGAGCAAGTTTATTTTGCCATTTTTACAAACAAAAGACTGAACTGTTTTTCTTTCAGAACCTAAGTTGAGTAGATGTTATTTAAATGTGTTTCACTATATTATTCACTAAGGAACCAAAAAGAATTGCCCTCTGTTAATCAGTACCGTTTCTTTGCATACCTTCAAAGAAATCCTGCTGTGTGTGTTTGGTTTGTTTGTTTGCTTGCATGCCCCATGCGCATTCCGGCTGCCTCAATCTTCCTTTTAATTAAAATGTTCTTATCCTTTTTGTGACACTGTACCATCTGGGTGCAGCGCTGCGGTTGACCTTTGGCACACTCTGCTGTGTGCCTGCACATTCAAACACCTTTTCGACTGCAGCTGCATTAATGTAAGAGATAAAACTGTTCAGGTGTGATCAGAATGTGGCAGCTTGCATTGTGTTCAGTTGATGTTAAAAGAGAGGCTATCCTAGAGGAATATTGTCCATTGACATTGCTTTAATGTTAAAGATACTGGCATGGATTAATACTGCCTGCAGGAGAACAGAGAGAAATAAATATGAGGGTTTGAGATTGCGGCTGAAACATACATTTCATATGCTAAAGGCCGATAAAAGTGTTAAAAGAATTCCACAGCCTCCTCAAAGTATATTTTATAACGACAACAGTCTCAGCACAACAAAACCACAAATATTACATTAACAGGTAACATAATGCACATGGCTGTTAAAATCATAACTTGTGTCACTAACTAGTTGTCTAACAAAACTAAAGCTGTGAGCTGTGAGCACCATTTCAGTAAGGTTTGTGTGGTGGTGTCTGTGTTTAGAATTTGTGTACACCAATCATTCAAACAAGAGCAGCTTTGTGACAGTGGATGGCTGTCGCCAACTCTGCTGCATCAAAGCGCTGTTGTCAAAACCACACACGTTTGTCAGGAAATCAATCGACAGATTTTATCCCTTTTGGACTTGCGCTGAATTCAAAACCGTCATTAGCGACCAAACATGGGCATTTAATTAGAGAATTCAAAGGGAAAGGAGGAAGTGTTTCTTTGCAGTGGAAATGTGTTAATATCTTGTCTGTTCTTGTCTTGTGTGATTCCAGCAATACTGTTTTCTGCCTTTCAATCCTAATTACTCAGCCTGGTATTTATACCAGGCTTGTTGAAGTTGAAACTTCTCCACCTGTTTCATTTGAATCTATCATATATCTCGCATCATTTACATGTTGATCATTAAGCCTGTACTAGACATGACAGGAAAGAACTGTCTTGGAAGAATTTGCCGCATACACTGCATACACTTCTCACATTCATTGCGTTAACTAGGTGTGTGACAGGGGATGGTATTATGTACTCTATAAATCAAGCCAGGAATTCTTTGCTTATGTCAGTCCACTGGGGCAGGTACAGAACATATTTTACTGTTCTACAAATCACTTGATGACATGGGGCATAAGCCCCTGATCTGATGGAGTGTACCCTTTCTGTTTACACTACAATATCTGTGTGCTGAAATCATGTTGCTCCTGTGGCTTCTTCTGTATAGAAAACAATGCCAAGTACTTCTTTTGCAGCATTAGAATATCTTTAACTAAATGTGTAACACAAAGGCTTCCTAGCTTTTCAGCTCATCTCTGCCATTGTTGTGTTCCAAAGCATTTCATCTCTCTAGAAAACTGGAATCTTGACATTGCCCCTCATGACCTGCTGTAGTCATTTCCACAGTTTTAGTGCATTTTGTTAATGGGAAGATAATTGTTGATGTTCATAATCTTTAAAAATCAAATGTTTTTTTCAGGTTCAAGTTTTAATCATTCATACTCTCATTATTTACTTCTGAAACCTTTGCATTTTGCAAAGAAACAATCTATCAGGTATGAATGGAGAATAAAATGGAAGAACCTTACTGTCATATCACTCTATGTACTGACTTTTAAATATGTATCAGTCTGTATTGCATCATTTTACACTGTTACAGAGCCATTTCAAGAGGTACCTCAGAGAGGGATTTAGAAAATAAGGTATTATTCTTATTTCATGTACTGTACATTGCAATAGGATTTTAGATCATTTTCTTAAGTTACTGAAAACTGATCTGTAATTATGAGAAAATGAAACTCATGAAAGGGCTTGGGTGAAGTTGCCTAGAACACACCAATTGCTATGGCAATGTTTATTTATCAGTGTTTGAAAAGGCCTAGCAAGTACTTTTCCTGGGTTTCATTTTGCTGAGAAGTACCCAAGGGGCCCTTTAACTAAATTTCAAGCTAGAGCTTCAGATACAGGCTACAGTCATTGCTGGGTGATATACTAAATCGATAGAATAAGATGGGATTCACAACTATCATACATTAGTTTTTTTGCATTTATGTGTAAATATCAGAAGTGATTTGAATTGTAAAATCACATGAAAGCAAGGAATTTCATTTTCTGTTGCCCAAAATGTATCCATGGGAGAATTCAGCAATATGCCATGAACCCCATGCTCAGTGTATACTCCAGGTGCAGCTGAAAAACCAACACAAAAATTGCAGGGGGTTAATGATGTGGCCCTGGCGATTGAGTGCTAGTTACCTTGATCTTACCAAAATAAAAATCGCCATTTGTCAAGGAAGATGAGACACTCGCAGGTCATGCAAAGTCACAGGCCTCCTATGTGCACTGACATGCACTCTTGCATTGTATCACTTATGTTCCACACTCATCTCACAGAACCCTCATTTTCTCTGTTCATGTCCTTGTTTCATATTCCCCCGCTAATTATCATCTGCCTGGAGAAAGCACAATGTCAAAAGAATGAATAATTAAAGCATACAGTGGCAATTTTATTGTGTCACTGGTACTTTGTGAAATCTCTTTGAAAATCCTTGAAATGTACTTATCATTTGTGGCAGATTATACGTCTTAATGGTGAAAGCGGCCGAGGGCTTCTCATTAGTGGCACTAAATATCAATAAAGTATCAGACGTGATAGCAGGGAGGGGGGCGCAGTCATTTGAGGGAAATGTGAATGAATAACAACAGGTTTTGAGATCTTGTAGAGCTTTGTTTCTCTCTCTTCCTTCCGTGAGGCCCTCGCTCTCTCTCTCTCACACAAGCCTGCCTGTAACTCCCTTGCTGAAGCCTCCAGAAAGATCCCGAGGAAACGCGCTGAATCTTGGATTATGTCAGCCCAAATATCTGATTTTCTTCTGATGTCAGTCTCCAGGCTCCTCCATAGCTGGAGGATTTGCAGATCTTCAGGCTGACAGCCGTGCTTGACGTGTAGGGGGTTTATGGTCTGTCGCTGCAAAACCGTTATTGTCTCTGCGCCTCAGGACGTGGGGAAGTCGGTTGCCTTGAGGTGCATTTTGTTGTTGAAGCATGTTCTAATGCCTTATTAAAAAGGCCTGTCCTTCGAATTACAGATAAATGCACGCTGCTCGAGAAATGTGGGAAACGCATTAGCATTGTCAAGCACTTCAGTCTGTCCCCATAGCAATTTGCAAACATCCCTCTGTAATGTTCCTCTGAATGCTACAAATTCTTACTTTTGGCTGTTTTGCCATTAGCTCCAGCTTATGCTCTGTGCAAAACCTGGGGGGCAAAGGGGGGGATTCAATTAAAGCACAGATAGCTTTTTTTTTTTGGTATTTAATTTCAGTGCAGTCTTACTTTCTCTAAAAACTTACCCCATTTTCATTCTATTTGTGAATCATTCCTCCTCAAAAGTTTTAACTCATTTTGTTTCTCTCATTTCTCTGATTGCTTGCTGTAATAGCTCAAGAAAATCCTCATTCATACAAGAAAACACATTTTATCCTTTTTTAACAGTTTTGTGACTGTTTAAAAAAAGGTGAAAATAACACCCAGTTGGCTCTCTGCAACGCCATTGGCATCGCATGTCAGGGCTTGTATGTGTGCAAACGGCCTTATCATTTCAGCAAACAGTTCCATTTTGTGTAGATGTAAGTAATATTGGGTGCTATGAGCCAGATGGTAAAATATGGGGCCTCTGGACTGAACACCTGGCTTAGTCAACCATCTCATATATTATATACTCAGCGGCATAAAAACTGCAACAAATGGCACAACTTTTTCATGCAATTTTTTTAAAAACAAGAGCAAGATACAGGGTGATTTATTTCACCGGGGGAATGCCAATGGACTGCGGTGTATGGAGAAGGAACTTGAGACACGTTAACCACGGAGCTCATATTCTAATGAGCCGAAATACCAAGGGGGTCCACTGCTCACCCTGTGCCTGGTATCAGCATCACTGGAGTGTTCATTTTTCACAGTGATTCATGTTCCTCTTGCACAGAAGGGCTGCACGCAGCTCCGCAAGAGTCCGAGGTCACAGTCACAGTCACGGCAATGCGCACATAAACATCCTAGAGGTTCTGTTTGGGGTTCATCCTGAGCGAACATTGCACAGCCAGTCAATCATGCATGTGTTCCCGCCTGACCAGAAAGACGCCCTCACGTTTTCGTATGATGGCGCACAGCACCTGCACTTGTCAAGGTGAGGTGCGGTGCATGGAGCCAGAAAATCTTTTCTATTGCATTGTGCAGTCGAGAAGCATGACTTCCAGCCACACTGTAGCGCAGCCCATGCCACCACACCTCCAAATGGCCTACCGTCACAGTGCAACATGGGTGGCGCTCCTTGTTGTGTCTTTGGCACATTAAATATAAACCACAGTATGTGTGGTAGAATAGTCAGCAGACACGCAAATGTGATCACATGTTTCTGCACCTGTGATTGTGGGTACAAAAAACTGAGGAAAGGTTACTTTAATTAAAGCTGAGCCAAAATGCCACACTTGCTATGAGTGAGACAGAAGAGACTACCAAAATGACGGGGGCAGTAATGTCAATGTCTACCGCTGTGCATGTATATGTAATATGTATGTATGACTAATACATTATATTTGTTAAGCACCTGTCTCATGCTCGACACCCTGTGCAGTACTGGATAAAACACAGTGACAATATTTGGGTGAATAATAAGATACAATAACAAGAAAACTAGATCCACACCCTCTGGAACTACACAAGGCTTTCGAAAGTTTCTGGTTTCTCTGAGGTATTAAAAGAAGTGACACATGAACATGGCAGGCAACCAGCTAACTCATTCAGCACTTGAATAGTGCCCACCATGACCAGTCCTGTCAAGATGTGAGGCAAAAACCTGACAGTGACTGATTTATATGATTATACCGCATACTGCTTGGGCACATTGCACCATAATGTACGGTAAAAATATTGAGGAGAAAAAACTGCCATTCAAGAGTGAGAGCTGTTCTGCAGATGAGTTCCGTGCTGTTTGTAATATCAGCTTTTCCCCCCCAAATGATCGAACTGTATGATTCATTCCTGAAAATCAATCTCTTTCTGTAGATGTGAAGCATATCAGGAGTGCAGGAAGAGAATGAGGGTTCAGTCAGCATACATGAGCATCCTTTTTCCATCCTTTTTCCTACTGGGACTCACTCTGCGAACTGCCTACTGATAGAGAGGGGTTCCAGAAACATTAAAAACTAACCCAATGATATGACTGGCTGACTGCAAGGCATTTTGTTGAGCTTTTCTGTAGATTTGTATAGATTGTGTTTAAAAGCCGCCTCTGCCAATAAATGCTATTTCAGGAAGGCATTGTTGAACAATTGATGAACACCTTACATCTGTCTGGCAATTGACTTCCTTGCTTTACTGCAGTAATCAAATTTTATTTGATATAGCTCTCCATAATAAAATCATTGACAAAGCTATTCATAGCGCATATTTAAATATAAATGCTGTAACAACCCACATTTGAGTAAACAGGCTGTAGCAATTCATTGTGTTGATTTCATTATTCAAGTAGTAAGTAGTTCACAGGAGCATCTGTATTCCCTAATAAGCTTGTTAACCAGTGGTTCTACAGTCACCGCGATGCATGTTTACATGGAGTCTGGAAAGACCCTGCCAAAGGGTTTATTTTGCATGCAGGACATGGGAAATACCCACATCCTGTATATAGGATGATTATTACAAATGTGTGCTGTGTGCCATGTTAGCGCTGGGATGTAGAACATTATACACCTGTTCTGTTGCGCACTGTTGTTCTCACTGGTACCTGAACCACCTGTTATGCCAGTTGGCTAGGCCTGGCTATTTGGTATAAAATGAGGCTTGTAACTGCCTATCCTTATTACAGTGAGGTGTGACTCTCTGTCCTCCAAGTAATGCTAATAGCAATGTCTGTTCAAACTTGCATGTCAGAATGCATACCCAGAAACCCAAATTTGAGAAATGAGTATACTTCCTTTGAAGTGTGTTTATCATCTTCCCACATATTGTATCCACTAGGGATACAAGTGTGATTTGTTCTAAGAGGTACTTTCAAAGGACTGAGGTTCTCTTTCTGTGTGCCTGCTCTGAATGTTTAGAGGCTTAATTGCATTTTGCACTGAGACTCTGGGCAGGTAAGTCATCAGAGAGCCGTCCGTTTTCAGCTGTCTGTGTTCTGTGATCTTCCAGGTAATCATTACAAAAGACCCTGCTTTGGAAAATATCTGTGCACAAGTGGTATAACCAAGAGGTAGTAGAGGTAATGCATGAGGACAATTCTGGAGTGATTGGTGTGAAGGAGTCACTATAATATTTGCTCCAGGCATGTTTCTGAGCTGAAAGCTGTTGTGTCAAGCTTAGTCTCTCAGTTGAATGGCAGCGGAGGGAGCGACCACCATAAAAACAACATCTATGAGCTCTTGTAAACATATGTGAACCTTTTATTTTTCCACTGGACCCTAAAGGTGTGTAAAATCCACCCCAAGAAGTGAGCTCTGCTGCAGCCGATTCATATTTCACATCGCAGTTCACATTCTGTTGAACACCACGCGTGAAAAATCAAACAGCGCAATATAGTTTAAACATGTGCTGCAGAGGGATTCTTTAGGACACATCAGAGTTATCTGAGGAGGTTTGACTTCTTTGAGAGGTGGTGTGCACCTAACTTTGCCCTTAAACCACATATTTCAAGGTACCTGTGAATGTACCTCTGACCTCAGCCTTTCTCAATCTCCCTTTCCTCTGTCCCTCTCTCTTCATCTCTCTCTTCTCTCACTTTTGCTGATTGTTTTTTTCTGAACAAAGTGAATTGCATCACAGACAGTAACTGTAAAGCAGAGCTACTGTATTTGTCAGGGTTGATGGGGGGGGAAGGACCCAGGCGCAGACAAAACAGGCGGTAAAGGAGAGACTTTAATGTCAGGTCCAAAGCACAGGCAAAAAATCGTAGTCGAAAAAACCAGTCCAAAAATCACAAACCAGAAGGCCACAGGGGAAAACTCAAATCAAAACGGCAGGCAAAAAGGGAGGACCAGAAACAGGCAGAGTCCAAAAACCGAGTAAATCTGAAAACAGCTGGCAAGAAACGACACAGAGAACAAACTGAGACGATCAGGCAAAGAACAAAGGAAACAGCGGGGTATATATACATGGCTGGTGATGAGACAACAGGGAACAGGTGCGCAGGATGGGCTTCAGGTGGTGGGCGTGGCAGCAGGGCAGGTAGGCAGGACAGGAGGAGGGGCGAAGGCTTAGAACAAAACAAAAGCACATGCACGGAAAAAACAAACAAAAGACACACCCACACAGACAGACAGGGAAAAACCAGCAGCTCAGGCTGGAGTGCTGACAGTATTATAGAATGTGTGACCACTGTAGCTATTTCTGAAACTGTAATAGACACAGCGAAGGAAATGGTGCCCACTACTAGAGGCCCCCATAACAGAACCAATGTTCTGTTATGGGGGCTTCAATCTAGGATACAATCTAGTTGATTACACTACCCTTGTAAAGTGAGTTACCATCAACTTCCCACACAGTGCTAACTAATTGGGAGGGCACTTCATAAAGTAAACCAGACACATTAAGGGAGACAGGTTACCAGCAATGCAAGTTTATTACAACAAAGACATTGGACAGAACATAGCAATGAGCCTTGCACAGCAATGGCCCTATAGGTGGATGAAGGGTGAAGGTATAAGCAGACAGTTTGTGAAAATGGGGAGGTTACCTTACAATTATCTTAACATCTTGTATCTGATTCCAGCCAAAAATAAACTTCAGTCTCTCTGGAGAAGATCAATAACTTTAAAAATGAAACCGCAGGGAAAGTGTTTACTTAGAGTGCCAAGAACACACAAAGTCAATGGCCCCTAAAAGACAGATTTATGGACTTTTCCAGTGTTTCAGTTGTTCGTGGAACCATCCGAGATGTTGTTTTGAGACGCTGTTTGCCAGATAGCTACACATAGCACATTAATAGTTACACAAAATATACATATTAACAAAATCATGAATCTCTTGGTACAACTCAGCTCTGGTCATTTTGGGCTAATCATCACACATTTACATTAGTCTTATCTTTAGCAGGAAGTTGAGTTTCATGTTGAATTGATTAATCAAGCATTGGGGACGCTTACATGAGGCTTATCTCATTAAAAAATAAAAAGGGTGGGGGGCAATGTCCCACAGGGAGTACATAGTAGTGTGAACATGTGTGGATTTTCATGTTTGTCTGAATTTATGTTAGGTTTGGCATTGAAGAGTTCAGGCACGTTCTAAACCATTCATACAATTCATATGTTTGCTGAATTACAGACAGCGGTCGAGTCTTTAAGCCAAGGTTCAGCTCTTACAAACTGTATAAAATTTCACCTCTGCCATCAGACGAAGACCAGCTTCCATTCTGTTGCCAGCTACAGTCCTATGTCAGCTGGTGAAAGGAAGGGAGGCCTCTCTCCACGCTGTGCACGACACGCCAGCGCTGGCCCAATCAGCCGAGGGCTAGTGCGCGAAAAGAAGTTTCCGGCCCCGAGACGTCGCCACCAAATGCGCTGTATCAGTCAACACAGCAGGCTCATTAATGTGGCTTGTGACACATCTCCACACAGCGGACATGACGAGATGTAGCTGTCTGCTAAGTGGCAGCCTTGTCAGTACAGAGGAGTAACCTTTGGTCAGGTGCAGATGTCTGATGAGGCATTACAGCTCCTGAGACTTGGGGGGGCAGGGGGGATGGGGGGTCATTTACTTTACCGCTTTGTTCTCTGCTGACTCAGTGCATATTATGATTGGATGTTGTCAGGTCAAGGTGGCTGAAACATTCAAACCACTTTGCTGGTCAGTTCCCTTTATCTTTAATTACTTTGCATATTTTTATGGTACTTGTAAATGTAACAGGAAATGAAATCTCACTGCACTTACTCTATGATGCTGTTTTTGCTGTTCCAGAAACTACATGTACGTTAATAGTCTAAATAATAATCCCATGACCTTAAAAGTATAAATAATTATTGCTTAATATTAGTTACTGCCATAGTCACTGTCATATGAATATCTCACTTTTTATATGAGTGAAGATCCAAATGATCCAAGAATATAGAGCAGAGTGGAGAGAGGTGCTTGCGTTAGCATGAGTGTAGAAAAGGCCTTTAATATTCAGTTGCATTTCATACCAGATAAAGTCTTATGATTTGTATGCTCTTTTTCTGTATATGGAAATTATGGGAATTCTGCTGGAACATATCTGAGTTGTATGCTCTTTTTCTGTATATTGAAATGAGGGGAAATACGTCAATTGTAGTCTGATTATTAATTAACGTAATATACTTAACATAATTTCACCCATGACATATGCAAATGACCATCTTATGCATGTCCTGGCAGGAGACATTAAACAAATGAGATCACATATGACAAAGATTATGGAAACCAGACAAGATTTTTTTCAAAAAAGATTTTTTGGAAATATCCAGCTTGGATATTTCACCAAACCTCCACATCTGAATAACTATTGGTATTGTCAGGTCACATAAACCTGTGGTCCCTGTGGAAAATACTTATCAAAATATCATTTAACATGTACATTATCCTACTTCATCCTGGGACATGGGTAGTTAAGAAAAAAAACATGTAATTACAAGAAATTAATAGCATGTTGGACTACCTTTGTCCTTAATGACTGTCTCAATACATTGTGGAAGACTATATACTAATTTCCCGGTAGAACACTGCTGGTTTTGTGCTCCACTCCTCCTTTAAAGCAGTAGTAAGCTCCATCTTGACTTTGAGAATTATTTGTTGTTTTGTAGAAAAAGTCATTATGTATTGGGAAATGCACCCAAGGTGCAGTACTCAATTAAACAAACCTAGCACTCCCAGTTACTGGTCCTTAGCAATCCGAGATATAACTGCATGTGACATTCAACCAACCACTTTCAATCACTGTGCTGAGTCTCATAACGCAGCTCTCTTCATTACTATTGTCAGTGCTATACAAGGGCATGAACCACATCCCCTAATCAACAGTGTTGCACCCTGTGTGCTTCTCTGTACTTGTCAGGGATGTAGGGTGAGGACTCACACGCAGACCCGGAGGTGAATGGCGGAGTGACTTTATTAAAGCCCACCACAGGAGCAGACAAAGACAGGGTCAAAAACAGGCAGGGTCAATACCGGGGAAGTCAGTCCAAAAAGCAAACAGATCAAGGCACGTGGTTAGGACAGGCGAGGGTCAGCAATGGGCAGGCAGGCAGCGGGGCAACCAGAACGGAGCGGCAGGCAGAGACGAGATCCGAAGGCCAGGCAGGGTTCACAAACTGGGCAGGCAGGTCCGGAGCAGAGCAGACGGGAAGCGGGGAGTGAAGTCCGGGAAGGGGCAGAACCGGGGAGACCGGCAACAGGGAGCTGGGGCAGAACCGCGAGCAGCCCAGGCAGCCGGAGCAGAACAGCAGGCTGGTCTGGGGCTGAGCAGGCGGGAAGCAGGGTCTGGACGGGAGCAGAACCGGGCAGGCCGGCAACAGGGAGCGGAGGCAGGGCAGCGGGCGACCCAGGCCGCCGGAGCGGAATGGCAGGTGGGTGCCAAGGAGACAGGATGAGACTTACACAGACAGGGAAACACGAAGACACGACGAAACAGAAGACAGACTGACTGAACTCACTTGACAGAACAGCAGGCAAATACAGAGACCCAGGGCAGGAGACCAGAAGACCGCTGAAAAACAGAGTAACGGATGGCAAGAACAAAACAGAATGCTGAGACGAACTGGCCAACAAGACAGAGACAAGCAGGGTAAATATAGGGTAGGGCTGATGAGGTGATGGGAAGCAGGTGTGCAGGAAGGCAGGTGGAGATGATCAGGTGGGCGGAGACAGGGCGGAGAGTGGGGCAGGGCTGGAACACAAGGAAAAACAAAAGCACATGGACACAATGACAGAAGGGGAGAACAAAAACACAACAGCCAGGGGGCTGGAGTACTGACAGTACTCTTCTCTGGGGCAGTCAACTCGAAGCTCAAAAACTTCTGACCTCCCCAGGAATCCATCGTACGGTAGCAAATCTGGAAGATTGCAATCCTGGATTGATGTATGTTGGGCCAAGAGAAGTAATTATTCCCTCAGAACCCTCCCAGTGAGTGGTTCACCTTCAAACACAACAATATTTATCTTGAGAAGAGCAGTCTGTTCATGTGAGTGATCCACTCCACATTTCTGGCCTTGTCTGCTGATGGTATAGTCTCTCATGTAACAACAAAACACATTTACTGCATCAATAATGATTTCTGCAGCCTATTTACTTCCCATTCTTCTGCCACAATCACATAACATTTGAGTCATGACCATATTTTTATATCTTTTCATTGGATTGAATTGGTACCATACAAAGGAACTCCTGTACAAATGTTGTGTCTGTCTCAAGTTGGAATTTAAAAATAAGAATCTCCCTCACTACACTGTGATTGAAGCACTGAAAATCAGAGCATTTCACATCAAATAGTGTATTCTCCATTTTATGTCTTTACTTTTTCCCTAATTGGTTACAAAAGGGGAGAAAATAATTAGTAATACAAAGCTGTCAATCTTTGGGGGAATAGGTGTCTTTTTACTGTGGAAGATTATATTGTGTATGGATTAGATTTCCTAAGATTAAATAGGCCACAAGAAGGAATAACGCAGCTCTTAGTAACCATTATGAATCAGATGAAAACAGCACTCTACAAAACTAAAAGTATAATGTTTGTAATAGCATGCCAATAGTGTACTGAAACAACTTTGTACAACAGTGTCCACAGTTGTACTGCAACACTCCAGAAGCTGTAATAGGCAAATTTAAGGGTCACATGATACTAGGAAAGGTGATGTGGGAGAAGAGATGGATGCTTCCCTACCTTTGCCTCAGACTACTGCCCTAATGCTGTGTTAACAGTGGGAGGGTCCATGGCATTGTGTCAGATTGGAGGCCGGTGAGATATTTTTCAACGACAGCTCCCCAGCCTGACATTATTGAACCTTTCAAATCTGATGCAACGCCTTGCATTGCACTGAAATAGATCTTTGCCACACTTACTTGTGCTGGACATATGAAGAAGCCACTAAGGTTGCCGTGTCAACAAAACTGATTTTCCCACTGTAATCTGTGAGAGATTATGACTACCAGTTCAGATGTTCTGACCTCAACCAGAAGCTCATTTACAAAATTCCTTGCAATGGACTTCAGTGAATCTCCTGTTTAATGAGCTCAATGTAACATCTTGTGTTGGGGCAATTCAACTGGATGCATCTGGGAGTCTTTGCATCGTGATCACCTTACATCAAGGCAAACACACAGCTGAAGCTGGCTTGCAGTCAGCCTAGGCAATGCTTGTGGCATTCAACAGGACAGACGAATGTAGCTGCAACCCCTGTGTGGTTGTCGCACTCAGCTACAGGTGGAGGATGCTAGCGATTGGCACGGAGAAGTCAAATACTGTTACAGCATTGAAATGGTGTATTGAAATTTGTGTAATTCAAATGCATTATTTCACAGTAATCAAATAAGATGAACAATCATACCCAATCAATTTACAGTAGGAATCCAGTCCTGTACAGGGTTCTCTAATAACTTGTGAGTAGGAGTGGCGGATTCAGCAAAGGCTCTGTAGCAAAACATTTTTGTTTGGAAGCTTTTTTTTTACTTTTTCCTTAAACATCATGGAGAAACATCTGATCACTCTAAATCAGATTTATTTAAAGACGAAACAGCAGGATTCCAAACTGCTCCGTATTTTCATTGTATTTTCTTTTTACATTTTTTTCCACTTAGGGTTATGTCCAGAGCAGTTTACTGTCATGAACAAGTAGCCTTTGGTTTACTGAACAATGCCCAAGTAGGACCCCCCCCCAGCCTGCAGCTCACTGCTGGCTGATCTATCTGGGAGCTTACAATTTCATGGGGTGGTCTGTAGGCGACACTGCGGGCTGGCCCTGAAACGCAGTGCAGGTAATTTGTTCAGGCCCTCTCCCCTGCTCCTACCTGCACAGCAGGTTCCCCTGTTGTCTGCGGAGCTGGAACAGTAACAGGCAGCGCATAAGCACATTATGGAGCACTGCTGCGGCAAGCTTGGGCACGCGGCACTCAGGGGTTTTATTCATCAAAAAAAAAAAAAAAAAAGAGGAGAGAGAGTAATCTGCCAGAGCCAAGGAACTCTGCAACAGCTGAATAGCCAATGTGGTCACTTCAGGGGGTCTGTGAAAACAGGGATGCATCTGTTTATTGGCACAATTAACACCTCCTATTTAACTGAATTCAATGAGGCACGAATACGACTTGTGGGAAGTGGGCCCGGCGAGAATTTGCTTTCGCCAGTCGGGGTTCTGCAAATGCTGTCATGGTTTCCAGAACTCCAGTCCATCCTGCTATTCTCCAGCGGCCATCAGAGGTTAAAAAGAAAAACAAAGCGAAAATGGACTGCTCTCATTTTTCTAACACACGACTTGAAAATATTTGCTTGTCTGTGCGTGTTAAGTAGCTCACTACAAGTCCAAAAATGTATGTAATTCATGTGTAAAAACATTTATGTAATGAAGTAAAAAGTGTTGAATTTTTTTGCACTGCTTAATGAATGCTGCCTGACACAAAGACTTTGCTACACCACTGCAATATTATTAGCAGATAATTTGGACGGTAACCCGCATCCATTTCTCTTGTTTTTGTCTTAGCATTGTCAATGGTGGACAAGGAATGGATGTGCCTAGAGCACCAGATAAAAAGCTAGAGATCTGACCTCTGGATCCAATCAACGTTAGTCCTTAATCTTTTTTTCTCTTCACAAAAATAGTGTGGCCACCAAAATTACTGGAAAAATGTTAAGAGTTTGTAAGTCAAGGTTAAAACCTTGACTGCCCCGACCTACCTCCAGGACCTCATCCTACCCTACGCACCCGCTCGTCAACTTCGCTCTGCTACATCCGGACACCTCGCTCCACCCACCAACAGAACGAAAGGCCCACGCTCCTCACAACGACGCTTTTCCATCATCGCCCCCCAGTGGTGGAATGAACTCCCCACCCCCCTGAGAACAACTCCTTCAATCCAACCCTTCAGACGTGCGCTGAAGACACACCTCTTCAGACTCTACCTGGACTGATACCTCTCCCTCTTCGACCTTGTAACTTTGACGTTGAGAATCTGACTCCTGTCTTGTACTTGTTGCTCACTTACCTAGGTAGTATAGCGGTACTCCATTTTTTCTGTAATTGTATTTGAGATGCAATCCTAGTTCAGATTAGTTGGCTCGCGTCACTGACCTTGCGCTCAGCTCCAGCACTATTTGCATTGTATGACCTGTACACATCTTGCTCTTGTGCCTGTTGTTTGCTCACTATTTGCACTTTTGTACATCGCTTTGGATAAAAGCGTCTGCCAAATGAATAAATGTAAATGTTAATGTAAAACAAATGTTGATTCAATCTAGGGGTCAGTCTAAAGTCAATGTAACATCTGGTACCACAGTTACACAATACCACAATGCAAAATATTTCTTAATGCAATTTATAGAGGGTGATAAGGCCTGATCTACAATAAATCAAACAATAGAAATAGGTGAAACAGTGCATTACTTAATATATATTTTGCTTAATTCATTTTTCCAGAGTTTTCCCACTGAGGCTGCCCAGTGATTTCATTATAAGGTCACTGTTACAGGCTTCCAATTGGTGGAGCTCCTCTGGAGAGCTAATAGCAAAGGACTTCCTGTGCTATTGATTTGAACACATGCATTTTAATTATTAAGCTGATTGTTTTTGGCCAAGAATCAAAGATTTCCTTCTGTTGTGCGCAAAAAAAGCCCTAGAGAAGGATGCCACTGAATCGTACACATGGCAGATGGGGCAATTAACAGATGCACTGTTTTTTTTTCCATTGTAAACTGGATGTTCCATGGAAATTAAAAAAAAAACCTGATACCCTTTAAAAGGCAGGGTTTGGCTTTGAGCACTCTGGGAAGTGTCATAGCCATGGTTGTTATTAAAACGAGCCTGCTACGTCCAGCGGATAGTGGAGTTGTGGTCAAAAACTCGATGCAGGCAAGTAGGTGGTTCACTGCAGTCTTTATTCACGACGCCGGGGACAAGTTACATACACAAACAGTGCCAAGCAACAAGTCCATCTTCCCTGAGACTGAGAACCCTTCTTATACCCAACACATCCTGTATACATACATCACATTTGTCAAAAACATGCCATCTAGACCATTGTTCTGTTTTTTGCTGATGTTGGCATTCTAACGGGTCTGTCAGCACTTTTGCTTGGTCTATCCTATCTGGCCACCCATATGGTGTGTTTCCTTGGTCTGGAACAATGGGGTGCCTGGACAGACAGGAACCTGACTCCTATATTTCTGCTGGTTTCATCCTTTAAGGGAGGGTTGAGGAAATAGACACAGAGACATGTTCACGACACCAATGCATGTTATTAATTCAATGAGGAAAACTATTCTACTTTGTTAGGGTTGCTACAAATCTTTCCCACAGAGTTACAATCAAACAAGGCCTTTATGGGCTGTCACTGAGCAGGGATTCGTCTGTCTGGCCAATCCCCAGACGACCCAGGTGCAGCGCTCTGCGAGATCGCTGGAGACGTGCCTGCGGACCTCCCAAGCCGGCTCACCCCCTCTGCCAGTCTCTCTCTTAGCTCATCTGGGCCCCACTGGGTCATTTCCAGATGCTTGTCACAGGCTTTTAATGGAGATTTCAATGATGCAGTTTATAATGAGAGCTGGAACAATAATAACTATAATAAAAACTACAAGTGCTTAGTTTATTTATTTATTTAGTTTTTAAAATATATAACATCCTTCCAAGATGGTGTTCCAGTGCTCAGTAAAATAGGACACAATGGTTCTTGGATGAATTATAGAACCCTGTATTTTTGCATAATGAGCATTGTGTGGCCCATCGATTTGGCTGAGCGTGATTAATTTATTTTCAATCCCATTTGCAAAGCCAGAGCTTTTTTTTCTGCAATAGCTCAGTCAAACAGATTGCATCTGAACTCATGTTTTTCTTTTCCCTCTTTCCAAAGAAAGTCCCAGGTTTCATTGATGTCAGCTCATACTAAACATGACTGGAGCCGATGTTCAATCAGGTTAATCTGTTGAGACGGAGCGGTACCAGGTTCTAATGTAAAGACAGTAAACCTCTGTTCAACGTGTTTTGCCTAATAAAATTTAAGGCACCATGTACTGACTTTCGATTTGCATTATTAAAATCCATTTCATTCTTATTAAATAATAAAGATATTGCATACTCTAGATGATCAAGGTGTTGCACACAAGGCAATCTTTTGGAGTGGTCAAACAAAAACATACAGCGGCAATATCTGGTATACATTCCCGTCTTTCATGCTTTAACCACATGCGGCAAATTAGGATTTAGTAGTGTTCTAGTGTGAGATCTTTGACAGAGGTCAGGGATAGTCATATAGTACAGTGAACATGGTGTTATTCCACAGGAGATGTCCAGTAATTATCATACCCCACTTATCTTCAATGTTAAAAGTGAATTGGTATTTCAGCACAGGGGTTGCAACCAAACATTTGAAAGCAAATGTATGCCAAAAAATGACATGCAATATAACAAAAACAAAACAGCAGTATGATTCTGGAACTGCACCTGGCTACATAATAATATCTGAAAATTTATTCTCATGGCTGTTTTTACCTTCAGAGAGGCTGAAAAAATGGACTTACATAACCTGACTTATTATGCTCACTGTACTGTATGTGCATGGCTTGCATGTGCAGGTGTGCAAAGATACAATCTTACTGCAGCCCAGTAGGAATATTTTGTCTTTTTCACAAAATATTGTTTGTTCATGAGACCCCATATTACATCTGAAGTTATACTGGTGTCAATTATTGTCTAAAAATAAATATGATCTAATATTATAAATATTATCTATTTATTGTATGTCAGAAATCTGACCATCTCAGCAACAACAAAAAGTAAACAATATGCTAAGGTAAAATCAAAGCTTAAATTGTATCCCTCTGACTCAGATGCTTCAGGTAGAGGGTCTTGGTCAAAGAGACCAGCAGACCGGTACTCATGTAATGTAATCGGTCAATGTATGTGTTCTCTAGCAAAACAGGACCCCTGCTGGCTTTGAAATGTCACACTGCTAGCAATTTATTGGATGAGGTATTTAAAGTAAGCAAGGAATGTTTTTAGTCATTAGGTTTTGATGGGGATAATGGAAAATAAGCACTTTTTTAATAAAGAAAAAGGCAACCTCAGTTCTCTCATCATTTTATGATGATTTAAAGGGAAACAAAGAGTTATAAATTGCTCTTAGAGTTTGTCATCAAATGAATGTTTCTTATGTGATATACACTATATGGCCAAAAGTATGTGGACACCTGACCGTCACACCTATATGAGCTTATTGGACATTCCATTCCAAAACCATGGGCATTAATATGGAGTCCCCCCTTTGCAGCTATAACAGCCTCCACTCTTCTGGGAAGGCTTTCCACAAGATTTTGGAGTGTGTCTGTGGGAATATGTGCCCATTCAGCCAAAAGAGCATTTATGAGGTCAGGCACTGATGTTGGACGAAAAGGCCTGGCTCACAATCGGCGTTCTAATTCATCCCAAAGGTGTTCTTTGGGGTTGAGGTCAGGGCTCTGTGCAGGCCACTGCAGTTTCTCCACACCAAACTCGTCAAACCATGTCTTTATGGACGTTGCTTTGTGCACAGGGACACAGTCATGCTGTAACAGGAAAGGGCCTTCCCCAAACTGTTGCCACAAAGTTGGAAGCATACAATTGTCTTCACTGGAAGTAAGGGGCGTAGCCCAAACCCTGAAAAACAGCCCCAGACCATGATGCCTCCTCCACCAAACTTTACAGTAGGCACTGTGCATTCCACATACAGAGTCCAGTGGTGGCGTGCTTTGCACCACTCCAGCCGTCGCTTGGCATTGCGCATAGTGATGTTGGGCTTGTGTGCAGCTGCTCGGCCATGGAAACCCATTTCATGAAGCTCCCAACACACAGTTCTTGTGCTGATATTGCAGCCAGAGACAGTTTGGAACTCTGTCGCGTGTGATTCAACAGAGGATAGGCGGTTTTCACGTGCTAAGCGCTCCAACACTCGGCGGCCCTGCTCTGTATGTTTGCGTGGTCTACCGTTTCGTGGCTGAGCTGTTGTTTCCCCTAGACGCTTCCACTTGACAATAATAGCGCTTACAGTTGACGGGGGCAGATCTAGCAGGGTAGAAATTTCACGAACTGACTTGTGGAAAAGATGGCATCCTATGACAGTGCTACGTTTAAAGTCACCGAGCTCTCCAGTACGACCCATTCTACTTCCAAGGTTTGTCTATGGAGATTGCATGGCTATGTGCTTGATTTTATGCACCTGTTAACAATCGGTGTGCTTGAAACACCTGAACTCAATAATTAGGAAGGGTGTCCACATACTTTTGGCCATATAGTGTATGTCTTACCTACTCATGTCTTACTGACATATTTGGAGTGGTACCAGTCAATTCTAGTTTCTTTTTGCAAAATATTGTGACGTGTTGGGGAAGTGGGCGGAGTAACGACCAGCATGCTTTGTGAACTGCCCGTTTTGCATTTGTAAAAAGTTACCCACCGTGACCGTGTTTGTTGTTCCTTTCAGTTAGTCCCCTCCATTTCTCTGGTATTTGTGTTGCTTAATAATTGGCCTGTTGGCTAAATTTAGAGCAATGTGTAGTATCATTCTTTTGGCTGACTACTTTTGAAACTGGTCATCATACAAGACCATTTTCTTCCCATGTTTCTAGCATTCTGTCCCTGTAAAAGCAACAGCAAATTTCATCCTTTGAAAGAATGTAATCTGGTTATATGTTGTATATATAGTTTACCAAAATTAACCATTTTAAGCACATTTTCTCAGTGCATACAGCATGTACCTATCTGTGATTTGTGCAAATTTCTCAAAAATGGGCATTTAGACCAAGTGGAGCAGAGTTTGCATTGTGGGGGCAAACAGAAAAATACAGTCCACTACAGTGAAATCAATTACCTGCCTTGAATGCTGAGGGCTGTGCGTAATATTCAAATGTAATGCTGTCGTACCTTTGATGAATCTATTCACAAAATGCATCAATGGTCAACATGTGGAAGGTGTGTTATGTACGTTTGCTAAGGAAATGGTATGCAGTCACATTTTTCATTATTCCTGACCACTCCCCTGTGCCTTCCACATACAGTAACACCCAGTGTGGTACCCACAATGATACGAGGAAGAAGGAATTCAACAGCCTTGGTAAAGGTAGGCTTTTCAGCTGACCATGAAATGTCCTTAAAAGGCCAAAAATAATTTTCACATGCTTTATAAAATGCATCCCACTCAAGAAAAGCAGTAAGAGATTTGGATTGTTAGCCCTCACAGGTTAGTAGCAGTTGGATATGGTTACGCAGCATTCACAGTAGTTATGCAGTATGTTATGCAGTTTATAGGGTATACATTCATATGTTAATATTCACACATTATGTAAGGCGTGACAGATAAGAAATCTTTGTATGCTATTATTTGTTGTTTTCTTTTTCATTTCTAAAAGATGTGTAGGGTAGTAGTGTTTTTGTTTTATCACTAGATATGACAGCAGTATGACATTTGGTGGAATGGTTTTATTCTAGCAAATCCACTTGGTACAGCTAATTGCAGGGGAGATGATTCTTTCCACCTTTACCAGATAACAATACTTAAGTCTAAAAATACATAGTGGTTGGGAGCTGGTTGCTATGGGAATTCAGGTGGGTTTTTTGAGAAGCGATATCTCCACAGCATGTTTCAATTTAATGGTGAAAAAAAAACTCATAATTAATGACAATGCATTAATACGGAAAACTGAAAACTCAAAGCAGAGATAATTAAGGTTAATTACAGTGATTGTTCCAGACTAATTACAAGCTTTAACATGGGCAAAAAACCTCTATCCCTTCATATTAAGAAATATAAGGAGAAGTGTTAAAGATAAGCTCATGGTAGGAGCGTTTGCTGGGTACGACATGAACAATGCAACAGTCTCTCTGTGCTATCAAATTTCCATTGATCTCTAGGCCAGAAACCATAATCGGGGTATTGTAGAAAGTACTACCAGTTCTGAACATGAGAGACTGCTACAGGAAATTATTAAATAGTCTCCCAGGCTCTTCACAGACATAATTTACTTAATGACACAAATGCTCTGGTCTAGCTCTTAAATCTAAGGGAAAAAGCACAGTGATTTTCCCTCAAAGTGAGTTTCACACCATGAAGCCATTAGGGCACCAGAAAATCAGGATCGGAGGTTCTCTGACTCCTAATGAAGCATTACAAGCCCTCCTCACAGCATTGTGTGAAAGTTAATGCCCCTGTAAACCACTGCATTTTCCCAGCAGGTATATGCAAGAGCAGATACTTTAATTATGGGCCAAATTATGTTTCCAAGTAAGCCCTTCCTGTTTCCAGCAATGGCTGAAGAATTAAACAGCCTACACTTGTGCACTATGGCCTTTATGTCATAATTTCAAATTGAGTATTTGTCATCCGTTTGCACAGTTATGTAATATGGATGGATGGAGACAGAGGCAAGACCCAAGGAGAGACCTGCCAATCAACACATGGAATTTTCATTGTTCCCAGGAATTGCACACTCCTACCTGTCCAACAGCACGTATTGTACACTATGTTTTGTGTAATGGACGTGAAGATTTGGATTATATATTTTAATTAAATCAATGGTTTAGGATGTTTTGCATTTAGATTGGCTGAAAGCAATTTATAAGCCCCTGACATGGAGGAGCAGTGGACACCCTGCTGGAGTGAACTGAAGCTAAGCCAATTTTCATTTTTAATTTGAAATACCATGTTGTTCTTATTACTATGCATTGGAAATTAAGGACAAGTAGAACAGTTCTCTGCGTATAGGATAATTACAAGCCATATAATTAAATATAGGTGGCATCAATGGGTATTGGATGACATGGGATAACATTTTGATAATTCTGTTGAAATTTTTAAACAACTGTTTTTATATGTAGATATGAACACACGTGTGCATATTTAGAGATATGGTGAAAGCCAACATGGTTTGGCATTATGTAGAGTGTAGAGGTTGTGAGTCAACATGGGCATTTTTGTCAAGGGGAAAAAAAGAGAACAAAACACTTAGCTTTGCTTGGCTTTTGACCATACAATGGGTCACACTGATTGACATTGGATTTAAATCTTTGCAAAGTGAACTTTAACATAACAACATGCAATTGCAAGCTTCCTCACCCCTCTCACTTTGTTGTCCTCTAAGTGCACCATAGAAACAAGAATTCTGCGACACTGGAGCTGACCTTGCTTGTTAGTAGCAGTTGATGAGATGAATGAAAAAAAGCTGAGTTTATTTGAATTCTCATGTGATGGAAATCATCGCTTGCAGTGGAAAATGTGCGGGTAAATTACTTTGCCTTACACCACAAATGAACAATGCAATTTGATTAGTTGATGAGCATTCTAAAGGTGTAGTTTAAAGGTTTGTTGTGTATGCAGTCAAGGAAAGGGGATGTATGTAATGTAATGAATGTAAAATAATGTATGCACAGCCAGAAGCTAACTCAGGTGAAACAAGCCTGATTACAGTTCAAAGTACTTTGAAAACCATGAACACAAATCTGAGTGAATGTCAAATGATTTTTACTGATTTACATACATTTAGTGTAGGAGATACAGGAGTACGCTTCAATACTCCTTTATCTGGGCACAATGCTATCTGTTTTTTCTCAGAGGACAGTCTGTAGTCCACCGGACATAGATCTTAAAGAAGCTTGAGCTACTGAGTGCTAACTGTTTTCAAGAGACAAATACAAAATGGAGCTGGAGGTCCTAACAAATTCACATTACTTAAACTCATATTGTCTAAATAAAAGGGCCCTAGAGCGGCAAACTCGTCCTCCCTCCTCTTTTTAGCTTCACATGGCAAAAACATGGCTGTGACAGCTCTCCATGATGACAGGATGAGATCACCTCCTGTGTCCTTGATCTCATCATTTGACTTGCTAATTTCAATGTACTGTGCCTTAAAATGAATGCCCTAATGCACTTTGCCATTAGCATAAATGCTCAGTATGAAATGTTAGAAGTACCAATAGGACCACAAACTCCAAGAGGAAATCTTATATTTCCTCTTAAAGGTACAGTTTATATTTACATGGTGTAGGTTACATTATCCTAATGGTGCTGACAGAAAAGAGAGAGCATTTCAAAATGTGAAACAACAGCACAGTCCCATTTGAATGAAGCAGTCTGGCCAGAGGCAATGCATTTCAGCTCAGACAATGGGTCTAATTCAGGCAAATACAACAATGATCTGATTTCTAAAAATGAAAATGAGCAAACCATCAAACAACATACTGCCATCAAAATTAATTATGATCTTGCAGATATGCAAATTGTAACGTGTTCTGTTTTTGCCATCAACATCTGTCCTTACTTTATTTCTTGTAATGTAATTTTAATTTAATTTTAATTAGTTGTTCAAACTAACTATAATTATGACTGTAGCTGCCAGAGTCAGTCAGTACCTTTAAAGCATTTCTTGAAACAATCACTGTCTGTTGTAAGGTGTGGTCTGCTATGCCAAACTGTTTTAATGTTGAGTACCAGGTCTTCGCTCCACACTGCTGAGCGGACACTGTCAGCACAGAGGGCGGATACTTCATCACCAGTCACTCAAAATGACCTGACAGCACACAGATGATGACAGATTGTACCAGATCATACAATGATTATTTTGAATTTAACTCACACATCTTCAGCAACTAATATATATATATATATATATATATATATATATATATATATATATATATATATATATATATATATAATTTTGTTGTGGTTGTTGTTATTTAACTCTCACCCGTTGAAAACCATATTTTTGCTGCATATTCTGATGTTACTAGTATAATGTCACATTACAGTAAATCACAAAAGGGAATACTTGTAGGTTTTTCCATCTGCAACTCAGAACAATATGTGGACTTCAGAGAGAGAAGAATGGGATCTCAGAGCAATGTTTATAATAAATCATAAATAATAATTTTTAAATAATATTACAAAATCAAAAACACAATTCACATTTTTTAATGCTGAAGATTCAGTAGGCATTGAGCTGCTTTGACATGTTTATCTGCATATGAGGTCAATAGGTTTTGTTTTGGATTGTCTTACCTTTAGAACGTTCAATGACATTTATTTGCCTTTATTGATCCCTTTAAAAGGATGACACTCTTAAAAACAGCTATCGACTCAGCCACTGGAAACCTCAAATTTTACCTCAGTGACAATGGTCAAATAAAAATTTTAATTGTCAATAATTCTCCTCTTAATAGGGTCTATTGGCATACAGAGATAGCAAGGTGCACCTCTGTCCAATCCGAATGTTTGTGAGCAATTTTTCAGTTGGGAGGCGGAGGGGAGAGGATGATTGACTTGCCAGCCATGCCATATAAACACAGTATAGGCTTGTGCTTAAAGAACATCAGAGCAAATGAAAGCCTTCTTTATTATCTAGCTGATGAATGTAGATATGCACATGCTATTTTCTCTGTTTGCCACCAAGGTGGATGAGATTGAGAACCATGCCATAGCTCTTGCATGGTCTGTTTGGTTTGTATTTGTCCCATGCAAAAGCTGCTAATCTGGAAAAAAAGAGAGAATTCAACCCCAGAGAGGCCCTTTGTTTTTATCATTTTGATATTTGTGTCCCTTAATATTTCCTCTGATTTCAATTACATTTTGTTCTGCTCACTAAAACAGCAAAGTCAAAGTCGATAGTTTTCATAGCAGAGTGGTAGCGTTCACAGAAATAGATTCATAACACTCAGACATAAGCAGCAGGGGTGCATCGGTCTTTGACTCCTGGCAATCAACTGCGGGTGACTTGAGATATTTACAGGCCTGTATACGGCCATTAATGGCATCAGAGGGTTAGCTGCTGAAACCCTCTCCATTTGCAGGGGCGCTCCGCTGAAGCATCGTTTTTCTAACCTCGGTTTTCACAGCGGAAGGAGATTTCAACAATGGGAAAATTTAGTCCTCCAGACAGAAGGAATAACTGGCACTGCCAGCATTTGTTCTCAGAAGACAGCAAGTCAAGGGAACGGAACATAAATGTAGTTTTAATTCTTTCCATAATTTTTCAGAGGGCAGAATTGAAATACTATGAAATTGAAATTGAAATACTGTGATAGCTCTTTAAAGGCTGCAAGGGAAGATAATGAGCCTATACACTGTGCCTTGCTTTGACTTTTGACAGTGGTGCTGATTTTGGATGACTTGGCGTACACCAATGTATCTTAGATAGTTTACACTACACTGCATACCGTATATTTAAGGTACAGTCAAGGAAAAAAATGTGGTCAGATTAAATTCAGACATTGTTTACCTATTACCAATAAATTCAGAGTTACAGAAACAGTTATTATTGAAAACAGACTAACTTCCCCTATCATTAATTCAAACTCAACATTCATTAAATTAATCCTCTGCCTGCAGTTATACCTGGAATATTCTCATTGGGGGGTAGAGAGAAGAAAATCTGCTACGCACTTATTTCTACAGCTTTGAATACTCTGTATGGCATTATACTGCATTTACTCCCTCCCTCCCTCCCTCACACACACACACACACACACACACACACACACACATTTGAGTAGAGTTTGTGTTGTTTAAATTGTAAAGGAGGAGGCTGTTATTGTCCCCTTTTGTTTGGTACTTTATGCTCAGCAGGAAAAAGATCAGAGCACTTCTGGGTTAAAATAGATATATTTCATTCATCAGTGTGCAGCTAACTCCCCAGCAGTTGGGATATTGAATAAAAGAGGTCCCCAAAGATTTACCCTAACTTGTACTGTAATGTAGTGATTCTGTTTTGAAAATGTTTCATGAAAATGAGCACAGTGGAGAGAGAGCATGCTCCAAGGAATATTTGTTAGGGGGCGAGAGGGATTCCATCCTTCTTTGCAATTCAGCTTTTACATTGGTATTATACATTTTTTGTCACAAAATAATATATTTGGATTATTTTAAAATTGAGTTAAATGAACGGTATGGATTGCTGTATTCTAACTGTGATGCTATTTGCAGACAGCAAAATTGTGGCATAAGTAATGCCAGATGTAGGCTAGTTATGTAGTTCAGGGAAAGAGTGTGAGAAAATCCATGAATGTTTGCTAAACCAACCTGTGTAATTTCCATAAACACAACTATCATATTAATTTTCAGATTTTGGGGTTACAGGGTACTTGATGTGTACATCCTGTGCACAGCACATACTGTGAACGAGAAGCCTTCACCTGTCCCCAAAACCATCTGTGTAATGTTTATTGTTATTTAATTGTTTTTTGATCCTCTGTCTTCCACTTCATGTCCCGCCAAACAACTGATCCAAATCCAATCAATTTCATTGCTAACAGCTTCTTGTCATTGTCTTGTCTTGTCAGTCTCTTGAACCAGCTCACTGGTTAATTGGCCCCACCTGCCTAATTAAAGGAGTTTACACAGGTGTGTGGCTGGAGAGTGGGGCTGACTTTGTATGAGCAGTTGGCTCTGTGTGTTCAGACTGGTTCTTGTCTTTGTTGATTTTTTAAAGAATTTTTTTGTACAGTTTTCTCCTTATATTTGTTTTATCAACAGTGCATCGGCCAGCATAGATACTATCCCTCAAAACCATTTCAGAGTTTGATGAACAATTTAGATTCCGTGACATCATTACCAATGGATTAATCGGGATTACCTCACCTTAAAATCCAGTTGTGGACATGGTGTGGGTATTCATGCTATGTTGAGGCGATCTGCTTAAGTAGAGAAAGTGACGAAATGCAATGAATCTTCAACTGTAGAAATAAACAAAAACAATAACCACTATGGTCTTTCTGTACTGTCTCACCTAAGATGACAGTGTTTGACCTGTGATTCTTATTTTCATACAGGGAAAGAAATGCTTTCTTCATTATTTGATCAAACCATACTATATCTTAAAACATACTTTAAGCTACCCATACTCAATTGTAAGCTATAAATATATCATTAGGATTTATCACCATATCATGATGCCATCTTTGGGAAAGCTCCTTAAAAGTTTCAATGACCACCACTAATGATTTCAATATGGAAATGGATCATTTTTTTCAAAATAAAATACATTTTCATAACTTTTAGGTGAGGCTCAGTTAAGTTTAATGTACCAGCATTATATAAATTATATTAAGTACCAGCGTTATATAAATGTCATGATGGTACTAACTGTCAACATCAATATTAACTATATCATGTCAGCCTGTGGTTTTTGCCTCTTTTTTGACATTTCAGTATTGAACGTGGTATAGTCATGGTACATGGCACATAGACATTGTCTTTCTGTCTTTGTTCTGTCTGAAATATAATTCATTGGCTGATTCCTTGGAGGGGTATCATATTGAATCATCCCAACAAATTGAGGCTGTTTGTGGAACTAAATCAATAACCTCAGCCACGCCCGCTCTTGTTGAATTATTTTCCTCAGAAGTCAATTACACAGGGAGTGATGGCAACCATCAGCAAGAGTGAAGTGATTTCTGTTTATGTTTGCTTTGGACACAGTTTTGCCTCAAAGGGAAATTTATTGACACAATATCAATTTTAAAAATAGTGTATCTTGTCTCCCATAACTACATTCTTAGTATATGTCAAAAAGGGAAAAAGGAACAACTTATTTTTTGAAATTAATTGAATTAATCTGAAACATGTAGGGTATGATCAAAATTGAACATGAATATTTATGGCACAATACAGACCTAAACTCTAAATCTCAAGCAAATGCTTTAAAAATGTACAAAAAACGTTATATGTTATAGTTTTACTTCATATTGTTCTCTTTGTGATTTTTTTTTTTTTTTTACAAACTTACAGGTAATATTTGTTAGCCTGTAACTCCAGAAGTGGGGCCTTGATTTAAAATACAAATAAAGCCATACAATGCATTCTTTATAATTATATTGATTTGAATTGTTTGTATTGAATTAAATGTTATTTTATTAGAAGGATCAACTGAGAAGACATTTCTCGTATACCACAGGAAGCAAGGCATCGAGGAAGGCAAAGGATTGCAGAGCCAAGCAGCTCCATGGGGGTTGATCAGGTGGCCAGATTAATAGAGCCAGTTTGGGAATTCTGTCCCAGGAAGCGAGGATTAAAACCTCCTCTTGCTCGATAAATGCCATTGGATATTTAATGGTCACAGCCAGTCGTGGTTGAATTTCTCGTTTAAATGATATTATTGAAAATCTTAAAGTATGAAATTGCTAGAGCCCAGAGAAGCGGTGGGGAGTCCTATCTTAAAAAGTAAGGTGTTGCTCCAGCCCCAGCAATGAGGATGGCTTTTTCTTTAATTAAGAGGAAAGTAGGTTCGCGGATGCATAATTGTGGCATGACCTCACAAGTTGAAGAAGAACTGATGTGGAATGGGAGCGAAGTGGACTTTTGGGGGTGTCTTTTATGAGGTCAGAAACTTCTATGAACATAAGGGTCAGTGTGGCCCATACGATCAGGCCAATGCCTCTGTGAAGCAACAACATCAGTGCCTTTCCAGCACAAACTAAGAGCTTCTGCATTTGTTAGATCTGGGTTGTACCACATGGTATGAGCGTGCAGAATACATGTGATATCAGTCTGGCATCATCATGCACATGAAATGCTACACAGCCCTTGTTAATATTGAAGGAGACATACAGTATCTCACACATGCTTTGGAATGTCTCGGCTGACTACGTGTGCATGGTGATGACAGGACATATGAAAGCAAACATGAGTGTCAAAACATTTGTGATCACATCACATTAAACATGACAACACATCCTCCATAGGAGCATAATTAATTTTTATATCTCATGATACAAGGTACAAGGTATTTGTTTTATATTAGTACTTGTAACAACAGCTGATGTGATGCTGGCATTTCATCATTGTTAAACTAAGGCATCCTTGACATGTCTGTGAATGCTGCGTGTAGTCACACCTCTTTAATTCACACTATTCATTTTTCTGCTTAGGTGTTTGATAACCTTTTCCAATATCAAAATGAGCAGAAAGGATAAACCACAAACAGAAATACATCTTCTAAAATACATGTATACTAATTGATAAAGTATATTTAAAGCAAAATATCATAACTATGTATTTATGCCTGGTATACCTAGCTGTATTTTACTGTACATTATGATGATGGTAGATGCTTATACCACCTACATCTTTCTATTCAAAGAGAGCAATGTCTGCTCAGATCAACATTTCTTTCCAACATCTCTGAAGTTAGTCGTAGTAATGGAGGGTTCTTGGATATATCCTACTGAAACAAAGAGATTTGCATTGTTTTGCAACAGTAAAGAAACAGCTTGGTTTTTCAAGTGAAATCACTGATCTAGTACTGACCACTAACTATATCCTTAAGACCAGATTTATCTATATCTATGTCTATATTTATATCTATATCTATATATATATATACCTATACCTATATCTGTAGATATATCTCTATAGGCATCTATATCTACATAGAGAGATACCTATATCTATATATGTGTGTGTGTGTGGGTGTGTGCATTTGTGTGTGTGTATATATATATATGCCTTATGTTTCGTTTTTTAAAGTTCTATATAAATATTCATTAAAAATACTTTCTATGCAGGTGATACTATTTGTTCTTAATGAAGGCACTTATTTTCATGAGGTGTGTCAGAGAGATAAAGAAGAAGAAAGAAAATCCAATTAAAATTTTCTGATAATGGATAATCATGTTCGCTGTTAACAGATGAATGGCCCTGGACATGTGTGAAGATTGATCAAATAAATAACATGTTTACATTCGGTGCCTTATTTGTGAGAGCATGGTAACTGTAGGGTTTATTTTAGACATTTCCAGGAAATGTAGTGAATTTTTAAGTTACATTTGTTTTAGGTATAGTTTAGAAAAAGTGTACCCTGACAGTAATTCATGATCGGTTATGTTGAACTAAAACACATTGAAACACCATTATGTCAAACACTGTAATCTATGAATTCACATACATTGGGATTTTCTGGGATGGTAATAAAAGCTATCATTCAAATGTAAAGGTTTTCATTATAACCGGCATTACTATTGTGTTATTCAAAACAAATAGACAAAAAAACACTCCACTGTAAACATTATGTTGGAGGTATATTCTGTTTCAGCTTATTGTTTCTTTTTTGTTTTTCTTTGTTCTCTTCTCAAAGGCTTTAATTACACAATGGGAAGCATAAAATCAAGTCAGTCAATCAAAAGGGGATCTAAGTGGCTTAACCAAATAGCATTGTCTCAAAACCATGTTCGTATAAAATGATTAGCATTCTAGGTGGGTAAGACCCTGTGCTTAGTGAGCACATCCAATGAAATGGCACAGTTATCCCCTCATGTACTATGTACTGACACCTCCAGCGCTCTACAGGCATTTGGCAGAAATGTCAAGAGGTTTGCCAGTGTGCACAGACTACAGGAAGTGGTGGGAAGTAACTCATATTCCCTTTATCTCATGAATAACAATGAATAACATTTTTTGTTGGACAATCAGACCCTTATTCTCCAGTACTTACAAAAATAAAGAAATGTTCATTAACTCATGCTTAATGAAACAGTCTAGGTTTGAAGATTTATTATCAGGCAGCTGAAAATCTGCTTGTATTCAAATCCACTGTACAGTATATTTAACGTGTACAGTGGCTTACCCCTGAACTATGTAAAAATTGATTGAAGACCTATTACCAAACTATAAAGACCACATAATGACGTCTACATGAAAAACTGTCGGTACAGATTATTTCACTAATCTTCCATCCGATGCCTAATCTAAATTTCATAATTAATGGTGCTCTGTGACAATCTAATTGCAAAGGGTGCGATACCAAATAAAAATGGATTGAATCTGATTGAATGCCCTGTGAGGGCTATAATAGCCTACCTGACTGACTTTGTCTCAGATTCAGTCAAAATGCAATGCACTTTGATTGAACTCTTTGTGCTGCATTTTTACTTTCACACAGTATCACCTGTTACCTTAAGCAACCTCCAAACTCATAATAGTTCATAAATACTGACAACACGGAACACTTGTTTTGATTTAATAGGGGTCTCACAGATGCAATGCAGCTACATTTACATTTATTCATTTGGCAGACACTTCTATCCAAAGCTATGTACAAGTGAGGCAGAGTACAACACAAGCAAAAAGCCATACAAGGAGTCAGGAATATTAGAAGTTCTGTGTGACCAGGTTTCAATAGTTGGCCAGACAAGGTACAAGCTAGCTGCTAGCGATACAAGTGCATGTTTTTTTAGTGAAGGAAAATAAAGTTTAAGACATAAGAAATTGCTTTAGGTGGTAGTGTTTCAGGTGATCAGGTGAGCACAGGAACTTGTTTTTGGGCAAAACTGCAGGTCGATCTAAATGCACAGTTTTCTTTGCCACTGTAGACTTAAGCATATGTACTGTATGATCGAACAGTGAAACAACCCCACTGGACACCAAAATAAAACTGTGCATTTGCACTGCATTTCAGAGACCAAATCTCACTGAGCCAAAGGATTAAAATGATGAAGATGGTATGTGTGTAACACTGGATTCAGAATGGACAGCTCAACATAGCCCATTAGGGTATATATAGCCCTCAGACCCCCACAAACCAGTCTCATTTATGTGATATCAGAGGATCCCTCTAAGAAACACATTCCTCTCACACAGAAGAGAGCTTTTATTGAAGTGGTGTACATATACTGATGTACTTCAGTTCATTATGATTTCAGATTTAAGGACCTTTTGAAAATATTAAAAAAAAGATCTAAAGGAAGAGAGTTGTTCTGGGACAGATTCTCAGTCACCCTCTCCTTCCCTTTTTGATTATTTTTAGAATAAAATTCTTGGACTTTTAAAAACACCAGCATTTCAGTTAAGACCACTTCTTTTCTCAGATTTCTCTAAAAGGTTCCTAATGAAACATGAGCAGGATTCTTAAAGGTTATATGAAAGTGTTGATTAATAAGTGTTTATGTAGATAAGGGGGGCTGTGCAATCATTCTGCTTTGCGTTTTTTGCATAATTATGGGCACAATTTATTCATCCCATTTTGAGATCTCTTCTTGACTAACTATGTTTTAGCAGGTGTTAATTATTCATTGTTCACAAAACATTTTTAATCAATATCTGCTTCTTCTGAATTTATAACACTGTGTGAGATGTACAAAAAATAACACTTGTTTACATCAAAGTGCAGAGCAGAAGGTTAGAGTTGAGTCCTCTTAAAAAAGAAAGAAAGGTGAGGCTGTGAAGTTTATATGATACTTTCAAATGTGTCAGAGCAGTTAAAAAAGCAGCGCCTGAAGCCAGACTATCGCTGGTCGCGCCAGGTGCCTGCTTGGAATGATAGGTTTCCCTGGAGGGGGATCAGTAGCCGGAGGCCTAGATTACATCAAAACTTTGACTCACCTGCTAATAGCACATTACAAACCAAGAGATGAGCGAGAACTCCCTCTGGGCAACAACCAGGAGCCCTACCACAAGTAAGACCTGCCGCCATCAGAGAGACCTGCAATGTGCTATCAGTGGCAGAGCTGATCTGGTATTTAATGCAAGCCTTGGAGCTGCTGGTATTGAAGGTGAGGGAGTTACAGAGGGTCAGAATAATGGCTGCAGTATCCTGCACTGGTTAGCATTAGAGTGTGGGGGGCATGAGTACGTAACCCGGTCATTAACTCAGTAATTTGGCAGATAATCTGTTACCAAAGATAGAATGCAAGAGAGATGTACTTGTGGAAGAAATTATCTTAGATTGGTAATATAAATAGAACTGGATTTGTTATTAACAATGAATACCTTATTTTATTTCCCCATGGGAATTCTTCTTTAAGTTCTTATACATGTGAAGGTGAAAATATTTATTAATTGAATATCTGTCTCAGAACTCTTTTTTGGGAAGTAGATTCTTAACTATAAGGATAAGGTATCATGGGCTCGTGCAATGTACTGTTTCATCATGTACCATATTTCAGCAAAACATCACATCTTCAGTGTGACCTCCCACAGTGCAGACAATGCGTCACTTGTGTCCAGAGGTGTCTTCGGTGGCATGCCGCTTTCGACCCGCCGCATTGACTTGTTGTGGGGCGACGTGTTAATAGACATCACGGTGCTGACTTTGGTTGAGCATTGTCGCAATGCACTGCTGTAGCTGTGCGTTGACCTCAGCCATGTGACACTGCTAGTCAGTTTGCATTAAGACACTCAAGCAGGGTGTCGAGAGCCCGGGCTTGATTGTGGCAGACAAGTGGTCGTTATCCCTGTCGGCGAGCACCAATCGTCTGCCACTGTGGAGCAAAGTGCTCGGGACAAATGAAGGGACACCTTTGAAGGGCAACCAATATGCAGAGAGCCAAGTATGGTAATACAGAAGCTTTCCAAATGTGTGAATCTGATCATATTTGTCTGTTCGTATCTGTTCATCAGTGTTATGTTGGTTCCCACTGACCACATTTACATGTATGCAAGTGCAAAGTATCTAGGCTGTGCCATACTCATGTATTATTTCATTTCTATACAATGTGAATGGCTATAACAAATGTTTATGAATAGGTTTTAATCCAATTCATCCATCAAGTTCATTTCAGTCCAACATCTGAATCTACTGGTGCTTTATCAGAAAAGTTTCAAAATTCTAAATGCTGCTTCTTTTTCACTGATAGTGTGCAGCTGGGTTGGAATGATCTCACATTACCTTTAAATCACAAGACCCACAGTAACAACATCAATAGATCATCATTCTTTAAAAATCATTGCAATACACTGCCAGAATTAAGCATAACACCCAGGGGAAAAGTGCATTTACAGATGCAGTCCAGTTGTTCATTCAAAGTGTAAGTCATATGAAAATATTAACCTCTACTTGGACAATGCAGAATGATATTAAAGAGTCTTAACTTGGGGGTGCAGTGCCTATCACATCAGACAGAAGAATGGCTATATGGAATAGGAATGGTGTCCTCAATGTTGCAGAAATTACTTTGAGAATGTAGAAAGTTAACATGATCTACAAGCAAGTGTTTGGGGAACCAGACCAACAGTCAAAAGGTAGTAGGTTTAAATCCTCATTGGTACATTATGCTGTAGCTGTAATTATAAATGAGGTACTTGCATGACTTGCATATTCTTGCATGACTTGCATCCATCTGTATAAATGGTTGGCACACAGAATGTATGCACTATGCAGGTTGCCTTGTATAAGACAATGCAAGTTATACAGTAGACTATAATGTACCAGATCACACCAGAGTACCTGAGCTAAAGTTAAAAGAGAAAAATATTGCACCCAGAAGGTACACTACTTAAAAACATGCTTGCTTCCTTTGAGGCTATTTTCGACAATTGTATTAAGCAATTTGTCACAGTGAGGGACCACAGAGTTTGCACAGGGCTGTTTTTGGCCAACTACAGCCTTCTGATGAGTGCTAAGCATTGCATTTCCAATGAAGAGACACACACAAACCAAAATAAGCTCAAATAATGAGTGGTAAGAATTAATTAATGATCAACTTGAAGTACATTTGTGGCATTGTCCTTATTCATATTTTTAAAATAATTAAATGTGCATGTTATGTACCGTATGAGTCAAAAGTTTGGACACACCTGAATAAGATAATGGGAAACATGCATTCACAGACATTTTGATCTAAAGACTTATGCTTAAATGCTTGAAATTGTTTTTCTTAGATAAACATAAATTATAAAGTTGATGCCTACGTATGAATTTCTTTCCAGAAAATTTAGTTTTTAAACGTATTTTTGGTTACATTGAAGAATCTAAAGTAGAAGATGGTTTTGATTTAACACTTTTGGAGCACTGCATAATTCCATTTCTGTTATCTTTTCTATTATTCTAAAATGTAGAAAATAGTAAAAATAAAGAATAAAATTGGTTTCCAAACTTTTGACTGGTACTGTGTATCACAATGTTACACAAGATAAAAAAAATACATGTTGTGTTTACCCAAAATGAAGCATCAACTATTCAAACTCATACTGATGTGACTTATGCATGTAGTATGCTTATAAAATTGTAAAGCTGCTTCTGTCTGACATAAATTCATCCAGTTAGATGCCAGACCTGCTTGGTCACACCATCACGAAATTCATGCAACCACAGTAGATTGTGGGTGACATCAAGATGGCCTTCGTGCCCCTTCCTTGGTGTTGCACTTTGTTCCAGAAGGGCATCGTGCTTGTCCAAAGGTCCCTCAGTGGCCAATTACTGTGCAGGTGCCACATATAACATCCTTAATCTGTCCCTGTTTTTATTGGCTGAACATCACTGCCACCACCTCAGTGTTGTCATTTTGACATGTTGGAATGGACAAAACCAGACAAGCTTCGTTGAGGAGTCTTTCCCTGGCATTGTAGACTGTGAAGACTAATGTAGAGGTTAAGACCATGTTCTACTATGTGTCCTGCCTAAGAGTAAGATTTTCCAAATGAAGTAATGATCATTTGTGCTGGGCATTCTTAAGATGGATGGCAGCATTGCTGAGCACTGATTATGGTCTATTCATGGAGTGTGGCTCTTCATTCTAGAAAGGAGGCATCCATTCTCCTTCACTCCTGTATTGTTTCCGAGGCGTAGTCAGTGTTTTCTCCTGTATACTCAACAATTTACTTTACATACTTTGTTTTCGTTTCCATAAATTAGCTAGGCTATTGTGCTAGGCTCACTTCATTTTGTGGCAGCACTGGGGATCTGGGGGTGTATTTTTTATCAATCGCTCAGTAATAACGTGATGGCGAATAGCTAAAGTTCTCAAGCTGATGTGGATTCTGGGTGCACAGAGCTAGAAAATGTGCATACTCCCTTTGCCAACCTGCTACAACTGGCCTTCGGCTCAGGGTATCCCTTATATGTGTGGGTATTGCAGGATCTCCCTTCAAGGTCTGGGGCAGGTATACAGCATCCTAAGGTTACGATTCCCAGGGGGACTGTACACGGTTTGTTTCTGAAACATCCACGGGCTGGGCTCTGAGTTGTCTGGAATAGCCTAACATCCCAAAGCTGTCTTTAGGTTGAACTCCAGGTGCCAGCACATAGCTGACTGCTGTGTCTAGGACCTTCCCCTCTGCCTTTGAACCCTGTGTGCCTTGTGAGGCTGTCTGGAGGAATTCCACCTGATCCTGTTGCAGTAGCAGATCCTGAGGCGGTACACCTCACAGAGGGTGCAACTTTACGTGCTGCAGTTTGGTAGTAGTACCCTGCCATGACAAAGAACATAACAGTTCATACAGTGTAACCATGGTTCACTGAGAAATAGGTATGGCTGATGTCTTGCTATTTAAGATGCAATTTTTCACCAAAGAGATACACTTCCTGTTCACTGTTAGATGCATTTTGATGGTGATGGTGAGCTGTGATTCACAGGTTTCACACACACTTCTGAGATGCAATATTGTCCCACACAGTATGCGCATACTGCCCTCCTGCAACCTCCTTAGTACATTGAGGCTAATCCTCTAACCTCCACATTTTAACTTACATCAGACTGGGACCTGTGTCAGCATATTGATTTGTACAGTGCTTTACTGCACTGTGGAATAAGGCAGTATATTGATTTTATTTTTCAGGCATACCAGAAAGTCAGGTAAGTAAATGAGTGTCACACAAAGGCCTCCTGTCTCTCCTGATGTTTATGTGATAAGCCTATCTGGTCTAACAAATTATTGTGAATATACACTCTTATTTTTAATTAAAAGAAGAATAATGACGGAATATGTAAAGCCCATCTTAACCTGTCAGGGAACTGAGGTATGTAGTAGAGAATAAGGATGCGTTTTCAGGCTAGCTTTCTGTTTATTCAGGCTAGAGATCTGTTTATTTAATTAGTGCTCATTCACCTGCACCTGTTTACCTACACACAATTTTGATTTTCCCTCGATTTGAGTATTTACCTTATTGTTGAAAAGTCATCATTCCAAACGTCAGCGGGGAACAGTGTGAGATAAGTTTACTCTTCAATCACTGTTTAATTACTACCACAGTCACAGTCTATCACATTGTATTTTTGTATAATATTACACAAGATTACAATACCCTCGTATAATAACTTCGCTTTATAAGCATCCAGTAATCCACATTAAATCTTGGCCATGCCTCAAAATATGAGTCTATCTTAGCATTATAAATGATGCCAATCAGTTCTGCATGATGGTGGCGGGTAAGCCGTTAATGACTTCACACAGGCTTGGTCATGATTTAATTATCCTCAGGAGCATTCCTTGTGCAATCAGTTTAATTTCGAATGGAATAACAGTGCCAGACTGGGCCGGTAGGATTGTGCTTGAACTGTGTAAATGTCTCACTGCTTTTTTTTGAACATCAAAGGAGATTCTAAGTCCGCCGAGCTGATAAAGTGCAGAATTTTGTTTACATTATAGAGAACGGTAACATGAGTCATTCAATGAGACAAGTAGAGAATAATGTATGATTCCCACTGCCCGGAGACTGAATGCAAATTATATCACTATGTAGCTGCAGCAACGTTTTCTGAAAGAAGACAAGTCCTTGTACAAATTCTTAATTTGTGCATATTAAAATGATTGCTTTCAGAGTAACACATGGAAGTGTATGAATTCAGTTTACAAATGTATTTATGGTCAAAAAGATATTGAGGAATATTATTTTGTGCACATGCATGTATCCAATCTCTTTTATCAAGGAGATATAACTAATATGGAGTAACAGTGTCAAGACAAACGTGATTCTGGCTGGAGAGGAAGGCTCCCCATTGAAGGTTAGTCTTAACATTGAAGCAATACCCCCTAGAGGACAATGTGAGGAAGTGCACTGCCCTGTCTAGAACTTTAAAAAGGGTCCCAGGCAGGAGTTGCAATGTTCTTCCATACCATGTACTACCATCATGTGACATCATGTGGAGCCTAAATATTAATGGGAATTCTATCAGCTGTACTACTGTCCTGTTGTAAGTGTATGTATGCTTATATCACCCAAAATGCCTACTGTGGGGACAATATCTGGTGAGTAAGGCTTTTTTATTCTACATTTCCATTTAAATTTGATATTTTCTTTGTTTGTTCTTTTTGCAGTTTACTGCAACAAACAAGCCAATGCACCAATAACAGTTTTTTAGCTGTTGAAAATCATTAGATTATCTAAATTATTAAATGCAAATTATTCCAGTGACAATTAGAATACTTTTCCAATAGATCCCGATGTAATACATGAGGGGTAATTGACAGGACAGTACCAGGCCATCCAAACATATAAATGGGAGTTGAAGGAAATCCAATTGAATATGTCAAGCAGTAGCACTTCATTCAACAGTGAAACAATCTGTTTTTCATAGGGTCGAGGTGTTGGCAATACAATTGGCAATACAATATCCACTTCCAGAAAATAGACACACAGGCAGTAACAGGATAAAACCGTGTTGACAAAGCAATAGCGCCTACCGTAAGTGTGAATATTAAGTTGCCCACACAGTGTGTTGGCAATATGTTAAAAAGAGTGGAGTGGTGTAAAAACGAAAGGCAAGGTATTCTGTTTCATAAGCATAATATTCTTAAACAAGCCTCAGACAGACGTGAGGACATAACACATTTTCACAAAGTGGTATCGAGCGTGGTGTCGTTTGCTTTTTTCACATCCAGGATTATGAGGTTTCGGAGCAGCTTTATGCTGTACCCTCATGGAACCAGGCTCACCTGCTGTTACTGCTGACAGGTGTCAGCCATCCTGTGTCTTGCTCCTGGTTCTGCTCCTATGGGACTGGTTTCAGCCTCCCTCCACTGTGGGCACAAGGGCTTGTGGAGACATCTCCTAATGGGGTTGCCAGGTGCACTGTCACCCAAATTAGTAATCAACATTGGATCTCAGTGCAGTACCTGGGAGGTCTCCCATGGCTTTTCATCTCTGCCTTATTGGACACTGTGCCCCCCTTTTTCAAAGTCAGTTTATTTTTTTCGTAACCTTTGTCCCTCATACCTGCCATTAGTTCTCCCGAGGAAAGCAAGTGCTAGGATTTGAAATGATTGCTTTTTCCTTTTCTGTCCTGGTAATTGGATGTTCACTCTATATCTCTTTCTCTCTCACTTGCTCTCTCTGTCTGTCTCTCTCTCCCTCCCCTCTCTCTCTCTCTAGTTCACTGAGTACTTTTATGTAATAACTGCTCTGTTCAGGTCTTATCTGCATAGTGTCATCTGTGATACTGGCCCTAGGACTGGAAATTGGACCTCAGCAGGGGGCTAAAAGTGCCTTTGCGATCTTTACAATCCTTTTAATCTTTCATCAATCGCTTTCAAATACCACCGGGCCAATGATCCGTTTACCTTGAGGGGGAAGGTGTTATTTCTGCCAACAGACATTATGCCAGTCAGCTGTGAAGCTGTCTGAGTGGAGGAAGGTGGAAAGCCACAATTTTGATTGGATAATTGAGGCACCAAATCACCAAACAGCAGAGAGTGGAATATGCGAAAGTGTAAATAAACAAGCATGAGTGCAGTGCATATTCCAGACGGGCACTGTATGAGCATTCAGACAGGATTACCCTCCGGAACCCCTCACTCAAATTGTAAGTTGTCGTCTCAGAGGGATGTTCAAGAAGAATGGTCAATGTGATTTGATTACAGATCTTTTTTCATACCCTAATCTAGCAAACGCATAACCCCCCAGGGCCAGATTTGTAGTAAGTGATAGCATTGCACCAAAAAAAAAAAAAAAAAAAGGCTTGTATTAACCACATGTGAAGACTGCTGTTCTTATAAAACCTGATTTATTGTTACTTTACCTAATCCTCTTCTAAAATAATATTTTCAATTTTTTGCACTTTTTTGTATTCATCATGTAGTCTGATGTAATGCCTTATTAGGTTTAACAGCAAAGTACAACTGATTTTATTCTATTCCCTGGAAATGATCAATACTTACACTCACTATCATAATTGTAAATGTTGCAGTTTCAGCTAATTTACCTTGTACCTTGCATTTATCCTACATGTAATGTGTCTATTTGGTTGCTTGTTATAATGTATATGTATATAGTGCTTGGACATCACTTCCTCAACACTATTAATCCAACACAGTCTGGTATAATGTATAGATTAGTATAGAATCACCATTTACAAGCCTGCTGAGGGATTTTTTGAATTTTTGAATTGTAAATCTTTTCAGGTTTGTGATAATGCCATTAAAATTTGCCAAAATTACAGAAGTATGTCTGCACTGTATTGCAGACTGGTATCCTACTCATTGACACCTTTGCAAATGCTTACACTTAGTCCCTGTGATTGCTGGTTGCACATGTATTTCATATTGAAAGAAAAAAAATAATATAGGCTCAGGATTTCTCATGCTAAAATGCATGAGGTATGTCTGAGTGAGAGACTGAGTCATTTTGTTTTGTTTGTGTTTGACTATCAAATACTTAATATTAGCTTCCAGAAGCTCTGCTCAATTTAATATTCTATAAATATCCACTTTTGCTAAAAAAGGGTTGCCTATCTTTTTTGTTTACTGTTTGTCTAATTCTGAGCCTATTCTTTTTTCATTTCTTGTGTTTGCCATTATTATCAAAGTATTTGCTGGATAATATTTTCTTCTGAAATATCACAGTTTGTCCTGTGAGTATCACACAACATTGATAGAAGGACCTGATTAAGACCTACTTCTCAAGATGGTTTCCTGTCTGATTATTAGCAAAGATATATATCCCTTAACAGTTTTGTAAATGACCTCTGTTCTTTGGCAGTGTTTCTACTCTAATTGTGTGATGTTTCATGAATTCTTAACAGTTTGATTCAGTGCTGTTTGAAGATTTGTACCAGTTTCTTCAAATTTGTTAAACTAGTGAAAGTTCAGCATCTACCAATTTAACATTTTCTTTCAGTAGTGCCCTTTAAAGTTGTGCTTGTCATGTGCAGGTGTAGCTCAATGAGAATCAGTCCAATTCCTTTTGTCTACAGATTGGAAGTCCACATTTTCAATTACTACTCTGGGGGAAAGAACTAACTAATGATAATCAATCGCAATTAGTTAATCAGCATTGCAACATTTCCAGTGCTGTCGAAAACAAAATGCCAACCTCTTCTGCGGTATTGTGTGAGAAGACACCAAGAGACTGACAATTAAATTCAGGATGATCATGACATTCTAGAAAGCTCACCAACAAACATTTCTTAATGTTCCTTGTCACTGTACGCTCGAGATCCTTGCCTAAATAATAGGTTATCCTACATAGTGTCATGACTGTGCTGCTTCAGAATGTTTCTGTCTGCTACATACTGTACATCTACTGGAAGCAGTGTGGCATTGTGGGTGCTGAGCTGGAGTTTTACCTGAAAAATAGAAAATCTAGGTGTGGCACTGTTATTATACCGTTGAACAAGGTGCCTATGTAAAAATATCTAGCCATATCCATGCATAATTTGTAAGACATAAGCTATGTAAGTCACCCTACTTAAAAAAAAAATCCAAGAAGCATAAGCATGAATCTGTAGTAACTCAAGGGGATTTGGGTGAAGGGTAGGATTAAGGCTCCAATGCACTACAGTTCACAGAGTCAAAGCCAGAGGAGACACAAGGAGAAATTACAGGGCTAATGGTAATGGCCCTTCATCAATACAATAAGCAATTGTGAATGAATAAATACATAATTTGTTGTTCAGGTTATTTATTTATTTATTTATGAGTTTTCTTCATACCATCATATTGATAGGCACAATATGAGTAACTATGATTGCAAATTGAATTTTGGTGATTTGTGGAGCAAATATACTGTATGCATTGAATGAAAAGAATTCTTGCAGACAGCTGCTATTATTTCCTGTTCTGTTTCACTAGCATCAGCATACATCTACAAAAGAAAACCCGATTTTAAATGGTTCTTTTGTCTCACTTTAATTTCTCCTTCACCTCTGGATGCCCTTTGCCTACTTTTAATAGTCTGTCTTACTGAAATGGTATGCACTTCATTAACTGGCATGATGAAAAGAATACTTTATTATCATTTTTTTCATATTGAGTCACATATGACTGTACTGATTCATTTATATTTTTAGAAAAACAAAATAAGGAAATGGCTTATGGACATTGATTTTTTCATCATATTGATTGATTAATCATTCACAACTGAATTACATGCTCAGGTGATTTTGACTGTTGTCTAAGTACTACCTCATCCTATTGTAGAGGTGTTTGGGCACAGATCACAAGTACAACATAAAATGATTTTATGTAGTGACCTTCTCTGGGATATGTGAATATCCCAGGATGATTTGAAATGAAAATTTATAGAGTTAAAATCCAACAATGAGGAATAGGCAGGTGAAATTAGGTTACTTTTAAGTCCAAGAGTTAATTGTATCTGCACCTCTTATGTGGTTTGGGACTGAGTTCCAAGGCTGAGGTACAGAGCAGCTAAAAGGTGGTGGGTGACTTATCCTTGTGTACATCATGAAAGGAATAAAGAGAATGACATTTTGGTGGTATCTGTGCATTGGAGTCAGGGCTGTCAACACAGCCTGGGGTGTTCATTGCCAGAGATTTCTAACCCTGCCCGACAATATGGCTAATCACATGACAGGCCACGATGCGGGAGACGGCAAGTCACACCTGGCCGAGACGGAGATGTCATCATCCTCCATCTTTGTGATTGTTTACACACTGCCAGAGTGACTAAAACAGAAATGGTGATTTGGACCAAACCCACTCCAGCAGCTCAGCTGTGAGGAGGCCCTGTCAAAGCTTCCAAGGCTTGGCAACCTGCTGAGGAGCCCAGGGCCAGAGCAGCCCACTTGGGCCTAATGGTGACTAGTGTTTGTTAGTGCAAATGGAATGGGATGGTGTCAGATCCACCTCCAGTGTAACCACAGAAGGACGAAGTCAAGTCCCCTTTTGGAATGAATCAAGGTTTTGTGTATGTAGCAGAGCTGAAATTAGTAGCTTGTGTGAGTCCTGTGAAAAGCCAGTTAGGGTAGCAGGTAACAGATTGGTTTCAGAGGTGATGTCACTCCATGAGACTGGGTTAGCTAGTGTTGTTGCCTATGGAGCTAGGGGCAAATTGCCCTTAGCCAAACTGGTTGTGTAATGAGAACAGGGGTTCTGAGCTCACTCACGGGGTTGTGGACCTCTTTCATATTCGTTACATGCAAACCACCCTATTGGACATCAGTGAGCGTGGCGCAAAAGTGCTGAGGGATATGCTTATTGTTTTGTAGACAAAGCCAATTGATCCCTAGGTCTAAGTGGGATGGTCTGGGACAGGAGCATGTACATCATGCCTGATCACATGCAGTGATTGATGGTGTCCTAATGGCATGGTCTTGCACTGACAATGCCCTGAGACCACACTTGCTGCCTTTTCTGAGCAGTTATCCTGAGGTGACAACATTCCAGCAGGACTAAAAGTCTTCTATTGAAATTGTTGCGCTGCTGGTGTAATGAAAGTGTTATGGCCAGAACAGAATGTGACAGTTATGCTTTAGTCTTCCTACTCACCAGACTTGAGCCCTACTGAACATTTGTAGGATGAGCTGGAATGACATGTGGTATCTAGGGCTTGGAGACAAGTGACAGACACATGCTAATCCAGGTTCTACAAGAGGGACAGGGCACAATCCCAAAAAACTTCAACCTGGTGCCAAGCCTGTGTGACAGACATACAAATTGTATTGCTCCCAGTTGTAGTATTATGGACTGCTAAACTACAATAGACCCCATATTGTTCAATCCCCTTTGATGAAAAATGCCAATCATTACAGTGAAATTACAGATTTAAATTTTGTTCAATACAGTTTCACTGCACATGTTCAAAAAGAGTTAGTAATTTTTCATATTAGCTTTATTTGATTGGATGCTTTATATGCTGTACACATACCCTTGCATACACCTCAAAGACAGCAATTCAATCATATTGTGGGATTATTTTTCCAGCATCATTTGCAGATACATGTTTATAATTCAAACACAAAGGCATGTGAACAGCTATATGCACATTCCATGAACAAAATCAAAACTCCACCAAGAAAAAGAAATACAGTTTGCTTTCCCTGTGGGGACATTTGCTACACTGTATTGTAATGTCACCACTAGTTTAGCAGTGTTGTTTGAGCATTTCATTTCAACAGAGCTGAACAGTGCAAGAGCCTAAAGTAATTTATTCTTTTATGGTCTCCTCAACAGCACACACTATTCTAAAGATATGCTATCCAACGCTGTTGACCTCCTTTCATGTAACTGTATTCTCTAATATCACCATCTAAGAACAATGTGGTCTTTCAAAGTTTATACTTATACTGTATCACAGTGAAGTATCCCAGATGGTATCTGGCAGATGGCAAGTTGCTGTTGACTGGATACGATATAAAACAGTTTCAGCTATCTAGGCAGGGCAAACAAATGGTGAGAAGCACTGGTGAAGGAACAGGATTGGTGATGATGAACTAAAAAGAAAGATGAAGAAAATAAGGAAGACAAGGAAGAAGAGAGGGATGAAAGTACAAATCCAAGTGATCCACTTATGGATGTTGAATGTGTGGCCTTAGTTCTGTGGTGATACTGGTACAATTATATATTGACAGTAATACTGTATTAATATTCTGGATGCTTTGTCAAAAATAATAGACATAGAGATCCAATGTCACTTGTCCAGCTACAACAACTGTGTACACTTCAAAGTTGACACAAGTAGCTTCTTCCTAATCTTATTTCACTTTGCCAGCTTTTGCCATCACCTGTTGACTGCAGCAACTGTATTTTGTCTTGTGAGTTACATTAAACTAACAACAATGATTTGCGTCTATAATTCTCAGTCCCCCCCAACAACTGCCGCGCATTTAATAGCTCTGAGGGGAGAGGTTTATATCTCTGTCTTTACATCTTTGACTGAATAAGGTATTAAGGGCCACAAAGACATGTAGAAGTTTACCTGTACAGCAAACATGCTAAAGCTAAATGCCCAGGAGGGTGTTTTTGAACATCAAAATGACAGGGATTCCATGACAGCACAAACCCTTACAATCCCTCGTTCTTACGAAGCGTGTCCCTCGACACACTTCACAACAGCGTTTCCTTTGCCATGCCAAATGAGTGGGGCTGCTCTGTGTATTGACCTGATAATACTGTATTCCATTACCTTTCATCAAATTTATCAATAGAAATGAACCAAACTGAGCTGGGTTTAAAAGATAAAGGCTCAGGCAGACAGCAACCTTCGCAACAGGATCTGAACATCAAAGAGGCCCATTGGCCAATAGACTGAACAATTAATGTTAGATTTTTTTAACATTTGCTTTGTTTGAGACATGATTAATGAGGTAAAAACAACTTGACCTTTCAAATAATGACTTAAGTAGACCCTTAATAGGGTTATTCTAAAAAAAAAACTTCTCTTGATATTTAACCCTTGATACTACTCTTATCATTTACCATAAACATCTAATTATGGCTCTACATTGATATCCTTGGATTGTGAGGAAATAATAAACATTCAGAAAATACACTTTTTACACTATTAATTTTATTTTATGTTTTTTCATAAAAATGATGTTTTATTTTAAGATGATATGTTGTGCAAGTTCAACAAATAAGCCCATGCTAAGAATGAAAAAATGAGACTTAATTATTTTAATTATTATAAATGCATGATTGCAAATTTAGTCCAAAACCACTTTGCTCTTTGATTACTAGACCTTTGACATGTATAATTAAACAGGAGCCACCAAGCTTCTTTATTGGACCATGTTTATTTGGACACCTGTGCCCTGTGTGAACTACTACTCAGGAGAAGTCAAAACAGGGACTCAAAGGAACATTGACCTCGGGATGTCGTGCATAAAAATTCTGAAATGTTACAAATGTTTTTTCATATCATCCTCCATGCTAATGTCTGGATTTGACCAAATCAAGGGGGACCTACAGATTAGTCTCAGCAAGCAAGGTTGTTGTGAATATACACACAGATTACAAGGATACTGTTAACAAGCTGCTGTACACAAAGCAGGGTGTCAGTGACTCACAGAGGCTAAGGAGCTAGTCTTGTTGGCTCTGTCCCCAGGAAAGGTACAGTACTTCTCTGCATGCTTAGTAAGGTACTCAAATATCCAGCTACACAAATGGAAAATATGCAGAGTGTTAACTGTGTAGGTAATCCTGGTAACAGATAAACAACACTGATAACAGCATGTAAAACCAGCTGCTCCCCTGGCAAAGTGGTCTTGTGTTTCATGAAGTGGATATGTTGCCATTTTGGAAAATACGTTTCCTTCACTTCCCCTCTCACAGCTTCTGTCAGTTCTCTTTTTAAAGCAGCAGATATTGCATCTAAATTTCAAAGCATATGCTGGAGAGATCGCCTTTGATGTTTCCCAGGGAAGCTTGAAATTAAATGTCTTTCAGAAAATAATCCCTTCTTTCTAAAATAGTCTTCCATTATTTTTCTCCCCAGAAGAAAAAGTTCTTGATAACACTCCCTAAAGTAATGGGGACATTAAAGAAACACTTATACAGTGTCAATATTTCATTTCCTGTATAACAAAAGAGATATGTAATTGTACATTTTCCAAATTAGTTTCCAAGAAGCAGATACTACATACCCGTCAGTGAGTAAATTCCATGTTAGGCTCCTAAAATTAGTTTCAGACCATAATTTCACAGGTTTTATAATCCATGAAGAAAAATTACTTTCATTCAGAATTTCCGCCAGCAGAAAGTTTCATCCGCCCACAAGACGAGCAGGGTTTTAAATTACCTTTATCACAGAATTGCGTTCCTCACTATTTTTGTTGTCAAATTAGAATTTGAAAACAACTCACTTGGTAAGCAAGACTCCCAAATAAATACAACTTATATACTAAACATGTAGATTTTTTTTTTAATGATACTTTTAGGTATTTCAAATAGGCTTAGATATTGATATTATAATTTAAACAACATAAGTAGCAGCAGTGTATTTCATCTAAATAAGTAAAAAGCTAAAGAGGACCTATTTCTTCCCTTTTGTTAAAATTTGTCAATTTGGTATTACCCATGGTTCCATCATCATCGCTTTCTTTTAAGTAGCTATCAACTTTTGAGTAATTTTTGCAACTTATTTCACATTAAGTAATTATGTAACCTGTGATACAAGCTGTACTTCAGTGCGTATTAGTTTGCCGTGTCATCTATCCTAAAGCCAGCTCTTTATAAGAAAGACCCATCAGAATTCAAGGGACAAGTACAGTAAGTAGGGGGAAAAGGAAAAGCTTATTGGAGGCAGGTGTATAGCTAGCAACTGTCGCTACACAGGATAGACTTTAAATTTTTAAATTAGTGGTTACACAACATAGCTGTCTTTTCTCATACATTATATTACATATAATGGTACACTACAGACACAACATGTTTTCTTGTCTGTCCAAATGATGGATGACTTTTTCCTGTCCAAGCTTCCATAATGCTATCAAAGACAGAGAATTGCTGGTAAACATAAACCATGCAATACGAAAACAGACAGATAAGAACATAAAGCTGTGAGGCTAAACTCACTTTCTTAAGGGCTAAACTTACTTTATAAACATTTATCGTCTGAGATCTATGTTAAGTCAATGTCAACAACTAAATTCTCCAGAGTAATGTTGCAGTGTACATTTGTGTGTGTAGGAGAGCTGCTTATATTTGAATGAATGCATATTTGAGGTATTCTCCTTCCCCCTTTCCTTTGTACATAGTTTTATTAACCACAGGTTGCTGACGAAACCCCTGAACACACACAAAAACCCACACAGGGCACATCATAATGAGGCCAGTGTCCTCCTCATCCCATTGCTTGTGTTGAGGGGTCATATCCAGATCCCACGTTAACGCAAACTCTGCCCTGATTCATTCCCACAATTTTACATCTGAAAGAATATTTAACTTTTCACTCATCCATTCACAAGGCCTGAGTGGTAAGACCCTAAAGCATGGCCAAGATTAGCTTTCAGGGATAATGCGGTGAATTGAATCCCAAACAGCCACCCCCTGCCCCTGCTCCGTCTCTTGTTCTCAGGGCAACTGAACGGACCTCAGAGGAAAGGCACTTTTGACCAAAGCTTATAACCTTCTGGAGACATTAGTCGATATGGCCGTAGTCCTTAGTAACAAGACTCACTTAAATAGTCGGGACGAACAAAAGTAGATTCAAATGGAACAACATGCAGGTCCTCACCTCTGCTTATATACAAACCTCCTCTGTCAGAGTTTCCCCGGCCTTGTTTTTTTTTTTTTTTGGAGGGTGTGTTTTCACTATACTGACTTGCTTCTGTGCCCTTAGTTTTGATAGAATTTCATAAATTTTTGTGGCTGGTTGATCTGTTTTATGGATATTACATTTCCCTTATTACTGTTACTATAATTTAGCTCTTGAAGACTTTTAATGTAAATGACATGTTCTGATAGAAAATACAAGAGAAAGTAGATGTTTGGTACTTACAAAACAAAATCTATTCCCAGGTTTAAGATTCCAATACTGCTTTTATTGAAAACATTAAGTTAAATGTTTACAAGGCTATGATTACATAAACATGTTAAATTATTGGCAAACAATGAGTCAGAGCAGCCCCAGGTTCCCTGCTATTTAAATTTATTTGTGAAGGCATTTCTTTATTCTCTCAATGTTTCAAAAATGTCCTGTCAACCCTCACAGAGCGTAATGTCAGGGCAGACTATAGGACACAGCACATATATAAATTAAATGCTATCTTTCTGTCTGGAAGCACACATTTTTGCTTTCCGCTTCAGTAAGAAGCTGGAGGCCATGCTAGGGTGGCATCACTCAGAGCTGATGAGAAACGACAGATGTACCATCCTGACGCATTAAGGAGAGTGTGCGAAAAAGGTCACCCTGGTGTCAACTGGATGTGTCTGTTCTCACTAGTGCAGATTACTGCTCTTGCCAGTTCACGCTATACTTTGATGTGAAATCACCTTCACTGCCAACCATCTTCGCTGTATCTTTCCATTTTATTTGCACCCATGCTTCAGTTTCATTCTGTGAAAATCACAAACTCCCCAACACATGGTTAGCAAACACTGCAATGCATGATATCATGTCAGAATTGGGCTCTTTTGGCACAGATAACAATGACTGACAGTGTTGATTGGTATGTACCCTTCTTTAGAGGAGGGATTATAGTATTATAGTATAGGTTATTGTATTTTTTTAGGAGAAAAGGTTTTTATTTACATTATGCCCATCTTTACTACACATACACTTGTAATCATGTAACATTCAAATTCCTTTGGCTGACAATGGACCCACACACACACACACACACACACACACACACACACACACACACTAAACTGGTTTGACTGCTGATGCTTTCTAAACATCCTAAAGAGCAGCCACTGTACACTACTCTCACTTTATCCTTTAGCATGGCAAAGCAACTGAGAGACAAAATTATGATTGTATGTTTTGAAAGTGCAATGGCAAAGCCTGAAACTGTGTTTGAAAAACATCATATAAAGTAACACAAATTTTTAAAAATCTTTTAAAACATGTAATCTTGTAAAAAGCAACAGGTGGCCTGATAACAGATGGATTATATTGGTGGGATGCATATTTCTCTAATCAATTGACTTCATAGCACTATTGCTATCATGCTTCTTGTGAATCAGCATTAATCGTAACATTAAACGTAGCACCTGAAATGCTAAATGTGATTAAAGACGGGTGACATGAACACATTGTACTGATAGTTCGAGGAATTCTTTGGCGAGTAAAATATATTATTCAGTCTTAACTACTAGTCTGGTAAAATGGCAGCTTTTGATTACAACAGAACAGATTTCAGAACACACGACCAATAGTAGCCTATATTGGATTTTAGAGTGCAATATAACGGAGCAGAGTCTTTCAAAAAAGGGGAAAGAAGAAGTACCGTAAGTTCACAGCAACAAACTGTATTTCCAGGACTTCTATGTGAAATAGGATCATAAGGCCGCGCGCATTCTAATTTATACTCTGGTGTGAACAACGCCTCACCTCGCGGTTTGCAAAGAAAAGCAGTGTTTCGAACGCAGATCGGAACCTGCAGGAGGTCCGCTAACACCCCCGTTACTTCAATGGTACAAGCCAGCCTTGGATGCATGTGTGTAGTTTGTCAGTCCTAGGCACTCGGCTGGCTCTCTGCCTGTTCATTCAGAGTAAATGTTTGTGTATTCGGGTTGTGTGGCTACTAAGGATTTTAGCTTTCGGATTCAGTTCTCCAGACTGTTGTTCTGTTTATAATACTCAAACCGCTTGTGGCGCTCTGATAGCCCTGGACGTAGGGTGTTTTTATTCACTTTCCGGTCAGGTTCCTTTTGAATGCTGTTACTGCATCCTTGAATTTTTCTTCTTTTCCACCCAGCAATGATGAGAAAGCCCGTTTCTTAACCGCGCGGCACCAAATCGACTAGAAGAATACCACTACTTATACTACTACAACTAATACTCTAAATTGTGGCTGTATTCTGTAGGCTAATACACTGATTAACTGCCGAGCGACCGGGATCGACGTTTGATGTGTCTCCAGAATGGTAAGTGCGTGTTTTAATCAAAGAAGTGCATAATGTTTAGAAACAGCTGCACACAAGATCATGCAGCAGTTGAACATACTGTATCCCGTATCCTCGCATCCATGCAGATCGGCGCGCTCAGTAGTACCAGGCTCGTTTACGGAGGCTTTTGCCATACGCATATTTTAAATTTGGGTATACATTCTTATACATGCTGAGTTCACGTTCAAAACTTAGGAGTAAATAAGTATAACGCGTCGAAAGGTGATGAAGTCACGGTTAAGTTTGGTTCGATATGAGTTTCCCAATAACGAATTTATCTTAATTATCGCTGTAAACAGAATGCGTTTATTTGGAACCTTGGAAATGACTGACGTTTATAGGATCGAGCATCCACTGTAAGATTTGCAGGTGTTATGATCTGTGTTGCAGCAGGTTTATTCTGCATTTATCGGTCACAGTACTATGTACTCTCTCTTCGAACTCGTTTGCTAGTGATATGTGTAAGAACATTTACCATGAAAATTATTCGTCAGCGATGACCGGTAACAAGTCAATGAAAAAATACTAAGATCCAGATATTAGCATAAAATAAATATTCGGAATTATAGTACATTTAGTTTCTTGAAAAATGCTAAATGTGTATTGCAAAACGTTTCAGTGAGGAAGACTAAGGTTTAAGTTTCTTACCCTGAATCTTTGCAGCGGGGTATTTGTTGTGTAGGAATTGAGGGCGAAGTCGAAGAAACTAGGGTAACAGAGATTTTGGATTATTATAGTTAAATGGTAACGTTTTTTCTCTTAGACCATATAGGCTGTTCTGGAATATCACAAATATTTTTAATCACTATTACTGCTGTAGTGAGCAATTGTTTGTCAGTCGTTTATTCTCATTCAGTTGAAGAGGCACGTTGTATAATAATTAACGCCTAAAATAAAATATTACTTTTATCCTAACAACCTTTGTGAGTAGTCTGACTCGGTAAATGGGAATAAGTGGCGGTACAATCCGTTTCAAATGTTGATTTCATATTCATTTGCATGGGTGAGCTGTTGCGCTGTCGCTGGCTTGCTGTAAATACTACACTGGCAAAGTGGTGGTGAGGTTATTATTGCTTTACCCAAAACTGCTATATCAGATTAAAACTCTGCTGTGTGAATATGAAAATGTTTATCGGTGGAAAACCACACGATTAGTGGTTTAATCTCAAAATAAGTAGCCCATTGTATGCGTGAAAATTTCACACACCGGCGTGCACTAATGTGTAGCTAATTGTGTTTGTCATGGTTTACATTGTCTATCAATGTTCGACACCTCCATCCTCGAGCATGCTTAAATATGTATGCGTATTTGTTGTAATGTTACGTATTATGCTGTTTTATATAATCGAGTACTGACATTTAAATGGAAGATTGATGAAGATGATTTGTCTATTTATTAGTAATTAAGTTTGATTCTTCAGCTCTATATTTTCTAGAATTGAAGTGGGTTTTTTAAAGAGGGGTAGGTCATTTGTTTGTTGTTTGTGGCTTATGTCAAACATCCTTTTTCAGAAAAGGACTATAGTTGGAGATACCCCTGCTGCACTGAAAGGATTTTGGAAGTTGGGTGTGCTACTTCGCCATCTATTGTGGGTGTGATCTTTTTGTGCATGGCAGAGCTTACGAGTACTCCCATTGGGTACGGCGAAGACCGTGACCCCTGTTTAAAGCTGCAAGGGGTTAAAACCAAGGCCGAGCCTTACATTTAAAGCAACACAAGGAGCCCTGTCACAGGGTGTTGAAAGTTATTGTTGAGGCAGTTAGGGAGGAGCCTAAGGTTGTTGGGTCCCCATTGATATTGACCTCTCGGGGATGGCGCTATGTTCTCAGTAACACCACAGCCGGTACGGATGGACACAAGCCGATAATCTAAAAATGTCACAGTCAACACCAAGGCTCAGCTCCTTTTTCATTGTTTTACTGAGTTGTTTGAAATGTGCTTTTTATTTGCTTAGCCTAAAAGGGTTGTTCATGCTAGTGGTGAAAAATAAAACAGTAAGGAAACGAGAATAGGAAAAAAAAAATTGTGTTCTCAGAGAAAACAGGGAAAAAAAAACAACACCTGGAGGAATACTTTGAAAGGCTTTACCTGTTTGGTGTGCTGCCATTAAGGTTGAATTCGGTATTCTATATCATAAATCATGAAGTATTTTCAACTACACTAATCTGAGATTGGACTGTGGTAAATGCTGGGACTACACTGAAACAAAACTAGTTTAAGACTCAAACAGGAAGTCTGTATGTATATAAGATGTTGCATCAACTTGTCATTAGTGCAGCTGATGACACTTAACAAAATAAGTCTTAAATGACCGCTGGAAATCTAATTAAGCTAATACCTTGTGGTATGATTGATATAACATATTTTTTTGCAAGATCTATGTCTGTGCCCTTGTCGACAGTCTAGAACTGCACCTGTGACAGGCCTGTAAAAACCACAAGTGTTTGCTCAACGTGTCACAGGAGGCCTGTGTTTGTCCTGAGGCTTTGGTTACTGTGGGGGTGTCTCCATATTACCATTGCAAAAAATGAAGCTCAGCTGTGACCAAGGTGTCAAGCAAAACACACACCCAAACTGAAACACATGCTTTGTTCAAACAGCACATGGTGAGATGTCAGTCTCAAATACCAGAGATCCAAATTCCAACGTCTACGACACTGGGTTAAGGGATTATCCCATATAAGAAATCTTATTAAGGTATTTTGCAGCACGAAGGTCTGATATGTCATCAAGTATTTTTTTGTAATTGTATTATATCCTGAATTATTATTATAAGCAGTAAAATCACTTTTTAAAAATGGAACTCTTAAGCATTTTTCTGTTTTGTGTCATTCAAAGAACCTGCTGTTGTAAAAAAATGTGAGACTGTTAGTACTCCAAGTGTTTTTGAACATGATTTCCATCCCAAATCAGGTAATTATCAATTGACCATAAAATTTTAGTGCCTTAACTTTTGTGTTTGTTATCCATGTGATCCCTAGAAAAGTACTTATGCTTTCACTTCTCGGTTAGCTGAGGCTGGGAGTGTGATAATGCAAATTAAGATACAACAGCCATTTCCCGCCACCATCACCCTCTCTGTTTCCAGTTGACGCTTTCAGAAATTGTGTTTGCCTGGAGATCTCAACTCTACCTTTTATTAGAGAGAGGCTCTCTACGGAATAGGTTATGTCAGTGGGGTGTTTTGTGTGTTAAGCGCTCTTGGGCTGAGGGGCAGTGGTCAACAAGCAATGCAAGATGCTGAGACTGGTTCAATGGAATGCATGCGGCCGATCCTGCTTCCTTTCAGCATTGCACTTACAGGGATCAAGTGCTGAGGGGCTTCTCTCCCCTCCTGTCCTTTGTTGATGGCTGAAAGGAGCTGGCCGATGGATAAAATGGAAACCCTTCCATCTCAGTCCATGCACTAGAAATCTCATACATTCTCCCTGTTACTAATATCTGTGGGAAGAGGAAGAGGAAGGCAGATTCCGCTCATTGGGATGGTTCATGGACGCCCTGGTATTCGTGGGCATGGTCCAGAGCAGGAGATTTTCACAGGAGGCCAGGGGAAGCTGCCTGTGAGTGTTATGCTGTGTGACACATGTCTTATCACTCCTCCAATCTCCAAAGACACAGTGGGAGGAAAGCAGCCCAATTTGCATGTGCTAATGGGAAAGAAATTTGCTTGTTGTACTGTTTTAATTATTGGCTTCGCTTAGCGCCTTTCCTGGCTCGTGAAGACGTTCCTAATAAGATTTATGAAAGGAGGGCTCACGAATCCATCTGATGACATTCTAACACAACAAATGTGAAAGGGATTTAAATGCGCATGAGACCCTATCTCATTGCAGAATATGCATGGTATATTGTGTGATTTAAAAACAGCCAGTGTGATCTCTGATGTTCTGGCATGCGGTTGAATGTGAGTGCACTTTAAGCATTTACACAATGCATTGGGAAAAATGCTGCGTTGCCCCAGTATAAATCCCATTGCATTATTCAGAAATTAAACACATCATTAAGACCAGCAAGCAAGCCACTCGACAAACAAAGAGTGGGGTTGGATGAAGCTTCTAATTGCAGTTTGGCTGCCTTCTGCATAGGCATAATGAGTCTTGGAAAATGAGACCTGGCCGATCAATGGATCTTTATTGACTCAGTTCTGAGACCTTTGTGAGATCACATGGAGCTGTCATCCAGTTCAGGTTGCTTCTCCTTCCCCGTGTCACCGTTACTGATTGGATTCTTTTCGCACACATGCTTGGGTGGCATCCTTTGATAGCAGCGGCTGGCAGATACAGAGCTTAAATTAATACAGTATGGCAATATCTGCTTTGCACCAGAAACCAACTGCTGCCTTTTACATTTTTTTTTCTCAGGTTTTCTTTCTTTTTTGACAAATTAATCATCAGATTGGATTGGTAAATTTTGGGTGTGTTGGGTAGGACTGGATTTCTAGTCTGGCTCTTCCGTGTAGGGTGGAGCAAGACACAGCTGGATACCTTGCTCCCTTTATAAGCAGGCAGGTTCTTTTTCCTGTTGAGCTGTGTGGCTCTCCTTGGTTGGACTCCGGGGCAATGCCCTGGGTCTGGCTTAACATAGCTCAGAGTTCCTTGAGCTAAAGCTAAAATTCCTTAAAGATCTCTGTAACATGGTTTTTCACTGTTACTAGAATGCTGAACAGAGGCTGGCACAGTCTCATTCTAGGTCTTACATTGTGAGCTACATGGACTTTGATTCTAGCTACTTCATTCAGCAGATGCCAGGTCCTTGTTCAGGAGATGAAGAAAGCACTTACCATTTGGTAAGGGCTGTGTCCCTTAGTAGACACAGGAGAACAAGAGACATTCAGAAATCTGGATATTGCTTGATTGAAATGTCCTATATACATTTCACATAATGTCAACATGGATCAGTTGTCAGCCAATCCCATAGGAAATTTGCAGATGCTTATGTACATGTCCGCATGCAGGTATTACCACTGAGCAGTTAGGGTAGCCCAATTGATTTCTCACACCAGTTGAGTTGAATGTTCCTTAATGATTGTCTTGCAGTCTGTCCTTTCAAGTTTCAGGTGACAGAGAGAGCCTTATGTGTTTACAGACGTTCAACATTTCATTGACAGACTAATTATTCAGGGTCATCAAATGGGATGGATATATTCAAATGTATAATTTAGTATATACCAAACAGAAATGTGGTTTTCTATATTTATTTTCCCTGGATGTTGCCTAGTTACCAACAAGGTTGTTGTCACATGATAGCAACTGCGGTGAAAAACGTATTTGACCTTTTCCTGTGCATCACGGTTGCGAAGAGAAAACAGGCTTAGGTGTCAAGTCAGATTACCCGTATTTTGGAAAATAATGAGACACACCCTCATTTTGAGCAGCATGCCCTAATTTCAGGCTTAAGCGGCTAGAGGTGTGCAGCTCTCCATGGAGGCACTTTAGCCGGGGTCACGTGCATATATCTCAAGACCGAATCGGCCCCCAATTGATCAACAAAAATCCTGGTATTTTTCCTCCCCTCATGATCAGCACCATGTGCAGAGGGTGTATATGTTTGGAAAGCCGTGATGGGGTGAACAAAAGTGCAGCGATAGCTCTTGACTGATGTCAGAGAGACAGCAGTAAAATGCCATTTGTAATGATGGGAGATAGTATTTCTCATGTTATGAAAATGCTGAAGCAGTGACAGTTATTTGTGCAAACGATGGCAATTAGAGAAACAGCGTGAATGTTTTTGGGTCATAGCAACAGTTCAAGGCTTTATTCATGTCTGTCACCATGCAAGTAAGTGTCCTTTAATCGGAGAAGAACCATTAGTGTTTTGCTTAGAAAACCTCGGGTAAGGGTTTCAGTGGGATACGAAAATGATGAAATCACCATTCTCTGTCAGCAATGTGCAAACTCTGGGTGTGATGTTGCCTTCAGTGTTATAGGAAAGGAATACAGGGTTGACGAATTAACTTGCTAGCTGTGCTGGAGGGTAAGTGTAACCTTCTATTACGTTAAACTAAGTGACAGTTGCAGTTAATCCACTGTCTAGTTTGTAATGATAATATGATTACTGTACAGCATTTTAAGATTTATCTGAACAGAAATACTAAAGTACCTAAAAGAAAACAATGCAGTCAAAAAATTGTCACTCCTAGGTAGCCACAAATTTCAAATAATATAGCCAGCTTACTAATGTGAGTTTTATTTGCTAGTTGCTAGTAAAGTTTAGCTTACAAAATATACCATATATGCAATAAACAAGTTTTAGCATGCAACATGTTCATTGGATATTTATTAAATGTTTTACATGGTTTAAATTGAATATTTACCATGCCATGTACATGCATTTAAAACTGAAAACAATAAAGCACAGAATGGCTCCGACAGCTACATTTATCTTTAAGTCTTATTCAGCCATAATTGTATAAATGCATGCGTTGTTTCTCATCTTTTCTTTAGTAGGAATCCCCACTGAAGAGCTTTTATTTTTTATCAAGCAGTAACAAGCAAGAAAATGAGCCAAAATGAAATTCTTTCATGGTTTCATGAAGAACTCTATGGTAATTGAAGTCTCATAGAAACCCCAGAATGCATTTTGCATTTAAATAGAGAGGGAACAGGGTCAAACTACCTCTCTGTGCCTGCTGGAGACTGGAGGCACTCAGCAGCGGTGGTAATGAAACCAGTGTATTTTAGCTGAAATCTTACAAAATAATAACTTCCCTGTACAAATATAAATACATTAATTGGCCCAAGACAGACACCTAAGCATATTTTCAAGGGTTCGTTTTCATATTTGTAAAAAAGGAAAATACTGACTTATTGTGGAGTCAGAACTCAGGTATCCATTCACTTGTCTCTTCTTGTAATGGGAAAGTGCAGCATAGTGATACTTTGCAAGCAGAAATTGAGAAACCAGCTCTCTGCTGTTGCATGCCAAAGCAAGTGTAAAGCAAGCAACAGTGTGAAAATAGAGTTGTTTTGAGGTTTGCTATCAGTTAAACCACAGTGACAGTGTAAATTGTGCGAGTTCAAATGTGTGTGTGTGTGTAAACAAGGAAAAATCCACAATTACTGATGCTTTGTTCTGTCTTAACTTGGTGCCTGTGTGTGGAATGGGAGCTGAAACCACTGCTGTGAGCTAAGTGCAGGCACATGACAGATCCCGTCAGGGGAGCAGTCTTGGAGGATTTTTAATAATGTGAAGGTGCCATTACTCAGGGTCCTAACTCAGCCAAATCCCTGAACTCTGTGTTTGAATTAAATCGCAATCAATTGTCTCCATTAAATGATGCTGCAGTTGACAATGACTTAGCATCGCTGCCTGAATAATATTAAACAACCACAGATCAGAATTCACTCTTCCGGAAACCAGGTTCTTCTTTCGTTGCGAAGATCCCACAATCGTTGTGGTAAAATTGAAGGGATTCTTTTGATTATACACGGAAGGCTCTGTAATTGTCTTCAACATGTCAGTACACGGAGTGTAGGATTTTGAAAGGCTGGACTTGCCGAGGAGTTGGAGTCCTGATCAATATGACTTAATGGGGGAATTAATTAATGTCAAATGTTTTCCCATGCATTACATTAACATTAATTGTATTGATGTGCATAGATTAATTGCATTCCTCAAGTTGCTGTTCTAGATGTGGGTTCACAGTTCCAGATTAGTTTAATGGAGGCAAAAATGTGCTTTCTATAATGTGAAGAAAGGACAGTGTTTTTTCCATGCCTTGAGACTATATCTGCATGCAGCATTCTATTCACAGTTTTCAAAGATTACACATTTTCACATAGTTCATTAAGTAACTACATTGTATTTTTGTAAGAAATGCATTATTATGGAAATACCAACTTGTAGTGCAGGGAAATAACAACAACAGGAAAACAAAATCATATTAAAAGTTCTCATCCCCTCTCTTGTCTGCATAGAAGGCCAATATTAGTTTTAATATTAACAACAAATTGACTGCAACAGTGAAACTGGGCATGGCATTTAAAGCGTTTTCAGTTTACAAATGTTAGTATTTGTAATATTTCATCATCTTGCAAAATGATCTGTAGTGAATCTGGTAATGAAACCACATTTCAGGTTTTTTTAACTTTTAATATTTGAAAGCGTTGTGGTTGTTCTGAGTGATACACCTAGAATATGCATTTGGCAAAGTCTACTAAGTATTATCAGTCTGTCTATCGATTATATTTGTATTTGTGATACACAGTGTGACATGAGATAAAATGTGTATGATTTTGAGGAAGAGTGCAGAAAAGCAACACTGGACTTCCAAATTTAGGCTTCATGTAGCATCTTCATGGTGCTTCATTTATGCAGCCTTACGTTGTGCCATAAATGATTTAATGTCATAGAATTCCCATGTGAATACAATACTTGATATTAGCTTTATTAAATTCAGCAGAATGCTTAATGGACTCAATTTGCTGAAACCCTCCCATGTTAGTGCATTTATCCCAGCTATACTTATGCATATTTAGAATGAAATATGTATCAAGGTCAAAGGCATACTCTGTTGCTAACCCTGGGAAATAGTTCCTAATTGTGAATTTCATCCATTATGAGTGGTTAGTAAATCCTTTCCCTTTTTTGATGGGGGGTGGGGGCTTTTATCGCTTGCAACACACATAATACTTTTGAATCTCGCCCTGAATATTTTATGTATATACTAATTAATAATTAGGTGACCTGTTACGTCAGATGGCTTGAAGCACTTTTCTCTGTGCTCTTTGTCTGTCAAATGTGTGACTCTGTTTGCTTTTATCATGAATTAAATAATGAACTCTGTATGTTGTCTTGTTTAGGGTCCAAACGTCATATAAAGGAAAAAAAACACACCTGTGTCAGCCTTACATTGCAAACCTATTGATATTTTATCTAAATAGATTTCTTTTTCTTTCTGTTTAATTTCTATTTAAGATGCTGCCTTTCCTTTGTTTATATAGGGGTTATTTATGTGCCTCTGTTAGTTAGTGTACCTGCCTTTAAAATGTTAATGCAGAACTGAAGACACTGAAGCAAAGGAAAAAATAAATAACATAAAATGAATGATTCAATAAATAATGGGTTGTCTCCTCACTTGCTGATGGGAATGTGCTTCCAAATTGAGTGTGAAAAGTCTCACTGAGTACTGTTAACTGCGGATTGGCCTTAAAGGGTACAAGGACGTTGGTATCTGAAATCCTTTGCCCTAGTTAGGATCACTCAAGCAAAGTTTTTATATAATTTGTGTTGACGAGACACCAGTTTATCACAGTCTGCTTCTATTCAGAGGCTGTACCTCAATAATTGATTGGCAGGGAATTTGCCCTGGCGTGGGCCTGCTTTGACTGGTAGTGGATGTGAACACCTTTAGAAATCTTTTATAAGCATTTCGTGCTTGGGTGTTTGTAAATCAAGACCTTCATCTCTGCACCTGTACCAGTCAGTGTAGTTTTTCTGTTTATATCCAGTGCAACTTACCCAACCTGAGTTTTGCATGATATTTGTGAGATAACGAGTTTGGTCCTTCAGATAAGCATGAATCCTCTTATTTTCCAGTGCAATCCCCTAAACTATTGTTTAAAGAGTAAATCTTATTCAAATTAAATATGACTATAATTATGCAAATTTGTGTTTTCTTCACTTTACTTTTAATTGGTAAGAACATCAAAACAATTTTGAAGTTGAATGTAATTTGAGTTAATCATCATTAAAACTGACAGGGTTGGTGACCACGACACCGGATCGCTTGATCATTGTTGGGATCTACAGTTTGTTGATACAGACTTTCTAGAGAGCAGGCTGGATCAGAGGATGAGTTGGTGTCACATTTGACCGTGGCATTACATTTGGTTAGCAGACACATTAATCCAGATCAAACTCCAGAGCCCACAGTTTTTACATGTTATCCATTTATACAGCTGGAGCTTCGCTGAAGCAACAGGGAACCAGCCCCGGAATGAAAAAAAGCGAACACTGGATTGCGAGCCCCGCTGTTCACTGTTACAACACACTGGTGCCATTGATGCACAAACCCAAGGAGCTCTTTTTGTCCCTGTCTTTCACCTTCTCAACGTGCTGGCTGTTAGCAACCACAGTGAGTAAATACAGCAGAGAAGGCACTGCCCTGGAGCGCCGTGTTTTGTTGAAGCTGCAGTCTGTCACTCGTGATTGATCACACGGAGGAGGAACAGGGAACTGTGGAGATTTACTAAATGATATCAGTCTTGAGGAGCCGGGGTAATGCGTTGGCTCACGCTAACGACGGTCCGCATGGTCACGGCAGCGCTCAACGCCTCTGACATCTGCGGCTTATTTTGGGTGTGGCACAGGCGGGTATACTTCAGTAAAATGATTGCTACTGTCAGTGGATGTTTGATGAAGTCCAGTTTTCACATTTGCATATTTTTTTGGCATATGTGGTGTATGTAGTCTGTGTAATAGATCAATTTCGATCAGAGTTGAAATAGACGGTAACCCAGTGGTCTTGTAGTCCATCCACTTGTTGGTTGATCTTTTTCACTGTTTTTAACTGCTACTGTGACCAACACAGTACAGTAATGCTGCTGATACTATGAGCAAAACAAAAAAATAAAGGGATTGACGCATACTTTTTTTTTTGTTTTCTTACCCAGCACAATCTGCTGTTTGAAGGGTATCTGTTGCTTTTATTTAAGTCAACCCAAAAACCAACCTAAAATTATATTTATTTTATAATGTGTAGTGCAATCACGTGTTACATAATAAAGATGTACAGGAAGCTTATTCAAAAGTAAAGATATAACTAGATAAATGTATTCTTCCACCCCTCCCATGTCTCCTCATTCAGGAAGTTAGAGGACATTGGAGGATGTCAGTGCCACTTTTCTTCTACTCCAATGAATAAAACATTTCCTAGATAACGAGTTGGAAGGAGATAGAAAATAAATCACAGGCATGCTGAAATATATTTGATGACAGAACTGGCCAGGATTTGACACAGTTGTGTTTTAGTTCTGTTGTATTGCAGTTCTGAACTATTATTGGCAGTTTAACTTTGAGCTGACTGCTGATAGTTCTATACTTGGATTTTATGGTGAACATCATTTTTCCAAATCTTGGTAAAAATGGTAAACACAACAGACATAAAGTTTTTTTTAATATTTTAGTGTGAAAAAATCATGTTATTACTGAAATATCCTATCATTCTCAAATACATTCAAAGCACAATGCACTGATATTTTGTATACAGTTTCACTGTAGATTTGAATATATTCCTAAAAATACCATATGTAGCTTATTTACAGTCACATTTACTGATATATTTTTCAGTAACTGCCGTTTCCTTAAATTCTGCCCTAACAAAGTTTACAGTCACTCATCTGCCCAAATTTCACCCAACCAGAAGAATTATGTCATGTTCCTGATGGGGAATTGGACATGAGAACTGGAGTGCTGGAAATGAGGGCCAGTGCTTCGTCATTAAAAATACTGCTTGATTGCTGAAAATATGCTGATGTAGTAGGTCAGCAAATGAAAAAATATCCAAAAAGTTAAGATTCCTAAAACACTTCTAAAATTGCTGTTTGTACAGGAATTGACAGTAATGTGCTTTAATAAGAGGAAGCACCTTTCAAACTTTGACAATAGTGCAGTTATTTGTGTATTGTTTTTTAGAACTTGTCCACAGCTATTGAATGTGGCTGGGTTTGAAATGAATAAATACAGATGTGTCCGCAGGTGTATTTAATTTTTTGGTTGAAGTGAAGTGGCGTGCAGTTTGTATGTGTTGACTATACAGTGACTTTATTGTTAATGCAGTCAGTAGAGTTGGCAAATAGAAACAACAAGAAACCAGATATCTGGGCAAACTGACAGCCATCTAATTTGTATCACTGGGGCAAGGACTATCAATGACTGCTTACTAGATGTCATTGATTTATCATTGCTTTCTTCCCATCACTTCGTAAAGTGGGTTGTGTCCAGTACAAACAAACAAATAGGCAGGTTGAGGCAGACAATAGACCTGCTTGTATACAGATGAGAATGATTGTGGTGAATGTTTCCAGCGGCGCTGTTTCAAATAATGGTGGTTTACATGGAATCACTTACTGCATGTAGCTTTTGCTAAGTTGTGAAAACAAAGACAGACGTAAACCAGAAGGAAAAATATTTATTTTCCTCCAAATGTTTGGCTTTGTTCAATATCGAGGCTGAGGAGATGTGTTGTTTGAATCAAATTGCCTGTTCCCTAAGAGCCTGGTTTTGAAGAGAGGAGTGGCACTGGCTCTTTCATCTTGAATTTTGCATGGGCTGTCTTCGCATTGGGTTGTAAATATGCCTAAGAAATGCATGTTGTGAAATAAGCAGATATTTAATGTAGAGAAGTTTTTCTTTGTAATATTTGAGTGTTTCAGCAATGATTGATACTAAACCTTATTATTTTAGTAATACAAAATGTATGTGAGATATTTTTGATATTCTATTATGGTTTGATATTCCAATATGGTAACAACATTGTTTCTGTACTTGCTTGTTTCTATAGAGCCTTGTGAAAAGTTATTCACAGAGCTTATTCACATTTAAATAACTGAAAAGTAAATGGCTGCCCTTGTGTGACTGGAATATTGGTAGTCTAATTCTATAAAGGGCTGTCTCTGTCACCCGGTTTGACCCAATGTAACATTATCACTGAGCTTGTCAGCAACGTCTTGTTCATCTGTGAACCGAGGTTTCCTTAGTGTAATGATGAAAAGAGCAGACCCAAAATGACCTCTGTTTAAAAAATATAGTGCTCTGACTTATGTGGGAATTTTTGATCCACATATTCGGACTCAATCTGCATACGTGGAGCATGTAGGCAATGACTGTCGGGGCAGGGTCCGTTGTCATGTTTTTCTACATGTCTGGTGACCTCCGTTGCCATCATGACAGAAAAATTTCCATTTGTCCCCGTCTCTATTGAGTCCTGCTCTGTGCAGCCTACAAACCAGATGTACCCGCTCTTGTGAAGTCACAGAAATTCACAATGCCAGTGGCGCTGAGTCACCTTTAGCTTTACGCCAAATGAAGATGGAGAACAGAAGAAAGCAGTCATATGGTGCATGTTTCATGTTTGCATTCATGAAAGTGGTTTGGATTGAATAGAATTAAGTCATAGTTGCAAACTTCTTTGTGGAACTAAGGTTGATGAGTCTGAGCCCGTAGACTCAAGCTGTTTTGGCTGTGTCACTGGAACAATTTCAGAGCCTGATGTCAGTTGAAAGATGTTTGCTATGGTCCAGTAAACCAAATTTGAGATAACTGCATTGTAGGCAGATTTGACCAAAAATATATGGTAGTATAGCTATGTTGTTTTGAATGTAAAGCAGCCTCGTCAACAGTCAAAGATAGTCATGTGTTTTGTGGTTGCAAAGCCCAGCCAGTTAGCATGGACCGTGAACCACTAGAGGGATACAGCAGCAAGGAGTGCCACGCAAAGATGAGATCTTTAAATAGTGCTCCTGTGTTAATGTATATTTCTTGAAGGTACTCTTGTTAACCCAACTCACATCTAACTGGCATTCCCCGTCATTCTCAATTTCTCAGTTTCCTGTTTTTAATGAGGGCTGCATGTGAGCAATAGCGTACATTTTTCTGGTTTAATGTCTTTTGAAATATGGGTCGCACAACCAGGCAGTAGAGTATCAGGCTTAGTTGATTTTGAAGTTGTTTTTTTGTGTGGTGTGTGTGTGTGTGTTTCTCCCTTTTTTCCAACTTAAGTATTCAGTGGAACAAGGGGTTCTAAGTCTTTAAAGCCATGAAGTTTTTCTCAGTGTGTTTGAACTGCAGAGCTTTAATAAGGGCTGGCAACTGATTGCTTCAAGTCACACAAAAGAGGGCTTTTTCTCTCGATCTGACATTGTGTCTGGGACTTAAATACTGAGGGGCTTTGAGTGCTGTTAGAGCTGTCGAGTGACCGTCAGCCGTTGGCGATACCATGCTGCAGCACGAATAACAACCCAGTTTTTCCCTCCTTTTTGGACTGGCTTCACTATTTAATGAAATGTCTAACAAAAGAGAGAAAGCTCAGGAACACTGATTTCCGAAACTTGTTGGGCACCCACCGGTGGGTCATAGGAGGGATCAAGGTCATGACATGAATGTGAAATAGATTGGATGTTGAGCATTTTGTACGTAATTAAAATTGTACAGAATTTTTTTTTCTTTGCGGTAGCAATTTGGATGTGTTCTTATAGTCCATAACACAGGGCTTGAATGCAAATTGCAAATACTTATCTAATCTAACATTCATTCTAGGTATTATCTGATGTTAAGATGTATAACCCCACACAATTTCCTAAAAAATTAAAATGAATGAAAATGCAGAATGTTGTGAATGTCCATACAATGAACAAACAAGGCATGAAGACATCTGCTTTGAGGAAAGAACATATCATGTTTGTACCCCTAATATAGAATGCAGTATACCACTAACAGTGGGTTACATAATACACATTGGCTTATTTAAATGTATTGCAGGCTTGTAAATTTAGGAAGTCTCTGCCCTGGAGCACAGAATTGTGATGATCTGCAAATAAGTCTACATCCCTGATAAGGTCCTTGTATCAACGTTAACAAGCATAGACGCAGGCACACACCCACAGTCAGTCACACCGTAAATACTCTTGCAGGCTTTTTCAAATGACATATTTAAAATATACTAAATGGAAGGGTACAAGCCCACACTTCATCCCTGTCACCCTGCTATGTTCTTAGAATTCACTGTGTTTTTGTGCTGATGTGTCCAGCTAAGCTGAAGGTTGTATTCATCTATAATGCTGCAGAGTAATGTCCAGTCAACACTCTGGGCATTATTCTAAATAGTCCCATAGTCTACACCTTCACTTTGGAGTAACTTCTTACGTAGCGTTGATCAGAAGCCTGTCATTCCATGGCATGCAGAATGTGCTTGTACCTGTTTGGTTTCAGCTCTGCATCTGGACTTCCTCTGTAGCCATTAGTCGCAGCTAGAGGATACCTCCCCTCCTGGAATGAGCACACTCTTAAAAATCAGCTGAAAGATCAGGCAAGAACGATGAAACTTGGTTGAATGCAAGAGCTTAATGTTCACAATCAGATGGCTATCATTTTTTGGTATATTAAGCCACCTTGTATCAGACCAAAGGAATGTAACAAAATGCCTTGTGCGTTTTGTGTGCTTAGCTTATTCTTGAAGATAGAATGCTCAGTGTTTATCTCCCATTGTGCTTATCTCCGCCTTGGCCCTATCAGGCCACTGGAATAAATGGTACAGTTCAGGTTGTGTAAGCAGCTAGTAAATCAGATTCTAGCAAGGAAGGCTTTTTTGTCGCTAAGCTCTGCATTCAAGGCCAGTATCAATGATAATCCATGCAGAAGGAGAAGGTTTGAAATATTAATTAAAGCCTGCCTGCGTAGGACATATGGAATCGGCCTGGGTTTGGAAAGAAATGCATTACATTCTGTGCCGGCTGGCTAGTGTCTGCCTTCTGAATAATTCGAGACGAGCTCTTTTGATAAGGAAGCAAATGGGACCGCGGCTGTCACAGGCGTACCGGTGCCCCATTCCGTTAGATGATGTCATTAGTGGAAGTGGAAGGAGATCCGCAGTCCCAACTCCAGTGGCAAGATGGAGGAAGTGCAAAATGACATACAAAGTGCCAGAGGCCACGTGAATTCAGATAGGTGCAAGGAGAGGCTCCCTTGAAATTCATATCTCATATCTCATCAGTTACTTTTTTTTAATAAGAAGAGTAATAAGACTAACTAAGAATAATTTCAACTCAGTTAGACCCATCGCTTAGCGGTCCTATACATTTGCAAGCTTAATGTTCTGATTTCCCATGAAAACAGTGAAATAAATAACATAGCAGCTGAGAGCTTCTCTGATTTATTTATCTGCCTGTGTTGGTAAAACACATTAGTTCATGTTAACCATATTTGTTTTATGTCTTTATGTTGGTAACTTTAATGCCTTACAGAGAGTACAGAAGCAGAATGGGCAAGAGCTTTTTCGAGTTCACAGAATTCTGATTCAGGTTTTTTTTTTTTATGATTGTTGGCACATTTGTCTCTCTGTAGCTTGACTTACTGTTGAACCTTTAGTACCATCACTTATACTGTACATGAGAGAGGGGCACACTGGAAAGGGAACTGGGATTGTAACCAAAAGATCTCCAGTTCAGTGCACTTAAGAATGGTGCTTAAACTGAAATGCTTAAGCAAATGTCCAGTGGTAGGATTTGGTAATCTCAAACAGGTGTTAATGTGTCATCCCTCAATGTGGACACGCAACATAATTTTCTCAGCTTTGCAGATTTGTCTTGCTTCACACATTCATTCATTTTATGTGCACTGTAAGGAATAAACCTGCCCTGCCCGCGCTAGGGTACTTCTTATATATTTGCACTGTAGGTTAGTTTTGATATTTCGTACACCTCAGAGATATGCTGTGCTTTTATGATTGGCATTAAAACCCATCTTTGATCCAGCACCATTTCACAATCTTAACATACGGGATATGGATGCTGGCTTTTCTCTGCATTTGGCAGATCACTTTTGGTTCATGCTCAAAAGGAGGATTCTCGTAGCCCTAGATTTGTTGCTTTTTAAGCTGTCATGGCAACTGCATGTGGATTCAGCAGGCCAAGAGACATTTCTTTGTATATCTTGTCTGCAAGTACAAATTACCCCCAAGAAGTCAATCTACTGTATGAAATATAACAGCCCCTCTAAGACTGTAGTCCCACTGGCAGGGAGGTGATCAGAGAGTGTTTGTTCAGGTTGCTCCTTCCCCACAGCAGAAATGGGGAGGCAAGTGTTGTGCACCCCCCTGCCGCCCCCCCACCCCCAACCCAACCCCCACCCCAGAGTGCACGGAGCACTGCGAGGATGAGAGTGAGGAGGCGGCACATTGGAGCCAGCGGCCTGACGGGGGCGAGCCGAATGACACGGAAGAAATGAGATGTCCTTATGGCGTGTGAAGGTTACACTCTGGGCGCGCAACCTCTGACAGGCGTCACATCTAATGGTGGCATCAGACTAACAAAGAGACACCCACATTTTTCACGGACATTGGACCACCCCCCCACCAACCCCCCCTCGGGGGGAGTGGGGCCTCTCATGCGGTGATTCGTCACATGCTCAGTAATGTTGCGTGAGGAACGGGGAGGCCTGACTCCAGTAGTTTTGCGGCTCGCGTACATGCCTGCTGATTTCAGATGTCGGAGAGGCTGGGGCATTTGGCGAAAGTTCAGGGGGGATAGCCACGGATGCTTTTGTAGACGTTTTTAGAGATGATCACGGCACCCGTTGCTGCAGCAAGGCGTACAAGACTCTTAACAGTTCTGTGAGATGTTACAGTCAACATCGATTCCTTTGTTTCCTCCAGACAGATTAAGCACCACATGATGCAAGTGTGAGCGTGGGAGGGGGAAGGAGATGCACCGAGCAGAGTGCTTTTAGTGCTTTTGGGAGAGTCACTTTGCATCTTTATGTCAAACCCTCTCTCTCATAATGCAAAGCGATGATGCACGGTTTTGCCAAGTTTAGATATTCCACTCCAGTCTTGAAGGAGCTGCTCGCTTGGCTTCAGACAAACAAAATGGCTGTTAATATCAGGAAGGCAGCCCGAGGAGTGCATGAATCCTTGTTTTATGTTGTTCAGTAATATATATTATCAAACAGTATTCAAAACAATGTGTTTAATATTTAAACCATTCAGTAATAGACCTTTACTATTTGTCACACTATGAGTGGTGCAGCGTTTGAATAAAAATAATGTGTGGATCACCCCAGGTGATACTGTCGGGGGCGTAAATGCAAAAACCTTCAGGATATTAAATTAGGCCATAGACTTTTTTACTTATTTTGCAGAAGTGTTTCCATGATTGCTTTAGAGAAGTGCTTTTCAGGTTACATTACATTATAAGACATTTTTTCAGGTTACGTTTGTTTAGAGATCATTTTCAGTACTTATTGAATATTTTTGAAGTAATAAACATGTAATAGTTTGTTTTGAGACCTGTCCTCGTACAAATGCATTTCATTGAGAAGTGGTCCAATGCACTGTAAGCCATGTATTTATACCATGTGGATTTTGTATGATAAATACATGGTATAACCTAGCTTATCAAGACTGAATATAATGATAACCAAAATATGCCTGTGATTTTAGTTGGAGCTTGTAAAGACGAAAGTGCCGATGTGATTATGACTGACCGTTAAATATGGGGCAAGGAACAGGAGGCTATTATTACCAAACGCTCATAGGAATGAGTCTTAGAAAATAATATAACCACAGTTTCCTGTGTGCCTAAATTATAGTAGGAGTATTAAATGTCCAGCGCAGGGCAGGAGCTCATGATTAAGTCCTATATTAACAGATGCCCAGAGGGAAGTGTTGCAAAATGGAACATTTAACCACATGCTAATGCACTTTTTGCTTTTAGTGTTCTTTCACTGGCTGCAACAGCTGGAAGAGAGAGACCAATTCTGAGATTTTTTTTAAATAGAAGATCCCCCCATCATGCATCAGCTGTCAATATCTTTTGCTTCCTGTGAAATCACACTTAGTGATTGGTGGTTACCTCTGACTTTTAATGAGGGCAAGACAGATAGTCTATTTTGATAGGACAGTTCTGTGCTTTTGATGTAATAAAAGTGGTGCATCACAGCACATTTAGCTATTACAGGAGTGGATTTGAGTTCAGTTTTAATTACCCTAAGTCCCACATGTTGTGGAAGTAGTTCCTGCTTTTTTAGTTTCAGGCCTGGTAACACGTCTTGGGACAGAGCCAAGCTATGGAAACACGGCCTCTCCTTGGTTCAGCGGTCGGCTTCACTCAGCCCAGAGAGTCATCTGGCTCTTTCTCCTGTGGAATGAGCTGCACGCTGCTGAGCATGCACACCGATGCAGAAGGGAGAGCCCCGGTGCATAAACATCTGATACATCACTGCAACAGGCCATCACCACAGAAATTATTCAGCATTTGTAAGAAAACGTTTTCTTACAAATACCTACATGCTGCTCGGACAAATAGGCATAACCGTGGAACACAAGAAAAGATGTGGTTGCCCTTTATCTGAAATCACAGTCAGGGCAATCACACATAGTCAGATTTAATTAAGAGTGAGCGCTAGGACAAATACAGATTTGGACAGGCCTGTCTGTTTAAGGGTGCGTTCACATACATCCGTGATAATCAGCTGAGCTTTCATTTGTGCTCTGCATGTGAAAACTGGGGCAAATGTGAAACCTGAGCAAATTTAAGGCATTTTTTGCCAGCTTTCTCCCAAAGAGGCAGATTTGCAAACAAATACCACCATAAACCTAGTCTGGGCTGGAAGGAGTCCGTACTTGTTGTGGTGGGTGGTGACATTACATTGGTCACACACCATCCATTGGACTCAAAGAAGAAGATGCAAAGAACTGTGAGCCTGTGAAGTGTGATGTCATGTCCTCAGCAATTGCTTGGTAAGAAGTTTCTACAGTTCCAGTGTCACTGACTTTATCTAGACCCTGCTGTAATATCAGTTTGTTGCTGTTACTCCAGCCCTCCCCCAAAAATGTTTTGATGGATGACAAAAATGTGTAATTACTAGAGATTTAGCTGTGTAGGTTTGTTACATGAGCAGTAGTGTGCTTACATAGTTAAATGAGACAGAGCATATACAAAGCATAATCTTATTTTGGGCGTTAGAGGAGCTATTTCTCTCAAAATTATCAATGTGCATTTGGACATCTGAGTTATTCACTCAGAAAGTGAAGCCGTATCACATGGGCATGATGTAGTTCTGAGCACTGCATTTGCATGCAAGGAACTAGATGGAACTAGATAGAGATTTCTGAACTAGTTTAATCCAGTGTTTATGTCATGTACCTCTAGGCCTGAAAATGGATTGCTTTTGAAAACGTGAAACAAACATGAAAAAAAAATCTCATATCTTGTTTTGCACCTAGGTGCTATATCACAAGGCAAAGGGCCAACGATTAAAGTGTGAAAATTCCCTGTACGGCAATATTCACATTAACAAAAGGATTTGATTCCACTTAAATGTTTTTTATTTTTGCTTTTTAAACAAAGCATCAGTAGGTGTGAAAATAATTAAAATGTGGCTTACATTGCATAAACATCTTTGGTATGGTTACGAATGGTCAGATCTACATGCTAACTTCTTTCCCTGTAGCAATTTTGGGTCTGACACACTGCCAGAGTAATTAATTGAAATTTTTATGGAAAACGAAATCAGCTGCTTATCTTTCTTGCATGCACACAAATGTAAAATTAAAGAGCAAAAACAATGCAGAAGGCTTCTTTAGCTTTCATAAGATATTTGCCATTGTAGCCAATGAAATGGGAACTGTATCAGTATATCAGTTCAAATCACAAGGCACATTAAGCCACAACATAAGCAATTTTTGTGCGTGAAGAAACTGGGAATATTTAACACATGAATATAAATGTAGATACTGACAGGAAACTAGGAACTAAATATGTAACAAGTGTAAGCAAAGCAAGTCAAAGTACACAAAAAAACACATATCGAACATGTTTATATCAAACCCATTTTAAAATCTTAACTATACATTTGTAATTACATACATATTTACATAATATCTAATGTCTTACACTCATGACAATGTCAGATGTGTTTACAACAATAACCTCCTGTGTGTGAGAGATTTGTGAAGTAGAAAAAGACTTGCTTGTTCACTTGTTTGTCTTTCCGCACAGATGTCTCGCAGAACACACACTCAGGATCCTGGACATTATTCATAGACAACACAGCCACCTGCACTACCTCAGTGGATGAGCTGCCATTTGCACTTGCTCATCACATCCATTACGTCAGTTTCTTTTTTAATAATATAGTTCAACCTTGTCTGCCTTTTTTTTTTTCTAAACTGATTTGTTAGAGTGAGGGAAGTACACTGGGACACCGAGACAGTCGTCATGGTAACTGAATTTGTTTCATTTTTATTAACTTGAACGGTGAATTCTAGAGTGAATGGCGCAGGCGCCAGTATGCCTCAGCACTATGAGAAGGAGTAATGTGTCTCTACGCTCACTCTTTAGCATCCTTACTCTTTGTTTTGTACAACAAAGGCAAGACTCAAGCATCAGCTGTCCAACCCACCTCTTACCACAGCAGGTGTTCTCTTGAAAATTGAATTCCCTCGTATATATTCATCGAGCTTAGTGAAACAGTCAAGCCCGGCATGTTGAGTTCATCTTTCAGTTCACCGCATTCAAAGAAATCACTGTTGTAGATAGAAAAGTTTAATCATTGAAGGAGTTATTCAACAATACTTACATGTTTAATCACAGATTTCTGTTCCTAAAAGCATTTCTCGGAAATATTAGCTATACAGTTGTGCTGATTAGCTGTTTTTCCCCATTGAGTACATCTGATTTCTTTTTGACATCACCTCTACAATAAATGAACAAACAGTCTTTATTAAGGTGGTTGCATGTGAAATCATGACTGAAGAACCTGCAACAAGTAATGGAACATGAAATCTCATGTATTACAGTTTATGTTTGGCAACCTCCAAATGATGAAGGCATCATTTGATAATTACCCATTCCCAACTTGGTAATGTACAGATTACATGAATACAGCATGTACATGTTAATTTGTGAATCAGCCATTCATTGCATTATAACAGGAATGAGAATATCTTTACAAAAAAACCAGGGAACAATGGATAGGCATATCAGGGTTAAGGTTAATTTTTTATGCTTTCTGCCATAAACTAAACCTATTAGACTCAAATGGATCAGTCTTGATCAAAAATTAATTTTGAATTCATAATAATTCATACATATATAATTCATGCATTAAAATGAATTAACTGAACAGTTCTTCTGAACAGCCAGAAAATATAGTTTCACATCAGGGCCAATTAATAAGGGGAAGGACTTGTGTGGCACAATATTTCTTCTGATTTTTCCTTAATATATTTAAAGTGGAGCAACCAGTAACCAGGATAACAAAACCGAATATTGAGTATTTTTGTACTGAATTTGCAGCTCCAGTGCAGTGCAGTTTTTGAGTTCTGATGGAATTTTGGCAAACGTCTCTGACAAAACACAACCTCCGGGCACTTTGCTGCACCCAAGGGGTTAATTTATGCAGTGGTGTTTGGGACCTCTCTCCCTTGTTTGTTTGTTTGGAATACTCTGGTTGCCCTCCTTTTTCATTAAAGGTTTCACAAAGGGGCTCTTTGTGCAAGGCTTTTCAGTTGGGAGTCCGGCCATTATTCCTTTTGATCTGGGAAAGAGCACACAGTTATAAAGGCGGCATTTTAACTAGGCCCGGGATGCTGACAGCACGCAGGCTGAGAGCAATTGTACTGCCGGAGTACGGTGCCGTCACTGCCGTGGATATCAGCTTTGATAGAACTGTAAAATATCATTTCTTTGTGGCGGAGTCATCAGGAGACAGTGTTGTCCAGCGGCGAGCGTGTTGATTAATCGGAACCGCTTTGCATAAATCCTCATTGTCTGAATTATTAAGTTGCCTAGGTAAAGAATATGAAAGTTTAATGAAGCGTCAACAAGTGGAAAAGCATATGGGCAGCAAAGTCATGTCAACATTAAATGTCTGGCGTTGGCGACGTGCTGGAGCACCGGAAGTGTCAGGTTGAATTTTGACGTGTCTGGAATTTCGAAGGCTACTTCACGCAGAGAGCAGCTCTGTGGGTCTGCGTTAGTGGCACAGAGCAGCGCGGCTGTGCACTCTCTAGGCCTCAGCTGAGCTGGACCTGGTACACAGATGATTTCTCGTGCTCGGATTGATGTGAATGCACAATGATTTAGTGTACACCTGTGGGTTACATCAACATGCAGATGCACTGCCATCCCTATGTATTCCTGATTAAGTAGGAACAAAAACATAATGTAACAGAAAAAATGTACATATTGGGTAATGTTTGCCTAACATTTTTTTAAAGGTGATGCACGCATTGCACAGAACAAGCTCTGTGCTAGCCCACATCCCCTGGAACCTTCCACCCCAAATATATAGGTCAGTTTTGAGTTACTTTACAGGATTATAGATTGTTCATAAATATGTAGGGCACAGTATAGAATATATGAGCGGTAACATAAATACCTATGAAACATATGTATTGTATAATTATACTTTTGGACAAAAAAATCTGCCAGGAGGTAAAGTTATTTTTTAGGCAGTGCATATCTTTTAGGGAGTGGTAGGCAGTGAAGTGGATGTTAGCAATAGCCCTCACGGGGATTACCCTATAACAGTCCCCCCCCCATAAATATTAATAAGGCCTACAGGCTAGGTGACTAATAGTAAGTCCATGTTACTGACATGCTCACACTGCAACATCACATAGTAGATGGGCATGGAATGGCATTTAGAGGCACATCTAATATCAGTTTAATTTTTCACATTTACATTCAGAGCGACATCCCAAATCTCCCAAAGACATCAAGAAATGTTGTGAGGACATTCTGATCACTTTCTTAAGGTTATCATAAACACTTAGGCAAAATGCATGGTTAATTATTGATATTTTTACTTCTTGAAGTGTAAAATTTTCACTTTTATGTTTTAAATGTCAATTGCCTGTATTTAATTGAGGGTGTCCTAAATAATCAGGATGAATGGGGTTGGCCCACGGGGCAAAGCAATGGGTTGTGTGAGAGTAAAATGTAATTACAGGATTTTCTTTTGAAATTATTTCCAATCTTCAGTAGGTTCTATACATTTGTCATAATTTCTGTGGCATAGCCTACTTCATCTTTTTTTTCATCTCAGCATCCATGTATGTTATACAAATCCAGGAAACATTCAGAAATTATTCTGCATTTTATGGCATGTTTAATCTGCAGTGGTACAATATTTTGCCTGCGTTACTTTCAGCATTATTTAATGTTCTGCTGGAGAGCTTGCAAACTAGTCAGCAATCTAACATTAGCTAGCTTTGTATTCTTGTTTTTGATGCACAGTGTGCTTTTTTAACTCATACAAAAAGCAAGTATTAACCGCTTTTCAGAGAGCAAATGCTTACTATTTACTTTCCCAGACTTCAGATAGTCTTTAGCAAAGGCAACGCAATACTCAATGGACTTCGTTTGAAAAATCCACATTGTCATCCTAGTAATGTATATATGTTTGATAAAATTACATAAATGTCAAAGCCAAAGACATTTGCTGAATGTGTTGTCTCCAAAAAACAGTTTTTAATTGCCAGTCTGACCCATTGCAGTTGATTACTAAATAGCAATAAAATGTTAATGTTTTTGAGCCATATTAGCACTTTCATGTATTTATTTTATAAGTCTTGACCTCAGTAGTAACATTGGGGTTGTTACTCAGTTGCTTTTGCACATCTTTCACAGATTATGTCAAGTCACAGGGTATACTACAAGATAAAAATGATACCTTTTAGTGGTGCTTTCATCTCAGAGGCTATTCGCAATTAACTTCTTTTAACGATATGCAGATTTTGGTCACAAGGGACCATCGGGAGCTAGTCACCTGTGAACATAACATCACTTTTTAATGAGAAGGAAAGAGTCTTTCAATTTTTAATCTGCATTTCCAGTTTGTCGTATCAGGCTTTTCCCATTAACTCTCTTCCCCCAACCAAGGAAGATCCCAAATTTCTGGTCCTAACAATTCATTGACAAGCCTCTAGGTGCTGCCACGGTTTATTTTTATGTATTTATTTATTCATCCATTACTCTGCCATTTCCAGGAGCTTCTCAACTGCCTTTTCTGGGGAGGCAAGGAATATATATTTTTCTGTAAATGGCCCCAGGGTTTCTGGGTTTGATTGGTTGTGTAATGAAACAGACTGGGATCCAAGAGCGGTTAACAGTTTAATGCCAGAATCCAAAAGGCGTGGTCAGGGACAAAACAGGTCGTCAACGGGAATCAGAGAAGCAAAAAAACAGAATCCAAAATCACAACAAGCAAGGTCCAAAAAACAGGCGAGAGGTCAAAAACACAGTGAACAACACGGTTGAGTAACAGAGAGCAGGCTCAGTAAAGAACAAAGAGTCAATACCTCACAACGAGGTAACAAAACCGAGTCCTTATAAAGGCAGGGCTTGATTAGAATGACCCACAGGTGTGGTGGAGCCAGGCTGAGCGGGACGTGGCTGAGCTTGCTGAGCGGGGCGTGGCTGAGCTTGCTGAGCGGGGCGTGGCTGAGCTGGCTGACTGGGAGCGGGTGTGACAGGTTGATTGAACTAGTGTGCATTTTTCCAGTGATTTTTTAAATAGTCTCTCATGTTTCTTCACTGTATTCTGTGGCACTCATAGTCCTTCTGGGAGAGATGATCCTCAATATACTATAAGTAATCATATCCATTGTCAATAACCATAAAATGTAAATCAGACAAATTCTAGATATGGCTTATTGTCTGCTATAGTATAAGTCAACTTGAACTAGGACTGAACATCAGATCTTCAGATCTTGTTTTTGCATCCTTCTTTTGCAACACAAGCAATTATAAAAAGTGCCAACCATTTCTGAGTTTGGTCTCAAATGTATTGTGAGGATTTATGTAGTAATATAAGAAAGTAGGAGGAAAAAGTATTTGAAAAATATATGCCCCATACATTATGCATCAATACTCTCACTGTAAGGGGTAGTGACAGCTCTTTCTGCATGATCTGCTGATTAAATAAATGGAGCAGTCCACTTCTTGCATTTTGGGCTTTCGTTTCAAACCTAAAGATGGTGCTCACTCACTCACACACACACACACACACACACAGCCTTTAAATGCCAGGTGCAGCCAGGTGTTGCATGTCTATTACACACTGTAATGCCTTAGGGCTGTTTACAGTCTAATGTCAATATGCTGCATCATTATTTCTGTACAGCACAGTTAAAGAAGTGTTAGGTTATTTGGTTTTCTGTTCAACATATTTTGTTCACTTTAGCCACTGCTAACACCACAATGTGGTGTGAGAGGTGAAAGAATGAAGACTCTAACTTGCAATTTGTAAGTCTCTATGGGAAAGTGTCTGCTAAATCTCAAAATGTAAATGTTCCTAAAATGTGATAATTAACATTCTGGACAAAGGTCGTTACGTTCAGAGTGAGCACAGGCCAGGGTTTCCCTGTTCAGGGGGACACAGTATGTGTGCTGGTATGCACTCAGACTGAACTGGTAGATTAGGTTTGATTGAGATGTTAAATGAATGGCGATCCTGCTTTGACATTTCAACAGTTATTTGCTTGTGTTGGGTTGTTGGGCAGATCATTGTGCTATGATAAAAATACAGGTGAAGGTACATCTTTAATGTATTTCTGTTCATTTTTGCTCCTTTCACAACATTAATTAGTATTCAAATTAATTGATCAAGAGTAATGAGTTGTTCAATTAACTGTAGGGTTTGGAACACTTTATTTGGCAAAGTATTAACATTCGGCTACTGCAGCTCTAAGACACAGATATTAATAGAGGTATATTGAATAAACCCCCCTGTGCCTTTTTAATAGCATAAACACACATCCTGCACCACATTTAATTCACATGGGAATTGTAACTGATTAACTGCCAAAAGACCTTAAATGCAGGGTTGTAGTCAATCAACAGTTCAATCAAACCTGATTGAATATAAGCTAATTTATTGATCCAAGCAAGCCCAGGAGGCACAATATGGTGTACCTTCAGCACCATGGCTGGGAACAGGTTCATGTCATAGATAAGTGATAGATGATAGATTCCACAGCATGTAACCATGTAACATCGGAATCTATTATTTCTATAGTGGAAAAACTTGCCTGTCTTGCCAATATTATTAGATTAGAATTTTCTTTCTCAAAGTGAAATCAGTGCAAGTACCCGCTTTAAGCAGTCTAATTGCATCTACCTGTTGGAAGGTCTTGAAAATAAAACAAGATCCGAAACCTTGTTTTAATAATAGATTGCCTGGCCACTGGTCTATATTTGTTTTCTTTCAGCAAGAGTATGGTTGCTGTGCATATCTTCACACTTGCGCAACATCCGGTTCAAGATGTCATTTAATTAAGAACCATACAGCAAGCTTTTCTCTCAACTATTCTCTTCACGTGAGGAATATTTCTGGAGTTTTCTAAGTGGGCTTCAGAATGCATTAGATATGTTGGAGTCTTAATGAAGAAAGAGGCAATCATTAGTTCGCCCGGATAAAAGCACCCATTTAAAAGCACCCTGGAGATCAGAGAAAGGAAGAGCCTGCTATTGGTAAAACAATCACAGTTCTAATCTTACAAGGTCGCCTTTCATTTCCCTTTGTGAATTCAAAGAGCTGTATGCAAATGCAGATTTGGGTGAAAAGCGGAAAGCTACTTGTGTGGTCTGTGTGGTCTGGGGCAGACTGCTGTTCTTTTTGGCCTTTTTTTGAGTTGGGGGATATTGTGACACCCCCCCCCCCCCATTTTCATCTCTAAAACTCCTCCCTGTTGGAATGGAGAGACTATAAATTTATAGGTCAGTGGTGTCAAAAAAAGTTACGCAGACTGTGAAAATCACTAGGACATGCCAGTTTTGATTAGAGTTGCCTGAATCGCTGGGACCTACTCCTTTGAGTGTTTGCAGCAGATTATTGCAGATGTTCACAACACCTTTCAGCATCATTTGGTGTCTCATTATGCCTAAATACCAGTCAGAACAGACAAAAGTGGTATATAATTTTATCAGGGAATGTCACTGTGGAGAAGTTAGGCCTCAGATATAACTGCTGTGTTAAATAATTTCACAGTATTTCATATCTAAAAAAATTAGTTTATTGAGTCGTTTAAAAATGTATACTCTGGCATGATAATTGTCTGGATGCTTTAGGCTTGTTGTCATGTCCCCAGCAACATATGCATTCATTAGCGTAATCCTGGCATAACTCCTCCAGTCTGATCTCCCATTTCAAGGTGTTTGTTTGCATAATCTGTCTCCGTCATAAACAGCTGTGCTGATTACCACAGTTCTCACGCAGAGTCAAAGGGGGGTGAGGGCGCGAAAAAATAAACCGGTGACGCAAAAACGGATGAACAAATGATTTTGCACATGAAATGGCTTGGTTCATGCCCGCACACAAAAAGTCTGGAAGATGCTCGCCTGGGGCAAAAATAAATAAATAAATAAAACACATGACGTTGTTGAAATAACTGTTATAGTTTTTATGGAGTGGGAATTAATTACACTGTAGTATGAAGACTAGGCCCAGTAAGAATAGCTAGTACTGTTCTTCTATAAACTCAGGTAATACACATTTTGAGTGTTATTCCTGGGAGATGTTCTGGATATCCTGGTCTGAGACCTTCTGAGACCTAGCTGAACTGTGATATAAGGTCTACACCTGCAGACCTGTGGTGCAATGGGAAGTTCCTCCTGAACACCACGTCGGGGATCAATATTGTCAGTGTGTTCAGGGTGTCTGCATAATTTTCAACCTGATAGAGGAGATCACACCTGGACAAATGATGTGTACATCCTTACGTTTGGCTAGCTCTTTGTTTATTACCATGTATGTTTCCCCTAGTTAATTAACTTAATTTCAACTGGACTTGTAAGCAGAAGTTTGCAGATACAAATACAGGGTGAGACCCTGCTGTTGTACTCTTGAATGAGGTATTGCAATGAATCACTTGAGTAAATCTTCGAGCAGAAAATGTCAGCTATGTAAATTGCTGTGGGTAAGAAAATAAATAATGCAATAATGTAATGTAAAAAGTCGAAACCTCCATTCTGTCTGTTCTCAGCTAAAGATTTCTTATAATTAGTTTTGCTCTGTTTTTCCAAGATGTTCTGGTATTGATACCACTAAATAAGGTTTTAAATGAGCTAATAAAAATCTTACCATTGGGAAGAGGAGCAACCTAATTTGTGCCAATTATATTTGTATTATGTTGAGAAGGGGTGCATTTTACAAATTGAAATGTCTTGTATGCGTCAATAAGTGGCTCAAAAGATGAAAAGGTCCCGTGTTCATTTTAATCTCATGTGTTTGCAGTGAGATTTTTCAGTTTTACACAGCAATAAATGTCCCTTTGTAACTAGCGCCATGTCTGATTCAGTTACGGTGTTGCACTGTACATATTTTTAATAATGCAAAATGGACTATAATTGAAGTTTAAATTATAAGTTTAAGTTTAAATTATAACTTTATAAATTAAGTTATAATTTTTTTTGCTTGTTACAGCTCCCAAGAGACAGACTTATGCTGCAGCTGAATTTATTAGTGTGGGTGCTTGTGGGATGTGCTTTGTTTTGGTTTTATGTAATTTGGCTAATACTGTGGCATTAACCTTTCAAATGAACCAGCACCTTGAAGAAAGTCTTTTCATTTAAATCATTTAAAGGTGTAAACATGTTGATATGATGGAATAAAGTGATATCTCTGTTAATACGAATGACAGAGGCCATGCATATCTTTAGAAATAAATCCAAAGTAATAAATTCAATAAAAACCATAATAATATATCAGTGTAAAAATGAAATTACAACGGATTTCTATAGCAGTAGTCTTAACTGATATCTGTATATACAATATTGAGGGGTGGATGTGGCATCTATCCATTTTACAAGACTTATCCCTTTTTGTTGTGTCCTACAGAATAAAGGAGAAGTGTGAGTCCTCACAAATGTTTACTTTTGTGGTTGTGCACAAAGCCCATTTATGCACACAGGATTCCGATTCAACTCCATACGGACACAAAATACACATCAAACTGGCCACATTTTTCTCATATAGTAAAAAACTGGGCATGACATGAAAGACTTCAAGAACCATTGGGCTTGGAATGGTTCTTGTTCAGTTTGTGTGAGTAATGTGTCTAAAATTGTTGTAAACTGTCTTAATTTTGATACCAATAACTGGTGAATGTATTTGTACAAATGTTTATTTTGTGATGCATAAAGAATATATTCTGTGTACATGTTTTAACTTTTTCATTTTTCTACAGTAAAAAGTTTTTGTTGATATCACATATTTCTAAATGGAAAGTCTCTCTCTTCCTTGAGGCAAATATTTAATGGCTCTTCCAACGCTGAAGTGCATTAAACCAGTCTTAAAATGTTGTTCATTTGCAATTTGTGTAGGTAAGGAACTAAAAAACACCCTTCAGAGTTGCATATGTGGCTCCTGCGCTATGAATGTCCTCCCCATTTTGCTCCATGTGGTGCTCCTTCACCTGCTAATATTGTAGACGTGCTATTAAACAGAATTAAAGATGAGTGTTAATGGCATTTGCCTTCCAGTTGATCATTACTCAGAGACCCCAACAGTGTTTTGTTCCAATCTAATACGGTTGGATTGCACACTGCTTCTTAAACCACAGCTGAGTGATAAAATGAGATTGTCTGGGCGGGTAGTGGGTGGCAGCACTCTGCAGTGAGTGCTGCTGTCCCAGAGCACCTGGTCCAGCTACCGACCTTCATCCTGATGTAGAGCAGTGCATGCCTCTGTCAGACCAGGAGGGGGGAGGTGAATGGGGAGGGGGGAGGTGTAGTTTCATAGACTGGACACCTCTGACCCCAGCAGACATGTCACGATGTTACATTGTGCTTATCCGTAGCGACTTGTGTAGTTTACAAATATTGATGCATCAGGATATCTGCTGAGGCAGTTTAGGTAAAACATCACCTGGGGATTGAACTGGCAGCCTTTTGAATATAACCCTTACTATTCTACACTTCCCATCTTTAGACGATCCTGTTAAAAATCTGCTTATCAGCTAGCTTTCAGTTAGAGATGCAGAAAAGAACTGACTGTTGGCTTAAGAATGTGTGGAAAGGTGTCTAAGGGCAGATTCAATCAAACCGCATAGAGACATAGAGAGAACAAAGACATAGATGAGAAATGCTCTGCAAGGAAAGAAACTGTAAATGTGACATTTGCTTGAATATACTACTGAGGTTTAAGGACCAAGCACATGGTGGTTGGACTGAATCTAAGTTTTCTCTTTTCCTTCCTTTAAGACAACACACAGCCCTTTTAATGGTGCTTGCCTCCTCCCTGGCTAGAGTTAACTCTAAGTGCCTTCTCTATTTAAATTGGACTGCAAAGCAAGTATGAGTCAGATGCCATATTAATTTAACTTTCCAGTGTTATACATTTGCCACAAAAAAGTTAATAATCGTGTTCTGGTGTCCTGTGTTTCTAAGCATCACATCTCCATAAATAGTTTAGCTTTTACTGAATACTGCCAGAGAGCAGCAAAATACAGGCCAGTTAATAGTGCACCTATAGTCACCTATAATAATAATAACCTTATGACACCAGTATTGAGTATTTTGCAAGTCCTTTTGTAGCTTTTTCTCGCAGTAAGATGAGTAAGATAATTATGATTTTGTATATTCCTTGGAAGGGTTTGAAGGGTACCAATTTCAGTTCTGTGAATAAACCATGTCCTACCTTACCTCATTATCATTTGTATGTATTTATAATTGGAAATTGGAATAATTTTGATGGTTTTATTTTTAGAAATGCAGTATGGTTTTGAAATCTGGATGCATGAAGCGCACACAAGGATTTTAAAATCCTTGATGATGTCGCACACAAGGATTTTAAAATCCTTGCTGATGTCCAATCATATATGTTCACTGAGTTTTATTTTCTCACGTAACCTTCCAGCGCTAGCTGCACTTGTTTGTGGATGAAGGTCATCTCATCCTTTTGCAGTCCTCTTCAAAATGTCCACAGATGTTGTTCAAGTACTACACGGATCACAGCGTAAGCAATGTTCGGCAATGCAGGAAGAAATGCGTGGAGCTAGAGGCTAGAGTGTGTCTTTATTGGCATGCTTTTGCAAAGGGTACACAGAGTTTTGTCAAGCACGGAACGGCATCTGCGAGCAAGATTTGAACACGGCCAGTGTCTGGGCCAAGGCTGCGTGGCAGTCATCATGTTCTCTTGCGCCTCCAGTTAGAAACCTAAATGTAGACCGTGAGGAGCGCTAAGTGTGAAAGCCTGGGAAATAACAAGCCTGCTCTCACAGAGTGCCTCTGGATCACAAGCCGATGAACCCAAGGTGTTAGCGAGCGCTCCTCCGAGACTCTGCTAAAAAATTCATGTTGACAGAGGCCTCAAATCTGCCTCCAGAGGAAGGAGCAGGGTGCCTTTACTCTCCTCTGCTAGGTGGGAGGGCAGGAGAAAACCAGTGCAATGTGTGCATTCGGTCTCCATTCTAAAACATTTTGAACTGGATGCCATTTGTCACAGTAACGGGAAGCAAATACACATTGGATCGCCTAAGGTCAGGTGATACCCCCGCAGGCTTTGACAAATTAATATGCGGTGCACTTGAACAAGTAAAGATGTGCAAAATCGCTTAACTCGGCTCAAAGACCCCATTAAGGGTCCTCCAGGTGCAAAGAGCATTTCCATTTAACAATCTAAAAATTACATTGTAAAATGTCAGTCCTGTAACAAATTAAATACTCCTACATCATACATATTTAATCCAGATCGCAGTGGGTCAGTGATGGGGGTTAAGCACTTGTATCACTAGAATAAATGTAAACCATTTATCTGGTGCTAATGCGGCAACCATTAATGCTTTTACAGAGAATTGTTTTCACCAAGCAATACGCTCTATTCAAAGGAGTGATGTCAAACAACACATAGAAATGACAGGGCAGGGTCCATCAAGTTATTTGAATCCAACAGTTTGAAACCATTAAAGCCATTAACAAGTCTTCCCTTGTACTTAAGCATACTGTAGGGGGACTACTTATGCCTTAAATTTGTGGTTTGCCCATAATTTATTTCACTTAAGGGGTGCATTTTTGGCAGGTTCCAAAAAAGTGAAACTTGTTTTGTAAATAGTAAGAGAAGAATGCATTTCTCTGTCAAAGTTCAGGCCAATGTGTAAAGCTGTTTTAAGTATGTTGAAAATGTACTGCTCAATGGCAAGACTTACTATTTAAACACATAATACATTTGTTAAAAACTGGTGTTCACTGCTTATTTTGGTGCAATGAAATGTTTGGGCTATATGTAACATGCGTCAGTATATGCCCTTAAAGTTGATTTATATGATTTACTTAAGCATCATTGTGCATCTGCAGCCTCTCTCCCACATGTCATACTTGGGTGTACGTGTGTTGGTTATGAAGTAATATCACTTTAAAACAACAGCAGAAACAATGAAACAGATTAGCAGACCTCACAGCACAGATGGATGGACAGTGTTTGTTCTGTTAGGTCCGGTTCGCAGGGGTTTGTGTTACTGGTGTCTGTGATTGCAGGTCACTGTCTGCCCTGATTGGCTGTGAGTGTGGCCTCACTCTTCTTAAAAATAGTGCCCTAAAATGAGGTGTTTTGTTCATTACTTAACACAATCTGGCCACACGGCCTCCGCATAGGAAGTGTGAGAATCTTGGTCTTTTTTTTTTCCACAGAGAGGGTACCCTCTGAAAAGCTTGGCCCAGTTGTTCACTGACTCATCTTACCTAGAAAATACATTTTCCAGTATGTCCCAGATCACCCCACCCCCTACCCCCTTCTCAACCAGGGGCAATAAATCAACACATGCTTAATGCATACCAAACAGTCTGCAAAGAAACTGTTGGGAAAAAAGCTCTTCCTGCAGAATGTGAATCACAAAGCTCTGTAAAAAATAAAATCCATCTGATGTCTTATGTAAAATCATGAAAAGGAGCTGGTTATTTGTGCCACCGTGGCTTGAATCAACTTTTTAATGGCTCTTGCCCTTAATGATCACGGCTGCATCTGACAGTATAATAATATTTTGTTGAAACTACCATTGCCCTTGATCTTCTTCTTGGCCGACTTCAGCCCTCCATATACCCAAATTAGGTTTCTAGAAACATCTGTTACAACAAGTGGCTCGGAGCCAATGTCCTACCCTCCCTTTGCCCCCCCTACCCTCCTTCCCTTTCGCTGTGCAAAGAGGAGTACATTAGCAAGGGCCCTGTAGTGGATTGAATTAAATATTAAAAATCTTTAAATGCTCAGGCCAGACGTGGTCATAAGGCCTGAGGGATGAGAAAATGTTGTCAGTTGATTCTGTTTTTCATCTTCAAGTTCTTGTAGGAGAATATTCACGGGTAACATTTGATTTGATATGGTTTATTGAAATGCCATGTAACTGAAAGGCAGAGGCATGTTTGTGCAGGCATTTACAGTATTGCTAACACGGAACAGAGATTGTGGTCAGGAACTTGCACGAACTGCACAATTTCATCCCCTTTTCCTTACTATGTGGTGGTTGTGTTCTGTAACAGTGCATTGTTACACACTTGTTCCTAAAGTCACTATAATATTGTTACCTTGGTATAATGTCGATTTAATGTGAAATATTCTTTCTTTTAGCTGACTTTGTGAAAAAAGGAAAAATTATGATCACAGGGGAAAAAAAGGAAAAAAATGTAAGTGTAAACAGCATAGACCAGTAAGGCGATTCTGTTTTCATGTTTGTTGACAGTACTCTCTGGTGTTGAGAGATATTTCTAAATTAAACTGAGCATCTTTAGTGTTAGCTTATCATATTAATATGTTCTCATACATAATGTCATACTTAAAGCCATACCAAACCAAACTGTGCCAGACCTAGCTTTGCTGGATCTTAGCTTAGTCTCACTGACAAGGCTTGCTCTGTTTTCTGTTGCATTGCTCAGGATGTAATATGCTGCACACATCTTAATAAAAGGTGTGATACACACTGTAATAGACTGCCAAACAGGAGAAGAAGGTCAATTTTCACAAGTTCTCAAGCTTTCATTTCACAAATGACGCATTCAGTTTATGAGTGTTCATTTCTTTCCTGAGTGGTTAAGGCATGTTGTATTTGACTAAATATCCAGGAATACTTTGGAATGTCATCTGAAAAAAGGTCCCCTGCATTACTTACTTTCTCTCTATAGCTGTGGTTCACTAACTAACTGCAGCCTTGGTTGCATGTAACCAGTCCAGTACTGGGAAGGATAAGGGGCCAAGAAGTGAGGATCTGGGTGGAGCTGTACTCGGGGCTGCGAGCCTGGTTCTAGTACAGTTGGAGAGGGGCGTCTTTGTGTTCAGTGCATCCATTGGCCCATTGCTAGAGAAGAACCTCCCTGTTTTGTCACATCCTGAAATGGGATGTGCATCTTGCATACACAAAGCTTCTGCTTCACAGAATGGAGCTACTTGTTCTGTATCTCTACCCTGCTAGCATAAGCTCATATACACACACACACACACACATGCACAAAAAACACACTGAATAACATACAGTCTTATAGACATACACACACACACACACACACACACACACACACACACACACACACACCTGTATGGACATAGAAACACACAGACACATGTGCACACACAGTCTCACCTTCTCTTACATTCACTCAAGGGCCATTGATAAGCTAACAGATAGTCACCCTCTCACTTATTCAGTTAAACTGTAGGAGCCATTGTGTTTTCCACCCACTGTTTATGTAGAAACATTAAACATGCATGCCTCGCCAGGTTGCTGAAACAATGAAAAAGAATATTAAATATGACAGAAAGGAAGATTAAGGTCAGCAGGCACAGTATATGAAAATGTTTGACTTGGAATATTAAAAGTGCTGTCAGAAAGAAAGAAATTTGCCTGCCCTAAAAACATGTGATTCAAATACTTTGTGCCCCAAACCACATGTATATAATTCTCTGCCACCGAGCAAAATATATTAACAAATTGGTATGTTTTGCAGAATATGTTCAGTGTACTTTGCAAATTGCTTAGATGCAGAAGAAGAAGAAGAAGCTGTGTCTGTAAACAACTTGATAACGCCACATGGACCTTCTATTCCTTTTTTTTCTGAGCCCATTCTGTAAACAGATTGAACAGACTGTTCAGCCAGCAGGCCTGAATATGTGAGTGAATTCTGTTAGCGGAATTTGAGTTTCCTGTAGTGTTTTGTCTTACATTTTAAATTCTGCATGTTTTTCTCTCCTTTTTTTGGGTTGTGTTTGATCACCCCTGAAATCTGACGCAAGAGAGAGCCTGTTAGTTTGATTGCCACGTTCCAGTCTAATCCAGGCCAATTCCAATAGCCAATAAAACAGCGTAGAAAACAGAGGTGGCATTAATGGTGCATATGTGTAACAGGTAGGTTTAACAGAATGACAAGAGATGCAATTAGCTTGCCAAGCAGAAGACCCTAAGATTGTGTGTGCCAGGCAAGCATAAGTCATGACCTTGCAACAGGTCATCACCACTAACACCAATTTAAGCCTGAGAAGTATCCCCAGAACATTCTAATGTCTTAGTAATGATTTTGCTGATGCTGTGGCGTGTGCTAATTTTTCAGATGTCAGATGTAAGTTACTTCTTAAAACCATAGGTTTACAGCATCTTTTTTATGTGTTCAAATTCATTGTATTTACTTCAAGGTGGATTCAGTACTCTGCCACAGGTGTCTACCCAGACAGAAAGGGAAGGGAGAACATCAGTGCACCTTGCCCTTAACTTTGAATGTGCAAGTGTGTTTTTTTCCAGGGAAAGTGACAAGAAGCATGTGACAGTTGTTGTTTATTGCATTGGGGGTAAACTGGATAGTGACCAAATAGAAAGGATAAGTCACTTTGAGTAGCAGGATAACTCTAATTTCCCCCCTGTACCACGGAGTTGTAAGTGGTGTAGGACAAGTGATATAGGGGACAGGGTGGTATTCTTTTTTTGACAGCTGGACTGGAGAAACCCCTTCATCTGGGACAACCCCTGATTATCAGTGGTACTTAAAAGGCAAATGTTAAATCCTCTTAATACAGGTCTGCAGAGCTTTTTAACCTTGATGGCAAATATCAAGAGGGGTCAATGAACAAATTATGTCGTGGAACTAATTATCTTGTGTAAACCTGATTCGTTTGAAGGGATTCTATTAAATAAGTGAATTCTTTATTATTTTTTCACCCAGTACTCCAATAATGATTGCTTTTAAATTGCCCCAGCCACCAAATGCAGATTGAGATTTTCAGCGTGCTTTCAATCAGTGAAATATCAACACACTCAGCCAAAATGACATAAACAAAGGTGTGATACATTGAAGCACAAAGACGTTATTGTCGGCCTTAATTCCTCCAATTGAAAGTCTGCATTGCTAGGTATATTGCATTCCAGTGTTAAATGAAGCACACAAGGAGCTCTAGACATCACCAGTGGTCTTCCATAGCAGACAAGGTTGTTTTATGAGAGAATCTAACCCAGTGGAATGTTTTGTTTTTTTTTTTGGCTAGACATGGCAAGGACTTATCATTCTCTGGGGTAAGAGTCATCTGCTTAGTGTGTGCTTGGTATGTCCGAGTAAATACTTTCCTTGAGAACTTCATTTATTGACCTTTTATTTATTGATTCATGTTTATGAAAAGTATAGCCTCAGGTTTCCTTTAACAAATCTGTTGCCATTTCAGGTAAATGTTCATAATCTTAATATTAACTATTAAGCAAATACTGCATTGTTTAGGAGCACCATGTCCATTTTTATGGCATTTCAGAGGAAACATCACAGCCTGTTTTTCTGAGGAAGGTATCGATGCAAAGGTTCAGACTGAGTTAATTAAGACGGGACACACTGTGTAGAAAAGGCCCCAGTGATCTATTCAAGGGACATGCTGTTTTACCCTCTGCAGTTGGTTTCAGTCAGCGCACACCTATATTGTGCAGCAGCATGGAGCTGTGGTCAGGGAAGTGGTGTTGCAACCAGAGGGTTGGGGCAAGTTAATTAAGGAGGGACCCGCTGTGTAGAAAAGGCCTCTGTGATCTATGCCAGTGACGTGCTGTTACACGGTCCACAGGTGGTTTCACTCAGCACACACCTATATTACAAAGCAGTGTGGTTTTGTGGTCAGGGAGGTGGTTGTGCAAGTGTGGGGCATTGCTGTGTACTCTCATGTATGCCATATCAGTTCACTTGCTTTAGTCATTGGCAGGCTGTATAAACGTACTAATACGCTTTGTCTAATATACAAAACACAAGTCAATACAGATAAGGGTGTCTGCCAGACAAATAAGTCATGAACTGTAATGTATGCTGTGGCAATGTGTAAAACTACATGTAGACTAGTGCCGTATATTAATATTGTGATTTGTTTAGGGGAAGAGGTTATCTGAAATGAATGAAAAATTTGCTGGAAATAGGACAGTGCTGTTAGATTGAAAAGTGGCCTTTGTGTTGGTTGTCTTCTTACAAACTGTGTGCCATCAGCTTTGCTTTATGGTGCTGTTTTTAAGGGAGGATTTATTTTTCCATAGTGCACTAGGGGAGTCTACTCCCTGTCGGTCCCTCTATCTAATCCAACACAGTTTCCTTGACTTATATCATAAAAGTCATTTTTTGCCACTTCGCCTTTTTTTTCTTGGTAATTGTGTATAATATGCTGTAATGAGTGTAATTTCCTCCCTCTATTCCCAGTGATAACTGATCGGGCTATGTTTATTTCTGTTTCTGTAATCACCAGACATCAATGGCAAATCATTTTGACATTTTGACATATTACGTGAAGCAGCTTTCTTAATTAATAGGATTGGTATTACAGTGCAAAAAACAGAAATACACAAGTGGTATGTTTGCGCCTTCTGTTTTGCCACTGGACAGAGCCTTGGAAATAAACAGGAGAAAAACATAGTTAATTGCAATCCGTCAAGAAGCCTGACCATGTTATTATCTACTAGGATCCGATCGGATGGGAAATTCAAACCATGGCGGAAAGCGTGGCTCTGTTTTCTGGCCGTAGGATGTTGAGCACACCCTTGAGGCCGCCGCTGTCATTGCTGTGTCACATCCAGTACTGCAGCTTGCAATGTTCAGGATTCCCAGACAGGTCAGACAGAAACCCTGCACGCATGCCATAGGGTGTTTAACACAGCAGGGGGGTGGTGTGTGTGTGCATGTGTGTGGGGTTACAGACCATTTCCCCTATGGCTTGTGGTTAGCAACGCCCCCCTACCCACTCCCCAACCAAGCAACACACACACACACTCACACACACACATGCGCGCGCGCACACACACACACACACACACACACACACACACTCAAAGGATGTGCCGTGAGGCAGGGTCCGTGAGGCAGCAGCTGAAGCAGCCAGGCCCTGATTGCAGAGCGCTGGATGAGTGGGACCCGAGGGAGAGCTCAGGTTACTGACTCTGCTTCCTGCAGCATTAGCCGGGCACTGTGGAGTAGCGGCCCGCCATCTGGAACCGCCATGGCCCAAAGGACAACCCCTCCCGCTCCCAATCACGCTTCTCTCCTCAATTAAGCGATGTTAGTTCAGGTTTTTTGTCGCTTTGTGTTTTTTTCAAATGGCCTTGCCTTAATCCGTGCCCTTCCAACGTGCTTTGCCCCTCACTCAGTTAGTGAGCTGAATTTGTTATCGGGGGGTTTGCCCGTGTGTTTTTTTCTTTTCTCACTGTGTGATTCTCCCACAAAACCAAAGAGCTTTCTGGAATGTTTGAAAATTAAACAATACAACTGCTTGTGGTCTGATGATGCGGAAGTTTGAAGTCGTAGTCCTAATTCAGTTTCAAACATGCCTTCCTTGAGCGACTCTTTTATGTATTTCATGGCATTGACAGGGGGTCCTTTGCATTAGTGAGGGTGAGCACTGTTTCTCAGCTGAGGGTGATGCGGCTCTGCAGGTTGGATGTGGCTCTCTCTTCACAGACCATAACCGGATAAGAGACCATGGCAACACCTGAAAAGCCCCTTTTCATTCATGACCTATCTTTCTGTCTCCGGTAGAGGAGGGGTGCTCTGTACTTTTTCACTCTGGCGAGCATCTGTTAGCATTTGTTGAATCCATAGTGGAAGTGTATCTCTCTGATCTTGGCATAAATGAAACCTCACCTGTAACTCTGCTTTGCTGGAATCCTCATAAACCCTTTCTCCATCATTAGACATCTTGACTGGAAAATGAGAAAAGCAGTAGCTGAAATCCAGTTGGGGTGTAATTGGTGATTAATTTCTGTCGCTGGGGTTTGAGTTCCAAAGTACCTGATGATAGGCATGGTGCACTCTCCATCTGCAGAGGCAAGGAGAGGGCTGATTAATGCATGTGAGCGTGCGTGGAATCTCCTTCGATCCTCCAGACCCACAGCTTTTCCAGTGGCAGCTGATTGGTATCTGTGAGCCCACAAAGCAAGGGGCTCGCAGAGCCTGCCAGCCCGGCCCACCACTCTCTTAAATGAGCCTAATTAAATGATGCCGTATGCAAATCAGTCCCTATCGCCCTGCTCGCAGCCTCCACTACCTGAATTCGTTTCGGTTATTTGAGGTAACTATTTTTAATGCACTGACATTCAGTAATTTGTCACTCTCAGTGCAGGGGTCAGTGAATTCTGCATCAGTGCCATGTTCATTGAAATATTCCATCATCGTATAAAACACGACTTTTAAATGAGATGTCCATTATGCTCCATGTCTTTATCACCATGTTTTTTTTTTTCCTGTGAGCAATCCACTGTGTTATTTGTAAGTATTTTTAGACTCCACGCAGAGTGTGCTTTGGAGAAAGCAGCTCCAGTTAGTGGATTAATCAGTTAGATTTCATTATTAGTTGTGACACAAAGACTGCAGTACACGGATGTTGCTCATTCTAGTGGTGCTCTATTAAACGCCAGTAATTTTGACAAATAGAGGATGATCAGGTTGGAGAAGCAGGTTTCCCTGCATCTTTGTGCCTTTGCTTGGATTGCATGTTGTGTGCTCTCGGTTTGTCTTGGTTTCAGGTAGTGCACTGTCTTTAACTGCTGTCTTCAGATCATGCAGGACAGGATATTTACCAAGTTAATGATTCTGTGCAGGCAAGTGTGGCTTGGATCAGCAGGCGAAGTCAAACAGTCCCAGATACTACTTCAGACCGTGGCTTATCTGAACTCTCCTTGGTACTGAACTGGCAGGGTTAATAAGCTGTCTGGTGTTGCTTTATGCTGTACAGTGATTCTGTCGGACTGCCAGGCCAGACGCGGGTAATAAGGGCTGATGCGGGCCACAGGTTGGCATCTGAAGTTCTCTTTGGGTGCGTCCGACTATCAGTGACATGCGGCTGTCGGGTTTGCTTTTAATCACCATGGAAACAGACTTGTGGGGAAATTGCAACCAGCTGCGGTGCAGGTCTCCCTCCTCAGCGGTGCAGGAAGGAAACGACACGGATTTGATTTCAGTTAAACTGGCCCGACTTTTGCTTCATCTCACACCGTACCAAACTCGGTTGTCTGGGTTCAGGAATAGTTTTGTGCTTTGGGCTACGGGTGGATGTACTCGTAGGGTATATTAGAGGGAAAGAGGCCCAGGTAAAAAAAAAAAAAAACCAGACATCTTTGTTGTGCCATTGGCATGGCATACTTTAGGACTGCCGTCAATCATCTACTTGTTCCCGAAATAGAGCAGATTTGTCTCACTCCTTTGCTGGCTTGACTTTGGTTCTCATATCAGACGCAGACAAGCATTCACTCAATGCCGCAAGGACCTTAGTCTTTGATTCAAGTCGTAGTAGTCATAAGATTGATTGTTTCCCAAACAGCTGAGTACTCTGTGAATGGGCCAAAATCAAATGGAATAAGCCCTTGTTGGACATAGAACCCCCAAAGCCCCCAAAAAAGTAAGCAAAGGCATGGGTTTCAGCGAAAGAGCAATAGTCCCCATATCCATTTGGTTAATAGATCCATTAGACAAGTGGTGAGGAGAGGAGAGGGCAAGACAGAGGTCCTTCATGAGTGTTGATTCAGGATAATTTGTTAACCTTTGATGAGGGGATGTCTCCATGTCTGTGCTACAGCTTGTCATCCAGGGACCCTCTCAGCCAGCCCAGACGTTGCCACAGGGTTAATGAAACGTTGTAAGCACGACGTATGAAAACAAACAAACAAATGCATCGAGGAACAATAACAACGCAGTCAGCGAGAAATCAGATCAGGCTTTGATGGCCGGGACGCAGGAGACAGAGAGCACACCTGTGGAGGCGAAAGGGTAATCCAATCGTCCCTGAGCATTTCATAGGGGTTTTATTTATGGAGAAATGTGTTTTGGTCCCGAGCCTCTGTCTGATTCAATCCCAGGCAGTGATTGTGGTCCGGGGCAGCGGTGATCAATCCTGATTTACCCAGGAAATGAGATTAATGTATAAATGATGCAGTGCGCTAACCTGACAGCCGGAAGGACATTCCCCTTCTTCACACTTCAGCACTCCAGGGAAAGAAAGGGTGGGGAAAAACCTACTTCCCTTTATAAGCCTTGCAGATTGTCAAGGCCCTTTAAGTAAAGAATATCACCCAAATTGGCAAGTGATCCTTGTTGGTCCAATTTTTGAAAAACTTTTTTGCGAGGGCATTTTGCCTGTGAGCAGGTTCTGGCACGTGCCTCCATTTGGCCGGTTGAGCAAAGTTGAGCACTCACAGGCATCAGCGAGCAATAAGGCTGTGATGGGTGGACTGAGGTCGAGCTTCCGTTCGTCTCCTTACCCATTTTTGCCAGTAATAAGTTTAGGGTGGATCAACATATTAATGTGTCGCAAGTCAAAATGCAGCTTATGTCGACAGCCTTACACCCCAAACGATGTATCGCGTCACTGGGAAGGATGTTTTCATTCTTCGCAGACGTTGAATCTCAGGAGGATGTAAGTGCTCCCCTGCTGTCTTTTTTTTTTTTTTTTTGAAAGCTTTTACATTTTACACAACCTTGTTACATAACCACTGGAGTACTTGCAGCATTTGTGTGCTCTGCGTGAGCAAGCCACCGCTGAGCGCTCACTGCTCAGAGAGGTGCATTCTGGGAAAGGAGTGGTGGTGTGTACTCGGACCAGAGGAGCATGGAGAGACTTAGGCGTTCGTAAGCCCATTGCCATGCAAGGCCCCTGAGCGTTATTGCTGCGTGTGCTGATTTTTACTGATGAAATCTTGCAGCCTGAGGTCTGAGTGTCTTCAGAAAGCTCCCATTGCTGCTTTGGTGCCTTAGGCAGCAATGCCACACAAACAGCCATGATTACAAAGGCCTATTTTTGTGGACAGACATACATAGTTTCTACTGGCAATGAACTGATACTGAAGTATTATGGTTCTCATCAGGTGGGAGGTTTGTTTGCATTTTGGTGTTTTTATGTTGAGAAAGGGTGTAGTTTCCGGCTACCTCTTTGTGACATTGAATCCGGGTGCTTTCCTTTGCTGAAACAGCTTTATACCGGTGATGACAAGACTACAAGCAGTCATGAAAGTCAAAGTGTCCTATCCACATGAAACAAACATGTAGTTGTGTATAAATATATTCTGGAGGTAGAGTAATGATCCGTGGAGACTCTTTTTGCTTTTTGCTGTTTTGGTGAATTTTCCCCTCTTCAATTATTTTTGTCCTGCCTCAATAAGTTATCTAGTTGTGACAAGAATGGAGAATCACACCAATCATGTTTTCTGAAAGCGACATGTGAAAGCGTAACCGGGATACGATCTGAAACGGAGCGTGTTTTCATAGCTGCCTGATCATCAGCATTCTGGGTCTGTGGAAGCTCTGTAAATGTTTCGAAAGCTCCCTGCCATCTCAGTCAGAGTGTTTGAGATTTGATACGAGACAGGGCTTTTCATGTGTGAAGTGCTTAACTCCTCTTGAACCTGGCAGTCCACTCCCTCTTCTGCAGAACTTTCCTCTGCCACAACACATGCGGCTCACGCACAAGTGCGTGACACACTTTCAGAATGTGGGCCAAGATGATGGAGAATATGGGCACAGTTTATGGGATAATCCTCTTTTGCGTTCACAGGGAGCGTTCCTCAACACCCTGTTTACTCCGTCGCTGTCCGGTGGAAATCCTGTTTCTGAGCCTTGTCAGCAAAGATGAAGGCTGATGAAATCCAGAATGCAGTGGGAAAAAAATAGAAAGAGATCAGTTCAGAGTGGAGGGACATGGAGATGTTCCCGTCAGTGCACGTTTGCATGAGCGATGGAATGGAATGGAGTGGAATCAGGGGGCGCATTGGCAGCGGAGACTCTTATTGTCGCGTGTCACAGATGTATTTCAGAGGGGAGGGACGGTGCCTGCCGTTGCAGCTTTTCTGATGGATTGAAGTCTCTTGAGCCTAATGCCCACAGGTGCACCAGTCCCTGCTGAAACAAGTTTAATTGAAGTGTACCCCGTGTTGCCCTGGGGTCTTCGGGCCCCTGTTGTGGTGGAATTCTAATTAATTTCCCAATACCCTCAGATCCAGCAGCGTCCCCGCTCTGTCTGACGGGGAACTTGGACTCCCTGAAGTTTCTCCTGGGCCAGCGGGGAACACCGAAGCACAGCAGAGTCACAGAGCGGGGACTGGTTGGCCCCATATTCACCCTGTATCTCCCCCGTGCTGCGTGGAGGCCAAAGAATAACACCGAATCGATCCTTTATGTTCGGATCGGGGCCTTGTCCTCATCAAGGACTACATGCAGGGAATACACAGTGCATTGTTTCAATGTCACTTCAAATTATCGCTAATTACAAGCCGTGCCGTGATTCATGTCTGCACGCGATTTTCTTCAGAAGCCTCATTAGTGCGATTTCTTTCTGGTTTGGGGATAGATCCTCCCACTCTGGTTGGCAAGCAGGAAGCCATTAGCCCCCATTGAAATAGTGTGATGAAGGTATTCAAGAAATCAACCCCACATTTGAGCTCCCTGAATGAAGGTCCAAATAATGAATAGGTGTAATTATTGGTTTGATGTCATTCCTTCTCAAATTCTTTAAAAAAGGAAAGCAATTTTGGCTTGAGGGTACCAGGGGTTATGATCTCAAAGCTTGCGTGGGGTTCTTGGAAAACCCATTACTTGGTAAAATTTTGAATTTAATGTGTACCAAACTCAAAACTTTGTGTATTCCAAAAGGAAGAAAGAAGAAGAAAAAATAAAATTCCATTTCCATTTAAATACATACCTTTCTATGTCCAATCCTGTAAAATTTTCACAAAAACACAAGCTTCTCAGTTTGCTGTACATACCTTGTCCTTGAGTAGTATTTTCTAGGACAACACATTTTCCGAATCTCAGAATAGTTAGAAAAAATCCAAATATTCCAAGAGCCAAGGGCATTTTATAGCTGACTTGACTCCAAAGGCATAGACCAGGAAACACAATGAGACTGGAACAAATGAAATCTCTGCTAGCAGAGTTGAGTGTGCTGTGCCTTGCTTGATCTGGAGGAACAGTCTCAACTTTAAGGGTTTTGATGGTTATAGGCTGATATTCTATATAAAATGAACAGGTTTGGTCTGTCAAGCCATTAAAGCAGCTGACATTATCTAGCTGAGTACTAGTGGGCTAGTTGGCTAGGTTTTAAATCTGTAATACTGTAGAATTAGAATGACCAAAATAAACAAACTTAATCTCTGTATCCTTGGAGCTTAACAGATGTTTATGATTAAAAGAACCAGTACAATTACTCTCTATTAAAATGTATTCTGACCTTTTACAACAAATTTGTCCCCATTAGAAATATGTGGCTAAAGCGTTCTCGTCTAATGAGCACATTAATAAAAAGTTTTAAAATAAAAATGCTATAAATTACAAAATGAAGTTTGTAATTTATAGCAAAGTATTTTTCACTATTACAAGCACTTACTAGGACAAGCCAACTTCCTGACCCTCCTGTGCAAAGGTTTGGATTAAATATTCATATACAGCACCATAATACTTCCATAATACTTCCACCATAATACTGTGTGATGGCTGCTGCTTGCAGCTCAGAATGTCATGGTGGCATCACTGGCTGGACACAGAACTGATCAGATAAATGCTTGCCATGCCCAACCAATCATATACCATCAGCTACCATATTTTTTGAATCCCCCAAGTGTAATTTATCTTCTCAATGTTTATTTTGATTACATAAAAATTCTGAGAGAAAGCTTTTTCCCTCTCCAACAGCAAAGGACTGCACTTTATGGCCAAAAATTTTTGAAGCAGTCCAAAATCACTGAACTACAGTGTTCGTTGTAATCGTAGTGGGTGTAAAATAAATTGATTCAGTTTCTTTTATCAAATAATTCAAACAGTTTTACAACTGCATGATACATGCCTTATTGGTCAAAACTCTTGAGAATGTATTGAAATGAAAGGATATTGTGTCTGCCTGCTTTTAAATTACATCTTTATCCCAAGGGATGAAAAGAATAGGGATTCATGAATCTTGAATGCTGTTTCTGTTCTAAAGATGTTTTGAGCTCTTATCGGGAAATTTGTTTTTCAATGAAGAGAAAATGAATGATAGCAAATGATACACGTGCAGTCCAAACAAAAGAGGAAACTCACATTTAGAATGTGTTTTACACTACCTTTACATATTTATGATTTTATCAGGCTACAGTGCAAACACAGGAAGAGTAAGCATGTGAGATGCCTTGTTGCTTTTTGAAGGTGGATATCGGTAAGCAGATAAGCCAAGAACATCCAAAGCAGGCCTACACCTTGCGGCAATATGCCTCTATAAACAATGTTTTGCATTTAGTAGAGTCTGTGCTTCCTGTCCACATACAGTATATGTGAGAACAGACACATAATAAATGCACAGGACTTTCTGTTCTCCTTTGCAGGGATTTGAGTTACGGATCAGGGTTGCAGTTTCATTGAGAGCTGTCATGCAGAATGAAGGGGAAGACTGCCTTCACTGAGCTGCTCCATGTTAAATCAGTGTGTCAGAGGTCACAGTTGCCGGACTGCCTGCAGTACCGAGGATTATTGCTACTAGTTGATTATTCCTTAGCTGAGATCAGGGTTGGTTTCGCAGGCTGCCTTTGCTTTAAATCAGATCCAGGTCTCGCCGGGGGCAGATAATGAGCCATAATCACGCCCTAACGAGGAAGTGCGACACTAATGCTGACCCATCCGTGCAGCCCAGGTGTCATGTTTCCTCAAAAATTAACCGCTGAAGCTGGAAACCATTCGATGGAGTATGTTTATTTATCTTTCCGCTTGCTCAATTTGGCGAAACTGAAAAAGGCTGCAGAGTGTTTATTCCCACCCCCACCTCCCCCAATCGATGAGCTGCTGCCTCTGTGAGCTTCACTCACATTTGGCCCCGTTGCCGCCCCCACTCATAAAGGCAATATGTTGCAGGGTTCGCAGCCATTGTAAATAAATAGGTTGGACATGTTCTCGGATCAGCCCATCCTAGGGTGATGAAGAATTTGCTCACCCTGGTCAAGGTCAAGGGTAGACGTGGGTACGTCAGAGGGGAGCGTGAATCAGTTTGCTCCTTCGCCCTGTTATTTACTGGGTTAGTCACAAAACTCGGCCCCCTCTTCCATCCGTGTCAGCCTTTTACCTTGAAGCGTTTGCGGTGATTAGTAGCTGGGGAGAATCACAGTGCTGATTCTGGTGTTCCTCTTGTTTGTATTAGGGCTTTTGTAGATATGGTGGGGGGAGGGTGGTGGGTGTTGCTCCCTTTGGTTGGGGAAGGGGGCCATTTTCAGTGGACAGAAGAGCCCGCTGCATGAATATTTGGAAAATAAGCCCATTCAGAGAACCCTGCCTGGTCACTGCTTTCCCCCCACCCCCATAAAAGGGGGTTGGAGATGCCGATTTGCCTGTGCCCAGGAATTCCTTTCTCTTGTGTCTGTCCCAGTGTGTGTGTGTGTGTGTGAGCGTGGGTGGGTGTGTCACAGATGGGTGGCACTACGCTTCTCTCTGAACTGAGCCTAGCACCACCAATGTGTCTTTTTTTTTTTCTGTGGGGGTGGGCAGAGTTTTGTGGAGCGAGGGACAGCACCTTCTGTGCAGCGTCTCTCTGTTAGAGCCTTCAGCTGTGACTCATTCACCTGCCGTGGAAGCTTGGATTGCATTGTACTCCCGAGAAGAGAGGCAGCTGGTTAGGGCTTGACTGATGGGTGGTCCGGCTGCGTGAAACTGCACTGTTTGAAACATTGGGGGGAACTTACGGAAAACAAAAAGCGCAGACAAAATGCTCTTTAAAAAAAGGAGTCAACAAAAAGGGAAAAGGGATAACTCATCTGCTGAAGAGCTGATTTGACTTTCAAATGAGCCCAGATGATATTCAAGGTACATACATAATTGTCAACTTAATTTGTTTATGTATGCATCTCGGTGCAAGGACACAAATGGAGCATAGAAGTTGGATTCATTCCCAGTTTTTAGGCAGTATGATACAAAAGTGGTATGGAAAAATTCACGAAAACTTTTCGTATCCTCTGGCTAAGTATCGTGATCAGAGTGCTACACGGAGGACGCCGCAAGGGCCCTCATTACCACCAGAACTATTGTCTGAAATGTTGCCTGTGCCGCGTACAGCTGCTTAATTGCTTTTATTAAATGTGGGGGATCCAGAACGACTGGATTTTTACATTGATGCTTGGCAGTTGCACCTCTTGTTACTTTTAATAAGAAGCCTCACTCAGCCTCACTCCTGGAAAAAAAGGCTGTCGGAAAAGATATTAAGTTTTAGCCACACATTTCTTTGTGTTCACATGTTGTCTTAGTGCAGACATATCTTTAAAACCAGAAAAAAAAAACAAAAAAAATTGTTAGTTAAAAACATTAGTTAAAATAGTTTAACATTACTTTAACAACATTCTAAGCTGAGGGAAGGTGTTGGTAGTTTCTGATTGACAGGATGATTTACAGAATTAGAGGAGACTGTAGATTACTGCCCACCCATAGTATCATGGACATATTTCTCTCAAAATCACAGTAAGAACTACATTTGCATATTGAACTTGGACAGTTGTGACCACAGGGTTTCAGGTGTGATGCCCAGGTGAGGCACTGAGGTCCTTTAAGAAGTATTACTGTTATAAAGTTCTAGCCATATTAATAAAAAAAACCATAGTAACGTTGCACTGGACAGGGCAATCTGCTTTACATCATCGTCATTTAGCAGGTGCTCTTACCCAGAGTGACTTACAAAGTGCATCTAGTAAAATTGCAGGGGAAGTTGCCCAAACAGGATGCCACTAACCACATATGAATAAGTGTCAGTGCCAAACAGTCTTGCTAAACAAGAAATAATAATGATAAAGCATGTAATGTGAATGCTTACATATTGAAACATTTGATAAATATTTATTTACCCAGAAGAGGACAAAAATGCTGGCAATGAAGCCAGTACCATCTTTTTGGAAAAAAGATGAAATTTAAAACTATATGACATGGTTCTGGTGCCATATGGTGAATTATTTCTTGGAAGATGTAGCATGAATCTTCATAATCCTCTTACGATATAATTTCTCATACTGTATTTTCATTTGATTGGACAAAGACTGAAATTTATGATAGATTTGACCTCTGCAGCCCTAAGCCCATTGAGTGCATTTGTGACCAGCTATGGTGTTGAATTTGACCAGATCTTCTGCTTAAGCCATTGAGCTTGTTCTGATGTCTGCCTTTATTTCCTTAGCAGTATTTGATTTTGTATGTTGTGTGGGCAGATATGCTCTTAATCTGTCTGGAAGAGTACCACTGGAAAATCAAAAGGATCAGACTAGCAAATGTGTTTATTTTTCACTTGGTTGTGGTCTACGTATCTGCTGTGTGCACACTGCATTGTTATTGTAAACCAGACCTCTCAAACATCCTTTACTGGTGAGCCAATAACATAAACCCACAGTTTATTCCTGAATAATATAGCCTATTGTGACATCACAGGGACATATTGATTTACTGAATTACTGAAACACAAGAAGCACCCATTAAGACTACAGGCAGAAAGATGAAAGCACTGGAAATATACATTATTCAAGTGCGATTACATAACTGCAAAGTGAATGTGCACCCTTTCCCTAAATGGTGTGAAAACAGGCACACGCTGGGAACGCTGCCTGAAGATTTGACCACAGATATTGGTAGTAGTGGGCATGGTGAAAGTGTTTTTCAGGGAACTACAGAGAGACTGGGAGCAGAAATTACCCAGGAGGGGGGCTAGAATTTCTTGTCCCTAAATAACCCAGGAAGCTGGCCTACCCCAAGCCGGGCAGATTTATGTGCCGCACGGGGGTTCAACAGCAATACTCAACACAAACTACTAATTATTTGATGAATGGAATGGATATGATTTGCATTTATATAGCATCTCGCAGCTCACTCCTAGCTGTTTAGGTTCTACACTTTACCAATCCACCACGCCATGAACAATTACAAGCGCGTCGGGTTCCACCCCTCTTGTGGGCGGTTAACGGAACCGCTTTGTGGGGCCGCTCCCCCCGCCCCCAGTGTTCCCTGGCTGCTTTTTATAAATTGTGCTGGCTTTTAATGGAATTTAGACTGGTGGTTTTCTGAGGGGAAATTGATCTATGATGGTTGCTTTGAAACTGCCCGTTGTTATTCCTCCAAGGAGCCATTCTAGCTCCAGTGGCTGTGCAGACGCAGCTTGACCTTCGAGATGGAGCGTGGAGTTAGGCAGTGTTGACATGGTGACCAGCGCGAAGAGATGCACATCTATAATGGCCAGATTGAAGTAGTGCACTCTGCTGCAGGGATATCCGTAATGGAAAAAACTAAAACTCTGCTTCGTTGAGTGAAGAAATACACAACCTTTTAGACATTTCTTTCTTAGGTTAGAGACAGGAGCATTGGAGAGATCAGCCAATCAGAAAAGGTTTGTTTGCATTTCACTTGCTGTGCCTTCAGTAGAAGTGCATACACGTAAGACAAAGCATTTTATTTTTATTATTGGCATTTAGCAGACGTTCTTATCCAGCGCGACTTACATCAGTTACAGGTTTTTACAGTGTTATCCATTTATACAGCTGGATATTTACTGAGGCAACTATGGGTTAGGGGGGAATTTGAACTGGCAACCTGTGGGGATTTGAACTAGCAATCTTTCAGTTAAAAGTCCTGCTCCTTAACCACTATACTACACTGCCGCCCAACGCTGCAACCACGTCCATGCTGTGTGCTCGCGGATGATTCTCTCAAAGAGCATTTGGATGAGAAAAGGACATTGTTTTGGAAGCAGCGTGAACCATCTAGCTAGGCAGTGTTAAATTGGAGAATAAAAAGATTCAACTTTTCGTGAGCTGGGAGATAAAACACTGATTACAAAATGTTCTTTCTGCATTTCCCTAGCTAATGCCAGGCTGTTATATTGTATAGTAGCTAACTACAATAATTGTATGGTGCTCTATTTCGTTGAGTTCAGTCTTGGGTTTACAAGAACAAAAACACACAACCCCAAGGGAACGAGAGTGAGCCGTGAACTTTATTATGGACTACGAAAGGCCCAACACAGAGACCATGAAGTGTGTAGTAGTGGGAGACAACGCCGTGGGGAAGACTCGACTCATTTGTGCCTGAGTGTGCAACACGACCCTCACCCAGTACCAGCTGCTGGCTACCGATGTACCCACTGTCTGGGCTATTGATAAATACTGGGTCTGTCGAGCATTCAGCAACCCACAGCTAAGCTCTAAGAAAGATGTTTATGAATAAAATAATTGTGAACTGATATAAATGTATCCAGTTCATCACACACTGCAAGCTAACAACAGCATTTTTACCTCACAGCTCAGTTCTCTAATACGCTTAAATATGGCTGAAGCCATTGTGGTGTGGTTCTTTGATTTCCCAGCCGCTGAAATCCTACTTTTCTCCTCCTCTGTAAAGCATATTTGAATGTAGTCTTAGAGTTCACGACCCTTCTCTCTGCTCCTTTTTTTGCTCTTCAATTTTATTCTTTTATTCAATTATCTTCTGGTTGGGTTGGCTGGCTAGAGTGACAGAAAGGACTGTCTCGAGTACAAGCACGTAGCACTCCACTACTCAGAAAGCTGAACCAAAGATCTGCGTAATTATCAAGGAAGAATTTTAACACTGGCAAGTTATGTGTCAGACAAGTACATCTTTTACTGGCAACTTAAAGCACTGTGTGTTTGGAAATGATTTTTGGAGATGATATTTTATTATGTATTCAGTGATCTGGGATTGTTCTCACATTTCCATGTAGGTTTTTAGTGTTTTCAGCTTGAAGGTGAGTGTTGATTAGTATGACACTTTACAAACACAGAGTGATTTATGTACTTTAAAATTTAAGGCTTGTTTTGCATTCATTGTAGTTTTGATACGATAGACACATTGTTATTCTTTTCACTGTAATGCGAAGCTATAGGGTTTCCCTCCCTGCCTGTAAGCCCTCCAGAGATTACTTTGGTGACTGGATCATGCTTTATATATTTTGATATGTTAGAGTAATTTTTGACACTATTTTTCTTGCACCACTTTTTTACACAGCTTCCCTCTGTGGAGGTAGAACACAATGAAATTTGACATATCTGTCATGGATGGCAGGTAACTACTGAACAAAACTATTCTTCAGGCATCATTACACATGTGAATTGTAGTTCACATGTAACTTGGGGTTGTAGTTGGATTGTGGTTGTAACTGTCCTGCTGCTCTGGTACAACAACCGTACTTAATGCCCATGTCCCTTTCCACATGTGACCCCTAGGGACATGTGTGGAGTCCCAATATCAATAACAGCATGGACAAATCAATATCAGCACACTAACTGAAATACAGATATAATTACATAAACGAGGTATGAAATCCATGTTGTGATTTGTGACACAGATGCTAATTTTAGAGACAAAAAGATTGGGGTGGGATAAAAAAATAAAGAAACAAGCCGAAGATGCTTTTCAGTCTGTTTGAGCTCAGACCAGTTGTTCAAAGGGCATGATATTATCAGCGTTACACGTTGGCTGACAAAAGGTTTATTGCTTGTTGCTTGGCTGAAAAGCCCATCTGCTGTTCCCATGGCCTCTTAGTTGGGGATCTGCGCCTAATAGCCAATTAAAAAGGAAGAAAGAATATGCAAAGGAGATGTGGCTGTTTCGATGAAACTTGCTCTTTTGAAATTAAAACAATGCACCTACGCATTTAAACTTCAGAGAGCAGCCTTTTGCCACCATTCACATTTACATAGGTTGGAGGCTCTTTGGTTAAAAAAGGTAGAACATTAGTAACCTAGAAACTAGACTAGCGGGATTGCTCAGATAAAACTAAGGAGCATTTCCTATTGAAAGGAGAAAAGATGTTTTTGTCTACAACTGAGGCTTTCGTGCATCAAGGGTTACAAGTCATTAATCACTGCCATCTTTTTAGCTGTCAGTCCGAACAAAAGGTGACCCCCCCCACACACACAATACTCAACAAAGGCATCTGCTATACATGGAATCTCTCTCTTTTTTCTACCAAAGGGGTCCAGGGTTCTCTTTGGAGTTCATGTCTGTGAATTAATATCACAGAATTCTGAGAGATAAGATATGGAGAAGGAGAGATGGGGATAGAGTGATAGGAAGAGAGAAGTTGACACTTCTGTCCTTCAATACGTCTCCTGTACCATTGGTGCTAAATGCAGAGAGCCAGACCAAGGCTGCAGGAGGGTGAGTGAGTTTCAACAACTGTGTGCAAATTCAAAATCATTTATTTAATTTTTTTGTTCTTCTTCTTCATCTTTAGTCTGGACCTGACCAGTCCTGTTGGAACATACATGTGTTGTCTGACTGGCATAACACTTTCCTGATAATCCCAGCATCAAATTATAGATCAGAATTCCTAAAACACAAAGAAAATGCAGGGAGAGAGAGCATTATATAATTGCACAATAACTTCCTGTGTATGTACATGGAAAATAAAAGAAAGCATTTTTCAAATGGCAGCTTCAGGGCTTCACTGGTTGTAATCTGTCTGTTGCTCTTCGAATCACTCCACAGTGACCTTTTACCATAAATACTGCTGATCCAGTTTAGGCTGGTTCTCCACAACATGTATTCAAAAAAGCTGTCACATTTAATTTGAAACAAAGAGCTCACTTGATCTTGGTTTGGAACAAAGACTTTGACATTGTGGGGGAAAATTCCTGGGATCAGGTAGGGAAATCTCCCTCTGCCTTAGCTGAGCCTCAGAGAAAACAGTGACCTACCTTCTAATCAACTTCATAAATCCACATTGACACGCTTTAAGCCTCTTCAGTAATGCACCTCCCTTGTGATGGCCTGCCAGGGAATAGCTGTGCTTCCATATAAGTTGTTGACTGAAATGGTGTGCCAAATACCGCAGCTCTTTTCTCATTAGTGTCGGAGATGCTTTAAAGCAATTTATTGTCAATAATAAATATTAGATTTTCTGGCAGGTATGAATATTAAATGTAGGGCTTTACTGGTTGATCTGACAGTGCAGTAGGAAAGATTAAAGCAGGTGTTACTGCCTTTTTAAAAATTTTTGTACACAACTTGTGAGTTCAACATCAAAAACCAGCATGTTACATTAGGAACAAATAAAACAAAAACCTAACATCGCTTAAATGTGCACAGATGTGCAGGGAACATCATGCATAGCACAAACAGGGCTCTGCTCTTGAATACATGCTTCTTGTTTTCACGTTTTCCTTCCCCGCAGCAAAATCTTGTTTGGGTTTATGGGAAATCTATACAGTCGCCAACGCTGCTGGATTCATCTCTTGCCTGGAGTCACTGGGCTCTCTGCTTTCAGGCCTGTATTGATTCATGTCTCTAATACTGCACAAACTGAGCCCTGCTTTAGTGTAAAGGAACCTGCCACTTTTAAACCTGGTGCAAGTGCAGCATTTTTGTGTGGCACGTAAAAAAATATATATATATATTTGTGGGGGACTCAGCTCGTAAACTTTATGGGTCAATGATTTGCAGTGCTGTATTTTCCCAGGATCAATCCCAGCAGAGCTCCATGCTTGGCTACTCTACATTTGCAGCTAAAATGAAGTCTGAAACACTGCACCAAATAAGAAAAGAGATGGCCTCCTTTTACCATAAAAGAAAACCCAAAGTAGAGAAGTATTTCATCCAATCAACAAATGCAAAACGTTAATTACGTTTATTAATTAATTAAATTAAATTAATTAATTAATTAACTAAAACTTATACTGAAGATGAAGAGCATATGACACAGCAATGTATGGATGTTTCAACGATGCTAATCTTAACGACTACGTTTCTGAGTTTTCATAAGAAGATGGTACATGTTTTCTGTGAGGCAAATACCTAGATGTGTAAAGCTTTTTGAAGGGTTAATGTACCAACTTATATGTCACACAAGCCAGCACAACTCTTTTTATCTCCCCAAATAAGAAACCACTTTTAGCTTAAGACTTGTAGTATTCATTAATTATGATATGAAAAATGAGCAATGGGTTGTACTTGGTCCAGACAGGCAATCTCCCATAATAAAGTATGACATGTCATGTTGTGGAGATCATAAGTGGATCTACAGCTGCATCAGATGAGAAACATGCTCACATTTCAAAATTTCTTTGTTTGCTGAGTACAAAACTTGTGCATCCAGTGTGAATTATGATATCTCCCCTCTTTGTAAAATTAGGTTGGATAAGGACTTGGCTGGCTAGTTATTCACAGGGACAAGTAGATTTATTTCCAAATGCATTTGGAACTAGCCATTCAAAACAAGTACACTGTATTTTAATTATTCTCTGTGTGAGATATATAGATCCTCTCTCTTCCTCTCTCTCTGTCTCTCTCTCTGTCTCTCTCTCTCTCTCTCTCTCTCTCTCTCTCTCTCTCTCTCTCTCTCTCTCTCTCTCTCTCTCACTCTCACACACACACACACACACACACACACACACACACACACACACAGATAACAATACAGTAAATTAAGTAAATTAAGATACTACTCATCTTTGTTTCTAAAAAAGATCAAGACTTAAGTTGATGTCTTTCATTGGAAACCGTATTGATTTGCTATTGTTAGAGTCTCTGTCTCTGTCCAAGCCTTCTAATCCTCAGCTTTATCTAAAGAAGCCCTCCACTCATAGCAGATTGATTTTTTAACACTGTATCAGAAATCTGAAAATGCATTACATTGTGTAATAATATATTGTGATATAATAGCTCCGTTATTTCCTTTTAGGTTGTTTTGTAGCATGTATAACATTTAGCACCCATGTTTCAATAGGGGTATGGCTCAGAATGGGCCTTTTGATTTTAGGCTCTTTTTCTTCTCTTCTCCCGGGGTTGACTTTTCATCACTACGTATGTATATTGTACTTGTATTGTGCAGCCAGGGTCATACCTGCAATGGAACCTATGACTAAGGAGTCATTTCGTGTTGCATTGATCCTCTGGTCATGCATGTCCATTGATCTGTTGAACCACCTGTTAGAGTAGTCTGGGGAGGCTTCTTGTCCCTCTGCTGTTTAGGGAGTCACTGCTGTTGTACCCTTGGAGAAGGCATTTTGCCTCAACCAACTCTGAAGAAACACTTAATAATGTTGAATGAAACATTTACATTCATTCAAGCCAGGATTTGCTTTGTCCTCAATTTTGGGAAATAGATTTTTTTTTTTTTCACTTTTAAAAAATTCTTTCACAATTTGGATTTATTTCAGTGGCCACCACCTTAACAGTTTTGTGTGATAGGGAAAAAAAGAAGTGCAACACTTCCATCTATTGGCCTCTGTAAACTTTACATAATGGACAGGGTGAGGTGCTAGTAGACAGTTATCTTGGGTGACCTTTAGGTTCAGTGTCCATTTAAGAGATGACATTATTGTAGCTTCATTAATGCAAAGCCAGTGTAAAGGCATGCATAAATACAGTTCTGGGTCCAGACAATGGAAATATCCATCTTAGGCTGAGATTAATTGTGTACCACAGCTAACTGTATTCATCATTTTACTGAAATGTAATATTCAGCAGTAGATCCCAGTATAAAAGTTGTATAATGTTATGTCAAACCAGGCAGTGGTTGTATTCTCTGGGTGCTGATAACAGTTTTGATGATGAGCAGGAAAGCTGTAGGTGTTTATTACTGTTAACTAATTATGTTAATTTATTCATTTGATAATCAGTACGCTATTCTCATAGAAATTCATGTGCCATATTCCTTTAGGGTTATATCAAAAAGTGTGAACTAAGAAATCTTTACAGTTCTAATTATTTGCAACACACTGCGCTCTCTCACTTTAATGTTCCCACTTCAACATGGATATGTTGACTGCATTATTCATTGAAAGATATCAGGAGTATACATTAGTAGGAAATTGAATGAGAGACAAAGAGGCCTATAATGTGGAAAGTGCAATGCACTAGAAGGGGAGCAGCTGCAATATTTGTAAATAGAATTTATCTTGCAAAATGAAGGGTGGTTTTCTATGTCTCTGAACACACAGTTAACCTCGAGCATGTTTTTTTTTTCCTGTTTTCTGGCTGGGCAGCATTTCCAGGACTGATTTGCAACCGTCGCCAGCCTTTGATGTTGAAGCGAGAGAAGAGGCAGCCATGGACGTGAAGGAACGCAAACCGTACCGCTCCCTGACAGCCAGGCGAGACGCGGAGCGGCGCTACACCAGCTCCTCGGCTGACAGCGAGGACGGCAGGCCGCAGCCCAAGTCCTACAGCTCCAGCGAGACGCTCAAGGCCTTCGATCAGGACTCCAGGCTGGCCTATGGGAACCGCGTCAAAGACATGGTGCACCAGGAGG